>CM069456.1:31451238-32143160 GCA_035610835.1 Ophiura sarsii
ATGAGCTTTTACATTGCCTCTAGATTTAGTCTGTTTTATGATTTATATCCAGTCCCCACTGGCATGACTGGCTCGGTAAATTACATGACGCCCAGACTGCCGAATTGTGCAACTTTTCGGCATTTTACCGCGGAACTTTCAATGGATATTTCAACTTAATGCGCACTTTTTTATTTCTGCCGATCCCCAAGGATAGTAGGTATACTATCTTTATTTTTAATTGTGAAAGACTTCTGTACTTTTGAGGGGTGCGTCGACCATGAAATCCTCTGAGTTTATTTTGACCGCTCGTCCCATTTCAATGCATTTTCCCATAGAAGCGTAATAAACCAGAAGTCGGGCGTACCAACATCAGCGCGATACCGCCCAACACTAGGGAAACCCTAAATCCGCGTATTGATATAGTGCTTACTATCTAATTGGTGTATGTAAATGGGGATTTAGAACATGTTTACCACTTGCAAATAACTGGGTATGAATTATATCATTATTGAGTAATCATGGAGAAAAAAAGATGAATTCTCATCATGGCATGTGTTTGTATAGAAGCGATAGAAGTCCAGATGTTTTATGAATTATACTGACCTATTATATCTTTAACAATTGAGGAGTCAATCAATGTTGTAATAAAACCAATTACACATACTGGACGTCACTGACTTTTTTCAGTAGTCACCTTACCAATCTACATATATATTTCAAAGATTCAACATTTCTGAGCACACCAGTATGCATCACTTTCATAACATGAAAAGTTTTTTTTGTCCCCATTGTCTCCTGGTTCCCAATGACTTTAAATTGCAATGAAAGATCAGGGGTCTTTAAGAAAACCCTTTTGTATGCAGAGCATTGGATGTGATGTCAATCTAGTCCTTTGATGTTTTCTTAAAGACCACTCTTCTTTATAAAAACAAGGCATATTTTAGTGCTTTTTAAAGGAAGTTGGATTTGAGCTAAAAGTGGCTTATTTGTGTCGGTCTATAGCACGTAAGAAGATCAGAGATGATATTTAGCTGCTCAATGAACAGTGGTCATTATACTTAAGCGCATTTATGGAAATGTTTATTTTGTGAAAAAAACACCTTTGACAACAGCAGTGATGCTGAGCATGCTGGTCCATACCCAATTTCAATCACTTCATATGAAAGGGATATAGAAACAATAACACTTATACAAAGAAGTATGGTATCAACCCAAACAAAACTGAATGCTACAAAATAAAATGCTAGCATTTGCTAGTAGCAGCATGGTTCCCCAGTCAATCATGGGCCACGCCCAGACGGGTTATCATATGCACAACGCAGCAAAAAGGTTTTGCCAACTTTCCCCCTTAGCTCCGTTAGATAGACGGCGGGGGTGGACTGCCACACAGGCGACCAGGTTTGATCCCCGCAACCCGGCCAAATTTGACCTGTTTTCTCTCCCCTGATAGTTTTAATCCATAAACACACAACAGGGATTAGGGTTATGAGATCACTTTTTTCATGTTCAATTAGCCCTAACAAAACTGAATGCTACAAATCACTAAGCTAGCATGTGCTGGTACGTAGCATGTGGTTCCCCGGTCAATCTCTTGTCGCGTCCAGACAGGCTATTGTATGCCCCCTTCGCTCAGTAAGATAAGAGGAAGATTGCCATGCAGGCGACAGAGGCAAGTTCGATCCACCCACATTTGACCCGTTTTTTCTCTCTTGATCCTTTTAAATCCTAACCGAGGTTAGGATCTTGGTTAGGATTAACAAATCCTGTTAGGATTAACACATTATATAATTAAACAAAGTTTGAAATTGTCTATTGTGTAACTTCATTTTTAGTATAATGTTGATATATGATATGGTGCCTCAAAGTAAGTTCATCAAAATAATTCAACAATATTGAAATATGTTTCAATTTCAACTCATGACTAATGAAATCTAGGTTAATTTTTGTGGTTTAATAACATGTAGATCGCCAATGTATAATGTGGGATTTGTTACTGTTATATTTTCTTTAGCTCAATCGTTTCCTGGTTCTTCCATCGGTCTTCCTTTTTCTTTTGATTATTTGAGATGATTTCTGCAATTGTGTACAAGTATGGATTGATTGCTGAATTAATGGGTAACACAAAGGTCACTGCCCATGCATAAACTGACGGGGGCAGTTCAATTATCCTTGTTTGAACAAGGATCCCAAGGACAATTATTGGAAATACGCACATGAAGTCCGTAACAACAATCGCAGTAACCTTTCTAGCGAGTCTGATTTGCTCGTCCATATCAGGGGTGCGTCCAGATTGCTTTGCCGACTTTGTAACAGCCCTGACTATCTCTATATAACACCCAAGTATGATTAGGTAACATATGCTGTTGAAACCTAGGAAGAGTGCTGTAGAAAAGTACAAGCCGTTAACAAGACCTGTAAATTGGGTAGTGAATGTAATCTCATAAAACAATAATGAATCAACAGATTTGTCTGTGATATTTTCGTAAGTAGAGTATGTTTTGGTTAAAGCTAATGGCAAACCAATACACACATGAGAGTTATCATAAAATAGAAAGTTTTTTTCCAGCTAAAATTGATGGGACAACACCCAATGCTACAGAACACATCCATATCAGTACTGATATCATAACAACTGACCGTTTACCCCATTTTGTTACTAGAGTATGGGTATTTAATACCAATTAATCTATCAATACTGATCAGCACAAGGAAGAGAACTGATAATTCGGTCGATGCAATTGATATTGCTCCTGATATTCTGCAGGTAATACCAGATCTCCAAGCTTCAGATTGCATTGGGAAATATTCCCCATAGTAGATATCAGCAGATGCAAGAATGGCCATGTAAAAACCCATGAGTGAATCAGACATAGCCAGATTACTAAGTAATAAATCCTGCACTTTATATTTCTTAGTAGTTAATTTTCTCCAAATCAAAACGAATATATTTCCACCAAGTGCATTTATACCAATGATCCACATCAAAACAACTAATGCCCGGTCCGATAACAACCGATCACATGTGAGATACGGGGATCTGTCATCTGATGCACTACATTTGACACCATTAGGTACATAACACTCACAAATCTCATGTTGACTTACAGCCAACTCTGACTTGTTAGGGAGGGCAGAGAAGGTATCAGGAGTTACACCTGTCAATATATTACTTTGCAAGTTTAAAAACATCAAGCGAGTCAGGTGTGTGATATTCGGAAACGCTTTTAAATAATTGCGAGATAAGTCAATATGAGTAACGTCTGCAATATCATTGAATATGTCAAAATCAAGGTGTGTTAACAGGTTACCTTCCAATGCAAGGACGCGTACATTAAACAATCCACGGAAAATGTTAGAGCTTAACCCCTTTAATCGATTAAATGATAAGAGCAGATATTCCAGATTGTGTAAACCATTAAAAATATTATCATACAACAAGGTTATTCTGTTAAAACTAATACCAAGTGTTATTAGATAATTCATATCCTGAAACAGGTGAGAATTAGGTATGCTTAGTTGATTATATATTAAGAATAGTTCATTCAGGTTTCCTAATCCTATAAATAACCCATTTGGTAATATGGTCAGGTTATTATAACTCAGAGACAGATAATTTAAACTACCTAACCCATAAAAAGCACTTTCATTCAAAGTTAGAAGTTGGTTTTTACCCAATTCTAAAATACTCAAACTTCCCAGTTCCCAAAACAAGTTACTTGGCAGTGTAGTAAATTTATTCTCGCCTAGGTCCAACATAAACAGGTATCCAAGTCCATCAAATAAACTACTTGGTAACTCAGTCAATTCATTGTTATTCAGAGACAGGATGAATAAATTATGTAATCCATGAAAAGTGCATTCATTTAGGGTAATCAATTGGTTATGATAGAGGTGCAACTTCTTCAGGTTTCCAAGTCCCTTAAACAAACTACTTGGTAACTCAGTCAATTTATTGTTATGCAGAGACAGGGTGTATAAACTATGTAATCCATGAAAAGTGCTTTCATTTAGGGTGATCAATTGGTTATGAGTGAGGAGCAACTCCTCCAGGTATCCAAGTCCCTCAAACAAACTACTTGGTAACTCAGTCAATTCATTGTTATCCAGAGTCAGGCTGTCTAAACTATGTAATCCATAAAAAGTGCTTTCATTTAGGGTAATCAATTGGTTATGATAGAGGTGCAGCATCTGCAGGTTTCCAAGTCCCTTAAACAAACTACTTGGTAACTCAGTCAATTTATTGTTATACATAGACAGGGTGAATAAATTATGTAATCCATGAAAAGTGCTTTCACTCAAGGTAACCAATTGATTAGCATGCATGTTAAGTACAAACAAATTCTCCAGGCTCTGAAACAACCCATCTGGCAACACAGTCAATTTGTTGTTATCAACACGCAAGTGAGTTAATGTTATCAATCCCCGCAATAAATTTACATCAAGTTGAACTAATTTAGTTTCATTAATATACAGATGTGTGAGCATGTTTAATCCCAAAAAACCACCAGGGTAAGTAGGGTACAATTCTTCCAAATCATTTAAACCTGTGAACAAATGGAATTCAAATGTGACTATACTGTTATTGCTAAGATCTAAAATGGATGTGTCAGTGGGGTAAACTATCAATGATTCTTGTGTTTGAAAAACATCATTATCATCAATACATTGTAATAACACTACCCTGTGGCGAACAGTGGCATTACAATTTGATGGAAATTTCAGTTTACATCTATCATAATAGTCTACTTGACATGTGATTTGGTTAGTATACCCCTTTACTCTATTACAATCTGGTGTCTGATTTACTTTTGGACTTGGTAAGATATCAGCATTAGACTCTGGGCACACAGGTTGTGATTCTAATGCTGATATCTCACTAACCAGGATACAGACATTACCTTGCAAATTTAAGTGAAAACTATCCTGTAGAAAAGTAGCAGCACATACTTCAGCATTTCTGAAGAAACCAACATACCTATTTGTACAGTTTATCAAGTCCCCATGTCTTTCAATATAAAGAAAATATGGCTCTTGTGAAACATTTGTAACTGGTATTTCTATTCGAGCATGATATCCCAACGAAGAGTTAACTTGGAGACTGCATGTTTGATGTGCACTTCCATACAACAAAACCGCTTCTTCACTAGAATTTCTATCTTCAACGCGGCATGGTTGAGTACCACCATTGCTAGAAGCATCCCACAGCGGCGTCACTGATAACTGGGCTGTAGCTACCAGTCTGTTCAGCGCTATGTTACTATGAAACTCAACTGTGAGTATGATGACAGATAAACGCAGAAATATGCCAAGAGCCATTTTAACAGGTATGGTCAGCGAGGAGATGATCAATGTGGTGTTTAACTGTGGATGGTAGTTGTAATTAGTGTTTGGTATATCTATCTTAATCTTGAGGCTTGGCTGATCAGTCTTTTAAGAGATATGGTATAAGCTGTACACAATCTAGCAATTTAAAGCCTAAAAGGCAGTGTTACAAATCCTTTCTCATGTCAGTCTGCATTCTGTGCACTGGTCTGGTATAAAGTGTTAGCGGCATATAATTGTTGAGCTCAGATCACAATTTTTGTCAGCCTTAATTCTTTATAATTATGTCTGTATATTAGAAGATGTTAGTATTTATAAAAGTTTCATGGACTTTACAACTCAGCTGCATACTACTTTTCAAGTCATATTATCTTTGTAGGCATACAAGAGTAAGGATAGGATGATAAACTACAATGACGTATATGACATTGACTACCATCGGAGTAGTCTTGACTACCGTTATTGAAGTAAACAGCATCGACTCCACCTGGAACACCAAAGAAAGTTGACCACTGACTATAACAGAATGGACAATGAACTACCATTAAAATAGCGTTGACTACTGATGGAGTCAATAGAATGGACTACAACCGGAGTAGAGTTGACTACTGCTGGAGTCAATAGACTGAACTACTACCAGAGTTTGACTACCGATGGAGGTAAAACAATTGACTACTACCAGAGTAGCATTGACTATCGCTGGAGTCAACAAGTTCACTATTGCTGGAGGTAATAGAATGGACTACTTCCAGAGTAGAGTTGACTATCGCTGGAGTTATAAGGAAAAACTATCACTCACTGGAGTAGTGTTGAATTCCACTGGATTTATCACTGAAGTAGCGTTGACTAACGCTGGAGCTAATAGAATGGATACCACTGGAGTAGCATTGACTACTGTATAGTTAATAGAATGGACTACCATTGGAGAAGTGTTGACTACCGTTGAGTCAATGGAATATAATACAGCTGGAGTACGTAGCGTTGACTACCGCTGAGAATGGGCTACCACTAAAGTAGCATTATCTGTCACTGATTTGTGGTCACAGCATTGAATACCACCGGGCTATTGTCAATTAACACTCATCAATTACACCTTATCAACTGCGATTGACTATGGTGATTTTCCAATTAAGTTGAATGAAGCAAAATGTGTATCATGCAGAGAATCAATGGAGATGTAAAACAGTATTACATGCAGCATTTACAACACTGAGGTAGAGCAAACTTAATGTCGATATAGCATCACACAGTGTGCATATCTGTATATCAAATAGTGCGAGATCGGATGCAAGTATCTCAACCTTTCACTGCCTGCAGAGATAATGATGATGTACATGAAATCTATACATATATTTATGGCTTACAATTCGAGTACAGAAACCAGCATGCATCTATGCATTGTAAATGTATCTATTTACTTGGGTCTGCTGCAAGATGTTTAACCAATGACAGACTGTCACATATTATTCTGGCAACTGCATAGAATGGTGGTACCGTATTTTCCTGTGTATGAGCCGCAGCATATGCAACTCTCTTAGTCTATTATAGACTAAGAGAGTTGCATATGCTGATCAATAATAGCTTATCAAACAGTGCAACCTATTCTACCATGCTTGGAATCTCAGTTATGATCACCATGTGAAAAAAATTTGGGATTTACCTGCTTCTGGTGTCATGTTATGCAATCTTCTTACCACTTGTTTCATACAAACAATTCAAATTTCCCGCCAAATAACTGATTTAGCAGTGTCCAAAGTGTATTTACTTACAGACAATGCTATGATGTCATAGTTCACACTTAAAAATCCAAAACTGTATTGTTTGAAAGACAAAGGTTCATACTTTGTATTGATCACACTATCCCTCAATAGAATCACTCATGCATCCCATACCATGATCACTTTTATTATTTATTGACTGCCCCTCGTATATCATAAAGGACTAAATACAACAGTTTGACTTAATTATACATTAACAGCTAACAAGATTAGAATTAGCATTCAGTCTAGCATTCAGTCTAGTCTAGTTCTTCATAACAAAAAGGGATGCCTGAAGTTACTCATACCCTTGTGTGAACCAATACTTTGGAGGGGAGGGGAACATGTATTTTGGTGACACCAAAAACACCTGTTATATGAGCGGATGGAACTTTCTCAAGTTGGGTTGTTCGGTCGCACTCTTTTTTCTCTTCCAAAAATAACAACATATTTGTGATATTTGGATTAAATAAAACAAAAATCACTAAAATGTCTTAAATATGGATCTGTATTCATTTTGTACAGGATATTTTGAAAAATGCTATCTTTAGACTAAAATTACTGCTTTCTAAAACCAATATTAAGATGGTGAAACATCTTTTTAGAAAATTATCAAATTTGTCTTTAGTGACTTTCAACATAAAGTAACATATTAAGATAAAATCACAATGTTGTGTCCAACAGTCAAATATTGAAACTTGATGCGAGTGTAGACTAGCATCGGGGATCATGTTGGAAGTCAACATTGGTGGGACAGAGGTCATCCCAAGGTAAAATACACTGGAACTTGGTGGGGTGTTCTATTTTTGCGTCACAGGTAACCAAGATGTCAAATATTGAACAAATAAATGGGGGTACACTAGGGCCTACATGTAGGGATCATTACAGGGTCAGAGGGCACCTTTTGCAATGTAATATATTCAAAATCTTATGATACCAGAAAAAAGACTGGTAGTGTTTGTCCTTGCTTACCTCTTTCCCTTCCAAGCTCTGATCTGAAGCAAACACCTGCATGAGGTTGTTGAGGAATCCGATATCGACCTTGGCATGCATCTCTTGCACCAGCAGTCGCATGTATTTCACCTTGATTACGCTACTGTGGTCGGAGAAACTCATCATCAGGCAGACCTCTATTATAGGTTTAGCGGCTGGAATTATGAATGAAATGTAATGAATCAATATTCAGGAACATTTATAGTGCACTCTGCCGGTGTGGCTTATAGTTCAATCAGTTCCAAATTGGAGAAAAATATTCGTTTGTTATCTCTTCGCGCGCAAAAGTAATCTCCAAGCGTACGCGCGAGATTTTGACCATCCACACACGACTTTGGCCCAACACACGGTTAGGCATTTGATGTACTATGCGCTTGTTGCGTTCATTTGCGCCTACACCCTTCTGTAATTCGCTGCTGTATTGGCTGTATTGAGGCTCGCCAATTCGGAACTGATCAAACTATAGTGCTCAATTCCACTGTACACAGTTGGCACATAATTGAAATAAGAAACATTTTAAAAGTTGCTACTTTATACTATGTAGGCTACAAAATAAAAGGTTTGTTTTAAAAGATCAGAACCTTCAAACTCTAATGCAGTATGCAGGTTCTTCTAGATGCTACAAGTGCAGAAGTGGTGAATCATCTACAAAAGAGGTATACCGCCCTACATAGAGGTTTGTGGGCAAGTTTGAAGTGTATTGTTGCTTCTATCATAAAAACCACTGGAGCAATTTAACTTTGTTTTACTGTACAGTTAACATGTGAACAATTGCGCCAAAATCAGGGCACCCAATTTTTAACACTTTCCACGCAGCAGGCGTCTGCAGACGACATTCCAAAATGACACAAAATCATTCAAAAATGTCAAAAGTATTGAATTTCATTATAATATTTGAAACATGTCTAGTATCGGTTCAGTAATCCTTAAGATAGACCTTAAAAGTTAGGAAAGGTTTCTGAAAAATCAGTTTTGAATATGGTAAAACCAATAGCCATGTGGAAAGTGTTTATAAAGAAAATTCATGAATGTATCACTATCATAGATCATTACACACTTTTGGTTCTACCTTCATGTAAAAGAATCACAAACTAGTCTAGTATAAAAACATCATTCAGATATTATAAGCTTTATTCCGCATAATACTACAAAAGAATTCTTTACCCTAGACTAACTCTGCCTCCCTTACATATAAGGTAATATCACACATTTTTCCCAGCATGCCTTACTTACCACTTTCTGCCGCCACACTCTTTGGCAACGGTACGGGCGCCAGAATGGTTGGGAAGACGGGTGCGGGCATCTGATTGTCGATCTGCATCCTATTGATCTTGGTATGTAACTGCAGCTGGTGCGCGGACTTGCGCACCTGTGCCCAGATACCCGGATGATAGGTGCGTTTCAACGGACGATGTTTGGGTTTCAACATGCTGAGATTCTTAAAGTCAACCTGTTAGGGAGTTAAAGGTGTTAATAATGCCATTACTCCTCAAAAAGAGAACAGTTTTGTTGTTGGTTTTTTGTGATATATTCATATTGTTTTACACATTTCAATAATGCCACATTTGTAGCATCAACATTGTTTCAGTGCACAAACATGTACCCACCTTGATTTGACACAGTCCATATCATATTTGTATGGACCTAATGCTCATTTTCATGTTCACTCAGCAAATGCCACAACGATACCACATGAAACAAAATTGTCTGGCGACCAGGGGGGGGGGGGGGGGGGGGGGGGGCATGCATCACAAAAAATTCATACGGGTTGATTGGGAAAAATAAAAGATTGGAAGAATCCAACTTCATAAAATATAGGTCCGCCAGGGTCTATACATGATTGCAGCCTTATATTGGACTGTCCCCCTCCCCAGGCTTCTAAGACAAGCACTCTCTATTTCCCCTTACCTCCAATCCATGCTCAAGTTTGTATATCTTGGGCGGTGCATCTTTGTTATTCATGCTCTCCACTTGGAATTTCTGCCATCCATCTTCCAGAACTTTGACCTCACGACCGCTGAGATCCTTGAACCTCTTGCGTACTTTGTTTTGCCAGATTATTCCAGAGCTGAAATGGTGCAGAAACAATATTAAGGTTTAGGCGACGACATTAGGCCAAAAAAAAAAATGTTTGGTTGCCCTTTCCCGACCGACCGTAAATATTGAAAAATCTCAGTCACGTTTTTAAAAAAAATAAATAAAAAAAAGTCGATTTCATAAATATAAATGCTTACGAGATGGTGAATTACGGTTGCTGTTCATTTAAAATGTATTGCAGACACATATTCTTAGGCCATACATATTTTATTCCTCTCTAGGAGCTTCTAGGCTGATGCTAAAAGAGCAGGTACACGACAATCGTAAACATAACATTTCACTTCGCATGTTTCGCTCGGGCAATTTTAATAAAACACCATATGCACTACATCAAGTTTATAGATATCTGATTTGTCTGAGTGTGAATTGTTTGTGTAAGAAAAGATTGGTAATGTATGCAAAAATCATGTAAATTTCATCTTCCATTTTACATTTGTAAAAACACTTATATTTCGAAATAAAAACATATCTAATTCACTTGAGTGTATTTTTGGCATTCTTTGACATCTAAAAAATAAAATTTAAAAAATTTAAAAAATCGACCTACCGACCCCCAAAAAAATTGAGGTGAAAGGGCAACCAAAAAAAAAAAAATTGGGGCCTTATTTAGAAATGTACAAAAATAAGAAAAATGTGGATTTAAAATTTTTTAAAAAAACATCATTTGAACATTTTCGGGAGGAAAAACACCAGTTTCCCAAAAAACAAATGCACCACCAACCAATCTTTCTGGGGAGGTCCATTTGCCTGTAAAAACAGGTTTTTTTGGTAAACTTTGAGCTGGATGCTATACAATCCAGTAAATAATCTTACAATTTTATTGGTAAAATTTGTTTGTGAATGCATCCCAAGCTGTATCAATGGCATGACATTTTGATAGTGACTCAATCTGCAGATGGGGCAGATAGCAATGAGTTCAACCATATTCAAAACTCTTTCCCCTGACCCTCATTCCCCAAAATAAGTTACCCTATGTTCCATGACAATTGATGAAATAAACAATTTTCCCCCCAATATTATCAACATGTCCCCTCCTGTCAACTTTGAAAAAAATCTGTGTTATCCACGTAACTGTGTTCTGATTGACATATGTGACCAGTCGCGTAAAAAAGGACATGTTGTCGGCAAACACGGTTTTGAGATAGAGGCCAATATATTTGATGAAATATAAAGAAAATAATAGGGAAAAAAATGCTTCTTCAAATCATATCTTGTGATTACAAAGTCCGATTACCTTCAACATGGCGTCATTTCAAAGCTTAAAAAGTGCTCTTTCAAGTCATACCAATAACTCAGATTTGACTCGGGCCTCCAACATGTCCATTTTGATGTGACGGGTCACATGTTTGCCTCCATTCTGGATCATTCATAACTATGAATATAGTATACAATAATGTGACTATTTCCCAATAAAACCAAATCAAGCGTTACACCCCAAGGTTCAGTACCAACCTTCGGATTCCAATATAGGCCACTTCTGTCCTGTTAATGTTATTAACCAAAGATAAACCTAATCCTGGTAGAGACAATAGCACTTCTTGGTCAGGTTGCTCCAACTCTGAAGCCTGGGGAAGAAACAATAACAATGCGAAACAACATTTGGGTTGAAGTTTATTTACTGTAAAAGTGGAAATTTTTTGGTACATTTATTTTTGCGCTTGACACAGCTACCGCGAAAATAATAACACACAAATATATTTCTTTTGCGTATAGGTCTATATGATGAAGCACACAAAAACACACAAAAGGGTTTAAAACTGGCAAAGCGCGAAAAATTAATAGCGCCAAAATTACCCCCTTTTACACTATATTAAAATGTTACCTTTTTATGCAGAGGAAGACTCGTTAAGGGTTAAAGTTTCTATATAAGGACCATGCTAAATACTTGTTAAGAGGTAGTTTTATCCAGATCCAAAACCTACTTCGTAGTTATTTTGAAACATTGCATTGCTCAAATGCCCTCATCATGATTAAGACAATAAAACCTTACAATTTCAAATTTTTGAACAAGTTAATCACCATCCCAGGACCAACCAGCAATGTAAATTAGTAATATGCAATTTCTCACATCAACCACAGCCTCCCTTGCCCAAGGCTCGGGTGGCAAAGTGTCTGTGTGAGGCATAGCTCAGGATTGGATTTGTCAATTTCTTTCTTATTTCCTATATATGTTTTGGGCTACAATAAAAAATAATGAAAAATGATATAGCACCGAATGCAAAAAAGCCTCTGAGCAACCTTTTTTTCGCTGATTTATTTCTTGCCCTCCGTCTGTCCCCCCCCCCCCCCATAAAAAAAAAGGAGAAGAAGAAAAAAAAAAAAAAAAAAAAAAAAAAAAAAGAAGAAAAAAGAAGAAGGAAAAAAAAGAAGAAGAAAAAAAAAGAAGAAAAAAAAAGAAGAGAAAAAAAGAAAAGAAATGGTACTGGTGCCATCACTGAGTATATGATACATACCTGTTGCGCCTTGGTAGCTATTGCTAGATCCTCTGTGAACAAAAGCTTCCTCTGTGTGCCATCCAGGAAAGACACCCAGTAAATTACCTTGCCGGCATTGGATTTCACCTCCCCGATGCCATCCTGGAGTGGAAAATTAAATGATAAAACATTGTAATACAGTATTCTAAAAAGTAAGTTACCATGACATGTGACGTCATGCCGGACATTCGGTCGGCAGTTGCCATTGTTCTTTGCCCGACGGTGTGCGCGCACATCCTGTTTTGTTTAGGACCTGTGCTTTTAAAACTTTTAAAACCAAAGCATTATAAAGGGCAATAAGGCATAGTGGACAGTGTTGTGGTCATATGCTGTTCCCTCAAGCATGTATCGACAGTCCAGTCCCTTTGACCGTTGCTTTTGTTGATAAACATTGCTGTCACCCTATCTACTTTAAAAATATAGTTCAAACTAAAAATATTCAATTATAAAATTATGAAGTAATTCCTCCTCATTAATTTGAGATATTGTTAGCAATGATCAGTTAACAATTTAAGTACACTACATCAAGAAGAATGAGACAAAGTACAATTTTCATTTTTGCTCTTAGGTTTTGAACATGAATGATTATGTGACAGGTATCTGTATGAGTCATATTGATCAATTGAAGCATCCCCTATCTCTGGTAGGTTGTTACCAGGTATAGCTTATTATGTTGTTTTGGAACAAAGGACTACTACCAGTCAAAATACTAATTTCTGTTGGGGCTAACATACCTTGCTGAGTTTATTCTTGTAGTCTTTTCCATCTAGATTCCACGTGAGAACCCTTTCTTTTGCAGGATCTTGCCAGGTGTAGAGCATAGCATATTCAGGACTCAAGTAATGCTGGTCAGTTACATCTCTATGAGGTCGAAAAGAGAAAACAATGAGGGGACGGATAATGATACTGGATCAATGTGATTGAAACAAAGGTGATCCTTGGATCAGAGTGTAAAAAATTCACATTCTCTACTTGGAAGAGCTACTATAGCTACCATCAATTCTGCTCATGATCGCATACTCAATAAATACGCCGGCCTTGCCAGTGACCTGCGAGAACAGGGTTATGACACCAAGCTCATATGTGTTGAAATTTGTTCCAGAGGCCTTATTTCAAATTCAAATAAGAGTTCCCTACAATCCATTTTCCCCCTTCTTTCCATCAGCAAAAAAATGAGGACACGGGCGTCAAATAAAATGTTAAAATCCTTGAGTCAGCGTGCAATAACATGTTCCTATTCTATTTTCTATTCCAAATATGACAAACATGGTCATCGAGCATCAATTAATTATATCTTGCTTACTCAGTGTAATATCCTCAGTCCTCTCAGTGTTTTTCTGGGCACATTTCATTGCTAATTTTTTATATTTATGTTTAGTGCAATACTTTTATTATGGAAAGCAGGCTTTCCTGACCCTTTTGGTCCTTTTATCACAGAGTTTTAAATTGGTATTCATTCCAGCTTTGTATGTTTTCATTTGTATGTGTCTGATTATAATGTATTGTGTGCAATGCCTGCGGATGATGGTGAAAGGCCCATTGCCAAAACCATCCTCTAGTCTGGCTTTATATGTTTACTTTTCAATGTTTTTAAATAAAATTGGAATTATATAAAAATTTTAAAAAATTGGAATGATTTAATAAAAATAATCAAATTAGCCAGAAATATGTGGTTTTTATCTCTCAGCTCCTAACGCAAAAGCAATCCAAAGCATACAATTTGGTGCAATTTTGGAAAAAATTTCACAAAATATTTCACAAATTTCAAAATTATTGAATGTCATTACCATATTTGGAATCACAATGAGAAATGCATTAACATAAGTACAAACATGTCTAGTAGTATTGGTTCAGTAATCCTTGAGATAGACCTTGAAAGTTGGGAAAGGTTTTGGAAAAATCTGTTTTGTATTTGGTAAAACCAATAGCCACGTGGAAAGTGTTAACCATCACGACGACAACTATATGTGACCCGTCACATCAAAATGGACATGTAGGAGGGCCGAGTCAAATCCGAGTTATTGGAACGACTTGAAAGAGCACATTTTAAGATTTGAAATGAAACCATTTTGAAGGTGATCAGACTTTGTAATCACACGATATGATTTGAAGAAGTTTAGTTTTGTCTATCATTTTCTTTATATTTCACCAAATATTTGGAGCTCTATTATATCTCAAAACTGTTTTTGCCAACAACATGTCCTTTTTGATGTGACTGGTCACATATTCAGTCCCAATCTTTTCTGGTTGCACCAATCAAACCATTTAGTTAGGCTTTCCATATCTGTGTCCTAATATTGCATGCATTGACTTACGTTTGATGGAAGTGTATTGATGAGTCCACTGTGTGGTTTATGAGTTGTATGGTAAATGTATCTTTCTGGAATGGCTTGAACACAACGATGTTACCAGTCTCGCCTACATGAACTTCTACTATGACGCCGCCCATCTGAAAAGTAACAAGTGTATCACCATTATTCATCTAGCATAGTATTAAGCCATTCACACTGGGCCAATGATCGATCACCTTTTATAGGCTCAATAACAGTCGCTATGACAATCCTTTACTAAAAAATGGGTCAGTTCTTTTTGTGAATCCAATGACTGATCACCTATCAAATTTCTCCTGCGTTATGAAACAGCTGACCTAGTCTCCACTAAGCGAAGATCGATCAACCAAGATTGATTGTTGGGCCAGTGTAAAAAGGTGTCTTAAAATCACACATAATACTCTGAATTTACCCTTCCCCAGGGTGACCCTCTAGGTTTTTAAGACACTCTGTGTGCACCTGTTCCTCAAGGCAAAGATAAATGTAGTGGTGTAACTATATGTGTACACCCATATATTGAAATAGCATCCTTGATTGAAAATGGGTGCCTTTAATCATATCATACATACACCCCTACACACAGTAAACATAATCAAAAGTGCTGACATGACCCGGACATGCCGGGCAAATAGATCATTTGAGATGGCAATAAAAAAGCAATGGCAGCAAAAGTCTATTTTCTTGATAATATTTCTATGCTACCAACCTACCTCTGATTCTAATTTTAGCACCGTCGTATGCGGGTCAGTAAAGAGGAACGGCGCTGAGGTGGCACTACCCGTGTCTTTTTGCATCACTACCATATTAGCAGCTTGTTTCTTGTCCACTGGCCAGAAGGGGACACACTGAAAAAGGAAACAAAAATAAGACAGACAAATAAATAACATGAACAATTAGGTGATAATTAATGACAATTCATACACTCTATGTAGTGTTGAACCAATCAGGAAGCAGGAATTACAAATACGCGGAGTGCATTGAAAGTGTCCACTGCACTCCGCGTGTGCGCCGTTCAAATCACGCAGTGCGCGTTTTGTTTTGATTCGTTGTTCAAGATTCACGGGTTCGCCGATTTTCACTGCGGGTGTTAGCAAACTTGTTAAAGTATTTTTAGTCGTTTTACATAGATCAAAATTATGCTTAAATTGTGAATTTTTATTTGTATAGTGTCGTGTATGAATTAGGTCAATGCATGCGTATGTTTTGTTTCTCGACAAATTAGAAAAATCAATGCACTTGCGCAAATGTTGATATGCTCACAATAGCACTCCCCCTTCAGGGTCGTGTCATTATTCATACATCAACATCAGCGCGCGTGCATTGATTTGTCTAATTCCTCTCAAAACAACACATACGCATTTATTGACCTATAAACATTAACAAATATGGATTTGGACAGTTGTTGTGTCACTGTGTTTTCTCATACACAGTGACACAACAACCACATTTGGCATTAAGATTGAAATGATCGAAGATCAATGTTGCCTTAAAGTATAAGCCACCATTTGTTTAACACGTACTATGCAGTGGTTCATTGCGTGTGGGCAAAGCTTGAGATAAACTACACTACAGGGTGCACACTACTAATTAGAGCTCCATAGGGATATGTACAGAAATACTGATATAAAACTCTGTTTGGACCACTAAATTTTGAAATGGGACCTTGTAGAGTGATTTTTTTTTAAAGATGATCACTCTTTCTCATCAAAAAGTGCAGAAAATAGGTAGGGAACATGCTTGATTTTCCAAAAGACGGCCATGAAGAGACTACATCTCGGACGAGCTTGGAAATGTCACCTTAATTGCCAATGTTTCCAGTAAAAAACACAAATTTGAAAGATCTCTCAAAATTTACCAAAATTATATTCACATTATTTTATAGTCAGTGTCCATGTACGTGATGTCCAATTAATCATAATTAATAAAAAATTCTAGGCATTTACGCAATTGTTCTTACTGGTAAGTCTTTCAAATTGAGGATTTTGTCATGCATACTTTTTGGTTCTAGTTTTGAAAACCTCTTACAAGGGTAAGGGATATCCTATTTAGTGTAGTGCACCCTACAGTGCACAGACCACACAGTACACAATAAATGGAAATTCCAACATTAAATCATAAAAAGAATGGTGGTTTTGACTTTAGTTCCTTCATTATTGATAACAGGAAGTCAGTGTGCATGTATGTAGGTGATGTCCCATTAATCATAATAAATAACAAATTCTAGGCATCTACGCAATTGTTTTTAGTGTCAAGTCTTTTAAATTGAGGATTTTGTCATGCATACTTTCTGATTCTAGTTTTAAACACCTCTTACAAGGGTAAGGGATATCCTATTTAGTGTAGTGCACCCTACAGTGCACAGACCACACAGTACACAATAAATGGAATTCCAACATTAAATCATAAAAGGAATGGTGGTTTTGACTTAGTTCCTTCATTATTGATAACAGGAAGATGATTATGTGGCCTTCCTAATTTTCCTATTTTGAAAATGTATTGGATTGGTAGACACACCCCTACCTGGGAGGGTGGAGACAAAAGACAGGGGACTTGTCATCACTGTATGACTGTTTGGTCTCCATATCCCAACTCTCCTTTGGGTACATATACGAGGGGGTATCAAAAAGTTCTTGACATCACCCAGAAGTGAAGGAGTCAGAAACTTTTTTTCGTTATGTGACCCTTCAGACATCTTTAAAAAGTCACTGTACAAAGTCACACATTTCTTCCACTATGTATGACCTGTCCACAGACCGCCATTGTAGAGCTCCTCAGATTGATCGCCATTGATTGATCCTCAGATTTGCTCCGATTGCGTTATTCCCAAAACAGCAATAAATAGTTTAAAGTGTTGACATTAAGGGGTCAAAGGTCATTACAAACAAGCTATGTGACAATAATCTTGTGGGTAACATAGGGTGTACACAATTTGACCTCTAATGACCCCTACATGACCTTTGACCCCTTTCTGTCATCACTTTAAACTATTTATTGCTGTTTTGGGAATAACGCAATCTGAGGCAATCTGAGGATCAATCAATGGCGGTCAATCTAAGGAGCTCTACAATGGCGGTCTGTGGACAGGTCATACATAGTGGAAGAAATGTGTGACTTTGCACAGTTAGTTTTTAAAGATGTCTGAAGGGTCACATAACGAAAGAAAGTTTCTGACTCCTTCACTTCTGGGTGATGTCAAACACTTTTTGATACCCCCTCGTACTATCTATTGATTGGTTCAACAACTCAAATGTCATAATCTTTTCAGTGTCATAAACTGGGAAGGAGTAAGAGGGAAGGGAGGGTAAGGGGAGTAAAGAGGGGGAATGTAGGGGTAAGGGGGAGTAGAGAGGGTGAATGGAGGGTATGGGGAGTGGAGAGAGAAAGGGAGGCACTTAAAAGTCCTAAATATAGTAATTTTGTTCTCTATATCTCGGCTCCTCTCCGAGCACATCATACCATCTTCCCAATTTATCGTACTCTGTTCATGGTTAACACAAATGTGCCGGGAAAGGGGAAGGCAGAGTGGCAAGAAACAGAAAGAGGACACTTTGCAATGAAGCCTATTTGTGACCAGTCGCGTCAAAAAGGACATGTTGTCGGCAAACCTAGTTTTGAGATAGAGGCCAATATATTTAGTGAAATATAAAGAAAATAATAGAACAACTTTGGCTTCTTCAAATCATATCTTTTGATTACAAAGTCTGTTTACCTTCAACATGGTATTATTTCAAAGCTTAAATTGTGCTCTTTCAAGTGATACCAATAACTCAGATTTGACTCGGGCCACCAACATGTCCATTTTGATGTGACGGGTCACATTTGATCTCCAAATCTTACCTCTCCTTTGGGTACATCATACCATCTACCTGTTGGTTCAGCAACTGATATATCATAATCAGTTTGATTGACACAAACATAGCGAGGCGTAAAGATCACCATCTTGGTCATACCAAAGTTGCTCAGCTCACAGTGGACTCCAACCTATGTACAGAATAGGATAGACACGGCAAGATGAGAATTAGGCTAAAGTTTTAATTAGTTAGTATATTGACAACAAAAGATTGTTTCAAGTTTGCCCGTTATAAAAAGAAATGCCCAACATAATCAGGCCCCAATAGAAATTAGTCAACTCCCAAACCTTTTCAATAATCCCAACAACTTTTTTTTCTCAGTGAAGCAATGTAATGCTCAATATATTCAGGCCATAAGGAGAAGAAAAAAGAGTTTATTTCCAGTAGTGCATGCGCATTTAATTTTGACGCTTGATTCTTAGAAAAAACAGGAAAAATCTATTGTTAGGGCGCCATCTTTTGTCGAAATTGTGTCCAACATGTATCAAGATGGCGAACTGCACACAGAAGTGAAAATCTGCAGCGAAAATCATATTTTACCGAGCATATGAGTAACCAAAATGCACAGATTTGACTAAATAAAACAAGGCGGTTCTCGAACGGCGCGTCTCGCCTGTTCATCAAAAGTGACTTGAAAGAAATGATGATGAAACATATGATACAATGTAGCACTGTCACAGAGGTATGCATTGTAGTTAATTTAATCAACAAAAAGAACACACCAACCCCCTTCCCTACACCAAATCACATCAAGATAGGCCTTACAGATCTTATTTAACCCCAGATGACCTCTGATGACCTTGAAAATTTAATCAGCAAAAAGAACACACCAACCCCCTTCCCTCCACCAAATCACATCAAGATAGGCCTTACGGATCTTATTTGACCCCAGATGACGACCTCTGATGACCTCGACAAATTAATCAACAAAAAGAACACACCATCCCTCTTCCGTCCACCAAATCCCATCAAGATAGGCCTTACGGATAGATAGGCCTTACTGATCTATTTGACCCCATATTTGACCCCCGATGACCCCGAAAAATTAATCAACAAAAAGAACACACCACCCCCCTTCCCTCCACCAAATCCCATCAAGATAGGCCTTACTGATCTATTTGACCCCATATTTGACCCCGAAAAATTAATCAACAAAAAGAACACACCATCCCTCTTCCGTCCACCAAATCCCATCAAGATAGGCCTTACTGATCTATTTGACCCCATATTTGACCCCAGATGACCCCGAAAAATGAATCAACAAAAAGAACACACCATCCCTCTTCCGTCCACCAAATCCCATCAAGATAGGCCTTACTGATCTATTTGACCCCACATTTGACCCCCAATGACCCAGAAAAATTAATCAACAAAAAGAACACACCATCCCTCTTCCGTCCACCAAATCCCATCAATATAGGCCTTACTGATCTATTTGACCCCATATTTGACCCCCGATGACCCCGAAAAATTAATCAACAAAAAGAACACACCACCCCCCTTCCCTCCACCAAATCCCATCAAGATAGGCCTTACTGATCTATTTGACCCCATATTTGACCCCCGATGACCCAGAAAAATTAATCAACAAAAAGAACACACCACCCCTCTTCCGTCCACCAAATCCCATCAAGATAGGCCTTACTGATCTATTTGACCCCATATTTGACCCCCGATGACCCCGAAAAAATAATCAACAAAAAGAACACCCCATCCCTCTTCCGTCCACCAAATCCCATCAAGATAGGCCTTACTGATCTATTTGACCCCATATTTGACCCCGATGACCCCGAAAAATAAATCAACAAAAAGAACACACCATCCCTCTTACGTCCCCCAAATCCCATCAAGATAGGCCTTACTGATCTATTTGACCCCATATTTGACCCCCGATGACCCCGAAAAATGAATCAACAAAAAGAACACACCATCCCTCTTCCGTCCACCAAATCCCATCAAGATAATAGGCCTTACTGATCTATTTGACCCCCGATGACCCCGAAAAATTAATCAACAAAAAGAACACACCACCCCCCTTCCCTCCACCAAATCCAGGCCTTACTGATCTATTTGACCCCATATTTGACCCCCAATGACCCCGAAAAATAATCAACAAAAAGAACACACCACCCCCCTTTCCTCCACCAAATCCCATCAAGATAGGCCTTACTGATCTATTTGACCCCATATTTGACCCCCAATGACCCCGAAAAATTAATCAACAAAAAGAACACACCATCCCTCTTCCGTCCACCAAATCCCATCAAGATAGGCCTTACTGATCTATTTGACCCCATATATGACCCCCGATGACCCCGAAAAATTAAGAACAAAAAGAACACACCATCCCCCTTCCTTCCACCAAATCCAATCAAGATAGGCCTTATGGATCTTATTTGACCCCCGATGACCTTGAATGACCTCTGATGACCTTGAAAATTTATTCAGCAAAAAGAACACACCACTCCCCTTCCCTCCACCAAATCTCATCAATATAGGCCTTACTGATCTATTTGACCCCATATTTGACCCCGATGACCTCTGGTGACCTTGAAAATTTAATCAACAAAAAGAACACACCATCCCTCTTCCCTCCACCAAATCCCATCAAGATAGGCCTTACTGATCTATTTGACCCCATATTTGACCCCCGATGACCTTGAATGACCTCTGATGACCTTGAAAATTTAATCAGCAAAAAGAACACACCACCCCCTTCCCTCCACCAAATCCCATCAAGATCGGCCTTACGGATCTTATTTGACCGCATATTTGACCCCGATGACCTTGAATGACCTCCAATGACCTTGAAAATCTAATCAGCAAAAGAACACCCCACCCCCTTCCCTGACATCAAGTCCCATCAAGATAGGCCTTACGGATCTCTAGATATCGCGTCACAACGCGTCTCAAAAGTTTTAAGCATATTTGACCCCGATGACCTTGTATGACCCCCGATGACCTTGAAAAATCAATCAGCAACAGAACGCACCACCCCCCTTCCCTCCACCAAGTCCCATCACGATAGGCCTTACGGATCTCCAGATATCGCGTCACAAAGGTATTTCTTAGCACACGGCGGACGGCATACGGCGGACGGCATACGGCATACGGCGGACGCCGGACAGAAATAGTGATAACATAGTCTCTTTCTGATTACATCAGGCGAGACAAAAAACCGTTTCAAGTGAACCTTCACTATAAATTTGCATTAAATTAAAAAAAGAAAATACTAATAATTTCCCAATTGACTTTTCAGGCTTGCTACTGGAAACAAACCTTTTTTTGTGTGGCCTAATATAGATTTGTTTTGTGACCCTCGGTACCTATCCAAATGTTTGACAATTACTAAATGGTTTCTTTTATGGTTCCCCCCCCCCCCCCCCCCCCCCCCCCCCCCCCCCCCCCCCCAAAGTGTAACAAATCTTCAGTCTAATAAATGATACTTCACCCTGTAAGTTGAATAAAAAGATTAGATTATATGGGATTAAATATAATTAGCATAGGGTTAATGAACATGCAGGTCTATATCCAATGCACCATGCCAATTGCTTATTAGGTTACCCAACCTGATTTAGAAGCCAAATAGGACTGTATAAGAAGCCATCATACTTTGTATAATCTCTGGTGGGTGATATCGGGACATATTAATATTGTTTGCACCATATTGCAATGGCATTCGCAGCAACACAATAAAATATAACTGCCATTGGGGGGGGGGGGGGGGGGGGGTGCGATGTGATTATGACTAATATATGTGTTGACATCACCCAGCCTCCTCCCCAGCTTGAAGTAATGCAAAAGGATTAATAAAATTACATTTTTGCAAAATTGGCTAATTTGTGTTAACCAAACAGACTACGATAACTGCAAAGTGAGCTGAAAAGGTTTTGTTTTTTGCAACACTGATGGTAAGACACAACAAACAATATAAATAAATTGTTGTACAAATGCAGTTTATAAATATGCATGTCATATGCAACACAGCGGGCTGTCATCTTCAAACATCCATAATTCGTCATATGGCGACGGGCCTGTCAAGTAGGGTCAGTCGGTCGGGTTTTTTATTTTATTTTTATTTCTATTTTACCTAAAATGTCACCAAAATAGCAAAAATATGGATTTTTAAAAATATTTGTGGGGAAAAAATGTCGACAGTTTTCCGGCCAAAAATTGGCTGATTTTACATGATTTGAGACAAAAATTATATTAAAAAACCCACGCAGACAGTGGGTCAGTCGTGTGTTTTTTCCCTCGCCTCATGGTAGGTCAATCATCATGAACCTTTTTGAGGTAAAGTTGAGGTCACATCACATACATAAGGTCAATCTGCTGTGCCACTATGCATTGCTAGTCTTTGGTCTGTAAAGTTACCTTTGCTGCTGTCTAAATTACCCAGAATTCACTGCTGATTGCTATGTAGGGGACATACGTACATACACTTGGCTTTTTTCAAGATTTGACCTTCTGATCGTTTTCGCAGACTTTGACATGATCTTTGAGAATAGTGTAAAAGAGTATGGGACGTACAGTCGAAATATACTTAGAAAATATCATGGTTGACGCACCCCTCATAAGTATATACGGTCTCCTTATATGTTTGTATTTTCATGCTATATATATGAATATACTCAAGGCAAAACGCAGATGCTGAAATCATATATTCAAAATTCAAACTCAAAATTGGGAGAATTTAAATTGTTGGTTTTATCCCGGGACTAATTTGGGATTTGTGCATGCATGCCTACTATAGTTTAGTCAGTTCCAAATTGTCTAGAAAGGTGCAGTTTTTACTCGCTACCTGCTAAAGTAATCTAATCGTATGCTACAAATTTTGACATAGACACATATCACGCAAATGATATGCAGTGTGCCTGTTGCATTCAAGCGTGCAAAAATAATCCAAACAAGTGCTCCAGATATTGACATAAACATATGATGTGCAGTGCGCTCGCTGCTTCCAAACTGTCCAATTCTGTATTGATTCACTGCTGTAAGAAGGCCAATTTGGAGCTGATCAAATTATAGTAAATAGTCAAACTATGATGTTAGTAAATTTTAGAATAAGTTTTAGTTACTTGCAGAAATGAATGCAAAGGATTCTCATGCAATATATTTCTTGATGCACAAAGTTTCAGCTCAATATCTGATATAGACATCTAGGACTGCGGTCTGATACATAAATAATTACTCACCACATATGGATATTATTGTACTCTATTGTTTTTTTAAACATTGTTATTTTATGGACATTTATGCCATGAAATCAATGTACATTTCTTAATGAATAGCTTTATCAATTAAATTTACTTCAAACACCTATAAACATCAGATTTATTCACAGCAAATACACATTGTGTTAGTCATAGATTTAATATAACTGTTTGTTAATTGAGAGAAAATAGCAACAACAACAAAGAGATTGTATGCAGGATTTGCTATTCCTGAACATTGTTAAATAAAACACCACCCAACAACATTATTCAATAATCTGCACAGATGTATCTACGTGTACAAACACAAATTAATACCTTTTTATCTTCACAGCATATACACACAATTTTGACTAACTATAATTCTCAATATTTGTGAAGATTTATGTAAAAAAGTCATTATTTTATTTATCAAAAATCAGTATTTAGCTCATTCTTCTATTAACATTCAACTTTGATTGATTTCTTGTGAAAAATTAAAATGTTCACAACAAATACACACATTATGTTAGTTTATAAAGTTTATCATTGTTATTCATGGAAATGAGAGAGTTTTGGAGCATGTTATGTGCATCCATCCGTGGCGCAATTATTGATATTACTCATTATATACGTCATTCATATATTATTATTCATTGATTGGTTAAAAATGGGTCACATGATCAAAAATAAACATGCTATTTTGCCAAAAGTACTATTTACAGCTCCCAAAAGTACTATTTACGGCTCCCAAGAAGACTATTTATGACGCACCAGTGCGCCGGTAGTTTCACACGGCGATGTACTTCGCGTGACGCACAATTTGCATCCCTGGGCTCAGCGTGACGATCGTTTGATGCAATGTCTTTGAATTGAACTTTTAAAACTCTGTAACTGATAAAAATTGGAACTTATCGGATGATTTTTGAATTTGAACTTTATGGAACTAGAAATATATGAATGACGTATATAAAACAAATATATATACTGCCTTTATTCTATTCTCTGTATTAAAACTATGGGCCCGAGGTGACTGCAATAGTGCTATTTTGCTGAGGTGCGCCCGAGTCTCTCATGGCAGTATATATTTGTATAATATTCTCTTCCTTTCTTGGTTAATTAGTAAGTGCATTTCACATTGGATTTTCTCAGAATTTCAGATTCTACATTTATTTCAATAGGTCCATGGGTTCTTGAGATATGATCAAAAATGATGTTTTCTATAAATGTAATCGATAATCGATGACTAAAGATTGATTAAACATAAAGAATGAATCCAACGGAACCAGGAACAAAACCAACCAAGGTTCCGAAAACTGATACACGAGGATATCTTGAAAATGTAAATTGCATAGAATAAAGATTGATAATTGACATTTAAATGCATTTTCTCCCGTAAAATGTTTTAAGAGATGTAAGTGTTGAGTTTTTTAAAAAGACACACATAGGCCCTACTTTCATAGTATTATCAACAATTGTGCCATGGACGGACGCAAGTTACGTGACCCAAAAACTCTCTAATATCACACAGGAAAAGAGCAGTCAACTAAAAGTGGTGATTTATTAAAGGTAGATGTTCTGATTGCTGGCCCGATTTTCAACTTGATGTTTTCTATTTTACATGGAAGGTCATCCTTAAATTTGTCACATTCCAAAGTTTGAGTTGCATAACTCGAATGGTTCTTATTTTAGATGCACAAGGTCACACAACATTTGCCCGTGAGTAGTACACAAACTGGGTGGTTAACGATTAACCACCTTTGGCAGTAATTCACCACATTTTAGCCTATAATTTCTAAATGGAATATTTCTGGCCCCGAAGATTTTACAGACATGACAAGAAAAATATGGGGATTCTTCTGATATCAAAATATCTTGATGTCAAAAAAAAACATAGCCCCAAAAAAGTGATCGGAACATACACCTTTAAACATAGCAAACATGGCCTTTTATAGGCACAACTAAAATATTCACAGCAGATAGATGCACATACCTCCACTACTTTTCTCATAGGCTATTAATTGTCCAACCCATTAAAAGCAAAATTAAACACACACAAAATATTTTGAATTAATTAAAAAATATCTCCTACACGTTCTATTTTGAATAACAAAAAAAGCGACAGGTTCCACATTCAGGATAACGATATGTATCTCATCGATGAATATTGAAAACAGAATTTCAGAAAAAGTGGGGAAAATATGGTGAAAGCAAATAGAAAACTGAAAATAATTAGTGTATGGAAACACACCAGATAGGACAAATAATCAGAGAATTATGAGTTAAAAGTTAAGAGTACAAACACTTAAAAAGTAGAAAAAGAAAATTTCTTGTTGAAAAAGTAAAATATGAAAGGTCTTCACAGATGATGAAAATAAAATAGTTTAAAGTTAATCAGACCTCTGGTTTCTGTTACGCCTTGTTTTAACAACAGCAACGAAAATAAGAAAACCTGCAGTAAAATGGATTATCTTATTTTGATATGTGTGCAGAATATAAATCAAATAACATAATTATTTATTTAGTATAATGCATTCCATTTCTACTCTGTATACTGCGAAAGTGGCCATTTTCATGCTACACTCAATTTTGAGCTTTTTTATCAACTTTGAAAGGTGAGCACAAATAAAAGATGCCTGGGTTGTTTTTCGTCCGTATACACACAAGATTACCAATCTTTCAATACTCGGCCACAAATGTTGTTGACACACCAATATTTAATAGCACGATGACATCACAAGCTGCGGTGCAATAGAATTACTTACTCAACATTTTTATAAATTTAGCTGAAATCAAATATGTATGCACATAGAAATATCCACTTTTACAGCATAAAAATCATAAAGGAGAAAAAGTTAATGCATGACGCAAAGTGCATATATCACATTTATTTAAGCAAAATAATGGCAACTATAACTAATGAATAATGAATAATGGTTTAAGCAAGTCAGTCAGCATACACTAGAGACTAGGTCTGCCAGCGATGATGAATAGATAGATGGAGTGCTAGTGATGAATTTGTGTGCAGCGGATGATTTTAAACAAACAATTATTATTTTTGTTTGGTTTTTTCTTACGCTGTATTTCTTGGGTTTTCTCATTCCACCTCCTTGAGCCTGTATGGGGAAAGAAATGACGCCATGCAAATATGTATGTATGAGAGCCAATTAAGCCATGACAGAGAACGAGTGAGACTTTAAAAAAAAATCTGAATTTACGATACAGCATTCGACATCTACAAACGCTAACTTACACATGATGCTTGCTTATGAGCTTTCTATATACACACAATATTATATTTATCTAAACAGGTGAATGAATATTCAGTAGATTACTACCGCAACTTGCTATTTCATCAAGACTTGGTCCATTAGAATAAATATAGGTTGCCCCCATACCATTGTAATTGTTTGTGTTTGATGGACTTGATGCAAGTATACATACATTTCTTGCATATTTTGGAAGGCTGATGAAAAATCAGTGCTCAAATCTGCCTATGTGACCTACTTATTTTTCTGGTCACATATTTTGATTGTACTATTGTAATGACGTCAAATGATGATCGTGAGCTCATCATAATTCATCCTAAAAAAATGTGACCTGTTATTTACGTATGCGCAGTACCTTAGAAAAGCCCAATTTGATTGCATCTTTCCTGTTTTCACCATTTACACTCGAGCCCCTGCGAGGGTGTTCACTTCAGTCTATCATTTTTAGAGACCATATACATGGCCTCTTGGACTCTGTCTAGAACTTTCATACCAAATTTGTTGTTTCTTGGATGCTTTTTTCAAAATGTGGATAACATAAGTTTCATATTCCAAATTATTCACCATTTTACACATCTCAACCAGAAGTATTGTGTAAATTATAAGTCTCATATAATAACCCAGCATGTCCCGTATACTGCCGTTCACAGGCAGGAAGGACCAAACAAAACCCAGCAAAAAAACATAATTAGCCTTTTTTCAATATATGGCAGACTTGGAGCACGTATAGTATGCTCAATCTTTTGAGAGATTTTTATTTGGTCGGTATATGCCCTCCTATCATGTCAACCATAAAACAATAATTCTATGCTATGTTTTATGATTGAATCATGCCAATATATTTTTCAACTTAAGAGTATGTGCAATATATAGGTGATATATTCCAATAACCAAATATGTGATATAAAACCTGTTAAAATGCCATACACCCATATACAAATCCACACACAAATATTACACCATATCATAAAAGTGTTCATAATGGTTAAGGGGTCCCTTTGTGAGTGTTACGGTATAAACCAATAATGTATACCCAGGCATTATACTCAAGACAAACAATTTTCGATCATCAGGTATGGCCATGTCGTGCCACCACACACTTGCTTGTCATTACCGAGAATAAAGCTTCCAGTGTGCTAGCACCCTCAGCTTAGCAATTCGTCAGAATCACATCTCGCGTCCACGCGCGCACACAAGCTCTCCTGTAATCGGGAAATACCTAGTAAGTCACATTTTGGTGAAAATTGAGTTAGACCCATATTTGGACTTTATAGGTTTTTCCCCTTCAGTTTATCAAGATTCCAGATGAAAAACTGCCAACAGGGAAGAGTTTCACACACTTTAACTTGATAAACTGAATGCGAGTAAGTACAAATATGAAACAGTTTGTCTTAGTTTTCTCACATTTGCGTTCAACAGACTTACTAGGTTTTTCCAGATTACAGGAGAGTCAATCAAGAATAGCTCTACTCCCATTTGCTATACTCAGACTCAGAGTCATTTCACATGTATATGCCTTATATTGAAGACTCTACTTTTGTGGTTTGAAGTTCATCTCCCATTATTATAGACTCCATGGTATGTCCTGATAAAAACGCAAGGACAAAGTGCGTACAAGTCCTCCTGGGTTCACGAAGCTCAAGCATTTTTGAACACACAGAACACAAAATAATTGAGAATTGTATACTAGGCTTTATATTGTGCAATATACAAAAATCTGTAAGTAGATGAATTTGAATGTTATAATTTTTACAATGAAATACCAGTGTTGTTACTTAAAAGGTCACAATATCAGAGAACCTAAGCTTTCGATCCTAGCAGGATATTTATCAAAGGCAGAAAAGTGTGTATGAAACAGGAATAGAAATAAGCACCAGGTGTCCCAAGAGTGCAGAATTTTGTACCTTTTGATCAAACTATGCGTAGTGTATAATTACAACACAGATATTGAAACATGTGGATGGTCAACCAAGAATAATTTCTCAAAATATAAATATTATGTTTTGGGTTAAGATAAGTCGACAGAAACCATCAAAAATCCCTAAGTCCCAGAATCTGTGCTTGAGATGAAGTGTGCGCCCAGTCCATTATTCTTTTTTAATTCTTAGTGATGCCTGGAGTCATATGACGATGACATCAAATGGCATTTGGTGACCATGAATGTTATGGTAAAGATTTAACAAAGCGGATTGGACGATGTAAGACTAATATTAGAGTTTGAAAAGTAAATGTTCCAAATTAAAGAGAAAAAGAGAAAGATTAGGTATAATATAGGCCAATTTTAACCGCTGTTGTGTTAAATAATTCCTAATCCCAGTCTTTTAATGATGGTGTATTTGATCAAATATGAGAAGAACAGCTTTTGGTATAAACTAATTTCAGCAATTTATATGCGAATTCCAAAATCACCACTACACATATCGCTTAAGTTATGGCCAAAATAATTGGGGAAGAATATGGCTGTCAGAATTGAAGTAGAACAAATACAATACAATAGCTTATACATCCCTGCTACCACATTAAAAATGCCCATCACCATGGTTACCTGGTGTGCAACATGTTGTCTGTGCTACTATAAATACATTTAAAGCTAAGCTAAGTAGCCATTGCTATACTTACACACATAAACCTTACGGCCTACAAAGATGGACGGTGGTTGTCATGGCAATGACCCCGTGACCCGACCCATAATGCACAGTAGGTGGAAGTGAAGGTTTTGTGGAAGGTAGTGGTGGTAAACACACACACATAGAGAGAGAAAGGAAAACAAATCAAAACATGCAGTGAAGCAAAAGAAAACAAAATTATGTTGCCATGGCAACAATACATAAATCAGAATAATTGATATTTCATAGATCTCAATAGGTCATAATGTTGCATTGTCCTTCATATGCAAATCGGTGGGAATTGGCCACATTTTACAAAATCTGAAATGCACACAAATATATCATAATGTGCTTGCTTTGTACGCTCAATACTGGGATAGTGTAGGTGAGTTTTGGATTATATCAGCATTATTGTAGATGTAGATAAAGAAAAGCAGCATTTTAATTGGTAAATTAGCCATTCTTTGGTCAGTTTAAATAACGAGCAAAACTTTGACACCTTCCATAATAAAATAGAGTGATGAAATTTGAAAGAGCATTATCTGAGGACGTCTGCTAGCATTTTGTTGCGATGGCAACTAATAAAACATGCAATTTAAAAATCTACACATCAAAAGTATATACGACATCAAAATGAGAAAAGAATAAAAATAAAACACACTATGTATGGAAAGCAAATGATACGAGGCATCTACATGTATGGCAGACTCATAGAACTGAAATCTAGAAGTTAGACTTCGGCCATTGCTTGTTTGAAATAAAGTGCCCTCAGTATATCTTGGTTACGCTGCAACTTGATCGGTTCCCATCACAATGTATGAGTATCAGTGTTGCCAAACCTACAGCAAGGCAGCAGAATTGGGCTACTTTTGCCTCTTGAGCTGCGGCAAAATGTATGAGTATGAGCATCAGTGTTGCTAACCCTGCAGCAAGGAAGCCAAATTGGGCTACTTTTACTCCTTGAGCTGCAGCAAAAATGTGGGTGCCACAACCTGCAAAGAGTTGGGCTTCCAGTGTATTTTCTACGGGCTCAACTAAATTTGGCTACATTTTGTCGTGGTCATGCCTGGACGACACTGATGCCGAAGTTTGGGACAAATTTCATTTGGCAACACAGATGAACATGTCATTTATTCATATCGCAAATGTTTACCAGACAATTTCAGCAATTGTCTGGTTTTCTGAGGATACACTGAGGATGCACTATTTCAGACGGCGCAAGGAACGATGTGGTGGAAATTCTGATATCTACAAGCATGGGCCGAATAAACAAGTGCATATACGCATCTATATGAATATGCATCTATATGGATATGCATCATCAGAAAATGGTTTTAAAAGGCATGTGTGCATACACAGATTAAAAATATGCATCTAGATATACGAGAATTGATAAAAAAAAATGCATTTATGTTTGGCTGGTTTTGAAATAAATTCATTTTGCAGAGATGTAACTGGCCTTTTAAATTATATCATGGTAATGCCAAAAACTTATTTTGAATCTTTTCCCTATGATAACCAATGAAACTGATTTACTGAAAATGCCTTGGAAATCAATTCATTTCCTAGTTAGTACCAGGACATTTCCTGAAGAGTTACATCTCTGATAATGGCAGGTTTAAAAGATGGAATACAAGTAGGCTGATGAAGCAGGCTAAAAAGATGCATCTTATACATAGAGGAGCGATGAATCTAAATACCAGACAGATAAATTATATTCAAAGAGGAGACAACTGCGCTACTGAAGGAGAAGCTTAGCAAAGGAGCAAGGGAGACTGGACTTTGATCTAATTGGAGCAATATGCCACTAGGATCTTGTCACTAAGAATGTGTCTTAAATATACAGACTATGTCGAGGGTTGAGCGCCAGAAGGCTGTAACTCAATTTTGGGCAAATTGATATTTTGGTACAAAAATAATCCATATAACCTAGATTTTCAGAACTATATAGAGATGACACAGCCAGTCATCCCACTCCCCCTAATTTGACCCATTTTTTGCCTTCCCTGATAGCTTCATACTCAAAACCACACCCAGTGAGTTAGGGTTAATCAAGTAAGTGAGCACATGTTGTCATCACAGATACAACTTTAATGCTTTGATGCATGCATAACCCATGTGATCAAAGATGAATTCCAGCACTTGGGTATGAACGCTGCATAAATCACTGGAATACGCCCTAACTTCACTGCATGAAGGTAGATGAATGAAATGATAATAGATGGTACTTTGATGATACATGGAGGTAGGGGACAAGGCATTCCAATACACAGCATGAGGGGAGTTGGAATGCTTGAAGTTCAATATATATGAGATTAATCATTTAACTAAAAATTGTTAGATAATATATACATTTATGGGGAACTGCATGACGTACGTATACCAAAACCTATCATAATATAACTATTTTACTACAAAAATAATACTGCAGAATGGAATTTGTTTACAAATATTATAAATAAATATCATCAGAAAAAAGGCAGCATGAAATATGTGATATGGATTATACAATGCATAAAATACATACGCAACCTCCCCCCACCACCCTTCCTCAAAAAAGAGGGGGGAAATTAGTTGTGTAATGTAACTCACCATAGCGTAGGTCTACACATTTTATCTAATTCTGAGAGAAATATACACATCTCTAGTCTTAAGAAGCGATACTTGTAAGTTGTAATATGAAACAAACATAAATGGATTTTTTTAAATTTGGGCTAAAGGGTATATAGTAAAGTGACAAATGTATTCTGATTTATTTTGAATGTAGGTTGTTCCATGTTATGTTGTGTAGCATAAAAAGTCATATAATGCAACAATTTTTAAAGCATTGAGTTCTGTTGGAATTGCTTCTGTTCTGTTGAATTTTTTTTGAAGATTTCAAGACATTTACTATCTACAATATTAAATAAATTATTGATATAATTATTTTTCAAATATCTACAATAACAATACACAGACAACTGAAGAGATTGAAGCAATAAAACAAAATTAAACATTTGAAGGATTTAAGGATGGGCTATGAGGCAATAAAACCAGGTAAGACTAAGCCAAGTCTGTGGTTACGATTTTATTTGGGGTATTAAGTTTTAAGATTAAGTGACAGTGGAAAATAATTTCTAGTAAATGTTATTTTTGATGGAAATCAAAGACTCTTTTTTGTGTGCCTGAATAATCTATTAAAAAAGTGGGGATTATAAAACCTATCCTGGAGCCATTTCAGTAATAACTAAAGGTTTATTGTAGTAAAATGGGGGAGAGGGATTACATTCCTATATACCTGTTGACTTGGGTATTGGGAACAATATATATCAGTGATGGTTGCAATACTTACAACTGTATGAAATGTTGAAAGCATATTTCTGAATTATTGGATTTGGTACAGGCATGTCCAGACAGATTTGATTTCTTTTTGAAAGAAAATATAGTGATCACATGCGAAGATTGGAATAGCATTTTCAAATCAAGTCCATAAATGACCATTCAAAATGGAGGGGATGATGCAGGTATAGAGAATTAAAATGTTTGTTTGGTTGGTTGGGAAATATTCTACCGAAAGTTGGTTTCATGCTGCAGGCTAAATAAAGGTCCGTTCATGCTCCTGTATTTGCGTATCGGCTGACGTCGATTGATATCGACGCATGAGTTGAAGCAATGTCAACTTTTATCAGACGACGTCGGCCAATGCACAACAACACAAGTATGAACGGACCCAAGTTGTACGGATCCAAAACTAGTATGCTTCAAGGCAATTTCAGATAATGCACATTTGAAGAGGCAATATGAATATCGAATGTATATGTTGCTGTAATGCTCTCCTGACCTTCTACAATAGCTTTTTGACTTGATAGAATTATGTGCTTGTCAAAAATCTTCATTGATTCTTACTGTTTAGTATCAAGATCTTATTTATATGAATCTTAAACTAAAAAGTCCCTTTAATTTTACTATATAGTTCAATCATTTTCCAAATTGGCGAGAAATATGCGAATTTGATCTCTCCGCTCGTAAAAGTAATCCAAGCGTACATGCGCAATTTTGGCCAAACACACGCGTCACAGTTTAGTTGCTTTGTTCATGTACACGTTTCTGTATTCATTTGCTGCTGTACAGAGGCTTGCCGATTTGGAGCTGATCAAACTGTAATACTTCTTTTTAAAGCATGTGCACCAACGGGAACCCTGTATACATCCAATAATAAAACCAATGGATTCACTATTACACGCCTCTAAATTATACTATCATACTCTAAATCATGCCAACATTCCCAAAATATACAAAATTGGAGATTTGCTTTAATATGCTAACAAAATGAAATGAATAGAGGGGTTGTAAACACTGGTATGATTATGGGTTTCACATTGGGGTGTGTGTGTAATCAATCTTTATTCAAGCAATCACTGACATAAATTATACAATGCGAGAAAAAAGAAGGTAGATTAAAGCCCAGGACAAAAATCGGAACCACACAGTGGTCCAGGTTTAACGCAGGGCTTTAATATTGGTATGAACTTGAGTATGGAGCTGAGTATGGGCATGGTAGGTATAGCTTTGAGTATGGATTTGAGGATTGGTCTGATATTGGGTCTGAAAGCGAGTCTGGGGTATGGATTTGAGCATGGGTTTAAAATATATGGGGTATTGGTTTGGGTAATGTTCTGTCGTTTGTAGGAGTCTAACTATGGGTGTGAATATGGTAGAGTATATTGTATTGAAAATGAGTTTAAAATGGGTTGAGTATGGGTTGAGTATGGGTTGAGTATGGGTTTGAGTATGGGTTGAATATATTTGATGGGATGACCTTCATAATAATAAATTATGTTTCTGTGCACATGCACCCCATACAGATATCCATCCAACTTCAGTATATATAAATAACCCAAAATATTCACTGCAGATGTACTGCTTTAACGGCATTCCAAAGTATGCACATTTTCAATAGCCCCTAGTTTTTGATACCTTATTTGAAATATTTTGAAATATTTTCGTATATAGAAGTAAAGTCTTCCAATGTGTTACATTTAATTGATTCAATAAGTTGATTTCAAATCAATTCAATTTATTTAGATATTATGGAATTCTAAAATCTTTGCAAATATTATCAATTCATTTTAGAAAATCTAGCAAATTCCTTTCAAAATATATCCTTAAAACCAAGCATCTAACGAAAATGAGCACATTTTTAGACCGCTTCAATGTATGTACCACAACTGCTGTTTGTACACACTAGCCAATCGGACCAACATGTGGAAATTACAAATCCAATTGTAACCATGGCAACCAAGTTGAAAATCACAGAAATAACAAGCCATGGCAACCAGATTTGAAAGCATGGAGAAAATAACAAATGACAAAAACACAAAATGGGTGTCAAGTATCATCCACAAAGTGAAATGAATAACGCATTCTTATTTAGTTATGAATGGACATCCTCTGGGTTGCCAGTCGGTAGTTACAGCCAAGTGTTGTTAACCATGAATCCTTGAGGGTGAAATTGCTGCTGATAGAAAACTGCTTTACATGGCTATTAGAAAGTTTTAAAAATGTTTTTCTCAGCTTCTTTGTGTGAATTATTTACTCTTTGGACATGTGAATTTTGTTTTTAAAATCCCTGCAAAATATTGGCAAATAGTACACAGTAGCTGAGAAAACCTTTTTTTCCCTCTTCATTGGCAGGATATAATGTGCTATTGAAAATGGACTGCATTGAAAAATGTGACAAACACCATTTTTAAAAATCAACCATAACACAACTTAGGATGTAGCAAACAATTGTTTGATGCAAGTGCTTGTGTAGCGGCATTTACCATATATTATGTTGCACATAGAAATCGGACTACTCTGACCTTTTTATGTGCTTCATCTTAATACTGGTCGTGTCACATTTCATAAATGAGTATCGAAAGGCATTTATACAGCTTGGCAATGACGCTCTTCATGAGTCAGTGCTTGCAAATTTGGGAATAGCTAATGATGTCTAGCAACCAGCATTTGAATATTATGCTTAATATACAACGGTGATATGCTCAAAGTGATAATAGCATGCTTTTGAGAATAGTCACGTTTAGAACCCTTGGCCAGTTGACCTACAGGTCATGTTTTTATACAAAATAATTGGATGAAACACTATTGCGCATTTTCAATGATTCGGCACCTGGATGCAGCAGTCACCCTCCAGTGCGTTCACATCAGACAGTCAAATGCACCCCTATAACTGGCAATAGATTCTGAAAGTAACTATGACATTGTACAATAAGTAGTGAGCATACTTTTTTTGTGCTCATTGAATTCAGACAAGTGTCGACTTGAAGAAATCTGGTTGTTGAACTATGTTGTAAAACTCTCCGACCTGAGAAGCTACGTCTCGTATCCAAACCTGTGCATGGCCCCAAAAGGGTACATATACTGTGAATACTCACCCATTAGGTCTGAATAATAAGGCCTTAAAAAAGAAGAAGTTAAATCGGCCTAACCCGACCGACCCTAAATACATCGCCGACCCTGAATATTTTTTATTATTTTGAGGGAGGAAAAAAAATATTAAAAAAAATAAAATAAAATAAATAATTAAAAAATATATATATAAAAATTGAACAAAGTATTAAAGTTTCTGACTGTTTGCTTCATTTTCGGCTATTTTAAGTCCCCAAAGCAGGTGATTTATTTTAAAGTAAGATGAGAGAACGGTTGACACTGATTGGCTTATATTCAAAACAGTGGCACTATCGACGATTTCAGATCCAAGATCCGAGAAGTTCACATAAATACAGTCATAAAACTGGTATCCAAAATATTTTGGTTCTTGCTGTAACACCATGGATGGACAAACTTCAGAGCCAAAAGTTTGATGACCCTATTCTTCTACTCTCAATTAATATTCCATTTAAAAGGTCTTTTACAATGCAATAACTTTCTGAGAGCAATATTTTTCTAGCCTTTGTATGACTACATGTATTAACCAATGACTGACCATTCTGCATAGACCATTTGACAGACTCTTTGCACGCAGAGAGTCCGTTTTGAGACTAGTCTGGTTCCAGCTATAAGCAGTTTTCACCCGCTGTGTCATACTCCAATTACTATAAGTTGGAAAATGACAACACACTACTGATAAGTACATTTTGCTAAAGGGTCACCATTCATCCAATGCTAAACACAGAATAGAAGAAAGAGTAGGGTGCAACAAGAACAACAAATCTGGAAAACAAATTGTCATAATTAATGTCAATACCTCTTATGAAACTATCACATCAAATCAGCACTGAATTGTCTTGCATAGCACACAAGATTTGGAGCCGCCTTCACACAAGCTTACTGAGACCAAATTTGGTTTAAAAAACTTGAGTTTATCTAAGTCTCCTGTGCACATATTAAGCTAAACCAAATGAAGTTCATTTCAGGTAATTTGACATTAAAAGCCAAAATGTGTGTGGGCTTCGCACGCATCTTACCCCAATTTTTTTCTCTTGCTCCCTCAAATTTGTCTTCCCCCAAATGCTGAAGCTGCCACTGCCCTTTAAATGTTCAATAGTTTATTCTTCTTTATACAAAACTGACCCCTTTTTCCTCTCAAAATTGCCTAAGATTTTGAGGACAAAAGTCTTCTTCTTTCATTGACCTATAAAAGCAAACATCTATGTTGTGTGAAGGCTGTTCCCAAAATCAAAATATGCCCCATAACAAGTATAGCTCAAATATGTACATATTGAATGTATCCAGTTAAAGGTATATTATGTGATCTTTCCAGGGAACGCCCTCAACATTGAAAGAAAAAAAATGAAAGCAGATTTTCTTGCAGATTTACATTTCTGATCATAAATCGTACATACATTCCAAGTTACAGGGCGATACGATTCTTAATCACTTCAAAATCATGGTTTTAGAGTGAAAATAAACTGTCAGGTTAATACAACAGTTTATATTTTCACTCTAAATTCACTCTTAAACCATGATTTTGAGGTAATTAGGAATCGTGTCGCTCTGTAACTTGGAATATATTCATGATTGATGATCCGAAATGTAAATCTGCAAGAAAATCTACTTTCTAAAAAAAAATCATGAATAGAGGGCGCTCCCTGGATCACATAATATGCCTTTAAGTCCTACCTCTAGACTCTGGTCCTTTGTCTTGCATGCAATAAAGCCATAACTTCCCACAGTGTCCAGGGAGAATTTATCTGACCACTCAGACTCACAGACTTGTAGTTGAATCTATACACACAAAATGAGAAGAACAAATATATTCAGGCTGGCACAATCCTGTATTATAGTCCGATTAATTATTGAATGAACAATTTTTCACTGGTGTATGCGCAACTATGAGATACACGATTGATGTAGAGCTGACTTGTGTGTATTTCCGGGTTTATGCAGCATACAGAGGGAGTGTGTATGCATTACGTCGCATACACTGCTTGCACTTGTTATTCCGCAATTAATTGTTCATTCGATTAATTAGACTATAGTATAGTCTTTCCACAACAAGAAATATCGAAATGTGAATTCCAAAAGAATTTGGTTGGAAATGCAAAGACTTTTAGAATTCTATAATTGAAAACTTTCTACCCTACAGAACTGGAAAAGAGGGAGAAACACTTTTGAAATAATTTCTTAACAAACATTATTATCTTACCAACATTTGCGATGTAAAAAAATAAATTCAAATAATCTATAGTAACTAACGCTTTTGTTGTTAAACAGAGAAATATTGAAATTAAAAAAGGAACATTTAATTGCAATTAATTCTTAAAATAAGTGATACAAAAAAGTTGCTAATGGTTCAATTCCCCACAAACAAGAAACCATTAAGTCTGTGTGGCGATCAGTTTATTATGGTTCATAACTTAATTACCATGATTCAGGTTACCTAGCAACAATCAATTTCAAAGTATCAATATAACAGCGAAAACCTGCTTCTGATAAACATTAAACATAGTAACAATATCAAACAACAGAAAAATACAATTCAAATGTTAATTGAAATAACAATAAATCATCTAAAATTGATCAAATTGTTTAACAGCTGTATCCACTACTACTACCATATGTTCATAGGTGGTGATAAACTCCTGATTGAATGCAGTGTCAATCTCTGTCACTTCAACCTGCAAAAATAAACAATTCCCCTTCAAGTTCATACATCATACATTTCACAACAATACACATGACTATTACAATACTTCATAGATTCTGTCTAAAAACCAAACAATAAAATCTGCACCCAATAACCCAACCTCCTTTGTGACATATCCTATGCTTCATCTGTTATCCTGTGGCACACAGTAATTAGCCTTTTTAAAGAATGGTGGACATTATAGGAGGGCAGTATTTGAAATGGGTATATTTTAAAAGTAGAGGGGGTACTTCAGTTTAATTAAAACTTGGGAAATACAAAGAATATGCAGTCAGGTGTGCAAAGATCGCCGCTTATTAGAGCGGTATAATCAGATGATTTTTAATTTATTGTAGTACTGTTGCACACATTTTGAATGTGCTCTTTTCCTAGTCCTTTGATTTGATCTCTATAGACCCATTTCAAATTGAGATCGGAAATCTTTGGGAAAACAGGTCACCTGGACTAGGTGCATAGTGCGTTCTTAGCGTGTTATATGTGTAAATGTATTATTGTATCATTATTACTTACCTTGTTCTTGCCTGGGTTAAACACTTTGCTGGGGTATGCAAACAATGTGGGCTCATTGTTCTCTGCTGGGTGTGCTATCACATCGTCCTGGCTCTGTGAAGAAAAATATTTATAATAATAAAGAAAATGTGTTTCTGCATTAAAATGCATTCTTACCTCTAACAAAGTTTCCCTCACTTATTGGTTGCTTGTACCAAAAAGGCAAACCGTATTACATGAAAATTGGTTTGAACTATCGTAAGGCAAGACAACTTAAGAATCAACAAAAATAAGCATAGCACAAGTGCAAAGGGCAGGTGTTGAGTTATGCACAACATTGTGTTTTTATCAATTTTCAGAAACAAGGCAGCATGCCAAATGTGATTTTTTTTTTTATCCACACAGATAAACACAGGTCTCACAATTTTTGTACTGACAAAACTTTTTTATTTTTTTTATTTTTTTATTTTCTGACAAAACTATAGCGCAAGTTGTGCATCTATAGGCATACACATCTGCGTGCGCCAGCAAAACAAAGTCCCAGTGCAACTGAAATACCTGTATTTATTAGAAAGTTCAGGCTGCCATTACACAAATCCTGTTCATTAAAGTACACAATAGAATTTAGGAATAACCTGACACTTCTGTATGCCATGGCTGACATACTTCCTTCCTCAGGTGTGGATTTCCAATCATCCTCTCCTTTAAATTCTGTCAATTTATGGGTAGTACTCTTCAGGGAGAAGATCAAAAACTTGAAATGGATAGTAAAATTTACAACTCAGTGATCCAGAGTGCGTCATCATCAACATCTGATGACGTCATCAAGAAACAGACTAGAAACACTAGCTCTGGATCAAACACAACCCACTGAGGAAGCCAACAGATATGGTGTTACAACCCATATGGAAAAATTAGTAAGTTTCCATAGAAAAATTCATAATGTTCTATTGAATCCCTGATAAAACTATTTCAGGATAGTAGTCTCCTTCCAATACGTCTATACCATACCATTTTTGCATTGAGATTTTTTAATAATACTTCACCTACCTTATAAGACAATGGCAGCCCAGTCTTGTTGATCAGCCAGTACGTTGAGAATATAGCGATCTCCAGATAACCGGACCTGGAATTTGACCACACACCAATCTCGAACATCTTGGAGTCTTGGGCTGATCCCCCACGGAATCCCCACTGTATGAACTCCTTGAGGGAGTTCCTCAGAGTCATCTCTCCCCGCCAGTCACAGCCAAGATAATTGGGGATCTGTCAGGTAAAACAGAGCAAATTGTTGTGGATTATTTATCATAAGGCAAAAAAATAAAATGTTTGATTGTCCTCGTCCGCCTGACCGTCAAAATCCTTCCGACCCAAAATCTTCTCCTTTTTTCCCTTTTTTTTACACATTTTAGTCGAAATCACAAATGTATTCCTTTAATTATTTTTTAAAGTGTTTAGAAAATAAAAATACTCCCATCAAAATATTACAGATTTTTGTCCCCGTTTCGGTTACCACGACAAGTACATTCTATTTTACTTTTGGTACCTGAATAAAAGGGCAGTGGAGGAAAAAAAACTTTCCCAACCGACCGACCCAACATTTAAAAGTGATCTATGAACAATCAAACCATTTATGTTTATTTGCCCAAGGACTGGATAATATATTATTGTTATTTATCATAACTCGACAAGTTTGCTCATTCTATACAGAGTCATTAGTAACACTCTAGTACTATAGTTTTTAAACTAAAATCAGTTCCAAATTGGCGAGAAATATGCAGTTTTTATCTCTCTGTGCGAAAGTAATCCAAGCGTGCACAAGCCATTTGGGTGTACGCAAGTGTCACGCATATGATTCACAATGCGTCCTGTTGCACAAAATGAGCATTTTACGCGCCCACGCTCTTCTGAATTCATTTGATACGGTAAGCAGGTTTGCCAATTCGAAACTGACTGAACTATAGAATATGTGAATTGACATGCATGCTTGTGTACATACTATGTATCAGCTCAAGTCAGAAAGTGACGTCAGTTTGTATTCTATCAAAGGTATCATGATATCGTGCACCTAACTGCGACATGTAGATTCTCAGTTCACAAGTAACTTCAGTTCTTAACACTTTCCACACGGCTATTAGTTTTACCATAATTATACAAAACAGATTTTTCAGACACATTTCCCAACTTTCAAAGTCTATCTCAAGGATTATTGAACCAATACTAGGCATTTTTGTACTTATTTTATTGCATGTCGCATGGTGATTTCAAATATGGTGATGAAATTCAATAATTTTGACATTTTAAAAACATTTTGTGAAATGTTTTTAAAACTGTTGTATGCAGATGACTGCATCGTGGAAAGTGTTAAGGGTCATGTTTTGTTTTCTTTGGGACCAAACAGCCTTTCCATCTTTAAGTGTGAGTACCCCCCAGGTTGTATTGTCTCTCTAAGGATGCGCATTTTTTCACATATACGTCGACTGAAACAAGGCACATAAATGCTTTATAATTTTGTATTTATTCCCTTGAGAACTACTTGCAGAAAGATGCATTACAAGTTGCACCAATTTAAAACATTGTTTGAATGATTGTATCCTCGATAAAAGTCAGAGTGAAATATTTTAGAAGCAGTATATTTAATTGGTGTAAATGCTAATTTAGTACTCTTGATTATTTTGTGTCCTGCTACGTTTGGCAAATACTATTTGACAATATTTGCGTGTTGCTGCCCTCAGGGTTGTAGCCAGGTTACTAAAATGGCGTAGGATACGGAAGAGTCATCAGTTATTTTACCCTGTTTACACAGCATTGATAATCGCATTACAATGACATTATCACTGAAAGATTGTAATTACTGAATAACAACGAAGACCGAGAGAAGATTAACACAACACGGAGATGGTCAAGTGGTAATTTATTGTATAAGTGTGTGCTACACGCATAAAATCCTTTCCTATTCTGTGCCCAATTAAGTAGGGCAATGAACTTCGCCGGTAAATATTTTGGCCCTACAATTGGTTTTTCAAATGAGTATATCTTGTAATTAACCGAATAAACACAGGGATTAACTATCCACTCACCGTCATAAACATCATGGTCTTTCCCATTTCCACATTGGACATTAACGTCTGCTCTGTAGATGGAATAGTGATCTCCTCACCAGTGCCCTGAAATGATTATAACAAACACAGTTATTATCTTAACCCTGTATACACTCCCCATCTAAATTAGACATCACATCACATTTTTGTGTGAGGGCCAAGGAGGGTCACAAATACTTGAAAAGACACATTCTCAAGGATAATTTAAAAAATTGTTTTTTTTGTTGTTAAGTTGTTCTTTGTTTTAAGAGCTCTTTAATAGGCAAGTCATTGTAAATCAAAGGCATATTCTGCAATCTTTTTCAGGGAATGTGGTTTTTTCCTAGAAATGCACTATTTGGTCAAATTACATTTATAACCATGAAACTAAAATATCCCATAAGTTACACAGAGCAATACGCTTCCTAATCATTTCAAAATTAAAATTTGAAATAAGTTGTCCTGGTACCAGGACAGTTTTCTTTTCTGAGTGGTTTTTCTTTCGTAAATAGAATTCCTTGGTTTGACACTGTGTTAACACCGTTTACAATGTTTCTGGTTACGGCCGCAACTGTAAACAAGTGAAAACACCCCTACGGAATGCTTTATTGTAAAAATCAAAACAAATATGTGATGCGATCTGTGAAAACCTGTGGGATGTCGCAAAATGTGAACTAGGGATTATGGGTAAAATATAAAAAATCAAAATAATAAAAAAAACTTCTTTTTTTAATTTTTATTTTAAAGAATTGTTTAGAGAATTAATGTCCAATACTTTGTGTCATCATCTTTTATGGAATTTCACCTTCAAAAACTTACTGAAGTCACTTTTCATTTTAACCTTATAATGTTACTCTATCAAAATATGTATCTGTTTTGGCCTGTTTTCATGATTTCTTGTTTTGTAGCTTTTGATGACATCACAATTATCATTCACTCATAACTTTTTTTGTAGTGATCATAGAAAAATGATCAAAACAGTTCTGTAATCAGCACAGTTTCAGCTTTTTTATGATATACATATCTCCAATATTAAAATTCCCACCATGTGGCGGGTTTTCACAGATCGCATCACATATGTGACCCGTCACATCAAAATGGACATGTTGGAGGCCTGAGTCAAATCTGAGTTATTGGTAGTGCTTGAAAGAGCACATTTTTAGCTTTGAAATGACACCATGTTGAAGGTATTCAGACTTTGTAATCACAAGATATGATATGAAGAAGCAGATTTTTGTCTATTATTTTCTTTATAATTCACCAAATATATTGGCCTCTATCTCAAAACTGTGTTTGCTGACAACATGTCCTTTTTGACGCGACTGGTCACATATGTTGAGAAATTCCTTAATTAAATTAGAAGCAGATTTCCATTACTATTTAGTAAAGGTCTGTGATGTGTTTTTATGGAAAATAAAATCAAAGCATATTTATGAGTCCAGGAAAGTCTTTCATGATAGTCAAACTTCATTATAAGAGAGAGAACAATATGTGTAAAAAGTCGAAAAAAGATCACATAATATTGCTTTAAAGAACCAGATTTGACCTGCAGGTCACCAGGATAACAACCTAAGATGCTTGAAATGAGATCATTAAATAGTTTGCATTTATTTAGAATTTTTGCACCTGATAGATATATGATATATACAGCCTCCAAAACTAACAATAAATTCACAGATGTAAGTCTTGTGACCAATCAAGGTACTCAACTAATATGTGACTGTTCTGATTTGTAGAGACTTGTATAATATTCATATTAACTAAGGTCATGTGGGTCAAAGTGTAAAGGTGAAAGGTTATCCATTCATAACTTACCTGCAATGTGTAGGTCACTGGTATAGGGAGTAGATTGCGTAGTACTACCACCGGGTTTATGTGTAAGATGAACTTAGGTGCCTTGGTAGAGGATCCCTTCACATGTCTTAAATCATCCATCTCAGTTACAATCTATGGTAGAATATTGTACATTGTCAATTTTACCGTTATTAATTCAAATACATACTTGAAGGTAGATGTTCTGATTGCGGGCCCGATTTTCAACTTGATGTTTTCTATTTTACATAAAAGGTCATCCTTAAAATAGTTGAATTCCTAAATTTGAGTTGCATAACTCCAATGGTTCTATTTTAGAAGCACAAGATCACAAACGATTTTCCCATTGAGTAGTACAAAAACTGGTGGGTAGTTAACCACCATTGGCAGTAATTCAACATATTTCAGCCTATAATTTCTAAATAAAACCTTTCTGGCCCCTAAGATTTTACAGACATAATGAGAAAAATATGGGGATTCTTCGAAAAATAAATCATAGCCAAATAAAAGTTATCGGAACATACACCTTTAAACTACATCTAGGAATATATGTTCATTGTAAATGATAGTTTGTAGGCTTATACTACATTTGATGTATGAGAAAACTTTAAGGTATGACCCAGAACATTTCAATCTTAATACGTTCATGTGGATGGTTGATATACAGCGGTTCTTTAAAACAATTAATTCAAGAAATCACATGGCCACTAATTTTATAATTGTATGGGCAACCCTTGAAACCCCTTTTCATTCCTATGCCAGTTCTTAATACCCTTCTTTTCAGAAATATGCATTTTCAAGGCCCTCAATTCACACAAATTGCTCAATTTTTAAAAGTTCATTTTAAGATTTCAGGGAACACATGCCCCTGCCTTGGTTATACTATGGGTCTGTGAGAGGATCGACAAACAAATAATCATATTCTAAACTCTCTACAATAAGACTGGGCAACAACTTACATTAAAGAAATATGGTGTGTATCCCTGTGTCTTGGCAGGACATTTGAAGGTGATGCTCCTCTTGCCCTGTTTTCTCTGCTCCCATAGATTACTCCATAGAATGGTCTGATCACACAGTTGGTGGCTAGATAGATGAAATGCAATGGAGGATATTATATAGGTTAAAATGTGCTCTTTGTAAGCCAAACAAAGAAGGTCTGTCTCACATACGTTTGGGAAATAGCTATGCTTTTTTTAAATTTATTTATTTATGCTTTCTTTATTGAGGGTAATATGCTTCAGTGACTAGCACTGCTTTCCAAGCAGGCTCTCATATATGCATTGTTTTTTGTCTGTTTTTTTATAGAAAAAATAGCTATGCTTAATGCAGACATTCTTTTTCTATTGTGATTTTAAACAATTTTGACAGTTGCTGAGTTCATCTTTGCACTTAAGCAATGTATTTGTGTGTTGTTGTGCGTTTTGTGCGCAAACGTTTTATTGCGCATACTTTATTTAATTCCTCTATGCACCTAAGAAGTGTATTTGTGTGTTTTTCTTTTCACACAAATGCTTATTGGGCATACATTAATGCAGTACAAATACATTTTTAATGAGTTAATTACATATATCTATAATTAACTATAACAACATGTAAATCGACACCTACAGAATAAAGTAATCACAACAAGAGTTAGCAATTTGTTAACAACTGCCTGGTACTAAACTAGTCTAAAAAAAGTGTAATACAATTGTATTGATGTATTAATAATACATGCATAATTTCCAAAACAGGGAGCAAATTGGTGTTAAAGGCATCTATCATCAGCTTCTAAACCATATGTTGATTGGTTAAATAGAAGACTATAACACTTATTGAGCCAATGAGAGAAATGGTAATAAACGGTAGTAAGGTACGCATAGAATGTGTAAAAGCTCTATTTTGATTGGTCACTTAGATGATTGTGTCATGAAAGTGACCAATCAGAGGAATCACTATAAGATATAGGCTGAGCACTTGTATTGTTCTGTTTTAGGTTTATTTAAGATTAGGCTATTAAAGTATGTTCAGATCCAAATAGGCAAGCCTCATCACAATGAATTTAAACAAACATGGGTGCTGTTGAACCTTAAGTATGACACAGCATATATATGATATAATAGGCATGATGCACATGTCCAACGATATGGGTGTACCAAGTTTATGTCCACTTTGTGCATGGATAAGTCAATAAGTCAATTCTTGCCTTGTATTGAACAAGTTATACCGTCGCTGTTCTGTCTAAAACTTGTATCTTAATGTGGCCCTACAGCATTTATAAAGTAAAACTGCCCAACTGTTATACATGGGAAGTGTTGCTTTATACAGGGGCAAGATCACTTACAAGGTTTTGATAAATGCGTTGTTGGCCCTGAGGATGTTTAGAGCAGACTTCCCAGGGGTTCATAGGAAGTATTACTTTATACATGCTGAAGGGCCGGATGGAGATGTGAGGTTTTATATAACAGAACAGCCATGATATAATGTTGTCAGAAAATGATAAAAAAATAAAATATGTCTATGTAAGAATATACAATATATGTGAAATTACGAAATACGTTTTAAAAACAATAGACGATACCACTTAGAAATGAATAACAGTGGTGAATAATTTGAATATATAATCACTGAAGTTGTGAAATATGATAAAATGGAGAGAAAATATACAACAAATGAAACTATTTATGGTAAAAAACTGAAATTACATGTTCTATCACAATGTGGCTATCTATAACTATCTTTTGATAGGGTATAGGATATTCTGCATCAATATAATATGAGATGCTAAGCCCATTCCATTAGAATTTCACCCTCCCCTTGGAAATTACAATAAACTGAATTGCCTAATTTAGTATCGGGCTGTAACTTCCACAAAGGTGATACAATTTGATGGATCAATAACTTGAAAAACATTAATACTACGCCCAGTTAGGGTTTTTGTCTTCCAAATATATCATACTAAATGTAAGTGAAGTAGAAGAATAAACACTTTTTATCTTGACAGCAACACTATACTAGATAAATACAAACAAATAACTACCAATTGATTCTAAAGATTTAAACAAATTACATGTACTTTTACAGGATGTGTAATTAACCCCTCACATGCAAATGAATGAACTATAGATTAAAACACCACAAATCTTTCTCAATTCTGTCTCGTTTTTACATTGCAGCTAAGTCTTCGCAGGCTAGGTCCTAATTTAATTAAAACTCTCAATAATAATCTGAAAATTGCCTATTCTTACATTGGTTTATACCATATTTCTTCTGAATCCTGACAATCAGCTGTAAAACAACTGTTCATTATCTATCAAAACAAGTTGTTTTAACTTCAATTAACTTTATTTTGATTTCTAAGGTTAACATAACATAATAAATCGAACCTGGACATGGTTCCTTTCCTGGTAAGTTTTGGTTTTGCTCTGAAAAAAATAATAGCATTTTACAAATTGATGATTACTTTTAGATTCCCAGAAATATATATCTTGCTTTTTTTCCTCTAGTACCAGTGTTAGCTTGCAAAATGCGCCAGATTTATGCCTGAGGGTGTTAGTTTTAGCAAACAACTCATTCCAAGCCTGAAACATGCTGCTAACACATCAATATGCATTGATATGATTTATTATATAGACATTTCTTCGATTGGCACCTTTGATGGGCAAACATTGATTATCATGTAACAAAAGCAAGGCGAAGAATGTAATGTTTATTGTAATGCTTACTTTCTTTGCCTTGCTTTCATTAAGCAAAATCAATATCTACCCCACCCCACATCATCCATGGCAGAAATACACCAAATTTAATTCATGTCTAAAACAATGTATATGCAATTATTAGTGCCACTATGCTTGGTGTGTATTTGTTTTCCTGATTTACATTTGTGATATTTGGGTGTTGTTTGAAGATAAAGAAGATTGTTTGTAATTTGTCATCTAAGTCTATAGCCTACATGTAGTCACATGAGTTATGATTTATATGTGAATTAAGCCTAGAAGCCTAGATTTTACACCACTTTACAAATGACCATTTACATTTAGGAATGCACCTACACCCTATATACTGTCTATTGATGTATTAGAACCACTAGCCTGACTATAATTTATATTAGTAGATTCACTTTTGCCTCTTAGTCCTATTCTATTTCCGTTTCATATAGTTTGATCAGTTCCACATTTGCAAAGCCTCCTTATTACAGCAGCGAATGAATACAGAAAGACATGGGCACGCACAAAGGCAACAAGCGCAGTGTGCATCGCATGCATGTAACCCAAACTGTGTACACATGGCCATAATCGCGTGCATATACTTTGATTACTTTTGTGCCCAGAGAGATAAAAACCAAATATTTCTCGCCAATTTGGAACTGATTCTGTTTGTAATTCACAGCCCTTTTATGGCAAAAGAATGTATCTTATATGTAGTTTTCTAACAGTATACTTCCTTTTAACATGATCAAAGTTAGCTTTTTTCTCCATAAATCATGTAGTGGTAAAAGGCAGTATATTACTTTTATTGTCTTTACAAGTTGCAACCTTTTCCTAAGTGAGGATTATTGAACCAAGTTAACACAATCCATGTTAAAAGGAAGTATATAATTAAGAAAGTACATAATAAGATACATCCTTTTGCCATAAAAGGGCGTACATTGGCAGCGACCTAATCAAGATTAGACTTAGACTACAACATCCGTTTGCAGCACATATATATTACACAATGGTTAAAACATTGGCAAGTGTATTAGTTTGTCTTAGACAAAACATATAGTTTGGCTGTTCTCTACACTAACTCCTCTCTCTTAGCTTCGGATTAGAGTGAGATAGGCCTCAGGAGAAAGAGAATGTGTTGGTTAGAAAACAGGATTTTTTTTAAAAAAACTAGAGGTACGAGTGGCAGTCAAGAACAACTGAACCATTTGTTTTGACCTTTGCAGTAAACACAAGTATTGTACAAACATGACATGGCTTACTTTGCTATGTCCACAGGCCTATAGAATGATAACCCATAATGCAATGCAAACCAAGAGGCATGAGAGAGAACATACACACAAGTAATATTATAAGAAAAGTAAATGGAAACCATGCTAAATTATGGTGTGGAAACTATGGAATAGTCTCTTTACACCTGTGTGTATATGTGCCTATAAACCAAGAGGACTGCCAGACCAAATTACATGAACTGAGGAGGTTGGGGGATTTAGTTCATATTTACACACTTTTATTTCTATAAGGTAACAAAATGTTTCTCTCCACGCAATCTGCGACCAAGAATGTCCTTTTACTCAAACTGTTAAGATATTGGTGCCCACAGAGACACAAATATGTAATGTATGCAAGGAGTTAATGACCACTCTACAGGGTCCCTTTTTTGGCAAAAAAATCCTTTAAAGTTGGTCCCATTTAACCAAAATATAAATCTTATAACAAAACCACAGTTAATCAGCCAGAAGGTTTGAAGTTGAAAAATAAACCCTTGCAAATGGTTTAACATCCTCCCAACTGTATTATTAAAGTTAAACAGGGAACTATTCAAAGTTTACAGGGAATTTTAATGCATATGATTGTATGACCCTAAAAACATCAGCCTCATATTCTCATGTGTAAAATAGTTTGGCAGCCCTGTTGAAACATCACCGACTGACCAAATGTACCTCATGTACCTAACTAAAAAGAAAGAAATATGACCGAATGAATGTAAGGGGTAGGGGAGTATAAGCACGAACCTAAAACATTTACCTATTGGGACCATTACTAACTAGTTATTCATTCTCACATTAATTTATATTATGTAACAATAATTTTGGTGTAACAAACACACTCACAAACGGTGAGAGAAAGAAAACAAAAAGATAGAAAGAGAGAAATGAAGTGTTTCTAGTATTTGCTTACTTAGCCCAGAATAGAGCACTTTCACTAAACAGATTCGAGAGAAGAGAAAGAGATACATAGACGAGAAATTATAAAATACTGAAATAAATATAAAAATATAGGAACTTAGAAGCAGAATATATTTCAGGGTAAAAATAATAAATACTGAAAAATGGTATGTAATTGAAATAATATGATGATTCTTAAATAAGTGTACTTCAGGTCCCAGTTATACAGGGTGTCCCAAAAAAAATGTTAACACTCCGGGCACATAAGATATCTTAAAAGGACAGGAACACACGGGTCTAATCTTGATGTATTATGAAAGCTGAGTAAATAAGCTTTCATTTGCATTTTATTGCGTTCCAATTGGTTATTTAGAACGGGAGATATGCTTCAGCAAACATGAGGAAGCAAAATCGGCTTGGTCCAATTTGCATTAATTACAACTATTTTAACACTTTTATCGTATCGTTTCGGAAAACGACGACTTCTAATAAAAAATCGCTCTGAGTAATTCAAGATGTACTTATTGGTAATACATGTAGTAAATTTGAACACAATTGGACAAACCGTTACCGTAAAAAGGTGCGCGCAAAAAGTGCTTTTAAAATCCAAGATGGCCGCCGTTACCATGGCAACGGTGTCCGTGACGTAATTTTTTTTCGCTTAAAATGAAAAGTCTTGCCCAAATACATCTTCTGACTAAAGTTCAAGTGTATAGGTTAAGTACTTTGAAAAATAGCATTTTCATGTTCAGTCTCCCCTTAAAAGCTTTACTTTCATACTGAGAGGATTGGACCAAGCCGATTTTGCTTCCTCATGTTTGCTGAAGCATATCTCCCGTTCTAAATAACCAATTGGAACGCAATAAAATGCAAATGAAAGCTTATTTACTCAGCTTTCATAATACATCAAGATTAGACCCGTGTGTTCCTGTACTTTTAATGTATCTTATGTGCCCGGAGTGTTAACATTTTTTTGGGACACCCTGTATATCAATTATACTCTAGAAAAATATAACTTGACAATTTTATGACAAAGTTTATTCCAACAAACACTTGATCCCTGTCTTGGAACTGAAGTACACCGTTTCCAGATTTTCCAGTGGATCTATATTAAGCATGATATGGTGATTTATCCTTGGTGTAAGACAGCACAGAATTAACCTTGCACAAAATCCTCTATTGAAGGATTAAAGGATTATACAGCTTTATTCCGTAATTGGGTCTTTACACAAGTCTAGCTTATGAATGTCTTACACCAAGGATATACCGATATATTTATTTGCAGTGTAATGCAGGTATTTATGATAACTGCTCTTTGGGGTATACATATGCGTGATATAGTATTGAGTGATCCATGGAATGTTTGTTGTGTTTTTTATGACTTCAAATGTATGTGATCATGACTGGATATGATCATGTTCAAAAGGGAGTCTTTGGAATAAACACCGCAATAAAAGGAAGCCCACACTCATCAGAGAGGTTATAACTTTGAATCATATCATCATTTGTTATCTACATTTTGATATGTAACTAACCACTTATTCTGTGACATATAAGACTGCATGATTCATCATAAAATGTTGAAAATGAAGAAATATTTACAATCTTTGTTGGCAAATATCAAAATGTAAATTTTTCAAGATGTATATCAATTATATTTTCATGAGATGATCGGATTCAAAGCAAAGTTATGGCCTCTGTAATGATATTATTGATAGACCTTTGAAGAAATTTGTTAGCTACATTTTTATTTGCTGCCAAAGACTATGTATTGTTTGAGAATTATAACGATTTATGGAAAAATTGTGCAGTTCCAAATGTAACAATATTTTATGATTACGCGCAATGCAAACAAGAAGTATCGATCAGAGCTTTGTTGACTGTATGCACGGTATTTCGGTCAGTTCCAAATTGGCGAATCCGGTTTACAGCAGCGAATGAATTTAGAAGAGCGTCGCACGCAAAACGCTCACATGGCGCAATATGACACTCAATGTCGCAGTGTCATTGTATGTGTGATATTTGCGTATGCCAAAAATCACGCTTATACGCTTGGATTACTTTTGCGCGGATAGATAAAAAACATATATTTCTTGCCAATTTGGAACTGATTGAACTATAGGCGGGGCTATTCAATTTGAAATTTGCCATGCATGCAACAGAGCATGCATCACCTGGTAATTTTTTTAACATTTGAGACTGCATGATTCTTCAAAAAGTGTTGTTTATCTTGCGCAAATTACAATCTTTATAAGCAAATAGGGTATCAACATGTAGCTGTTGCCTTTACGTGCGCCCGTGTCTTTCTGTATTAATTGACTACTGTAAGAAGACTTTGCCAATTTGGAGCTGATCAAACTATAGTGAAATTCATCTAAGGTGTATATCAATAATATAATCATAAGATGATCAGACCCAAAATTATGGTCCCTCTACTGAGTGTGGACTTTCTATTTTTGTGGGGTTTGTTTCGATATTGACCTGTAAATTTAAGGTAATGACCGTTCATTGTGGCAATGCAAGAAAAATGTTTTGCACTTTGCAGAGGGATCAAATAAGGGCTTCTAATTGGCAGTTTCAGCAGATAGTCAAGTTGATTTAATGACTTGTACCAAGAGAAATAAAAATATTGAAATATGATACTAAAATCATTAATTAAAAGAGAGATACAAATTCCTTTAATTGCACAAGGAGTTAAATTGTCTTCAAAATGAAAGCTGTGTCGTGCAAAGATGATTAAAGCAAGTTACAATGAAATATAAATATCTGCTAAGAAAATGCATCGAATCAAAGTGTTAAGCCGTTATTGCAAGTGGAGCATTAGTGACTGCAATGCTGTAAATCTTATCATGCGCATTAGCCTACAATGTTAGTTAATATCCCTTGACCACTGCCAACTGACAAGTAAGTTGTAATGTGCTCCGCATAATGTATCCCTGGATGTGTACTTCAGTTGTATGTGGTTTGGTTAGGCAATAACTTGTACCATGTTCAAGGGACACTAACATTGCTTTAAGTTTCAAAAAGAGTGTCGAAAAACTCTTGCATAGACATAATTCTGTTAAGACATAATTCTGTTATACCCTACACACCAACATCGGTAGTAAGCATCGTTAAAAATCATGCACTATGAATACCTCTGTGAAGGGTATAACACAATTACTCCCTTGCATATGTAAAGTTTTCATTTTTGCACTGGGTTCAGTCACCATTTATTTTATATCTGGTCATTTATTCATTAGTTTTTACTTAAAATTGGCTTATTTTTTGTTATTGCCATTTTGATCTTGGATATGTAAGAAAAGAAGGGGAAACACAGAAAAGTATGGGGGATATACGTTATTCTGCATTCAATTTTGAAATTGACAACCTCAAGAGCTTGGAGACACACATTTTAACCCTAATAACAGCTACATATGGGGGCAATATGACTGCCAAATGAAATTGTAGATGTATTGATCGTATGCAAACTTTGTTGTCTATAAGACCAGGAACCTTAACTTCGATCAAATTATTGGGTTTCTTGAATTGACGGTGAAGTAGCACAAATCATCAATTACAAATTGAAACAGAATCCATTGGTTTGTGATTTGTATCTTTTAACTCAATAGCACTTACTAAGATCTGAAACCAGCATTCAGTATGAGGAAAGTAACTTTTATCAGCTATATCTTCAAATGACTAACATGGTATGTTATTCCTCTCATAAGACATCCATGTACAGCCCATGGAAACTCATGTGTAACCCATGTGAAACTCATATGGTATCGCAATGGGAAATTTAACAATAATCAGCTATATCTCAAAATGGCACATGTGCCTAAGTTATACCTGCGGGACACCTATGTCACATTCAAGTAAAGCCCATAAGCAACCTATATGAATCCTATGTGGAACCCATGTAAAACCCATATGGAACCCATTTGAAACCCATTGGAAATCCATGTGAAACCCATGTGGAACTCAAATGAAACTCATATGAAATCCATGTGGAACCCATGTGAATCTCATGTGAAACCCATGTGGTATCTATATGGGGATGACGGATGTAAATGTCTGTTGGATTTGTTGTCCTTAATAATAATATCTTTTTAAAATACTGCATCACATTGACAAATGTGCATACAAATATTCTGTCAAATGCAATTGATTGATTTCATGTTTGAAAAACCCAACTTTGAAATGTCACTTGGACCATGATAGCCTACAAGTATGTATGCCTTATAGCTGTGGTCATAATCTGTGAAGCATAACTGAACCACACAAGTGTGCACAGATTGGTTATCCAACAAACAAATGGGTATTGTCCAACTATATGATATAAAAGTCATAATCATGAATGTTATTTTTTTTCTTTCCTTACGGCATTGTTGTTTGGATTCATTTGTTAACGTGTTCTTGAGAGCTCTTATAGATTGACCCAGCATAGACTTGTGTAATTATCAGTTAGGCGATGACAAAAACCCTGTTCTACGGGCAAACGGACCTCTCAGGTAGGGTCGGTCTGGCTTTTTTTCTTCTTTTCTTGGGGGGTTCAAAATGTTTGTGAACATTTTGGTGAATTTCAACAATTTTCCAAATTTTCAAAAAAATTATTTAAAAATTAAAATAAGTAAAATAATTGTCAAAACGATTTTGTTAAAAAACATGGTTGAAAATTTGAGAACATAATAGGTCGGTCCGGCCAGTAGAATAGGATTTTTCCCCTTGTTGCCTTATGCCTAATTTCCAAAGGATTATAACAGCAAGTATAAGCATGCGATTAGTGATCTGCTTCATGCTTCTGCTATGGATGAAAAAATGAAAATATTAGTAATGGTATATGGCAGGTTGCTATAAAAAATGGTTGCTATATGGTGATATCAGATATATGTTGCACCTTTCTTCATCCACCGTCCCCTCTCCTTGAGATGTTGTCGACGTCAAGCTAGATAAACAAAAAAGATAAATAGCAATTGTGTATTTTCCCTGTTATTCTAACTTATAAACTATCCATGTTTCCTACTTTTTTAGTTATAAGCTCACAAACTTTTGAACCTAGTTTTTTGAAACACGCTGTATATATGGTATTACAGTTTGTTCTGTACTAAAACAGCAACTATTGTTAGGGCCATGTTTATCCAGGCACAAAAAGAATTTCATCCCGTGCACTCCTCTATTGATGAAAATATGCAATCCTGCACTGACAAGAGCTGGGGAAAGGTCACTGATTTCCTAAACCATACAATCTGTCCAGAAGTGATCAGAGAGAGTAAATAATATAACATGAATATCTTCAAAATAAAGTATGCATTAAAAACAACACCAAATTGGAATAAGCCAAACAAAATTTGCAATGAACAGTAGCTTTAATTGTTCTCATTATATCTTTTATCTATAGGTTTCCATAGAAAGAAAAGTCATCTAAAATAACTCAAATAACCAATATACCATTTCCTGTACACTTTTGATTCCAAAAGGTATGGAGATTACTAAATTAGTTGTAGGTTGACAATAATGTTGGTATCATAAAATAACCAACTGTGCTATTGCCATATACCATAACGCTTATTTTTTGAGTGCTGGTTTGACAATACCATTGGGATAATACAATGACCAAATGTGCCACTTACTTTTTGAGTGCTGGTTTGACCAGTAGTGCTTGCTTGTAGGCAATATTAAGTGGTACTGAGAAGATCTCATTCGGCTCAATGACGCCAAATTTCTCCGTCCAGGTGGATACACGAGTGTAGATCTCCATCGGTGTGCTGAAGTGGTTGTGAAACTGTTGTTAAAAAGCAAGTAAAAAATGAAATCAGAGCTTGTTCGGAGGGGGGGGGGGGATACAGGTGTAAGGTTGAAACTTTCGAACCCAGACGCAGACATCAGCAAACATCACCATAAAAATCTTAAACACTAATCTGTAGAGGTGACCTTCCAGTGATATCACTGGTGTATGTATTGGGTATGATTTTGATTTCAGGCATGCATGCTCACATACACATTTTCAAAACACAACCAAAAAACCTAGAAACACCAACCTGTAGAGGTGACCTCATAATGAAATCCCTGGTGTTCAAAATAAACTTGGGGTGGTTTTGGGAATAAAACTATTAGGGGAGAAAAATGGGTCAAATGATGGGTGATCAGCTCCGCCGGCCTCGGGAATCAAGCATCAATTAGTCTGCTTGGATGTCCTGCTCCTACATGAGGCTGATCAGTTTGTCACAGACGGACATGTCACGGACGGACATTTTTAAATGGATTATTAACACAAACTACTTGCACTTATTCAAATGTTTTATGTATTATGTTGAAGAGTGTCATCAACTTCATTGACATTTATTAAAATGTTGGTGGGTGTGGTTTGTTACTAAAAGAGACACAGTTAAATATTTACGTCACGGATGAACAATATGTTAACCTTAAACTGATCAGCCTTACATAAGCAACGGGTAGTCTGCTTGGATGTCCCGATCCTACATCAGCAAGCCACAGAGTCAGCTTCAAAATTCTTAACATATTCTTCTGCATATAATAGCTCGTCTGATCGCACCACAACAAGGGTGCGCTACAAGCACCTAGCATAGAATAGTATCTTATTGCATTCAGGGCTGTTGTAGGGTTTATTCAATGACTATATAGATACCAGTAAAACTAAATACTAGAAACACTAACCTGCAGAGGTGACCTTATAATGATATCCCTGGTATCCATATTGGCTTTGATTTCCAGCACCACAGAGAAAACCATGTCGGATGTGGGTTTCTTGGATGGGACCGGAGTCAGATTGTAAAGCATGTTGCCTGCTCGTGTGATAGGAATCTTTCTCAGTTCTTGAAAACCTTCGACCTGAAAAAAGACGGATTTTTAAGGAATATGATATGAATTGTCATCTATTATTCAAAACCTTCACTCTGCAAACAAATGAAGAAATGTGAATCTTCAAAACCTGCAAACGGCAAACAGGGCGAGTCAAAAAAACTGTACCTAACTTGGGGAATTTATTTCTGAAAATCAGTGCTAAAATTATCTACTTCAATTATTGGAACAGAGTAACAGGATCATCCTCAGAAAACACTTATTCGATTTCACTATTCATTATTGTCCATTAACTGTTCAGTCTAGTTGGAGATCATTGGCACAGACCACTATCTTACCTTTTGATATAATCACAAATGGTAACATTATTTTATCAGTTTCAAATTAAATATATGTGGAGGATATCTGTAAAAAGGATAATTAATGTCTATTCAATTGAACCAATTAACTAATTATTGTGTTCCATACATGAATTTCACGCACATAATTTAATTTGAGTAAAGTTGGGTTTTTTGCTCACTCAGTACAATAATTTATTAAAGAATGGGACTTGCTTCCATAAAAACGAAACCAATTTTTATTTGATCCATTATTGACGTTCTGAAGTGTTATAGCAATTATGTCAAATGTGATATTATTCTCCACTACAAAACTGACTCTTCACGCTCAAGCGTGAAGTAATCCCCTAAAAAATAAGGTCTTGGGAGCTGTTTTTCCTCACTGAACCCAATGAAAATCAATGGGAAAAAGTCAATTTAGTGCATATGAGATAGCCTCCATTGAATACTAACCTGAATTGATATGTCTTTCCCTCCTTCGCCAGCAGCACCCTTCAAGAATGATTTCATCTTGATGGTGGACTTGAGAGATTGTGACATGTCCAGTGTGATCGCCTCATTGGACTTGATATTCATCTTTGCATCTTTAGGCGACTGAAAATTGATCAATAAATATACTTTATTAGATAGTATACATATATTTATATAATATTGAATGGCTTTGAGGGTGATACAAGAATATATTTTTATAGCAAGTGCAATAATATTCTTGTATCACCCGAAAATAAGACATTCGATATTATTATTATTATTTATATAACAGACTGTTTTGATAAAAACTAATAAGTTAGCCCGATCTGAAAGGGATCTGACCTTCTCTGAGCATATAAACTCACGCGCACATCTTCTGCGCCGCACACAAAATATTGGACACCATTATATTTTAAATATTGGACGCACATCCGGGAACTGTTTAAAAGTCTGATATAAATAATAATACATAATCATGTGGTTCCCTATGGATAAGGCACCAGTGAATAGGTTCCCTATATGTAAAATGGTGGTTACAAAACATCAATTTTTATGCTTATAGAGTGACTGGATATTTCAACATCACATATTTTCTTAAAGTTCATGATGTGGGTGAAGTACAAAATTTATATACGGTAACCCTGAACGTTCGAGAAATAAGCCTCTGAAATTTAACATCTGGTGTTGCGCCCACGTTCGTCATAAAAGATTGAGAAGTGTTGACAGAACATATGCAATTAAAATCCCCTCTAAACCCACAAAATGAACTAATGATACTTCTTTTTGCAATTTGTTATCAGGTAGTAGTCCTAAAATCAGGATTTACTTGAATCATTTGGGAGCAGTAAGTGCATTTTCTGACTACTGTGGTTAGGTATAGGACACAGGATTTTAAAATAAGGCGAAAATAAGACTCTGGCCAGCAAGGACTGAAATGAAATTATTTACCGTTGTGGAATCTATGGGTAAAAGTTCAAATAGGGTTTCACACGACCGGTAGATACGTTTTCATCCTTTCCAGATTATAAGAGCATTTGAAATTTGTTTTATATATACACCCTCTGCACAGAAAGCATGACAAGAAGCTTGGCATAAAAAGAATAAAGTGTGCATGATGAGGGATGCGAGTGATATTTTATAGTTATACCCAAAACTCTTGGAAACATACTATTAGGTGCTATTTTTAAAAGCTTTAAGCACATCCAATCAAGGATAGCACTAGATCAAAAATGTGAGAGGTCCCATGACATTTTTCAGGACCCCGTAGGACTTCAAACAAATTTAAGGGGTCCCTCCTGAAGTTTGGGTATTTAAAATTTTTACTTTTTTACGGACAGTTTTAATGAATTTATATTGTGAGCAAAGGATGGATGTGTAATTTATAGAATTTCTTAAGGTTTCCATTTTCATACATCGTCAAATTTAAGGGGTTCCTTCAATTGTGATCGGGACCTGCAAGTCTTTCCAATTTGAAACCTGACGCGTCACTACAATAAAATAAGAGGTCCAGGACGCGCAGACGCGTCAGAATGTGACCCCTGCATAAAATGTAACACATTTGTACTGAGTAGTATTGAGGCTATCTGATTATAGAGGCCTCCCAATGGTTTTTCATAATTTGAGTCCTTTTAAGGCATAGCAAGCAAAATCTTTGTCAAAAAAAAAAAAAGATTTTTATAATTTTATGCTCTGGCAATCTGTGTAAAGGAAGGTATCTGAGAGTGCATTCACACAGATACTTTTAAACTATAGTGTTATAGTATAATAGTGCACTCTCCCCTCCCCCCTGGGAAAAGGGCAATTACCATCATCATACTTATACCTACCTCATAATAGCTGCCTGGAGTAAGCACAAGAGGCAGCCCAAGTTTGTTAATAATCTTGCAAGCTGGAATCTCCTCGGAATCTTGTAACTTGGTATCCGGATCAGACATGGCAGCACCAAATGCCTGATGTGAAATATAGAAACAATTGGAAGATGAATTACAATATTTTAAAACGTTGTTTCTTTAGGCGACAAAAAACAACAACAAGTCAGTCAGGCGAGTTTTTTTCCTAAATGTCTACATTTGCCAAAAAATTCAAAAAATTTCAACAAAATTCAAAAGATTAGTAAAAAAAAATCTCTAAAAAGCAGTTGTTTTAGAGGGATTTATTAGGTGCCAAATTCAAACAATTTTAGGCATGCATTGATATGTTTGCCATATTGCATTCCTTGTCATAGATCTGCATATGTTTAACGCAAACTAAAGAATGCGCACATATTAGCTTGATTTTGCCATTTTAGCACTGAACAATGTATAGTCAGAAACAGTATACACCTACCTCGCCAAGTTTGCCAAGCATTACCAGACAGGTTTTGGTGACGGTGAGTTCTAAGATGTCTGATGATGTGACGTTAATCGTCATGACAGGGGGCGCCAGATCGATGCCTTCTTCGTCGTCCGCGTTTGCTGACACGATTGTAGAGGTCTCGAGAGCCTGAAGGTCATTTTTGATAACCTGAGAAAATGATAATAATACACACATATACTTCGCCATATATACTCAATAATCCCGCTCCTAAGTAGTAAGTTCAATTTGTTAGTACTTTCTAAAAAAACAGTCACAACTTTTTATGGCAACATTTTATCATTAGCTATACATGATACAAATCAAAGGGTTTAAAGATATCCAATCTAGACATTTTAACTTCACGGCTTTCAGGGCCAAGAGTTGTGTTGATAAACATGAAAATAAAACACATGAAAAAAACTGAAAATGTGCGTGAAATCAGGCAAAAAAACAGGCTGAAATCAAAAGTAAGTGAGGACATTTGGAGAAAAAAAGGAATATTCACATGTCTGGACTATTGATCATTCATGCATTCCATCTCCCCCTCCCCCTTTTTTCCAAAAGGAGGTAATAAAAAAAGAATTGGTCTAATATAATAAATCAATACCTACCTCCAGGCATAGATCCCAAGGTCTATATTTTCCTGCCTCATACTCTACTGGCTCCAGTAAAGGCTCCCATGCCCCGGCCTTATCATTGTAACATGACACCTCCATTGTCAGATGGCTCTCAACCTTTAACTGGAATCACACACAAACAAAATCAAAAATGTGTTGGATATTTGTATACATTTTTCTTCTTTTTCACTTAACATTACATTTCCGATGATATTTTGCAATCTCGTAACTAAAGCTAAAGGCCCTGTCACACCATGGCGTATCGCCTGAACGTATGCCAACGTATGCAAAAATATCAAAAATATGTTGGTGTACGTTGGTGTACGCTGATATAAGTTAGGGGTAAGTTGGGGATAATCCGTTTACGTTAAGAGCACGCTATTATACATTACTCGTAAGTTGGTATACGTTGATGTGCGTCGGCTGAAAATAGCTATCTAGCATTGATAAAAACCAAAATATTGCAATTCGTTGGGACTGGAAGTTGGACGTTCTTGGACGCTTGACAATTTTCGAGTTATTTTGTGTATACGTCGTCATACGTTCCGGCAATACGCTATGGTTTGACAGGCCCATATGCAATTCGTTAAGAAGTTGAACGTTCTTGGACTCTGACAATTTTCAAGCTATTTTTGTATACGTCGGCATACGTTCAGGCCATACGCCATGGTGTGACAGGGCCTGAAGGTACATATCTTGTAATCATAGTTTAAATGAGATATCGGGCTGTAATTGTTTAGATCATTCTTATCTCCCTTTTTATATAATAATTTTTATAACACCTTTTATAGGTTTTGAGGAACAGGGACAAGGAGTACCATGAAACTTGATATTTCTGATAAAACCTGTGATAATGGGGTGGGAGAGACGAATAAGGGCAGTGATAAAACATGTGACCTCCTTAAAGGTGTATGTCCGATCACTTTTTGGGGGCTATGTTTTATCAAGATATTTTGATATCAGAAGAATCCCCATAATTTTTCTCATTTATGTCTGTAAAATGTTAGGGGCCAGAAATGTTCCATTTAGAAATTATAGGCTAAAATGTGGCGAATTACTGCCAAAGGTAATGTGGCGAATTACTGCCAAAGGTGGTCAACCACTAACCAGTGTGTGTACTACTCAATGGGCATATATGTCTTGTGACCTTGTGCTTCTAAAAACAGAACCATGGGAGTTATGCAACTCAAACTTTGGAATGCAACAATTTTAAGGATGATCTTTCATGTAAAATAGACAACTTCAAGTTGAAAATCGGGCCATCAATCGGAACATCTACACTTAAAAGAGCGATGACAATCATTGAGCAAATAGACACAGGAATCTAGCAGGTTGGGATGCTCAAAGTTTGTTGGTTTTTGTTACATGTGACAAATGGAATTAAACAAAATAAATTGAATTATACACATTAAACAACTTGTAATGTTCGACACTGAAATCATTGATATTCATTGTCAATTAACCCATCAATTACCTGTGTGGACCAATCCTTCACCACAGCGTTCATTCCGGCTTCCAACGCTAGAGTAGGTACGGTGCGGCGACCAATCACAGCTTCTAATTTGATTACTATGCTGCCAATTGTGGCAACCAGTTCTTCCCCTCGTGGAGCCTCTGTGCCAGCTGTTCCACCTACAACTTCCTCCAGTAGTTGATCTACATCAATACCCTCTGCAATGAAGAAAAAAAATCAAAATGGGCTGATTGGTTGTTGCAAGCATTTCATATTTGAAACCATCTCGATGATATGAACAAAATATATAACATTTACATTTTATTTCGCTGCATTCTAGTCTTGCAGTATGCATGCCAGGACCTACATTATCATGATATGATATACGATAAGTTTAACTACAGCCTTTTTGGGAGTAACCATTAAACGTTGCAATAGACTTGAGCGTGTCAGTTTTAATAACTTAGCCATTTTTAGTCCTTAAAGATCAATTTTTGTGAATATTCTAAAGCTTTCAGAAGAATCAATTTAATTTCAAGTACTAAATAACTGCCGTATGTGGTGGAAGGACAATACATATTTAAGGAGCATGGAAGTAGGTCAAAAACTCAAAGATGCAATTTCTTACCCTCCTCTTGTAGAAACCATAATTTACAGTCTGCTAGTTTCTTTGCCTCCCATGTGTCGGCTGGCACAACAGTCTTGGTTCCTGAAACCTCAGCCTGTAAAAATAAACATAGATATCAAGAGAAAAGAGAAAAACAATTGGCAATATGAAACACAATGAATTACCCATTACCCTGAATATTTTTCATTATTTTGAGGAGGAAAAAAAATAAAAAATAAATAATAATTATCCAGACCGACCTACCCCATTTGTTTTTGTCATGTTAGGCCAATCAAACCATTTTATATTTAGGCCTTACGCTGGCAGCACAGGGTTTGTCATGGGTTCCCGGGCGATCATGGCGGGTGATAGATGACGACGGAATTGTTTAATTCGGGCACGCAATCCCCTGGCAAAGTGACTGAGACCCAGACTCTCATGCTAGTGGACCGGGTTTCGAATCCCGTTGCCAGTAGGCCTGTTTCCCCACTAAACATTGCCCATTTCCACCCCCTTATAGTTCGAAACCAGATCCCATCTTTGATACCTTTTATGATATGCTATTCTGTAAAAGTGGAAATTTTCGCACGATTAAATTCAATCAATGTTATACTAATCTTTTCCCTAACATGGATTAACATCGTGTTAAATTTATGGATCTCTGAGTGAAAATATAAAGAATATTTTTTTGAAAAAAGAGTGACATTTTATAGATGCAGCTTACAATATAAAAAGTAATTTGATCATGAACAAACTACCGTATTATCCCTAGTAAAGCCCATTTTGGGTGGAGCCGGTGGACGGAATATTTGTTACACAATTACTGCCATTAATTTTGCTTAAGTTGTAGAACTCAACAATCTTGAGTAGCACATTCATACAGAAAACCAAAGTACATTTTGGGGCTAAGCGTTTTAAATTTGCTTTTAAATTGCGTGATATGTGAATCGTCTACTACCACACTCATGGTTATGCTGAAGTAAGGGGTCTTTATTCCAAATTAACTCACTTTTCAACGTTTAGGGTAGGGTGGGTGAGTATTTAATTGTTTTTTCTTTCATTCAAAAATTTAGGGGTGGGCGCTTATTAGGGCAGGGGCGCTTATTAGGGATAATACGGTAAGTCTGGTATAACACAAGACTTTTTTTACCATCGTATGTTGCTTTTAGATTCCTAGAATACCCATTTTCCTCAAACGTCTGAAATCTCCTAAATTTGCTATTTGAAATCAAAACGTAAATCATATTTTTCCTAATCTTCTCTTTTTTGCAACCAAAAAATATGATTTTATACGTCCGAACTTACGAGAAAAAGTTAACCATTAATTTGAATGTGCAGAAAAGTTATTTTAAAGTGCTTTAAATATAGAAGAAATGTGTGTTATTTGTGATTTGTAGACTATAACCCCAATATTTAACCAAATAACCCTGGTGTTTTTTCTGCTAATACGATTTGACACAACTGTTCTTTTTCGGCTCTTCTAGAACAAATGCATCAAATATAGCTAGCGGTCAGCGATTTGAAGAGCGGACTAGTCTTCGATGTCCAGTCGTGGCAAAAAATGCAGGTTAACCCCCCATCAAATGTGTGATTTTTTGATAGAAAACATCAGTATCTTCAAAGAAAATAATGATTTGAACAAACCAGTCGCTTGATAGCTGAGAAAGCACATAAAGTATATGGAGAGTATTTAGTGGTGACACCAAAAGGCCCAACGTTCCTGAATTAGTATGGCATGCCATAACAATATGTTGAATGCACCCCTTATTTGGAGGGGGAATTACTCCATCAAAGGAAATCCGTGCAATGGAACTTTAGCATTATTAATATACATATGTAGGTTAAAGTTTAAAAGTTTCACGTTAAGACAAAATCAGCTTTAATAGAAGATCACCTGTATGGATGTCGCCATATTGATCGAAGCTATGACGAAACTTTTCCACCTTCAAATCCCCTGTGACTTAAATGCATATATGTGTCTTATTGTGCAATTTTTCCGTGGGGGGTGCAATTTTTCCGTGGGGGGAGGGGTGCGGTGTGTGTCTATGAGTTTTCAATAAACCTTTTATGAATGAAATGAATGAATGAATGAATGAAACAGTTACCAGATTTCATGTTTCATGTACCGATATTATCGATTGATACATTATAATCCTGTGTGATTACCTGCAGCGACCTGCTGCTGATGAGGTGGTTTTTAGTAACGATGAGATCACAATATCTGTAATGGCTATCCCATCAGCTATTTCGACACAGACCAATGAGCATGAATTTCAAATAATCACAGGTTGGGGATGTGTAGTTTAAATTAGTTGGATAGAATATTATATAATAGTTCTGTGTTCAATAAAAAATGATCAATATACATTTAATAATAATTTCCTACCATATCAATTGCATGCATAGTACTGTTCTCCTTTAAGAATAAACAAAACAAAAAACAAAACAAAGCCATATAACACAATATCATTCTATAAAAGCAAACATGCAAGTGCAATCTAGCTTGGACCTATACTCTGTTTTACCTTAATTTGATGACAACAGCGGTGTATATTCTAGTGATAGCATCATGATATGGCGTGGGTGGGTAACTCCAAATGCCATGGCACTTATGCCTATGCAATTAGGCGAAAGGGTTAAACACTGTTCTATAGGTCGCCCAGGTCATCCAGGTATTTTTGTCATTTGGCGTTGACAACAAAGAAAAATGTGCGTACGATCTACTCATTCATACACAAGATCGTTCCTAGTGATCATGTGAGGCTGTGTAAGCGACTGTTGAATACATTAGGCCAACAACAAACAAGCCGGCTCTCGAACCACTAGTCTCGCTTGCTTTCGCGACCGCCTTCTTGTGCGATCTATTGTAGGAATTAAATCTGCACTGCTGATGTAAGAGCATTTTCTAAATTGCTGCCTATTTTACAAGTTGACCTTGGGAGACCTTTGCCTTATATTGAACAAGTTCTAATCTGAACCTACCTCACATTACTGGTATTAAAACTGTACGTACTGGCTAGTAGCAGACAGTATTTTGATAGTTTCCCTCAAGATGTTGAGCATAATTTGTATGTATAGAAACACTGATTTATATAAATCAAATGGCGTATCTGTGGCGGTGTACGAGACTGGCTAGCAGCAGACAGTATTTTGATAGTTTCCCTCAAGATGTTGAGCATAATTTGTATGTATAGAAACACTGATTTAAATCAATCAAATGGCGTACCTGTGGCAGTGTAAGAGACTGGCTAGCAGCAGACAGTATTTTGATAGTTTCCCTCAAGATGTTGAGCATAATTTGTATGTATAGAAACACTGATTTAAATCAATCAAATGGCGTACCTGTGGCGGTGTAAGAGACTGGCTAGCAGCAGACAATATCTTGATGGTTTCCGGTGAGATGTTGAGCATTATTTCAGGAATAGAAAAACTGATGTGTTGACCCTGCCCTTTTGGTGCGGTCAAATTGAAGTCTATGTTGCACGGCAACAATACCTGTGGTTGATGAAAGGATGAAATGATAACTTATTAATATTAGTAATTATCAAAAATCCAAGGATAAGCAAAGAAGAATGATGATCAAATCATACACTACCGCCCGGAACTGCTTACGCACACCATCGAGAGAACTTATTCCCCAAACAGTCTTCTAATTTTACCCATATCAAGGTCAAGTCCTATTTATATAGGTGCCTGGATATCTTCTCATTCATAAATTCATCTTTCCTTGACCTTGTAAGCCTACACATTTGTCAAAATAAATATCTTTCTGAGGTCGCTATTTTCTCTATGGGGAAATCACATGCAATTCTCGCCTCATTAATATTCATGAGCTCATTATCGCTGTTATAGCGCTATGGGATATCCTTGCTTGCGAAAATCATCTCCGACAAATCATTATTTGTTCATTATTTAACGAAATGTAAACACTTATAATTATCATGACAGGGATCTGTAATGGTCATTAATACATAAAACATGTCTCGTGTTTTGAAAATGTTACTGGAATTTCCACACAAAAAAGTGATACTTTATTAAAGTTTGGTTGTAGAATGATACCTGTCGCGAACTGGGAACCAGCAAAATCTTCGGACTAAAACTTGCAGCAGCAATTACAATTTTGCATACAGGGGTATTCTGTCATATTGAAATGTGCGCATAGAACATGGGTTATAAATACATCAGACTGGTGGACATGAAGTGTATACAAAGCACACCATACATTTTTATACACCATTGAGCTCATGTTGGTAAAAATCGCTGGTTAAATTGTAATCTTCTCAATTTTGAGTTACAAAAATGCTCAAAGTAGAGACACCTCCTAGCGAGACGACTTGTCAAGTCTGTTTAGAGAATTTTGAGATCAGCCAAGCCTGACCTACGCTATTAGAAAATATTAATCACCCAATATAGGTTTAGTTACCGCGTGATCCAACATACATTATTTTGAATGGACTTGTTCGAATCCTTTGTTAGACTAGAATCGATGACCCTTTTAGCGCATTCTTTTATGAATGGGCGTTGACAATTGCAATGTGAAAGACAGAGATATCGCCCAATTAAATCACATCTTGCAGTAAGTTCGGGTTTGCATAGTATGGTGGTATAGGCTGTTGGGCTATGTTGTTCCAATAACATAGCCGGCAACTGATGGAAAAGGTATCGACTGACCTTTGCAAAATTATACATTACATATCCATTGTATTACGGAATGCAAACCATTGTCGCGGTGATTTTAAAACCTGCCAGGGCCCTGAGCTGTGCTGCCTCGTGCGAAATACAGACAAACTGCGAGGTTCTCTGGTGTGTATTGGATCACTGATTTTTAAACCAAAATAATTAAATTGTCTTTTAAATGTCAGTTTTTTCTCGGAAATTCAAATTACCTCCTCAAAAAATTACCATGTTTTAGGCATTTATAAGGACTGCGCATCCTTATATAGCATATTGTATTTGTGAATATAACAATTAATTATTAAAAAGCTGGATTTTTCAGAGAAGGTGTAGATGAGACAGAATTTTCCCATAGCGCAATAATAGCGGCAATGAGCTCATGAATATTAATGAGGCAAATGTCTATGGGATTTTACTGTGTAGATTTTGACTTGTCTCGAATTATTGAGTTTTGTATGAAATGCAATGATCGTAATATGCAACAAACATGAATTTATGAAGAAGAACTATATATTGAACACATGTAACATCGTTACTAGTGAAAATAATCAATAGTATGTTCATAGAAGATGGATTTTCTAGGATATAATCACTGCGTAAGCAGTTCCGGGCGGTAGTGTATATGCCTTGATGATATACACACACAAAAAACACATTCTTAACTCTTTATGGATAAGGCAACGAAAAAAGAAACCTATTCTACAGACCCGCCCGCACCAATTTCTTTTTAGAAATCAGTGAAGAAAACAAAATTCATGTGTAAATACCAACCCAAATAATTATTTGCATGTCAAATTACGGCAAACATTTTTTGAGATTTAAAAAAAGGAAATATGTTCATTTTGAAGGGGGAAAATAAAACCGACCCACCCAACCAACCTAATGTCCGCTTGACAGTAGAACCGGGTGGTTTTTTTTCGTTGCCTTATAGAATTCATACGGATTCAAAAGCTGTGTAAAAATGATCTATTGTTTTAATGTTATAACCAAAATTATATTTGTAAAACCCATTCAAATCCTTTCCCATCATGCATTTTGGCATTTGCTCTTTAAAATATTACAAAATAAAGAGTTACTTAATTTCAGAAAAATTGGTGGTAAATCAAAATTAGGAAAGGTGGTGACATCAGCGCGCACCATATGTGACCAGTCGCATCAAAAAGGACATGTTGTCGGCAAGTACAGTTTTGAGATAGAGGCCAATATATTTGGTGAAATATAAAGAAAATAATAGAAAAAACAAGCTTCTTCAAATCATATCTTGTGATTACAAAGTCTGATTACCTTCAATATGGTATCATTTTAGAGCTTAAAATGTGCTCTTTCAAGTCATACCAATAACTCAAATTTGACCTGGGCCTCCAACATGTCCATTTTGATGTGATGTGACGGGTCCCCCCCCCCCCCCCCCCCCCCCCCCCCATTGTAATATAGTCTAACTCAAAACCATTGAGTCATGGCATGTGTGCACAGGGTACCCAACATGTGCTATGTGTCTGTGTGATTCAGGTTGTATTATATTTGACCAGGAATGTACACATACATTCTGCAATTTGAAAGTTGATGTGAATTGGAATGTAATGATGGTGACCATTATCACATTGTCAACCCCAGAAGTCATGCAATCAAGAAAAATAAATTGGTCAATAGTTGTGAATTTGATGGGACATTATTTGAATAACAAACTAAATACAAACAGTTAGCGAATTCAAATACAATATAAATAAATAAAATATTACAGAACAATAGAAGGCAAAAATGCAGCAAGTTACAACCTTCTATGTTCAAATGGCAGAGTTAAGTCATGCAACCAAGAAAATATGTCTAAATCGTCAGATCTAAACAACATAACTGGACTATAGTCGTCGTCAGAATACTTCAGCACTTTTTAAAACCACCAATGCGCGCGTCTAGTTAATAAGCGTGTGGGCGGGGACATTCATGACCCATAGATACAATCGCGGCCAATCGGATTACAGGGGCCGCGACGCGTCGAACTGCTCAAAGATAACGCTGTTGTGACGCTGTTCTACAACGCACTTCCGTGTTTACGCTGTACGCAGTTGTCACAGAAAAAAGTGCCGAAGTATTCTGACGACGACTATAGGAACTAACACAAAGAGCAAGCAGACCAAATCGCATTCAGTATATTGTTATAGATTGTACAAAGGCAGGATTTCACCCATAACACCTTATAGTTTCACGGTATAGATTAATTCGGGCACACAATCCCATGGCGAAGTAGACCAAGACACATGACTCTCATGCTGGTGGACCAGGTTTCGAATCCTGTTGCCAGTAGGCCTGTTTCCCCCACTAAATGTTGCCCATTTCCATGCCCTGATAGTTCGAAACCAGATCCCATCCCTGTTAGGGTTACTCTTTGATACCTTTTATGATATGCTATACTGTAAAAGTGGTAATTTTCGCGTGATTAAATGTAATCACGCTTTGCAGACTTTCAGCCATTTTGCTTGTTTTTAAATTCGCGATTTGAAAGTTAAGACTTACACACAAAATGAATATGTTCGAATGTTTTATTTTTGCGGTAGCTGCTTGGAGCGCGAAAAGCGCAAAAATTAATGTAGCGCGAAAAATGTCTACGTTTACAGTTCTGAAAGGCACAACCCTAATTTTGGCTGGTCTCCCTTTACAAAAGATCCATGTCGTCCAATTTCCATTCATTATATTGTCGGCCACTATATATTTGAGGCACCGCACGAATGTGGATTTAATTCTTATTTCTTGTTCAATTTTTTTAATGAAAATGTAAACATTGATTAACTTAAAAGCTCAAATCTTGTGAGCTAATAGAACTGATAATCATCTTCAGATCTGCGATAAAAATTACGGCCAACGAAATGAGCATGTGAGTTTTATTGTCAAAAGTGCCCTCAGTCCATAATCTGGGGGAAAATGTCTGTCTTATATGAACCAAGTGCTAAAATACTCTAATTTCACACTGAAAGTGGATAATATACATTGATTTAAAGTTGTAATACTGTTAACACAATCAGGACATCAACATTTGTAAAATTCGGGTTAAAAATGACCACAAAATGCCAAATACATGAAATTATGGATAGAGGGCGTTTGTGCCAGTAAACCACACATGCTCATTTTGTTAGCGATTAATTTTTATTGCAGATTTGAAGATGATTATCAGTTCTATTAGCTCGCAAGATTTGAGCTTCTAAGTCCAAACGGTTTTGATAAGGCAGCTACTTCAAATTGTTCGATCGGCTTCTAATTGGAATTGTACAGGAGTCAACAAACTTTCCTACATAGGAACACACACTGTAACTGTAGGTTCTCGGAGGCCCCCTCGACAACTTCCAAATTAATTCAAACTTGGCACATGTTAGTTTTGTGACCATAGGAACATTTTAAGACTAGGGACAGACAAATCCATTGACATGAGGGGCACCAGATGCACCCTAATGAATAGTACTGTTCTCCTTTAAGAATAAACAAAACCAAAAACAAAACAAAGCCATATAACACAATATCATTCTATAAAAGCAAACATGCAAGTGCAATCAGGCTTGGACCTATACTCTGTTTTACCTTAATTTGATGACAACAGCGGTGTATATTCTAGTGATAGCATCATGATATGGCCTGGGTAACTCCAAATGCCATGGCACTTGTGCCTTTGCAATTGGGCGACAGGGTAAAAACCTTGTTCTAAAGAACTTCTATGGGTGAACAGTCTTCTCAGGTAGGGTCGGTCGGTCAGGTTGGATTTGTTCATGTTTTTTTGGGGGGGAGGTCAAAACTTTTCGTAAACATTTTGGTGAATAGTGAAAAGTTTAAAAAGGTCGAGCAGGTCTGTAGAACAGGCGATTGTTTTCCGTTGCTTTAGAGACAAATGTCAGTCATGACATGGAACCTTAGCACCTATGACATCACTTTCAAATGAAGGTGACACAGAGTATAGTTTTTAAATAACATCAATTTTCATGCAAAGTACAAATATGCTTTCATGCAAGTTCCTGCATCGCACTTGCAAACATCAACAGGGGCCATCCTGGTTGAAATTGTCCAGAGTGGTAGTACACACTTGGCAGGAATTATAAATTGTATTCGGTACCCTGTGTTACAACTTGCCAAACAACTAAAGAATAGGCCTTACAACACAGGACAATACTGTAATCAATTTACAAAGCCAATTGTATCCATCGTATTGGGCACTTACAACACCAGTCTAGGCCGATGGCCCCCATAAATAGTCAAATCAATCCTGGCCATTACTTTGCTCTTGGGATTTATCAAAATGAAGCAGAGACATGATTCGAGAATATCCTGCACATCATCCACAATTTAACACTTTCCACTCGGCAGGCGTCTGCAGACGACATTCCACAATTGCCCAAAATGTTTTAAAAATGTCAAAATTATTGAATTTCATTACCATATTTGGAATCACCATACCATGAGAAATGCATTGAAATAAGTACAAACATGCATAGCATTGGTTCAGTAATCCTTGAGATAGACTTTGAAAATTTGGAAAAGGTTTCTGAAAAATCTTATTTTGTATATGGTAAAACTAATAGCCGCATGGAAAGTGTTAAGATTATTATCCATGAGCAGTAAGAATAAGCCTTATCACCAATCAGAAAAAACCCATTGATTATCCTTTTCTGATGCATTGTGGGATAGAAAAGGGGGCATATTTTGCCCCTTTTCAATCCCTCAATGCAACAGAATAGGATAATCAATGACATTTTATCGATTCGTGATAAACCTTATGGGAAGGGTATTCCAACGTTACTCCAAAGCTAATCAACAACATTGTCTCATTAAATCTGATTTTGCACCTACCTGAGTAGCCTGTTATGTTAGGTTGATACATATATATGGGAGCAAACATGGATAAGATATTAGATATTAGTCATTACAAGCACACTAGACACATAAAAGGGATTGATTGGCGTAATAAAGCAGGGAGTAGATAAGTCAGTGTTTTTGATGTTTTACATTTGTGTATGGTCGGTCTTACGTTATAAGTTGGGCTATTTTTATAACTTGATAAAAAAGATGGACTTAATATAAATAATAATAATAATAATAATGGCATTTATAATGCGCCGTCAATCTAGGTAAAACTATTCCGCACACCAAAACTGTATGGGATCAATGGAGTTATGTATAAATACAGGTTTTTGAAAAACCCTTTGCCAAATATGTCAATTTTTAAAGCTGAAGTATTTCCCTTACATTTTAACGAAATGGAGACTGGGAATAATTAAGATTGTATTCGTCTTTACTTTAAACATTAAATGAATGAGGTTGGAAGGATAATAGAGAAATATGTTTTGAAGAAAAAAAAGTACGCAAAAATGGCAACTTTTAAAGCTGAGCCGTTTAAAAAACAAATGTTTCCAAAATGTTAATGCGATGGATCACATGTAATGGTGTGTTTTCTCTTCCTTGGCTAGCAGTAATTTTGACCTCAGCAGAATAAACCAAAACATCTTGTTATAGTTGGAATGGAAAACAGACATGCAGGATTAAACACATACTGTGTTAAATTGACACCACAGCATCTGCATGCATAACAAACTCCTCAAATAAAGTATGGAAAATTTGTTCAATCGCCAATATTTCGTAATATATTCATATTGTGTTATGTATCAATGAAAAGCTGAGGTGTTCTTTACTTTAACGATATCACATTTGTAGCCATTGCTTGTTTTAGTGCTTAGCCAGTAGCTTGATAATGTGGGGTGGTCTCGGTCAAAATGTACCAAATTCACCACTATTTTGCACTCGGTGACAACTGATTTTAATTGCGAAAAGTTTTACCCTGTAATATACCTGATTGACTTTGCTCACTGAGGGAAACGGCTTTGTTTTTTTAAGAGAAAAAGGAAATTTGTTCTGCATTTGGTTTTGAAAAAATGAAGAACTTTGTGACAAAGAATCAAAATTAATATAGCCCTGCATGAGTTTGCATCACACAGATACTATACATGATATTGATTCATTAATTTGCGGCAATATTGATCCCAATAGGATGGAGTATATCTATCTGATTACCTTGGATGTTTTCCCCTTGCGTTTGGATGGGTTGTAGGGACACGCATCAATCCTGAGTCCATTTAGTCCTCCATTGATGACCATGGTATCTTCATTCATCACCAAGTCGACTTTACCTTCCATCTAAAATCAAGAATAAACTAAATGGAATTAGCTTTGACATTAACGGCACAAATTAAGGACAGCCTCGTTATGGAGGTATTAAGTTGGGTATGATAGCTCCCATACCAGATAGAATTATTGATCAAATTCCTGCGGCTCTGTGTATTGTAATAGTTATTAGCTTAGGCCCTGGAGGTATGGTACCCTAAATTATTGTGAACAAAATCTCATTGGTGAAGCATAAAATATGAATTATAAAGTTAAAAAGTGGTAAAAAGAAAAATATGAAAGCACAGCCTTACCAGCCTGTTTTTCTTCTTGTTACTCCAAACAAAACAAACAATTATATTTTTTGCCTGTAACAGGTCCTAAAATCTGCCTTCAGCTCCATGCATAGTGTAGTGATTCAGGCATCATGATTCTTCTCTGGCCACTAATGCATCAGTCCCAAAACCCATGGATAATCCCCCACTAACTCAAATCTATCCAAATAACACTGGTTCTCTTTCCACATTTAATCTTTGTACAAGATTGAATAAACAAGAATCACCATACATGTTTTGCTAGTGATGTTGTCTTATTGAATGAACTGAATTAGTGCCCCACGGTTGTATTGGAGTGTTCCCCCGGCAGCAACCAACTGCTACATATGCCTTACCTTAAGGAACAGGGCATTAGTATCTTCCTTGCTCACATCGGCCACAAGCACTATTTCTGGCTGCTCTAACTTTGCATGTATCGTCATCGTACCCTGCGAGGGCGCTGCCTCTTCAACCTCTGTCTGCTGTGCGGTCTGAGCCGCTGCAACCGGTGCTCTGGCTTTCTTTTCTGCCGCATGAGCGGCGCTTTCTTCCATGCCTTTGGTGAAAATATCCGCTATGGTCATGAGGAATTCCACACAGATGCAAGCTTGGATGCTGTTGATGGTAGCATCGACTATATGGATGAAAAATATCAATTGGTTATCTTCTTTTCATTCTAATTCATTTATTTTTCCAAAATTGTGTGTTTTTAAATCTCTATTCAAAATTTCAGAATTACAACATGACATGGAGGATTGAGGGAGCACTTGTCTACCAAGTTGCATATCATACATGTATGGAGTTTCAGTTTTAACAAAAAACCAGCTCTTTTCTTTTGACGCACAGATACCATAAGCTAGTACCGTCTCACCGCTGTCAGTCTATGATATAATTATGCGCAGTTACATGTTCAGCAATGAATGACTGTATTGTTTTTGTGTTTAGGTCATTCTCCGCAACCAGAACATACATTACCGGCTTGGTTTCAAAGACCTATCTTTGTGTTCCTAATTGTCAAGTCATGGTCATCATCTTTATGATATGATCAGCTGTTCTTGATGACACATACCTCTTTTTATTCTACACTCACCATTTTTGTCTTGATTGGCTTTCTGTTCAAAGAAAACCGACACCATTTTTCTATGGACCTCCTCCTCTTGATCCTGGCCCATTGGTCTCAAACCAAGCATCCTGAAACAAAACCAATCAAATAAATTGCATCAAAATCAATGTAAAAATCAAAAAATTGCTAGCAAAATGCATATTTTAGATGTATCTGTTTTGAGATCTCCAATGTTAGGCAACAAACAAAAGGTTAGTTTCTGAGATACCTTTGTCTGATATGTGAACTCCACAGTTTTCCTCTTGTTGTATTGCATTTGCTCCCTATTTGTGTTGAGATAAATTTAACTTTAGTCTTCACTATGGTTTGATCAGTTCCAAATTAGTGAAGGCGCCTTTACAGCAGTGAATGAATACAGCCCATTTTCTGATATCTGTGCCCCCTGGGTCCAACACTAACCTATCTATCTGGACATAGGTCATCCAACTTGCACTGTGTCTGGTATAATGGTAGCTATCTTAAAGTTATCAAGAGTTCATGGAAACAAAGGTTTTGTCTTCAGATCAGATATGATGATTCAAACAAATGTCACTCCCCAGGTCCAACCCCCCCCCCCCCCCCCCCAGGTCCAACACCTACCTTGTCATTTTTCCTGGTCTATCTGGACGTATGTCATCCAACTGCACAGTGCCCAGTATAGCTGTAGCTATCATAGAATTATCAGAGTTCATGGTCACAGATGCCTTCAGCTCAGATATGATGAATTCGCCTAGCGGATCACTTAGAGGGCGTTCTACTTTGCCTGATAGAGGGCGCTGTTTAAAAAGAAAGGAATGTGTAAATTGTTAGATTAACTTCACAAACACAGGCTGTAATGGCATAAGAGGACACCATTATTTCTATCCAGTATCCAACAAGATACCTCCAATATCTATGTTGGATTTTCTTTATTAATTCGATGACACAAAATACACTGTAATGTTATATGTTATTAACAAAAATCTATTTTCAGTTGACCTATCTAATTAAATTTGGGGGGAAAAAGGAAACAAATAAAAAATAACAAATAAATGTATAGAATTTTAGCCAAGGTTATCTTCATTCAAAGCTAAAATGACAATCTAACAGTATATCTTCACAAAGATGTAGTGATAAGTCTTTGGGGGTGTTGCTCGAGAGGCATTTATTCAAGGGGGGCAGTTATAACAGACAATACGGTACTCATGGGTGCCTAAGAAAGGGTCAATCCACTTACCAGCTCTAGTTTAGCTCCATATAGTGAAGCAGTGATGCCTTCAAATTCAAAGTCTAGCTTCATGTTTTGCCACACCTCACCACCTTCTTCTTTGGGGATGGCCACCTCTGCCTGAGTGTCTTGAAGCGCTGCTGTTGTCTGGGAGGCTGCATAAAACATTTTGAAATACTCGTAAGTAAGAATATATAATATACACTACTGTAAAAGCCAATATTTTTGCGCATTTTGATATCATAGACATTTCGCGAATTGATTTATTCGCGAGCGACCTTCTGGATGCGCTGCATAAATGTTGAAAACAATATTTTTGTGTGTTATAATTTTTTGCGGAAAAATATTTTGCACGAAAAATGCGAAAATAAAAACTCCGCGAAAATGTCAGCTTTTACAGGATACAAAACGAGCCTCAACTGAAACAGTGTTTTTTCACACACTTTCAGTATAAATATAGTCAAGCTTATTTATTATGTTTTTCTCCTTTTTTTTCTCTCTGTAGTTTTTGTCACTCTATTACCTTCAAGTTTTATCAAAAGTGATTACAACAGGGCAATTTCAAATTTGCCATAATTGCTGGATATTTGAGTCTCTTTAATTAAAAAGTACCCAGTCTGAGCAAAATTGTAAAGGGTCATGGATTCTTGAGGTACAGCAAGCAAGCTTAACTCCAAGCCACCCAATTGTGTATCAAAATGTTTTCAATTTTTTCCCCTTTTTTAGATTTAAATTTGTCCTTAAGAGTCTAAATGTTACTATTTCTTGCTTGAAAAGAATAAGTTGGCTTCACTAAATGTTTTTAGACTATTATCACACTAGAATCATTAGTTAAATTAACATATGGGCCTATACCAATTTTGTCTTGACATAAACCATATATTTTTCAGCCAAAAAAATAATAATAATATAATAAAAAAAGATTTCCGACCAATTTTAAATTTTCAGCACCTGAGGGCAACACAACAATTTTATTTGTTTGCCTAATACTGTTACCTACCAGTCTTCGAGGATGCCTTCTGTACTCCCGCTCCTCCGCTAGCGGCTGCATCAGCTGAGGCTTTCCTCTCCTCTTCACCTTCCGGTAGATTCTCACTCAAAATGCCCATTATTACACCAAAGTCATCTGGTCCAATAAATAGCTGAAAAAGACACAATTGGTTGATTATAGGGTAAATTCCCCAGATCTTTCTTATGAGAACTTGTTAAGTTGTTGAGTAGTTTCTTCTTTAAAATCTATGTGTGATTGAATCCTCGTAACCTTTCTCATCAAAATTGAAATTTTAGTTTCAGATGAAAGTCCATATTTGTCTCATTACCCTTGCAAAATTTGAATCTAAAAAGATGTTTTCTTTAGATGCCACAAATAATAAAAATAGTGAATTATTTCATGTATAGAAAACCCTATCAGAAATTTGTGGACTTAGTCTGGTGCCGAAACCACGATTTTAACCATAACCCAAAATTATCATCCATACAAAATGTTTTTGTTGTTTCTATATCTTTGAGACCTGCAGATTCAGAAACTGTGTGATGCCATCTCTGAAACATTGAGCATTTTGACAAATCCAAGATGGCCGCCGACTATCCAAAATGGTCGCCTTGGCCTTTAATTTTAATCAGGTATAGCGCATTTAGATGGGGGTGGTGGTTTTTAGGATCGGAATGGGTGTTATGAGACATGAAAGTCAATTTGACATTCAGCAAAGTAGGAATTATTGGAGGATTATGTTTATATATACTTTATGTCTCTTTTTGGAAAAGATTCGTATATAGGCTGCCCAAAAAAGTTAATCTCATAAACAATCATTTTGCTTAATGATTTTCTTTTCAAGATATCAACGATTATGTAAATTTATCTCTATAGAGCTCTGTATAAAAGCTCATTTTCTTCACCCCACTGTCTTTTAATGCAATACCCTGCGACATTAAAACTTTTCGGAAATCTAAGTCCAAGTGCAGCCATTTTGTTCATATGGCAGCCCTTTTGGAATATTTATTATCCTTGATTCTTGATATGGGCAAATAGTGACTAAAAGAATTGTTTTAACCATGTAGGAAGCTTTTTAATAGCATTAAAAGTGTTATACCTGATTAAATCAATCGCCATGGCAGCCATTTTAAATAGTTGGCGGCCATCTTGGATTTGTCAAAATGCTCAATGTTTCAGAGATGGCATCACGCAGTTTCTGAATCTGCAGGTCTCAAAGATATAGAAACCACAAAAACATTTTGAGTGGACGGTAATTTTGGGTTTTCGACTCGGGGCCCCAGACTACGATCGCTTAGGACCGAAGGGGCCGAAACCCTGATTTCTACCCTAAGGCCAAAATTACCTCCACACAACATGATTTTGTTTCTGTTGGCAAAAGTGGTTTGATTTCTGTTTTGCTTCTGGTTATAATAATTAAAGATTCTAAGTTGGAATAAGACTGTATTTATGATGTATCAACATGTACAACAGAAATAAACATGTGACAAATCAAGTCACAAAACAGGATCACAACCCTTTTTGAGGGTATCACAAGAGAAAAATAGTGAATTCTTAAGCAAGCAACAGCTCAAAGAGTAAGACAAAGTATATTTCTTAGTTAAATGATAGTGACAGGCACATAATTTGTACCGTTAGTGATTACTCAATGGCTGATAATGCAATGGCAACCAAGGATGTTTTCATTGATCAATACAGCCTACACATGTACCCAGCATGCAATACTTCATGTTACAAAGCGAAAAAAGTATAGCCAAATGTGTCACTGCCTAACAGAAGCGACAAATAATCTTACCTTAATTGCTTCAAGTTTCCCCGCCACAGCAATAGCCGGTGATTTGTGGTACCATGCTGCTGCTAGGTTACGAGTCAGGCCTATGTGTAGACTCATGGGCTGTAGTATGTTAACCTCACTTTTAGTTGTCTCGTTCTCTATGATTGCTCTATGGGGTAAAAATATGAGAAAAAAAGTCTTTTAGGCTTAAAAATATTTCTCTTTCTCTGAAGCGCGCACACATTTTGTTTTATAGCCATTGAATCTGCTCACAGTTACACACACACAATGAAGTATATTTTCATATTCACATTCAGTCTTGGTTTTAGAAGGATGTGTTATGAACTGCAACTCTATTGGAACGCCCTATGATTTTTCTTATCGTTAATGATAAGTTCATTTATTTCCAGGTGCATAATAATCATTGCTCCATGACCAAAATGCAAGATGAAATTGAGATGAAGCAATACTCAAGCAAAGCATTTTTATGCAAAGTTCACCACATTCAATATCTACATCAATCTTGCCCGGTGGTTTACTTTGAATCAAATTCTTCAAATCAGGCTATTGAGCATACGCAACAGGAATTACAAAAACACTGTGACTTACCTAGAGAGTTGCAGAGATTGCAAATCAACATTCATGGTGTCCAATACAGCCGGGTTCTCTTGTCCTTCTGTTCCCTCTCCTACAGTGAACTCATTCTGTACCTTCAGCGAACCTAGATCGGCCACCAAAGCTTTGTCTGACTTGGAACTCTTAGGAACCACGATGATAGGTGCCTTAATGGTGATGTCCAGGGCGATGCGGTCGTTTCGCTCGTGCATGTCTCCGACCGTCTTCTGTACGGAGGCGGCGGCGTCTGCGCCAGCTTCTGCCACCTTTGCTTTGGCACGTGAGAATAAGTCTACAAAGGCCTGCAGGTTGTAATGAGATTAAATTACCATACAACTATAAGTTCATTTCCATCTAATGAACAACATCATGGGAAATTGACAGGTAGAGTTAATGGATTTCGTCTGTTTATTAAATTTTGCCAAATAATCAAGGGCTCTTTCTATTGTATACTATACGTAATGCAAGTTCGAAACTTACAAAACATTTGTCTTCAGAGAGATTTCAAATATTGTCATGTTACAAATTGGCATTCATATAAATATTTGTGTTTATTCCAGTATATTAAGAATTGTCATATTTATTTAAAATGACCTTGAGTCTATTCCTACTTCTATTACATAATGTACTAATATGGGCTTGGAGCTTGGAGCACATTTTGTCATGGTCATGTTAGAAATTATCATGTTAAGACTTTAATATTGGCCCATATGGCAGGTCATGTTTTCAATCAAATATCTAGAATTTTAACTTGTATCGAAGTTAAATAACAAGGTGTTTTAAAAACACTGAAAACCTGATAGTTGCAGGGTAAAATAGGCTGAATAAAGCCTATTCCTAATTTTAGGAATGGTTTGTATTAAAGATTATTCTCATTATTTGTGTATTAAGTAAACGAACTTGTCCACTTACAAGTAGATCCATGACATATTTATTCAGGAACACTGCTCGTATGCAGCCAATGTTTAGTCCGACTCGCATGTCTACAGCCTTCATATCAGAGTAACAATCTCCGGCTGTGGCCCCATTGTACATCTGAATCCTCATCTTAAACACTTCCTTGTCTAGTGTGGATAAGATCTGCGAAGGAATAACAAAAAGGGTCAAGAAAGCTGATCTTGTGTTCAATTAGCTTGACTTGATTTGACTTCTGCGTCTGGTACTAAATCTGAATTAGGCATGTGACGGTCACGCGTTTACATGAGTAACCGATCGCAAGGGTCAAATTCATTTACAAAAATCAACCTTCTGTAAAATCAACCGGTTAAATGGTTAACAAATTACATGTATCCTCACACCTATAATCGAAACAAGAATCAACTGTCATATTAATATTAGATCTACAACATACAAGAATTGTCTTAAATATGACAGTTTTTAGTATACAGAGCAAATAGTTTCATAATCATCAGCAATTTTGCAATCAGTTAAAATTGAGAAAATTGACTCAAGTCACAACATCGCATGAAGTACCCATAGGAAATTCATGATACATTGACTTGACCTGTGACTTGAGATTTGGTACACCGGCGTATGACACCTGTGTGAAGCCTGTAAATAACCCATGTGTAAGGTATACCTACCCATGTGGTACGCTCGACTTGAATTGCGACTTGAGGTTTGGAACACTAGCATGAGACACCTGTGTGAAGCCCATGAGTAACTCATGTGACATTCGTAAGATACCTCGGTTAGGGGCATTGTCCCCACCTGCGACGAGCCGTGCTCAACTTGCTACGCTCGGCATTGTATATACTATACAAGTTGTGCCCCCAGTTAAAGAAATCCTGTGTACGCCCCTGGATACCCATGAATTAACTTGTGACTGGAAAATTATTGGTTCTTTGTTCACAACATTGATGCAATCTGGCTCACCTTTGGATGTATAGCGCCTGAAGTAGGGTCAATAATGGTAATATCTTCTAGTCTAGCATCTACAGTAGTCATATGTTTCTGCACTAGTACTCCAGCCTCCAAACCTACACAAGAAAATAGCATTGTTAAAAGTTACAGAGAGGATTGGCAAAGTTGCAGTTTTGGACTTTCATGACAACACAGATGCCTTTACAGGTTCATTCTATAGGTCTACGAGTACAAACCTATGCCTATCCATTCCATCAAAATAATCTAAATACGCATATATTTGTATAATTCTTGTTCTTTACATTGGGATACATATCATCATTTCATTAACAGCTATATTTTGAGCAGTTCCAAATTGGCGAAGCCACATTACAACAGCAAACGAATACAGACAGAAGAATGCGGGCACACTTGAAGGCACACTTGAAGGCAACGAGCGCACTGTCGCATGTGTCTGCCCATAATCTCGCGTGTACGCTTAGATTATTTATGCGCTCCGAGAGATAAAAACTTAATATTTCTTGCCAATTTGATACTGATTAAATTATAGGCTGCCATTAAACATTTACCAAGGTCTACCCTCAGGTCAGCAGCAAAATAAACAAATTTTAATTTTAATGAAAAAAGATGGATTAGATAAGCTCAATCCGTCTTGTATTGTTTTATGATGGCGATATGAGACCTGTTACCACATAATGAGCGTTAAGTCGCCAGTGTGCATTTGGAGATATGGTCCAATAAACACACCAAAAATCGATAGAAAACAAAGGAATTTTGCATCTTCAATTTGAAATTTGACGGGGAAAACATAACGTAACGTAACGTAACGTATTGCATATCGTTTTAAAGCTTATTTTCTCAGAGTTTTGAAATCTGAAAATAAAATCTTTCAACTGAACTCTCATTTTGTGATAACAGGTCTCATATTTACCTTTGACTTTTATGTCTGTCAGACTTGCTGATTTTGTGCACACAGTCAGTGAGATCACATCCAGGATGGCTGTGATCTTGACATCAATTGTGTCTACTGGCTGAATCTTCTTCTTTCTTCTACCTGCAATGACAAGTGGGTATACATTACAAATAATACAGGGATGCAAGTGAGTGATTGATCAATTTCCTAAACTTTTTACACAAGCTTTTATTATTTATTTGTTTCCTTCTTCCAAAAATCCAGAATTCCTTTATTTATGTCAATGACAAGTGGGTATACATTACAAATAATACAGGGATGCATGCAAGTGGGTGATTGATCAATTTCCTGAACTTTTTACGCGAGCTTGGCCACATGGCCCAAGCATTTGCATGTGGTGTCAAACTTTTATAGGGGTTTGTCTGGAGAATAGGCTATAGGGTATTACCCCCTAAAAAAACATGTTTGACTCTTTATGCTGAAATATCATCATCCGATTCCGGAAATGCAAAAAACAAATTAATTAATTTTTTTAATTTTTTTTCCATCTTCCAAAAATCCGGAATTCTTTTTTTTATGGCCAAATATCCCGCATTCCGGATATTTCCGGAAGTCTTGCATCCCTGATAATACTTCAGTACTAAGAATATTTAGGTGTAAAGACATTTTTGTGGTTTATCCTTGGTGTCAGACAGCACATAATTAACATAGCACAAAATCCTTAATTGATAAGATTAAAGGATTATACAGCTTTGGTCCATAATGGGGGTCTTGACACTAGACTAACTTATGAATGTCTTACACCAAGGATATACCCTTTATGAGACCATTATTGTTGAATCTTAAATTTAAATTTAAATTGGAAAATTTAAAGTATTCATATTTATATTTGTCCTCATCATTTGGGTAACATTCCAAGGTGTCAAGCAGCATACAATATTAATGGATTATTCAATTTAGTTAAATCATAAATATAATATACCACTTGAATTGATTTTCAGTTTTTTAATTACTGCAATCATGAAAATATCTGTACTCTATTAAATGTAAACAAATTAATAAAACCCATGCAATTGTATCTCTTGGGTTTATGCAAATTTACATTCTGATGAAATTGTTAAAATTCAGCATACGACGAACAAATGTTTACATACGCCCCACTCCACCCTCCTCCTCTACTAGTTTTTTCCACCCCTCCCTCTCCCCCTCCCCAAAAAGTTTTAGATTAGATTAGTGGAATATAGATAAACCTACGGGCTGGTTTCTTTTCCTCCTCGCTCAGGTATCCCTCATCTTCAGACGCCTCATCCGAATCCTCGACTTTCTTGCCGTCATCCAACGAGGCCACTAAATTGTCTGCAAACTCTGTGAGGTTCAAGATGGCCTCCGCGTGGGCTACCACTTGAAGCGTGGTGAAGTTGATGGTGATGTCCTGCTCTGTTGAACCATAGGTGGTGTGGAATTCAGGGTTCTTTGGCTCGGCCTGAGAGGATGTGCATAAAGGAAAATACTGGTATTAGTATAACAGGACCTTTATGCTGGGCTCTTTCACTTGTGAGTAGAAAGAATATTACAATGGGAAATTTTATTGTGTATTACCGTAAGGTAATACACAATCTGTGGAAATAAAAGTACTTCATCTATTCCAAAAGGACCACATCTCAAGATCATCCATCAACCAGAGAATGTACACGTCACAAAATGATGGCAGTTTGAATTTTCTGTAGAGGCAGTCAATAAGTTTGATGAAAAAGCACACACAAATTATGTTATATGTACATTCAACAAATGACTCATCATTCTGTCTCAAGAACAGCAATATTGATTAGGCAACATAAAAGACCCTGTTCTACGCCCCCCCCCCCCCCCCCCCCGACCCACTTGTTTTTACATTTTTTATTTTACAAATTGTTTTCAAAAAAATGTGAAATATTTTTAAACATTTTGGTGATTTTTTGATTTTTTTTGTTGTTAAAAATTACGAAAATTGTTTTATTCTCACCAAAAAATTACAAAACCTTTGGAAAAAACAAAACACAAAAAGCTGCCCAAACTCGACACAAAGAGAGGTCAGAGTGCTAGTAGAGAACAGGGTTTTCTTTTGTCAACCAATTTGATACAAACTTCCCTGATCACATACCTTAAGATACCTCAATGTAAGCACTCTTCCTGCTTTTGCATCATATGTAGGAGTCTTGACTAAGAACAGATCACTGCCATCCAAAGCTGTCAATCAGAACAAATATATACACATTTTTATATTCATGCACTTAGGTTATAAATTTGGAAATAGTATACTTGAGATTCACACAATGGCCATGACGAGCCTCTTCCTGGCTTATTCTGCCTCGACATCTTCATTCGATGTGCACAGAAAAAGAAAGTTGTTACAACAAGCCTGTGTTCTTGAATCCTGCTTGTCCGTACTATCAATGTGTGCAGCTGCTCCCGACATGGGACGAGCGATGGTGGTTTAAGCGGTTTGGTCCTGGGAACCCTCACTCTCCAGCTGCATTGCTGTCGGCACATCAGGTCTCTCCACTAACTTCCTAGTTACTAACTTGTAGTAACTTAACAATTACTTGATTGGAGCATACCTGGGACCCATAATCTATTTTATGCCCTGACTTCAAGAAGGTATGCAAACTTGCAATACCTGGCAACGCACTCACCCCATGTGCCATTTTTAACCATTATTTTACTTGAGTTCTATATAAACACTTGTGCAAAGAAACACTTCAATGGTGCCGATCCAAGGTCTCGTTTTGGTTCTATCTATGAGTAAGCTATCACAAATTAATCTATTGCAAAGACTTCCATTGTGTGAGTTATACAAATATATTCGTAATACACATAGACCATGGACTACCCTACCTTTTTAGTAGGATTAAAATTGCTACCTCAGGACTGACAGCCTAGCTGGTCTAGTGGTATGACCATTACTTCCGGACCTAAAAGGTCCTGGGTTCGAATCCCAGTATCATTAGATAAGATGTAATAGGATAATTTGTGATAGCTTATTCACGTAACACCCTCATTTTGAAAGCCATTTCAAAGGCTGTAATGACAGAAAAATTACCATTGAGTCATCAATACCACAGATGAGTGTACTGTGTACCTTATAATGCTTGAGTTCAATAGAGACACTATAATTTGATCAGTTCCAAATTGGCGAAGCCTCCTTACAGCAGCAAATGAATACAGAAGGACGTGCATAAAGGCAACAAGCGCACTGTGCATCATATGCGTGATGCGTGCATGCAACCAAAACACCATGCGTGGGCCATAATATGATGCAAACGCTTGGATTACTTTTGTGCGCGGAGAGATAAAACCGAATATTTCTCGCCAATTTGGAACTGATTAAACTGTAGCCAAAAGTGGTTTCAAAACTGGTATCTTGAAACCGTACTTAGATAGCTGCTCTAAGGGTTTTATTTGACAAATATATATCAGTGGCACAATATGCCAGAGATCAGTGTCTGTGTGCTTTATATTGCTTGTGTTGAATAGAGACACTAGCCAATGATTGTTTCAATGATTGTATCCTGAAACCTCATCTAAATAGCTGCTCTAAATGTTTTTATTTCATACATCAGTGGCACATTACACAATCGATCAGGTATAGTGAATTATTTTACCTTTATATTGCTTGTGTTCAATAGAGACACTACCCAATGATGCCTCAACCGACATATCCCAAGGCCGCATTTTAACACCCGCTCCTAAAGAGTGTAACGACAGGGACATAAGTGGCTCATCTATCCCAGAGACACGCTGGAATATATTCAATGCAATCTAGGGAGGAAAAACACAGACAGAAACAGAAAATTACATATTGTAAGATGATCATTTTAAATGGTATAAATTTTTTCTTTCGTTTTTAACTAACTTGTTTTAACATTTATTTGTACTTTTATTAACAAAGCAAATAGTTCTTGATAAACAATTAATTACACACCTCAGAAACATGCACTTAGTACTTCACAGTCAAGTGTGCATAGGTTTCTGGTACATGCACAGCACATATGTGCATGTGGCAAATTGGTTGAGAATTGTTTTCTTTGATTAATACAATTGCATTATCATTGGACCATACGGGCCAAATAAAAAAACCAATAACAAATATTCATACACTCTTAGTAGTGTCGAACCAATCCGAAAGTAAGAAACTAAAATATGAGGAGTGCATTGAAAGTGTCTAATGCACTTCATGTGTGTGACGTTCAATGCACGGTGCGCTTCGTTTTGATTCCTTGTTCAGGCACCACGGGTTCGATGATTTTCACTGTGGGTGTTAGCAACTCATTTAACACATTTTATTCTATATTGCATAGACCAAAATTATGCTAAAATTCTGAATTTTGATTTGTAAAGTGTCGTGTATGAATTAGGTCAATACATACGTATGTTTTGTTTTTTCAAAAAATCAGAAAAATCTATGCACTTGCACAAATGTTGATATGCTAACAATAGCACTCCCCCTGCAGGGTTGTGCCATTATTCACACATTAACATCAGCGCACATGCATTGATTTGTCTAATTTCTCTCGAAACAATACATACGCATTTCTCCTGTAATCTGGAAAAACCTTGTAAGTCAATTTTGGTGAATGAAAATCTAGTTAGACCCTATTTGGACTTAATACTAGATTTTCCCCTTCAGTTTATCAAGTTAAAGTGTGTGAAACTCTTCCCTGTCGGCAGTTTTTCATCAGGAAGAACCCAATATGGAAAAACCTAGCCTGGAAAAAATATGGGAACAGTTTTCCTTTTGTTTTCTCAAATTTCCGTTCAAAACATTTTACAGAAATAAATGAGAAAAATGTGGGGTTTCTTTTTGATATCAAAATATGTTGATGGGCACATCCACCTTTAATCCAAGTCCCAAAGTTGGACATCACAGGTCATACATCATAAATACTCCATCTATGCTAAGGGCCAAAGTTTACCGCTTTGTAATTGTCGAATTCCAAGTTTTTCCGCTTTGTAAATTTTGCCATTTTTCTGTGATGTAATTTTCCCCAAGAAAGCTTAAAATTTACGATCTATAAAACCAAAATAAACATACTTCACAGAAAAACACATCATTTTTAGGTTTTATTACGTATCGTTTTTTAATATTGATATTGTTTTATTCAAGACTATTCATAAATGTTGTGTTTTGGACGTTTTTTGTGCATTTTTTCCCCTTCTTTTCATCAAATTGTCGTTTTCCGCGTTTAACCTCAATTCCGCGATTTTAAACTTTGGCCCTTAATCTATGCTGACCTTTTTCAGTTCAAACTGTAGCTCTAGATCGCTCCTCTGCGAGTCAGCCTTACTCTCTTGTCTTGTCAGCATACCCAATGGTTTCCTACCAACGGGGGTACCCTCTTCTTCATCGGCTGAGTACATCCCTGATCACAGGTCATACATCATAAATACTCCATCTATGCTCACCTTTTTCAGTTCAAACTGTAGCTCTAGATCGCTCCTCTGCGAGTCAGCCTTACTCTCTTGTCTTGTCAGCATACCCATTGGTTTCCTACCCACTGGGGTACCCTCTTCTTCATCGGCTGAGTGGAACTCCTCGTCGCTATCCCCTACTGCCATCTTGCTTGGAGCATCCGACAAAGGCTGATCCTGTTGGTGGGAGGAGGGTTAGCAAAATTTAAAAGATGAGTTTGGTGTGTTTTTCAATAGACTTGTTTTTGGGTGTATTTAAGACAGTGTTGCCAAATCCATGATTTCAGTAGCCAAAAAAGGTTGAAATTAAGTAGCCAAAATGAGATAATTCAAAGGCCCATTTGTTATCTTTTTGTGGTACCTTTAGTGGACAATTGCGTAGCCTAAATGGGATTTTAAGTACCCCGATTGGGAGAATTAAGTAGAATAAATGGGATGGATTAAGAATCCATTTGGGCCAATTTTGTAGCACCAACTTGAATAATTGTAAAGATCAACAAAAACTCAATACGTGAATTCAGGCAACTTTTGGTTACATATTATACAATGTTTTAAACTGATAGCAGGGATAAATTCTGTTTTAACCCAAAAAAGTGGCATTTTGGTGAACTATGCTAATTCTGTACATTATAATAATCCCTTACAATTGATTGAGAACAAAATTGGGCTACTTTTGTAAGAAACTGGGCTACTTCAACCAATAATAATCATTACACTCTTTGGCAACACTTTAATTCAAAGGATCATAAATAATTTATTGCTTTACTATTATTTTAACAAGATACCATTGTGCTGTGTATGTGCCCAATTAGTAAAACAATAATAAATTACGGGATTAAATACAGATAATGATCAATGCTAAATGCAAGATAACTGGGTAAGTAAATTTGGACCATTCCTGAGATATACATGTATTTGGGCAATCATTGAGCACGGATGGACCAGGGTGATACAAGATGTCCAAAATTAAATTAAATGAAAGTCAAAATGCACTTGAAGCGTAAATTTAAAATGATCAATGATAGTTTATCTAGGATGCCTAAAACTGTGTTAATCTATAGATAACTACTAGCCTAATCCACGAGTGATTACAGCCAAATGAATGTCCATGCTATGGTTTAGCACACATTACAGTATTTTTAGCACTTTATATGACACTGCTTCTTGATATATAGAACAAATTAAATCATAGCAGGCTTGCTATTATGTGTACATAGGCGTGGAAAACTGTTTTACAAGTTTTTTGCAGGTTTTTTAAAAATCCAAAGGAAAAACATCATATTTAAATTATTGTGAGAATTTTCTCTCTTTTTTTAATAAAAAGAAAATCACATTAAAAGAAGGAGGTCAATCAGGCCTGTGCAATGTCCTTGGCCTTATGGATGCTAACTTTACAATTTAACTTCCATCTTCATTTTCTTTGATTAATCTACTCAACTGCCCCATGGGAATACCATTATTTTAACCCCATCCCTCAAACGGTACTTCCGTTATCAATACATGTCTTATTTAGTTAAAAATGATTTAGTTATTATGATCTATAGTTAAATAACAAATACCTTAATATTTACACACTAAAACTATCTTAAAGAAATGCCAGTTTGACTCTTTGTCTGCACATTTTCATGGAAGCAAATTCTGATTGCTAAAGGTAAGGACATGCTTTTTAAGTTAGGAGTGCTGCTGAAATGCATATATTTATGATTCTGATCTGAAATGACATGCTGGTGAACCAAACTAACACAGAATAATGCTCAGTATAGAATGTGTGATAAAACATAAAACCAATCAACTAAAAAAGGTAAAAATGGGATTCGTCTAAAGTGTTTATTTATGGTACTATGATAAAATGGTCAGATTTATTTATGAAGGTTTATTCAATGTACAATGATTAAAAGTTATTGAGAAATAAATCAATTAGAAATTGTGCTTCAAGCTGATGATAACTATTGAGTAAATGGGATTTTGTAAGAGGCGTTAAAAATAATAGAAATAAACTGGTTATCCAGCGGATAAAGCAGCAACAGGTTTTGGTTATCTGCCATAATTTGTTGTTATCCACAATTGTTTTAGCTGTTTTGGTGTCAAAATCTTGGTTATTGGACAGATAACCAGCAAGAAGAAAAACATTTAAGTATGTTCGGTACTGAAAATACATGTACATGAATCAGATCCAGATGTTGGCAAGCCTTATATATCACATGAAAATTGATTTCTTGATAGGTGACAAGGGTACTATAATGAATCTACAAGTTGTTGGATTGGAACATGTCTGGTGTATGATAAATGTAACTACTACAAAATCAGTTCTGTATGATCCAAAAATGATTGCAAGTTTAAATAAATAACAAATGGACTGAATGTTGAGGGTTTCTATCATCATCTGATAATATTCCCCACGCTTATTCAGAGTACAGTAGGTGCCACGTGGTGATTGTGAGTCTCATCTTTATCTATGTGCCAAAGGGATCTGAACTGATGCATATCACATGCAAATGTCCATTTCTCTCTTGTTTTGCATTTCTTGAGCATTTCTGCACCTACACTAATAACACTAATAAATCCTCAATGTAATGACATCTACCTATTTGATACAGAAAAGACTATAATCTTGGTCACTGAATGGACTATAATCTTGGTCACTGAATGGACTATAATCTTGGTCACATACTTGAGTTCACTTAATGGTAACAGTTATTACGAATTCTCTGTCACACACTGTGACCAGAATTTATAATGAGAAAAAGTGACACAATTACAGGATTGGTTGGGTGTAAAAAATGCCAACTCCTTTCTGATCATTTTCATGAATTTGAGGGCAATCTAGGAACTCAAGATTTGACCCTTGAATGAACTTTAACCTTAGTTGTGATCTTGATTGAGCTCCGAAATAAGCAGTTTAAGCTTTTTACTTCTGCTTATCTACCACATAATTGTTGATGTTTGCGGTCAGGATGGATGGATGGATGGATGGATTTACTGTTACACACTGCAAACACCCCCCCCCCCCCCGACCAACACTGCCATGTGCCAAATGCAGTGAAGACATAAAACCAAAGAATTGTTATTAAGATGTATTACATAATATTTGGCTGAATTCAATTAATCAATTATCATTTCATTTTCTTTGGCTATCATTATACAAGTCCTGATGACAGTTTTGTTAAAGAAGAATTGTTAAGGAAGAATTAGGAAAAGAAGAGAATTGTTTGGGCAGTCATTGTTCTACAGAGAGAAAATGCTAACGTTTAAACTATTAGGGTAAGTATAATAAATACGTAATAAACATGCAGGTTGAAATCTGTGTTGAAAAGAAGTTTTGAAGAATCGTTAATCTCACTACTGCACAGTATACCATCCTCATAAATAATCTGAACTACATCAAATATATAATTTACAATAGAAAAAATAAATAAAGTTGACATGGAAAAATAGAAAAATTAGTAAGAATTCACTGATATTTATCAAGCCCAGGGTCAAATTAAAAAAAGATAGAATAGGACATTAGATATAGGCCTAGAGAATAGGAGTTAAAGGTATATTATGTGATCTTTTCCAGGGAACGCCCTCAAACCTCGAGAAAAAAATGTAAAGCCGATTTTATTGCAGATTTACATTTCTGATCAAAAATCGTACATACATTCCAAGTTACAATTACGATACGATTCTTAGTTACTTCAAATCATAGTTTTAGAGTGAAAATAAACTGTCGGTGTCTGTACCGACAACTTATTTTTACTCTAAATTCACTCTAAAACCATGATTTTGAGGTAATTAGGAATCGTATCGCTCTCTGTTACTTGGAATATATCCATGATTTATGATCAGAAATGTAAATCTGCAATAAAATCTGCTTCCAAATATTTTTCAAGGATTGAGAGCGTTCCCTGGAAAATATCCCATAATATACCTTTAAACAATCAAAAATTGAATATAGTAAAAGGTATCATGCAAATACATATCAAAAGTTTAGATGCATAACACGATGCCAATCTCCCTTTGCCACTAAGTAAAGAGAATCCAATTTTAAATAAATTGTGTAAATGATTGTATTTTAAAACAAAAATACATGTTTTCCTGGTGTTTTAATAACACTTACTTTTTTGTGATTGCCTAAACATCACACATAACTTGGATCAACTTGATGGTATGAATGCTACCAACACTCGTATCAATCATTCATTTGAGTGGTTCCCAGTATGATGTAATTATAATAGTTATATCATGCATTACACATGCAGTAGTTGGTCCCTCAACCTCAGGTAAAAGTTCACTAATCTAGATGAATGCCCATATGTCCAAATATCACTGCTTCTCCACAACAACAATACTCCCCCCCCCCCCTCCCCCCCATCCCCAGATTACCTCCCCCCTCCCCCTGGTCCAGGGGTTGACAATCTTTTACTATGATTTGATGTGACACTGCACTCAAATGACTTGACCTAAAATTAATGAATTGGTCCACATGACTTGATTCGATTCAATGTGGGAAGCTTTATTTATGACTTGTAACTAAAGGTTTATTGACTTGATCACAGCACTGCTTGACCCACACACAAAATGAAGAATATGTTAAACCTGACAGCTTTAAAAAATAAAGAGAAAGAAATCACCTAAAATAAAACTATTCCCCAAAATGTTTACACCAATATTTGATAATATACTAAAGACAATAGTAGGCACAGTTTAAGTTGAAACGTCATGTACCATCACCAAGAAAAAAAAGAATTTCTGTCCAAAAATATTACTTTTTTTCAATAAGAATCATCAAACACCACATATTGAATAGCCTCCATCGCTATGACAGCCATATATTGCCTGTGAAAGAGTTGTACTGCTGTGTATGTAGTCACTTCCTCGATAATTATATAAATTTCAGTTTCATTTTAGTATTCCATGCAATTTTAACTGTCTGTTAGCAATGATAGGGTTAATTGGCAAGATGACAGTGCAGTGCTATCCCACAATCTGTGAAAAAGATTAGCTATGGTCAGCATCATAATGATATGGACAAAATGCCACCAATGTGTGCATATGTGCATAAACCCGGAAGTGTGTACTCTGTATTGGTCACCCCGCATGCACGCATAGTTGTTTGCGCGACATGCATATTTTGCATTTGGACGCAGCCCCGAGAAATGATGCGCACATAAAATAGCTTGAATTCCGTCCATAGCATTATAACAGTGACTATAATAGCTAGTTGTTTGCGCGACATGCATATTTTGTATTTGGACGCAGCCCCAAGAAATAAATAAACAGTTTTTGATTTTCATTAAGAAAAACGCAAGATTTTGAATTGCAAAATCACTAGGACAATTTTAAGTCAGGTACGCTTTATTCAGCTCCAAATTGGCAGAGCCTCCTTATATCAACAAATTAAGTACATCATATTTATGACAGATGCATGCGTTAATTATTGCTGATGTATCGTTTGAATACTTTTGCGCATGGAGGGATAATAAAATGCTCATTTCTGAATAAACTACGATAGAAACCAATTTGATACAGGCTTGAATCAAACAATTTAAACACAAGTTTTTCATCGAAGTCATAATTCTGTAAGAAGATCATGACAGAAGTTTTTGGAACATATTGATGTGCTCTTTCAATATTTCTGACCTGCAAAATACAATAGTACAATTTATACAGCTGAAGAACCAATCACCGCGTCTAGATTTGATAACAGTCATTATCAATGTTTCTTGGATAGCAATTAGCTCCACAAACCTTTGTGCCTGATGACCTCATACAGGGTTCATACACTTTCTGAGCAAAAAAATTCAAGGACTTTTCCAGGACTTTCCAGGACTATAATTGAAGAATTCCAGGACCTTCGGAGAGAATTTTCACCAAAATAATGACAATATGATGGGACATTGAGAGCTGTCAATGTTTTTTGGGGGAGCACATTGTGAAATTCCAGGACTTTCAAGGACTTTTTTTCTTCAGAATTTAAGGACTTTCCAGGCCTTAAAAATGAAAAAGTAAAATTCCAGGACTTTCAAGGTTTTCAAGGACCTGTATGAACCCTGTCATACTAACTACCACACAACTTGTGTGGGAACAAATCTATCCAAGAAAGATTGATATTGACCATTGCGTAATGCTATGCATGAGTTGAGAATAGCAATAGCAATACATTTACAAAATATCATTCCTTTCCTGTTGCACCTTTCACTACTCTGTATGATTTATATGAACTGGGCCTATGACTACTGTGTCAATACGATTCATACAACATTTTCATATCTATTGATTTGATATCGTCCTAAATCACATAAATTCAATCGAGAGAAAAACAAAGCGTGCATGTTCACCAAATATCATTTAGAGTTACTCAAAATCGTGAATATAAAGACACAGATTATTGAAGGGTGCAACAGAAATCTTCCTTTCAGACTCCCCACAGGTTGAGCTGAAATTACTTGGAACAGCCAAACAGAGACAATAATCAATGGCAATTTTGAATACACTTTCAACATACAAATGGTTGATTGAAAAAGAGATGAACATTTCATTTTACACGTCACATCTCACTTTTTTTCTTTGATTTAAATGCTCAAAACTATATGCACATTTGTCAATGAATCGTGTTCATTTCAGCTCAACATGTATGAGTATGTTCTGTTAGTATATCCATTATACCACTAACATCATGCATGCAGTAAATATCCCAGCATTCCTTGTGAGAGAAAAAAAAATCACTATATTAGTATTTGTGCAAGAATTATGCTTGGTTCCCTGTGCCGGAGGATCCTCATATCGCATGAAGTGGTTATTAGAGAAGGATCTATAGTTACAGGGAACCAGCACAATGTGAGAATTAGCAGTGAAAGATGCTGGGTACGAGGACGTCACCACTTTGGTTATGTTGATGATGTGTGGATGAGTGGGTGTGGTTGGGTGTGGATGGGGTGAAAGAAAAATGTAAGCACTCCAAACTTAAAAAAGAAGCATTTTTTTTTAATTCTTTGGAGTGAGATTTCACAGACCCGTCCTATCGTAACCGGGCAGGGATTTTCGCTGGCCAATACAAAGGTCTCGCCGACATTTTCGTTTTCGTAGTACGCTTCGTCACTTACACCGTCCTCGCTGGGGGGTGAACTACCGTGTAAGGTGCCGGCCTCATTGGCCGCCATGCGGATGAGAGCCGACTCGGGAGTGTTGTCCATGAACTGAGTGTCCTGTAGGGGGGAAAATTTGCATAACATTTGCATACAGGAATGGAGTGCATGAGGGTTTTTTTAAAATAAAAAAAAAATCACTTTTGGTAAATGGTTTGTTCCTGTAACGCACAGTGTGTTTTTTAACCAATACTACATCAAAGCTTGTTTAAAGTTTTTAATAAAATATCTTTGATACATGATTTGGACCATAAATTGTTAACAAATTTAATCAATACTTTCAGAAATCTGTTTAGAAGGGATATTTATCAACTTTTTAATACATTTCACAAGTAATCTTGGCTGTAGAAAAAAAATAAGCGTATTTCTCATTTTGGGTTTATGGATCGGCTATTGCAAACAAACCACATTTTAGCCTTTGATAACATCTTAAGCCAAAAAGAAAAATATTATATTCCACATGCCTGGGTAATTATAGTTGGCAGGTGGGTCGGTCAAAGTTGGATTTTGTATTCATTTTTCCCCTTCTTCAGGACCATTATTTATTGCAAATACATGAACCGAGTGTTGGAATACCATAAGCGTGAGTATTGGCAAATGAAAAAAGAAATTAAATGTTTCTACTATTTACGTGTGACATGCATCATTTCATGCATTTGAACAGAAACACACTTCAATATAATAACAAATAATGATAGGCATTAGGCTAATTAAGAATTCATGCATTAACTTAAAAAACTACATTTTTTTCAATGAGCTAATAATTGACTCTGTATATAAAGATGGGGTGAAAGCAATGTTTTATCAACAAAAGTAACGGTCGAAGGGACTGGACTGTCGATTCATGCTTGAGGGAACAGCATATGACCACAACACTATCCACTATGCCTTATTGCCTTTATAATGCTTTGGCACAAGTTTTAAACATACGGGTCCGAAACAAAACATGATTCAAGCGTGCACACCGCCGGGCAAAGAACTATGGCAACTGCCGACCAAATGCCCGACATGACGTCACATGTCACCCTATCTATACAATGACCCATTCTGTTTCTGTTACACTAACTCAAAACCAAGCTGTAATTAAAGCCATATAGAGGGCTTAGTGCACAAGGCCCTATCTGTAATAGCTGCCAGTTGGTATGTATGTGGCTGTTTATATGCTGAGCAATTGATAATAACTAAATGTTACTCGGAGCAGCTATTGCAGATATGGTCTTTTTTCAGATAACTAATGATGTGAAATGTCACTATCTGTAATAGCTGCCATATGTTATACACTTCTGGTATTATCAGGTGCACGCTTATGAAAATGGCAATCTTACACATATCAGCCATTATAGATAGGGCATTGTGGCTCCAAATCCTCGATATCATAAATTCACCATTATTTTGTGCTCAAAAGAACAACTCTTGTCTGTTCAATGATGTGTTACGTTGACAACTTCAGTGTAGAGTGATGCTCTATTGACTTTTCAGTGTACAAAAATAGTGATCCAATCTGACTTAGATCTCTCCATATTCTCAAGCAGGTGGCCTAGTATTAAAGGTATATTATGTGATCTTTTACAGGAACGCCCTCAACATCGAAAAAAAATTGAAAGCAGATTTTCTTGCAGATTTACATTTCTGATCATAAATCGTACATACAGGGTGACCCAGAAAATGTTGAACCCAAAAATCACAAAATTCAATATTTTTTTTTACCATTAAAATAACAAAATATTGCTTAACTCGTTCACCAGCTATGTGCACCATACATTTAACTTTCTGAAACATTTTAGATCATAAAAATAGGCCACACGAAACTTAAAATACGTGTAATTTTGTAAGAAGTGTTGTTTTGTAGTGTAAGTGAAGTGCAAAAAAAATGGTTTCATGCTACATGAGCAGAACAAGTGCCTGTTTGAAACCATTTCTTTCCGGTTTATAAATTATTCTGCACAGTATCTCATCAATATTCATTCATTATGTAAATCAATATTATTATTATATAAGAGACTTTGAAAACAAAAACTGAAGTCCCCTCGACTTCATTTGAAAATGTTAATTTGATAGATATTGATCAAAAGAAAAGATTACTTAACTCACCGTACTTAGAACAGAATTAAGTTTCATATCTGAACCAAGTTACAATTTTTTCACTTTTACAAAAGGGCGAAAACACCCCCTGTCTCACAATCAAGTGTATCTTTAGTTTGGTAAGGCCAATTTACATGATCTAAAGTTCTCCAGAAAGCTGAATAAATTGTTTACATAACTGTTAAAAACAGAATGCCATATTCATTTGTTTTCATTTTTAATTATCTTTTTTAAATTTGTGATTTTTGGGTTCAACATTTTCTGGGTCACCCTGTACATTCCAAGTTACAGGGCGATACAATTCTTAATTACTTCAAAATCATGGATTTAGAGTGAAAATAAACTGTCGGATTATCCGACAACTTATTTTACTCTAGTCTAAATTCACTCTAAAACGATGATTTTGAGGTAATTAGGAATCGTATCCCTCTGTAACTTGGAATGTATGTACGATTTATGATCAGAAATGTAAATCTGCTAGAAAATCTACTTTCTAAAAAAAAATCATGAATAGAGGGCGCTCCCTGGAAAAGATCACATAATATGCCTTTAAGGGATTGCTACAAAGTTGGTATCTTTGAAAAGATAAACACGTCAGCTTTCCATTGATGTACAACACACTATAAACATATCAAGATGTATCACAAATTTAGGCATTATAAAATGTTGAGGGGCTTATATTAATCTAGCTGTGTTAAGGAGTATCTGATGGGTTCATAGCGTGCAAATATGAAGAAGCAAGGATCACGGAACACTATGCACACCTGGGAAACACCATATAATAAGCCAGGAGCAATATTAAAACAACTTGATCCAGGAGAAAGGGTTTGCACCTGCGAAGTGTGGCATGATGGTGTGTGGTTATAAGCTAATCAGCGCACACTTAAAAGAACGTTTTTAAAATAATCATGGCTTTAAAAATACAGCAGAGTGCCAACTGTGAGAAATGGTTTGTACAATCAAATTAATGTATGTATAACCATTCAACAAATCTATGAATCTCTTCAACAATTGATTCATTCATTCAGCGTGCCTTTCTCTCAAAGCTTAACTTCTCATATTTTTCACTTCCAAAGTACTGTGATGTTACTGTGCCATTGACTGACGACCGAAGGAATACATATCAGAAGTTCACACAAAGGGCTAGCATACACACACATGTGTGCTCACAGAGACCGTCTGGTGCATTAATGTTGCACTAGTAAAGCGAGGTGACTTTGTCAATGTTAAGGACATGACTTAATCTAAAATAAACAGCAGCTTACATAATTATGAAAAAAGAGGGATATATTGTTTTAATAAGACCTACCTTGCCATAATTTACATGCGCCTTTTGTTTCTTTCCCTCTGGGAATGGTATACTTCCAAACAGTTTCACAAGCTCATGGATTTTATAATCTGATATGTCCAGGCTCATGTCTGGAAGTTCTCCGTTAACCTTAAGCCTAGAAAACCAAATTAGAAGCATAACGTTATTTGACTAAACTGTGTTTATATAACTTTAGTATATTTGAGACCAGAACATTTATGTTGTCTGTTTCGTGCTCTCTCTAAATGGGATAATTGCAAACAAGTTTAGGAGCTTGTGGGTTTTATTATCTGATATGTCCAGGCTCACATCCGGAAACCTTTTGCTAACATTGGGAAGCTTGTCGGTAACCTTCAAGCTGAGAACTACATCGAAAGCAAAAAGTAATTTAACTAAATTGAAATCAGAACAAATGTGATGTCATTTTCTTTCCCTCTCAGGAATGAAAATGAAATACTTGCAAACAGTGTGACAGGCATTATTACTAATTACTTACTTGGCCAATCGTGGATCTTCTACCATGCATTTATGTAGACCAATAGTAAGTTCCAATGGTTGGAGTAAATGCAATGGTGAACTGTCTTGATGTCTTGCAGCCTGCCAGTCATCACCTACAGAAATGATATCACAAAATGTATTGCAAAGATAAAGCAAAATTCTTACATTGTAATTGTAATACTTTAAAACAAGCATCTTTTATTATATGGGGGGTTGCTTCAATGTAATCCTGGCATGCAGTTGAAAAGCACTGTGCACTGATACGATACGATACGATACGATACGATACGATACGATACGATACGATACGATACAATACAATACAATACAATACAATACAATACAATACAAAAAGCATTAATTGCGCCATTTCCAAAAGGCTCAGAGCGCTTACAAGATCAAATCCCTTAAAATTACAACTTAAACTACAAATGTGAGTGATACCAAACAAGTTGAATAGTCTCAATGAATAGTTTCTCTAATGGAATGGACCATAATGTTTATGTACATTTCAACGCAAATCAGGTGTTGAACTGTCTCCATCATCACAGTGCACAGTGCTTTTCTACTGCATGCTGGGATTACATTGAAGCAACCACTGAGATCTTCTACTTCTCTAGGCTGGTAGTTTGCTTTAAAAGTTCAATAAAGATCAAGGAAGATATTCACTGTTTTTTACATCCATCCCTCCATGTTTGATGTAATTTGAACTTTGATTATTTCACTTTTGCAGCAACAATATAAACTAGTTATACCCTCTGGTACGTTTCATACCTCCCCTACAAGAGGTACAAAAAACCTGTTTACTGGCTAGACTGATCAATTTTTTTTCATATTTTTATTTTAACACAAATGTTTTGTAATTTTTTGAACTTTTTAAAAATTGCTTGTACATTGAACAAGTTTGAACACACACAAAATTCACCAAAATTACACAAAAACGACAGACCGACCGGTCCGGAGAGGTCCGTTTGCCCGTAGAACAGGTTTGGTGTTGTTTTGTCACCTTACTATTGAATTTATTTACAAAAGCTGTAACCAAAGGACCATCATTACATACCTTGCGTTGCTAATATGACTTGAACACTTTGCAGTTCTATATTAAATTTGTCGTAGGCTTTCTCCATCAAGACGTCCAAAGATTCATTCTGGTGGATAAATATGAAATATATTACGTTTAGTATTGATTGCTTGACGAAATAAGGGGTACTTTTTTCAACCCATTGCAATTTCTTAATTAGCAGCTTTGTTTCCAATATCATTTTCACCAAGGTTATTTATTTATATTTTTTGTGAGGTATGACCGGAGGTCCTTTATGTTAATGTTAATTACCATCCTCCTTGTGTGCACATATAATTATGATGAATATAATAAACCTCTTAAGTGTAGTTACTGGTGCACCCAATGAAATACGTCTGCACGTCCAAGCATATGTTTACAATATGAAAAATCTTTTATAAACAGCCAGCTGCGATATATGCTGTGCCAATATATCGTCAGCCTGCTTCGATAATTGCCTAACTCACTTTTCAGCAAAATCGAGTTTTTTGCATAAATCATGACTTCATTACATTATGCACATGCTGTTATAATACCGAAGTCATTGACCAATCAAAAGTGTTGATAAATGAAGAGTTTTGTTGCAAAAGGGCCACCAGACCATTCCAAAATGTTACTCATTTTGCATTATTGAATTTGCATTGACAAATCCATGGAATTAATAAATTATTGTATGGCTGTGTTCATCTGTTTCTATATGACTTGGATTAGTGCACTAATCCAAGTCACATCAACAATACAAGCCTCACATCAACAATACAAGCCTCATTCCACATAATGAATAATGCAAAATGAGTAACAGGTACACAGGTAACAGGTTTCATACTTTTGTTGTTTTCTAAGAACTAGAAAACATGAGTTAGGCAATTATCGAAGCAGGCTGACGATATGTGACACGATCAAGCGGAATGAGTCGGATGTTGGGAATATTGATTTTGAGTTGTAGGTTAAAAGAAGGGACAAATTTGCATGTTTTACTTTCTTTTCTCAGTTGGTAAATTGATTGTAACTTAAAAACTATAAGTTCATACTGTAGCATTTTCTACCTGCTTTTAAATGGTGGGACAAAAATCAAAATTGGAAACTGCCGACATGTGATTCATTTCACTTGATCACGTCACATATACATTAATAACCTTCAATCCTGGGTGTATAAAACAATATAAAATACTGATACCAATATGGCTCCAAGTTTAATACACCATATCATACTTCATTACATAATGAGAATCATCAACCCACCAAGCTTCTTGAAACAGCCAACAAGTTGTATGCCCTGACATGATTTCTTTTAAAATCCATCAACCTTGCGTGTATAAATATGATGTATACTATAAATTGCAATAAGGCTTCAATTCAAGTGTAGGCGACCATATCTTACTTCACTCTGAATTGAGACTTGTCACCCCACCAAGCTGAAGTTTACCATACGAAACACAGTTTACAAACAACTATCGTATGTTTGCAGTGTTAATTACCTTAAACCGTGTGTGAATATAAACAATATGACATACTTAGGCACACAAAAAAGAAGGTCAGTCTCACATACATTTGGAAAAATAGCTATGCTATATGTTTTTAGAAAAAATAGCTATGCTTAATGCAAAAAGAAAAGAATTATTGTGTTTTGGCTCACTTTTCTTTCTTTTTTTGCCGCTTCGCAGCCAATTTTGTTTCTGACAACCAAAAAAAAGGCCAAAAATTGGGCTCATCGCATAGGGTTATGCGGCAAAAGTGACACTACATACTTATGCGCACAGGTATATATATGCGAGACAGACTTTTTTATTGCCTTTATATAAAGATATAGCTCAGTGCAGTCAACAGTAGCTTACAATACTATACTATATACGAGAAATATTTGTTTTTTATCTCTCCACAATGCTCTTGTTGCCTTCATGCGTGCCCAAGTCCTTCTGTATTAATTTGCATGCTGTAAGGGGCTTTGCCAATTTGGATCTGATCAAACTATACCTATTGGGATTCCTCAACCCACCAAGCTACGTAAGTATACAATATGATGCATAGCTACCAGCTAGCAGAGGGATACTCTGAAATAATTAATGTTAATAACCTTATATGTCTCTTAACTTCGCCCAAAATTGATGGGGCTATACAGGGTGAGTCAAAAAGAAGTTGTACGAGAATGAATATTTGTTTGAAAATATACCAAACAAATTTGACAAACCAATGAGGCACGTTTTTAAAGAGCAACTTATTCCGCTTATATGACAAAAAGAATCATTGAAATCGATCAATTATATCAGGAGCTATGAGCTATTAATAAAAGAGACCCCTTTTTTAGCTGTCCACCAAACGCTTAATCTTCTTGAAATCTATCCGCTCTAAGTGGACAGCAAAATATACACACGGGCATTCATATTCAGATGAGATTAAAGCCAGGGAGTTTCAAACACAGATGGGAATGGTGTACATGAAATAAAAAATCAGTGACAACAATTAAGAAAATGATTAAACATTGAAAGCCCACTTAAAACAATTAAGACACCTTAAAGGACAAATATCAGCAATAATTTTACTGCCCACTTAGAGTGGAAAGATTTCAAGAGAATTAAGCGTTCCGTGGACAGCTAAAAAAAGGGGTTCTTTTATTAAAACAGGCATAGCTCCTGATATAACTGATCGATTTCAATGATTCCTTTTGTCATATGAGCGGAATAAGTAGCTCTTTGAATACGTGCCTCATTGGTTTGCCAAATTCGTTTGGTCTATTTTAAATCAAAACTTCATTCCCGTACAACTTCTTTTTGACTCACCCTGTAATTAGCGTAGCAAATATGCTTCCTTTACCATCCATGAAATTTAAAAAAATAATTTACCAAGCTTTGTTTCAAAGTAAACTTCTTTCCTTTTTTCCATAGCTTTTTCTGTTTTATCAGTGGAGAGAATACAAGTCAATATGATTTTCTTAGTTAATAAAGATGGTGTCTAATGATCCTATGTTTGCATACAGCATGTGGCACAAAATATATCCATCACTGCACTACTCTGGGCCGTTCTCTCTCTGGGGTACAACACCAACATAAAGCAGTCACTGAATCAATTGTTTCAATTAAACATGCACATTGAGATGATTTGTATTGTTTGATATTTTCCATAAAACAAGTTACAAAACCAAATAACAAAACAAAATTCAATTTTCTAGGTCCTTTTCTTCTGGTGGATCTAAAATGATAAATAGATAAGAATTTGAGACTACACATACAAATTCCTCATTCCACCTGTATGTAGTACAAACATATCAAACATGGGTATTTGGATGCCACTCTAGCATCTGCACACCAAAGCCACGATTCGTCTTTGATTGCATGCACACACGCAGCTGCACATTAGACCGACTAGTAATGATAAGCTATGTATACTCAAATACACTCTGATTGATGTCACTTCAATATTTCCGTTCGAATGAAAAATAATAATCTGCTGGGATTCTGAGTAAGTTTTCAAGACAATTGGTTTTTTTTAAATGGGAACAAATATGAGGGTTTACAAATCTCTCTTACCGCAAGTCTACGTCCGGTTGGTCTCTCTTCTGTGACGGTGTGCATTTTGAAATTACCAAGATCCACAATAAGAACACTGCCATTCCTGAAATGGGAAAAGAACATTGTTAATAACCATTTACTTTTACAAGAATTTGTGTATTTTGACAGCAAGTCAAGGTATTTAGACAGGTTATCAATCAATCAATCAATCAATCAATCAACAATCAATCAAGAAAATGCTGACAGGTGAGTAGAACGCTCATCAATTCCTGGTAAATGAAGAGCATGAGCATTCCATATGAGGGCTGTAGATGGTATGATAACCGATCTATGTTGGCTATTTACTGTCAGCTTGGTAACAGTTGTCATAAAGGTGTAGGAGCGTCCACATAGTAGTTCGGATGGAATAGGGTAGTTGCATATGAGATCTGCCTTCAGGGATATAAGTAATGTTGATGAAACATCTTGAAATAGCTGAATCCTATGTAACTATAACAGAGGTTCAGTGGCAGACTACATAGTTTATAAAACCTGACAGCTGTGACATGATAGCCTCTTGTGGCCCTGCCATATAACCATCCATGGATTACTTACCCATCATTTACACCGCTCTCCGGAACAATAACATAAGACGCCTTCACATCAATCTTAAGATCCAGCACTGACTTATTATCTACCATGTACTGCATGCCTGTTGAAGACTGCTCCGTAATGTCCACCAAGGATGATGCCGCTGCCGCCGACAAATCATCGAGATGGACGTCATCGGGTGGCTCAAAGAACTTGGCAATTTGATTCACTGTGTTGGCATCGTATACAATTTTGAGGGGTGTTGTATTCAGGCGGATTCGCTGATCTGCCTTGCCGTCCAGCGGGTTGGTTTCAAACAGCAGAGATAAGAGAGGTACTTTACTGTCGGCTTCGAAAGTTAGGGATTCCACCATCTGGGGGCGCTTTTCGCCGACTGCGGTGCCAAAGACACTTAGATCCTCAATCTTGGCGTCCAATCTAGGTAATAAGTGATATTATAGAATTGGTATAAGAAAAATCATCATTGGTAAATACTGGGTGCGTATTAAATACATTATTCAATTTAAACATTAATTTACTCAATCTAGTATCAACTTGATGATCTAGTGTGCTTATAGGATTTTTATTTACAAGAATGCAATATAGAGTGATTATAGTAAAGCTTAATCAATCCTATAAAACATGAGCTAAGGTTGCTCATTTAAATATTTGTACCTACTATTTAACCTCCCACGCTACCTACAACGGATACGGAGAAAAGATCCAAATAGTACAAATAAACATTCTTGATCCTTGTTCCTGAAATAACCCTTTATCAAAAAGTTGGCTTATACCTATTGTTATAGGCAGACAAATCTAGTAATCTTAGTTACCTACAAAGAGGAGTGGTAAAGTTCATAACAAATATTGTATGATAATCTGAGGAGATAATCATTTATGTAGGAAACTAAGTATATCGAATAAGGGGTCATCCAAAATTATCGCCATTTTCACTTGTACAAAGCATACGTAACTTATTACCTCCTCCCTCACATGATTTACGTTCGCAATAAATGGGAGGCACTTTTGTCTAGAATCGACTGACATCATACATAAGAAGAGATCAATTCAAATAAAGATAGACCAATAACTGAAACTGCGACATATAGTCTGAATTATTTCTTGAGGGAAGGATGGACGAATAGATATCTAAATGTGTGCGAAACACCCAAAATTTTAAAATGATGGGTTTTTATTAATGGTTTGTGTGCTTTCATTTTTTCTTATGTTTTTCATTCATTTTTTGTTATTGTTTTTTCCGGTTTTGTTTATTCTTGTTTCTTGTTTTTCCACTCATTCAAAATCGCCATTTAAGGGGGGACTTAAGGAAGTTTTTGATTTGATTTTTTGAATTTTGTGAGTGCTGTAATTATTGAACTATTAATCAAATGTATATAAAAGTATACATTTTTGGAAAGGAAATGGATCAGAGAATCCAAATTTGGCGTCAATTTTGCCCAAAAAAGTAGATTTTTTGAGAAAATCACAAAATTCACTTTTTTGACCCAAATTTTTTTGAACAAAGCTAACAAAAAATAATTTTGAGTAAAAAATGTCCAAATCACTTTATAATGATGTTAAGGCACTAATGAAGGGTCAATTTTTTTTTTTTAAAACCTCATCTAATATTTTTGAAAATGTTGACCAAAAAGTGCCAAAAAACGTGAAAAAATTGATTTTTAATTATTTTTTTTTACACTTTTTTGTAAAAATTTCAAAAAATATTGGATTAGATTTTTTTTTAAAAGTAGTGTCTTAACATCATCATCAAGTGATTTGGGCATTTTTAACTCAAAATTATGTTTGCTAGCTTTGTTCAAAAAAATTGGGTCAAAAAAGTGATCCATTTCCTTTCCAAAAAGGTAAACTTTTTTACACATTTGAGTCATGGTTCAATAATTACAGCACTAACAAAATTCAACAAAAAACTTCCTTAAGTCCCCCCTTAAGATATGTATGCCTTAGCAAATGTTTGCCTCTTCCCCCCCCCCCCCCTACCCCCTGTTTCGTACGCTTTGTATGTAACTTAAAATGGTGAAAAATAATTAATAGATTGTCTAATACTTTCTATTTTCAAGGCTCAGGTGCTATCATTTCTTACACCACCACTCTTATCATCACAGCATGCTACATGACTTACTTGATAGCCTCTGCAGCAGGTCTCTGTTGAAATCCTGCCACTAGATCTGTTAGACTCATGTTAAGAATCTCTGGTTTAGCTCTACTATCGTCTACTAGCTTGCCATAGGTCTGCTTCAGGTGCACGTATCATTTCTTACACCACCACTCTTATTATCACAGCATGTTACATGACTTACTTGATAGCCTCTGCAGCAGGTCTCTGTTGAAACCCTGCCACTAGATCTGTTAGACTCATGTTAAGAATCTCTGGTTTAGCTCAACTATCGTTTACTAGCTTGCCATAGGTCTGCTTCAGGTGCACATATCATTTCTTACACCACCACTCTTATTATCACAGCATGCTACATGACTTACTTGATAGCCTCTGCAGCAGGTCTCTGTTGAAATCCTGCCACTAGATCGGTTAGACTCATATTAAGAATCTCTGGTTTAGCTCTACTATCGTCTACTAGCTTGACATAGGTCTGCTTCAGGTGTACGTATCATTTCTTACACCACCACTCTTATCATCACAGCATGCTACATGACTTACTTGATAGCCTCTGCAGCAGGTCTCTGTTGAAATCCTGCCACTAGATCGGTTAGACTCATATTAAGAATCTCTGGTTTAGCTCTACTATCGTCTACTAGCTTGACATAGGTCTGCTTCAGGTGCTATCATTTCTTACACCACCACTCTTATTATCACAGCATGTTACATGACTTACTTGATAGCCTCTGCAGCAGGTCTCTGTTGAAATCCTGCCACTAGATCGGTTAGACTCATATTAAGAATCTCTGGTTTAGCTCTACTATCGTCTACTAGCTTGCCATAGGTCTGCTTCAGGTGCACATATCATTTCTTACACCACCACTCTTATTATCACAGCATGTTACATGACTTACTTGATAGCCTCTGCAGCAGGTCTCTGTTGAAACCCTGCCACTAGATCTGTTAGACTCATGTTAAGAATCTCTGGTTTAGCTCAACTATCGTTTACTAGCTTGCCATAGGTCTGCTTCAGGTGCATGTATCATTTCTTACACTACCACTCTTATCATCACAGCATGCTACATGACTTACTTGATAGCCTCTGCAGCAGGTCTCTGTTGAAATCCTGCCACTAGATCTGTTAGACTCATATTAAGAATCTCTGGTTTAGCTCTACTATCGTCTACTACAAGCATGTGCAACCTTTTCTACCACACGGGCCGCATTGTGATTTTGAGATCTATTCACGGGCCGCAGTGATTGTCAAACATTCCAAAACATGTCCGGAGGAGGAGTAAGGGAGAGGGGAAGTCAATTGCTCATGGAATACCCGCTTCTCTTCGTGTAATTTCCTCTTTTTACTCGCTGTTGCTGCTGCAAGCGCCATTGTAACCCGCATTGTAACCATGGATTTTATCACGCAATCACGCCTTGAGTTATATATTACTAAATGCAGCGAGTCACCCTACTAATTATAAGGGAGCACACCACTAAATCATCCGCCATTAGTGTAAAATAGGTAGTTCCGGTTTAAACGGGCCGCATCAATGGGAATTTTAGGATTGCTTCGCGGGCCGCAGATTAGAGGTCGGCAGGCCGCATGTGGCCCGCGGGCCACAGGTTGCACACGCTTGGTCTACTAGCTTGATGTAGGTCTGCTTCAGGTGCACATATCATTTCTTACACTACCACTCTTATCATCACAGCATGCTACATGACTTACTTGATAGCCTCTGCAGCAGGTCTCTGTTGAAACCCTGCCACTAGATCTGTTAGACTCATGTTAAGAATCTCTGGTTTAGCTCTACTATCGTCTACTAGCTTGATGTAGGTCTGCTTCAGGTGAACATTAGCATCTATACCTATATACTGTACACGAAGAAAATCATGATAAACAAGATGAGTGTCTCGACCTTGAAGAAATTCATCAGATTTGTAGAAAACGCAGTAGCAGTGCGAGACAAGAGTTTGTTTGAAGGAAGTGTGTAGCTGGATTGTGAATGAGGCAGAATTAATCAATTAACCGTAGTTAAATTCTTTGACACAATCAGAAGGGTTTTGCTCCATTGCACCTTCAAAAAAGTAGTTTGTTGGGGAGTATGATCTGAAAGGTGTATAGGTATGTGCTGTCCTGAAGACCCCCTTTTCTGTTCACTTATAAGACTCCCCTTTTGAGCCTACTTCCCAATTTCATTGAAAATTAAAAAATTGTGAACATTTCCATTCCAAAGCCCCAATCTTTTTAACGATGTGCGTTTCAAAACCCCAATTACACAATTTGTTGTGGGAAATGAGTTCTTAAGCCCCTACTCTTTGGAGAATTATCAAAACTCTGCTCCAAAGCCACCCCCCCCCCCCCCCCCCCCCCCCCCCACACACACACACACATGACTACATGATATTGTGGATATGGGCTTTGGACTACCACAAAGAAGACTCAAATTGATTCTGAGCCCCATTGTAGCCAGGATTGTATCCCCCTCCCTTATGCCCTAATTTGGCATGATTGTTCCCCTAGATGGGTAAGGGTTAAATTGTGTAACTAACCTCTTTTGGTAATGTAGGATCAGCAGCCTTTTCACTGTACCCTATGGCCGCATATAGTTTGTTCTTCTCGTCCAGAGTCATGACACTGGCAAACTGATCTGTGTTGACAACAAAAGAAATAGAACAAAGTTCAATATTTTATAGGCAATACTTTCGACAATATTTCAATCATAACATACATACTGCTACATTTAGTAATTATCAGATCAAAAAGGCAAAATGGAACTAGTGCATATAGTAGGGCATTGCATGCACTCCTTGGATTATGACCACAGTTGAATCAAAAATTGATGGAATTTGTTTGTATAAATTGTCTGAAAATTACAAATTTGAACGGTGTGTCTCTTAATCCAGTATAATTTTGAATTATCAAATGATTTTGTTTTACGATAAATCAACTATGCCACTTTTCTTTGCATGGAAATCTTATGATCAACCCTCTATTGACGCATTCACGAACACAAAATATCTTTGACTGTGTATCACACCTGTTGTGATTTTAACCCCTTGAGAACTACCTGCCGATTGGTCAGTAAGATGGATCCATCATTTGTTGCACCAATCAGAGACATTGTTAAAATGTGTGTATCCCTGATGAAGATTGAAGTGAAATATTTGATAAACAATACCTAATTGGTTATTTAAATGAGCAAATCTTGTAATTAACCAATCGCAACCACTGTTAGATTCTTAATCAAATACCTGCAATGTCATCCAGCTGACCAGGCTTTTTCTCCTCTTTCTTCTTCCCTCCACCAAACCATCCTCCAAACCACCCTGCCTCAGCTTTATCCTTCTTCCTCTTCAGACCAAGGCGTACAAAATCGAGCTCGGCCTGCTGTCTGCACATGGTTACTGCGAATACACTCAACTCTTTCTCGTACGTCTAGTGTGATAGCAAGGAGAAAATATGGATTATTTATCTACAATATTTTTAATACAACGTATTTGGTTGATTACTTGCCTTACTTGGTTTTCAATTGGAATAGTACTGTGGCACTTTGATGGTACCCATAAATGTACTACCGTATTATCCCTATTAAGCACTCAGGGCGGTTAGCAAAGTCATTTTGGGTGGGCGCTTATTGTGTTACCTTTTTTTTAACTCATTTATCGTACTAAATAAAATGTACAAGTGGTCATTCGAAGATGCTGACCATTTGATAGTCATTTGAAGATGCTGACCATTTGATGTACTAAATGAAATATGTACAAGTGGTCATTTGAGGAGGCTGACCATTTGAAAAGGTGGGCGCTTATAAGGGATTGTTTGTTGGTAGTCATTGAGAAAAACAGGTCGCTTATAAGGTCCTGGGCGCTTAATAGGGATAATACGGTAGATTTAGATATCACTGTTATCTATAACATCATGCATTATGGGCTTCCGGATCAAATCCTGTTATTGTATGATACATAAAATAGCAAGTCCAGAATATTAACAGAACAGAGAGTGGCTGATTAAAAATGATGGCAGTTGAATATTGGTTGTTTTATCAGTAACTTTAAAGAATTATACACACTTGTTATCTTTTTTTATTCAATTCTTGTGAAAGGAACAGTTGAAGACAAAACTGTAATTACAACATTTGAGATATACACTCGTCCAAAGAAGTTCCTTGCCACTCATTGAAGTTCAAATATTGAAGTTCAAATATTTCACATAAATATTTAATATAAATTAAACAATTGCATGTCAAAATAAGCAGACAATAATTCTCTATCATGTCTGTATGAAATTAAGATGTACGCATTCATGCGTGGCTGAGCACATTCATTAAGCAATGGTAAGGTTCATATTGTGTTCAATCATTCACATTAACATTTGAATGGTGGGATTATCCAATTTTTTGCAATCTTCTTCCACAGACCTTGCCATTGTCAAGTGAATGGGATCTGCCATGCATGAGTGATCATGTCTAAAACTCCATGTTAAGCTGTCAGAGGATTACTTTCTGCTTATTTTGATATACAATTATATATATTCTATAAATATTAATTTGAAATATTTGGACTTTACTAAGTGGCAAGGAACTTCTTTGGACGAGTGTATATGCAGCAGCGAACTGCCAAATATTTCAACATACATCAAAAACAAATGGACATCTATTAGTACTTTTTTTAAAATTTTATGCTTAGCCCTTCCTTCTAGACTTCTAGATCATATCTTTTCCTAGTTTACTTGTGTCTAGTTTTGGTTTTTAAAAAAGTGAATTTAAATAAAAATCTTAAAATTAATATAATTCTTTCAAAAATTTTCAAAACAAATATCAAACTATGGAATTATGGGTCTTTTCCCTTGGTCTTACCTCTAAATTTGCAATCATATCTTTGCCAGGTTTACTTGTGTCTAGTTTCTTGAGATAGGCAGCGGTGTACTCCTTGCAATTCCGTCTATGTTTTCTAATATTCTCCCATGACCACATCCGATGACGTCTCCGCACAGTCTCCTCAAGGACGCAAGTGTATGCATAGTGCCACCTGTAATGATGGTCAGATACAGAGATGGATGGGTTTGTGAAATTATAATACAAATGGGCATGCATATACGAGGGGTATCAAAAAAGTTTTTGAAATCACCCAGAAGTGAAGGAGCTATATCGATAACATTGGTAGGCTCAAAGGTCACTTTCCATTTATCAGCCCACGCTTTCATATTGCATAGATCACTACTGTTAAGGCTAGCAGCTACTGCATTGGACTTGGTTGAAGACTCAAGGGGGGACTTAAGGACGTTTTTTGTTGAATTTTGTTAGTGTTGTAATTATTGAACCATGACTCAAATGTATATAAAAGTATACCTTTTTGGAATGGAAATGGACTAGCGAATCCAAATTTGGCATCAATGTTGACCAAAAATGTTGATTTTTTGAGAAAATCACAAAAAAAAACACTTTTTTGACCCAATTTTTTTGAACAAAGCTAACAAACATAATTTTGAGTTAAAAATGCCCAAATCACTTGACGATGATGTTATGGTACTACTGGAGGGACAATTTTTTTTTTTAAACTAATCCAATATTTTTTGAAATTTTAACAAAAAAGTGTAAAAAAAAAAAAAAATCCATTTGTTCACGTTTTTTGGCACTTTTTGGTCAAAATTTTCAAAAATATTAAATTGGGTTTTAAAAAAAAAAAAAATCGTCCCTTTTATAGTGTCTTAACATCATTATAAAGTGATTTGGCCATTTTTTACTCAAAATTATTTTTGTTAGCTTTGTTCAAAAAAAATTGGGTCAAAAAAGTGAATTTTGTGATTTTCTCAAAAAATCTACTTTTTTGGTCAAAATTGACGCCAAATTTGGATTCTCTGATCCATTTCCTTTCCAAAAATGTATACTTTTATGTACATTTGATTAATAGTTCAATAATTACAGCACTCACAAAATTCCGATCACATTTTCGTAACACAGATTTATTTCAAACATACGGAGATTTTCATATCATATGAAAGCTCGTATTTTTCTCATCATCATACTGAAATTTGACGGCCTCAATCGGTATAATTACGGAGAAATCGATGAAATAACGTCGAATTACCGCGAATGGTGGTATACCACCGATATAGTTTGTGTACTACTCAATGGGTAGTTCACAGCATCTTGTGCGTGTAAAATAAGAACCATTAGAGCTATGCAACTCAAACTTTGGAACACAACTTTTTTAAGGATGACCTTTCATGTAGAATAGAAAACTTCAAGTTGAAAATCGGAATGTGATCGGGTCATCTACCTTTAAGTCCCCCTTAATGGGTGCGAAAAGTGTTGAATCGTCAGCGTACAGATAGAGCTCGTTGTACAAGGTCATCAATGAAGACAGAAAACAGTAGTGGACCAAGGATAGATCCTTGTAGAACAGAACCATTTATGGGTGCAGTGTTGGATGCTTGTCCCGACATGACGACATTGATAGATCTATCGGATAAGTAGTTGTGTATCCATGAAAGCAGTCTTCTGGTAGGTAACACCCTTACACAGGCACAATTCAATTAGCAAGGTGTATGAGATACTCTAAAGAGTAGCTCAGTGCTATACCCTGGAAGTGGGTGAGGGGATCTCTTTTTTTCTTCTTTTTCTTTTTTTTCTTTGAGAGAGGGGAGGGGCCCTTGAAATAATCCGTGTCACCCTGCCATCTACAGTCATATATCCTTGAACGTGAACATATTTCACACACAGAGGTGGGACTCAGAAAATTTAATGTCTGTTTTGATTGGAAAGATGCCAGTCCCTTACAACTTACTTGTATAGACCATTTCAAATTGAGATCGGAAATCTTCGGAAAAACAGGTCACGTGGAGTAGGTGCGTTGCGCGTTCTTCGCAACAGTTGATCGCATTCACAGCATTGTCCTAGTTGGTTGTCCGCCTAGTGATTTACTATGCTTACATACACGCGTGCACACATGAGAAGTAAAACGTGGAACGAGGCTATTTTGTTCTTTTATCAACAATGGAGTTGACGGGCAAATTCCAAATGTATCGAGCAGACGGTAAAAAGTGAAAATATTACCCCAAATCTCTTTCATTTCACCGTTTTTGTTACTGAAATGCCGCAACATCAACTTTGTGAGGGATACAATCTATCACCAACACCAGCGCAATCTACCACACGGGCAGACGGGTGAAAAACATGTTTGTTTTTCTCCGGCACATGGCCATGACCTGTCAGGTCATGGAACCGAGTGTTTACACTCGGCTAATCGGGAACATTCGGAACCGATCGCATATTTTCGGATTTGAAATGGTCTATACAAAAAATATAAACGCGATACAACTAGGCAGGCATGCGGATGAATTTGCATGAGAAAACTTGGGGGAAATGTGAAAAGGTTAGTAAAATCATGCCACAAAATCCAAAAATATTACTTACAATCCTATTATGTGGCAAAATCAGTTTTCAAACTTACCATTCTTGAAATCTATGATGGCACCAATATCCATGATTTCTCTATCTTACTCCCCCCCCCCCCCCCCCCCCCCCCCCCCCATCTCTCAAAGAAAAGAAGAAAAAAAGAAGAAAGGGATCCCCTCACCCATATCCAAGGTCTAGCACTGAGCTACTCTTTAGAGTATCTCATACACCTTGCTAATTGAATTATGCCTGTGTATTTCATGAAAGCCACACTACATGATACAGATAATCATAATAACTTACCATTTCTTAGCATTGCCTTTAGCTGGACAGTCTGGTTTGTATTTCCTAAATGGATCATTACGTGCCATGCGTTCAAACGACTCCAATGTCAGCATTATGTCACGGAACTGAACAAAAAAGAAGAAAGCGGACACCATGTTTATAGCTATCATCTACTAATGGCTTTTCTTGATTGAATTTACTAAACCCTAGTATGGCCATAAATAAAAAAGTGTTTGTTTAAATCAAGAAATTATGGTTTGTCTCGCATATATTTGATGATAAACCTCCCCATTTTTGGTTTATGCACATAAAAAAGTTTCAGACAGGAAAAAGAATGCCAACCTGGGTTTCACATACCTTGCTCTGTCTTTCAATCTCACCACTATAGTTTCAAATGCAATATAAGCGTGAATTTGTACCTGATTTTGTTTTTAGTTTTAGTCATGTGTTGTTGATGGCTAGATTTAGCCAAGCTTAATGATGAAAATCTTGCATTGCGCCCCTCCTGGTCACAACTATTTTTTTCATACATGAGTTGAGTGAAATCAGTTGACTTGTTAACCCCCTGGGGACTACTCTTACAGTCTCTCTGATTGGTTCATTGCACGATATAACCCTCTGAGTAACCAATCAAAATAGTGCGTATATTTTTCTCTATGTTGACTCGCTGTAGCACTGGTACCATTCTTACAGCATCCCAAATTGGCTCATAAGATGATATAATGTTATGAGTAACCAATCAAAATACTGCTTTGAAGCCAAATCGACCAGTAGACCCCAGGGGGTTAACGAATCATTTTATTCAGTGAATTTTGCTTTATTCCGTCTTCACTCAACTCATACAAAAATATATTGCCTCCTGGTCCCCTCTACCACAGCCCATCCTCAATGTTTTAAAAATAACACAAAGTGTATACTCTACCTGGTTTTGTCTGAGTGCCAGACCAATACTATTGATGACTAGATTAAGCCAGGCTTGTGGATGAGATAGGTCATTAGCTGGTTTTGGATTGATGCGCAACTGAGCCTGGGATGAAATAGGTTCCACCACTATAATGAAATATATAGACATTTACAATTATGGGATTATTGTCCGTTAAACATACCTTTTTGTTTAAATTCATTTTAACATTAAATGAGCGAATACACATGACAGTACATCAATAGCTTGTGGAGACCAATTTCTTTCATATCTCCCCTCTACCCCTCCCCTCTCTACCCCCACTCCCCATCCCTTCTCTCCTTCCATTCCCTCCCTCTCCCACTCTCTCCACTTCCGTCTCCCCATCCCCTCCCATCGATGTCAGCATTTGCTCTGGTGTTCAAGATAAGACTCCAATCAATATTAAATCAAAACATTTAACAAAATCTGATCAGAGTCTGTGTAGACTTTCAAGCCAATAATAAGTCCAATAAAATACATAGCAACTCAATATTATATATCTATCTAACAACAGTGGCAAATCCATTGCCTGCAAAACACTCACCATAATGGTAATCCTTTGGTATGTTGTCATCAGAAGCAATGGATTCTCGCATCAGATTCTGTCAAATACAAGTCAACCATATAATTAATCAAAATGTAAATCACGATAAATTGGTCTGGGGTACTCTAGAAGCAATTAATAGCAATCCTTCCCCTTAAAGGAAGTGTCCCGCAAGCATAAAAGTGTGCATTATGTTAGAAAAATAACTATCGAGCCCAACTTTTTATAATTATATAGAACAAAACACCACACTTATGACAAAAACAAATAAAAACTGCAATCTCTCAACATGCACTTCGTGGCGAGCGAAAGTCCCAGTCTCAATGATTTCATAGTTATACTATGCACATGCGCAAATTTAAGCACCGATACCCTTGAAGTCATCGACACCGGGACTTACGATCACCGCAAATTTTAAAAATTGCATGTTAAGTGATGGCAGTTTTTATTTCTTTTTGTTTCTAGTATGGTGTTTTGTTCTATATAATTACGTAATTTCGGCTCGATAATTATTTTAATAACAAATAATGCTCAATGTTGTGCTTGCGGGACCCTTACTTTAAGGCTGAAGCAAACCAAAGGTTCAAACCAGCCATATTTGAACTTGCAGACTTTGGCACTAAAGACGCTATACTAATGAACACTCTTGGTATGTTTCACAGTATTTGTACACATTAGGCGACAAAAAACCACCACCCTGTTCTACGGGCAAACAGACCCTCAAGGTAGGGAAATGTTGGGGAATTTTTAAACAGTTTTGAACATTTTCAAAAGATGTCCAAAATTTCCACACAAAAATTCAAAAATATTTAATAACAATTCAATGCATTTCCAAAAATGTCCCCAACAATTCTTCTTCTTTTTTTAATTAAAAAAAAGAATCCTTTTTTTAATTTAAAAAAGAAATTCATTTTTTTAATTAAAAAAATAGATTCCTTTATTTTAATTAAATAAAAAAAGTCAGCCAGATTTTTTTAAACCAGGTGTTTTTGCGGTGCCTGATCTACAAGAATAAAAAATGCAATTTACTCAGAAAAAGTTTGACTATAAAATAATGTGGATAACCTTTGTCTGTACATTTACCTGTGATTGAGATCTCTCCATAGATGAGTACATTTGACTGTTGCTATTCCAATACACGGCCAGATTGTCCAGGCGCAGCATCTGACAAAACAAAACAGAACATTGAGAGATATTTTATCCACTATTCATGAAATCAAATTTACAATTTGTTATGATTTTTCTGAAATAATAAGTATACTTTTATTCTTAGTATATTTACAATGTTGTTCTGAATTGTCTGAAAGCAGATTGATAATCAAATTAATGCTGTCATTGTGATTGAAAGTCCAAACTAAAAATTGTATTTTATCAAACAATTTTTGTGCCAACAAAGTAAATAGAGAAGTATATTCCCAACATATTTGCATTAAACGGAATTAAATGCGAGGTTACATTATTTTTCTTGACCAGTGAAAATTGTATTGTATCAAACAATATTTGTGCCAACAAAATGAATAGAGAAGTATATTCCCCACATATCTACATTAAACGGAATTAAATGAGAAGTTACATTATTTTCTTGACCAGTGAAGGGATTTAGCTATAGTTTACTCTGTTCCAAATTGGCAAGAAATAAACGGGTTTTCTATCTCTCCGCGTGTAAAAGTACATCCCTATTTTGGGATATGCGCACATTACACATACGCTTGCTTCACTGTGCACCATGTTGCATCATGCGAGCTTTTTGTGGGCCTCAGCTGTACTGTATTATTTAGCTGTTGTAAGCAGGTCATATTACCAGGAGAGATAACAGTGTCGAGAAATTAATTCTGCAAGGTGCAGTAGAAGGTAGTCGTGGCAGAGGACGCCCTATAACATCATGGACTGATGACATTAAAAGGATCACTGGTTTAAGTACGATAGAAGCAACACGACGTGCATCAAACCGAACCAAATGGCGAGCTCTTGTGAAGGCCACAGCAGCACCACCTGGTGCCATCTGACATAGAGAGAGAGAAGCAGGTTTGCTAATTTGTATCTGACTGAACTTTAGTGAACAATAAATGAAGAGCTCTTATCAAATATATTGTAGGTGATGTTTAAAAACATACCTTGTGAATAAGCTTGGCTGTTTCATCCAGCACACATTCTTTCCAGTCCTCACTTGTAGTCTGTTAAAAAAGTTAAAAAGACACAAAAATGTTATATTGAATGTATCCGTATCATAATATGAAATACATCAGATAGCGTTAGTGCCCACATCATTCAGACTCTAGTCTTCTAGAGTCGAGTCATATTATTTTATACACCAAGTTCACAAATGCTATATTGATATCTAGGGGCATTTTTCATTTTAACCCCTGAGAACTACCGGCCGATTGGTTAATAATAATAAGATGGATACATCATTTATTGAACCAATGAGAGACATTGTTAGAATAATTGTATCCCTGATTAAGATGGAAGTGACACATTTTACAAGCTGTATTTGAATTGGCTATTCATATGAGTACATCGTGTAATAAGCCAATCAGAACCACTGTAAGATAGACATGTATACCCCAGGGGGTTAAGCAATATAATAAAAACATCCTATCATCAAAGTGCCGAAACCTGATCAGATAATGGGATATTACACCGAGAATTCAGCTGACAAGATCAGAGAAAATAAGTTGTCAATATACTTATATTATTAATAGCGATGCAATGTTTGTAACCATACCTGCCTCACTTTGCACACCATGCAGAGGCTCATAAAATTGATCAACTGATACTTGCCATGTCTGTGTGGTTCCGCTTCATTCCGCAGATATGCCCATATGAAGTCAATCGTACAATATCATGCCAACACATTACCAAATAGGTTTGTATGGATCATTGATTAGAATCAGATATGGAATGTTCATTATACTGATCCAGTGTAAGGTAGTCACATCTATATTTCGTATACGTCTGTATCCTTTGTCAACACTTTTGGTAGTGACAATCTTGACGACTCACAATGCTTTTTTTATTCTCGAAAAAAAGTGGGCGAGGTTACGGAGCCAGTCAGATACAAGAGATGGATCAGAGAGACTATCGAGATAAGAAAGAGAGAGGGACCTCCACCATGAACTGAGACGAGGGGCAATACAACCTCACCCACGTTTATGATGATCTTTTATCATCTGGTAAAAATTCCCAAATAATAAATCAACTGGCAACTCCAAGACTGCAAAAGCGTTGAGAGTCGTCAAGATCATCACTAACAAAAGTGTTGACAAATGATACAGACGTATCCGAAACATACACCTGAGTACTGAGTACCTTACACTGGATCAGTATAATTAACATTCCATATCTTATGCCAACACATTGTTGGTAATCGTTTACTCTAAAACTTGCGAAGTCCTGTCCATGTCCAAGTCTAAATTACTGTACACCTACCGAAAGTGATAAATTGTGCAGTGTGGCACCGATAGAGATGGGTGCATCTGGGTTGGTCGTTCTGTCTTCATAGCGCACATGGATGTCACTGATCTTAACTTGAAGGTTCTTGATCACGTTTGTGGCAAGCTTCTCTGCGAAAGAATCTGTCTTTGGATCTTGTTCTACAGTACGTAAGCAAAGCAAATATATGGTAATTATTGTTTCGGTTATCAAAAACTTCCTTGACCCAATGGTATTTGGGGAGCTGCATTGAAAAATGGTGGATGTCACAATCTAAGTGCGGATAGGTTTGCGCTAGAAATTGGCAGCACCCTAGTTGATGCGACCTGATTCTGATGATTCACCAGCAGCGAAATTACAGCGCTTTGATCACTTTGGAAAGGCGCTATATAAATACTAATTATTATTATTATTAGCATGAGAGTGGGTTTTCAAAATGATTCCGACCAGCGGGAATATTTCTCAAATTTATTTTTGCAAGGGGTGAATGAAAATGGAAAGCAAAAGGATGGCAACACAACTGGTAGAACAAGGTTTTTATACAAAAACGTACATTTTGTGGTGAAAAATATCAAGAAAATATCTCTATCATCGACTGACACTTAAAATGTTCTCTTTCAAATTGATAAACAATTAAACCTAAAAATTCTGAAAGTGAAATACATCATAAACAGGCCACTATGCCACTGTTATTATTAGATCCTCTCAATGGATACAATGCAATCTATGAGTTTTTAAAAATAATTTGCAACTGACCTTCAAAAAGCATGATTTACTACAACTGTAACCCTAGTTCTGTCAAAAACTGACATATTGCCTCATTGAACAAAACAACAGATGCTACACATATTATGATTATATTCATATAACTGCCCATACAATAAAAAAATCATTACAATTCCAAACCAACTTTAATTTGTATATAAAATATGCGTGTGTGTGCAGTGCTCTTTGTGTACTGTATGCCAAGGTGTTGCTTTTAGCTGTGGCGTGAGGTTTCATACGATCTGATTTAATTTAAATGGGGACTATTTATGGAAAGGAGAGTATTATGTGGCATATAGCACAAGGCTGTTTTACCATTCTATTTTAATGTTATTGAGCTGTCATGTGATATTCCATAAAGGGGTCAAGTGACCTGTGGGCTAATATATGAATGAATGATTTGAGTGCCTATGTTTCAAACTAATCAAAACTTGTTAGGCAACAAAAAAAGTTTGTTTCCATTAGCAAGCCTGAAAAGTCAAATGTGAAATGCATTTATTTTTTAATTCTTTTTATTCAAATCTGCGCATTTTTGTTACTCTTATGCTCACTAAAATGTGATTTTCGCTGCGGATTATTACTTCCGTGTTTGTTGTATGTCGCCAATTGCCATCTTGAAACATATTGGACACAATTTTGACAAAACAATTGTTCCCTGTTTTTTCTATAAAAAAATAAATGCGCAAAAATCAAGCTTCTCAATGTAATGAACACACACTCTGGAAAACTTATTATTATTTTTTTGGCCTTATCTGGGTATAATATTTTCATCTAGTATAGCAACTAAGAAACACAATTTTAAGCAACCACACCATCAACAATTACATTATAATATCATTCATAGATTTCAAAACCACATTATTATTAAAAGAGAAAATGTTTAAAACATTTTATTTGACAAATTTTACCTTATTATCAAGCAATTTTATTGTCTAATTTACTACTTCTGGGTACCTTGGACTCTGACAAAAAAAGAGGTGGTGTTTTTTGTGTTACCCAAGAGCCTCAAATATTCATTTTGTATGGTTTATAATAATGTAATGCATACCTTTGCCTTCTGTTTCTTCTTGGCATCCTCCACCCTCTGCAGTGTTCTTTGTTTGGCCTCAAACTTCTGCTTCGCATCCTTCTCAGCATCATATTTGATATCTACAACAAGGAAGGAAGGATACAAATATTGTGACACAACTAAAACATATTTTATCACATATTATAAAATGTCATTAAGCTAGCTGCTATCAGGATTTCCAAATGCAGGAGCTTGAAATTTGATTTCAAACTCGGGTCTAAAGAATGTTTTTAATAATATTCATGTGGTTAATGAACTGAAGAGGATGGTGAAAGAGGCGTGCGTGATGATGGCACACACATAGCAATACCTTTTTAAAGTACCCCACTTGATGGAACTGAGACAGACTGATTTATTTTTACATGTAAATATCTGTGGAAATCCATTTGCTTAGTGAATGACAAATATCTGCAGGCAATGTGGATTTGTATTTCTATCTGGGTCAACAGGGGTTCAACTAAACATTGTTTGTGACAAAAAATACAATGTTTTATGTGGAATACAAACAAAACACACACCTTTTTTTCTTAAAAGCAAGGTATTTAGGAAATTATGGCAATAACATGGCATATGAACATGCACAACAGCTTTTGGATAAATGCAAATGCAACACAAGACTGTCTGAGAATGCATGCTCCAATTACTAGTTTTTTTCAGGAGCTTTCATCGAAATAGGAATCATCTTCTTCTTTTCAAATTAAAATTTCTTAAAAGCAAGGTATTTAGGAAATGGGGCAGTGTCATGGCATATGAACATGCACAACAGCTTTTGGATAAATACAAATGCAACACAAGACATTCTGAGAATGTATGCTGCAATTACTAGGTTTTTTTTCTGGAGCTTTCATCGAAGTAGGAATCATCTTCTTCTTTTCAAATTACCTGAATTTGGTGTAACCAATATATAGAGTCCTTCCAAAGTTGCTACAACTGGTGCAGAATAAAGGTTCTTCCATGGAATCTGAAGGGTGAGCTTTCCCAGATGGCCTGACTTGATCTTCACTGGAAGGTCCAACTCATCCTGCATTTATAAAGAATACAATGTAGAATACACAATCAGTATTTTACACAGTTTTGTTTTAATAGATGTCTTGTATAAAACTGAGACAAGTAGGTCTATACCTAAGAGATTAGGCCAACAACAAAAAAAGAGTTGACTTGCCTTTTCCGACCGACCCGAATTTTCGGAAATCTAGGGTCGCTATTTTTTTTTTTCTTCAAAAAAAAATAAAAATAATAATAATTGAAAAAAATAATTGAAAGAAGCACATAACAATAAAGAAAGATGAAAACGTGTTTTTGAGTAGTATCTGCTTGTTTAAAAATCAAAAAAAAAAATCTTTAAAACGTGTTTTTGTGCAGTAAATTTTAAAAACAATTACATTTATTTTTACAAAATCCGACCGTCCGACCGTGACTTTGACCCTGAAAGGGCAAGTCAACTTTTTTTTTGGCCTTAAGGGGCAAACCCATGGTCTAACAGCTTCACCATACTGATCGCATGACTCAAGCTCAAGGGGAAGGGGCTCAAGTATTTGGTTATTTGAATTTACTTGATTTGATGGTTCAATAAGAGCAAATGCTTGACTTGACTTGTTATCCAACTCGTACAGCCAACTGTGACATAGCAACAATAAATGGTACTTTATACACTTATAAAAAGTATCCGGCAATATCATTGAGTGGTAACCCAGAGTTTGTTCATGGCTTTTGTTAAAGTGTTGGTTAGTATTGTAACATTTCTGGAACAGTAATTGTTCTGAACAAAATGAATTTTGACCTGACCTTTATGATCTGTCCCCCTCCTGTAATCTGTAATAGTTTCTGCCCTTAGCCCCCCCCCACCCCCCCCCCCCCCCCCCCCCTCCTCTCCCTTTCTGGGCACCCATCTGCCAAGTTTGTGCGAGGTTAATCCCAGACAGATAAATATACAGACAGACAGTTCCAGTTCCGTGCTATACATTATACATAGGGGTGGAAAAAAATGCAATCTCTGGGTTTTTTTCCTACCCCTGTATACCATTTTTAAAAATGCATTCTCAGGGGTTATTCCTACCCCTATATAAACATAAATAGGTGTGGAAAGAAACACAATCTCGTTATTTTATTACCCCTATACATTAGATTACTATACAGACACTAGCGTTACACAAGTCCCTTGGAATATTGAATTTTGTACATGCTGCTAACATTCACGATGGATACTATATATTATGTACATGTAGTGCATATCGGTTATACGCAATTTCTCATCCTCATCTCGCACAAGTAAGTGTGTTGAACCCCGTACTTCATATTATGAACTGGGTCAATATGCATTCTCTCTGTGTAAGATAAATAATTGGAAAGAGCTTTTAAAGGTATCATTTTTTTATCCTACAAATGTATATGTACTGTGTTTATATGTGATGCTTAAACATTGATAACAAACACCTCCCCTAAAGTATGCACTTAGCAATTGTAAATCCGGCCCAAGGGGAATCAGGTCTAGTGATAATTTAGGATGGGACGTACAAATTGCAAGTGTGACATCCATTTTTTTTGTACGTCCCCTATACAGTCCAGGCTCCCCGTAGCCAGGACAAAGTGTACACCATTATACTACCCGGCTACTTATTTCAGTAATGTGCGTACCGGCTATACGCCCCGGCTAGCGGGGGAAAACTTTGTACATTCCCGGTACACCCCCACCTGAACCCCCCCCCACACATCCCCTCGGCATAGCCACAACATTTTTTGTATGTCCCCGCTACAGTCCCTTACATGGTCCCTGCCATGTCCTGGGTCCTCCGGGCCGGCGTTGCAGATGAGCAGTGTGATTAAGAAATGGAAGGGTGGTGGACTTGGCATGTTTGGTGTACGAATTAAAAAATAGGAGTACATAACAAATTATGGCAATGTTGGTACCGTATAGTGATACACGTAAAAGGAAAACAAAGCAAGACATACAAGTAGGAATTAAGGTGTAAGTAGTCATGTATGATCTTGCTGCGTGTAAATTCAAGCAAAAACTTATTTCAAGTTACGATTAATTTATTTTTTTAGAGCACTATTTCAATTTCACTTAATGGTTATTTGATGATATTCTTTTTGAGCATTGTCCTTTGTCTTGTCCGGTATGTATTGTTGGTGTCATATTTAGGTTTTAAATTTGGCTGTATTGGTTTTGTGTTTTATTGTCCCACGGCTTCAGGGGATGGCACTTTACAGGCCTTTCTGGCCGTCTCCTCCATAACCGTTTCGTTTTTCTGTTGTTAATTATCTGATTGTTTCTTACTGAATTTTGATGTAATTTGATGTTATTTGTGATTTTAATGTTATGGTAATAAATGATGAATGAATTATGAGAAGAGTATAAACTTGTATTATATACATAAGCAAATTTAGATACTTTGACTTGATGTATTCAATCATAGCTATACATAGCCAGATGGGTTTTAAAGTAAGTCTATTTTGGTTTTTAAAAAATCATGATTTTCCAATTTCAACTCTGTCACACGTGGGTCTTTTAACTGGTTTCAGTTTTCGCCTAAATTTCGTTTTTGTGGTCTATTTCAACGATAATTAAATAATAAGCTAATTTAGATAGTCACCTGATGTCCCCCAAGGTATAAAGCACAAACGGCTTGTTACTTTCTGTGAAACAAGCTACTTCATTAATTTTATGGTATGCCAAGATAAAATCGGATTGGACCCTGCTGCGCATACAATACAGTATAACGGGCAGGATTGGTCATTGTGGAAAGGTGTATGAAAATCTGGTCTATCTGATTCATTTATGATTTTATTTATGAATTAATGTTTATGTTCGTCTATTTTTTATTTATTGTTGAATTTATTTATGCATTTTTAAAACTTGATTGAATGATTGATTGATTAATTAAATCTATCAGTAATTAATTGATCAAATAATTATTTGATCAAATTTAATCAATTGATTAATTAGTTAAATTAATTACTATTTATAATGAATTAATATAGGGCACTGTGGCTCTCAAACCCAATATATAATTGGTTATCCTTGATGTCTCAGTTATGTCTATCCGTGTCTTTACTAAGGTGATAATACAGACTATCAATTCTTGATGTCTGGAGTTGGCCTGGCTGGCCTTATGGCACGTTTAGCGTTGTAAGTGATTATTGGACTATGCACAAGCATATCGCCGCTGTGCTGTCAAAACCCCTACCTGGCCCTTCATCATGTATAAAGTAATACGTCGCTATTCTTTCAAAATCTTGTATGTTTTTCCGGCCCTTCAGCATGTATAAAGTAAAACTGCCAACGGTTATTCACAGGAAGAGTTGCTTTATACATGTTCCGTGGCAAGAGAACTTACAAGGTTTTGATAGATGTGATTTTGTCACTTAAAATGTTTAGAGTAGACCGCCTAAAGGTCATACATATGAAGTATTACTTTATACATGCTAAAGGGCTGGATGGAGAATGGAGATACAAGGTTTTGAAAGAATAGTGACGAATACTTCCTACACATTTTGGTAGACTGCTCTAAACATGTTCAAATTCTGAAGCTCATGAAATGTCAAGCTTTTGGCCTTAAAATAAATTTCTCAGGCAATTGTCAGATATAAGATCACAGCTACATGAATGCCAAAAAACCCTATTTTAGTTCTTGCAATAATAAAATGATAATTTACTACAAATTATTGCTTGCCTTTTTGTTACTAGCCCACACTAAGGCATGTAATTTTCAGAAAAATCTACAGTTTTTCAATTTTCCGAACTTGACGAACCATTTTTTCTTCTTCTTTTTTGTTGTTTTCAGGCCTGGGAATATCTAAAAATTATCCTATTATCCAAACACAATTTAGACATTGTTTATGGTAAATTGAGATTTGGTGTATTGCAATGTGCTTATATTTTAACCCAATAAGATATTTACTTGCATAATAGATGTGCTTCCATATGCAGGCGTCAATTCACAACTTGGACCCACCCTCCTCAAGCGCTCACCTTTCTTCACCTGAGCCAATTATTTATAACGTCAAGACTTCACTTTCTTTTCAGAAGATTAAGGTCACACATCACCATTATGCCAATTTTTTACGTTCAAGCTTCACCATTAAAATTATTTACATAGTTCAAGCTTCACTTTTAACTTTTTCCCCATAGGTTTAAGCTTCACACAAGTTTCACCAAATTGAAACATGTGATACATCACCATAATGCCACTGTTTTTCATTCAAGCTTTCACCATTAACATTATTTAAATAGTCGAAGCTTCACCTTTGACTTGTTTCCATAGGTTAAGCTTCAAACAAGTTTCACCCAATAGACTAATGTGTTCGAGCTTCCCTGTTAGAGCCACTTGCCAATTTCTGCTGCTTGGTATGGTTGCAATCAGTAGTTGTATGAAAAAGAAATGTCATTTTTTGATGTTTTCACTTATTAAAGTTTTCATTTTTTAATTGTTTTAAATGTTAACGTTTTTTTATTATCAAAGTATTTTTAAAGTCTTTTTAAAGTTTTTACATTTTTTAAAGTTTTTAAATGTTAACGTTTTTTTATTATTAAAGTCTTTTAAAGTCTTTTTAAAGTTTTCATATTTTAAAGTTTTCATTTATTAAAGTTTTCATTTTTTTTTTAAATGTTAACGTTGTTTTTTATTATTAAAGTCATTTTAAAGTCTTTTTAAAGTTTTCATTTTTTAAAGTTTTCATTTATTAAAGTTTTCATTTTTTAAAGTTTTTAAATGTTAACGTTTTTTATTATTTAAGTCTTTTTAAAGTTTTCATTTTTTAAAAGTTTTCATTTTTTAAAGTTTTTAAATGTTAACGTTTTTTATTATTAACCCTAACACTACCATATACCCCAAAATACCACGACTGGGCACGTTGGTACCACCCGGCGTGGAAGTTTTTTGATGAAAAAATGGACCCAATACATACAGTCTGGGCTATACACTGCCCAGAACTGTGTGCCAGAGCCGTGGTGAAGTGTGGAATCCCTCGCCTGTGGTGCGAGAGGTCCCTGGATCAAATCCCGGGGGGATCGGGGGGATCGGGGGGATCGGGGGGATCGGGGGGATCGGGGGGATCGGGGGGATCGGGGGGATCGGGGGGATCGGGGGGATCGGGGGGATCGGGGGGATCGGGGGGATCGGGGGGATCGGGGGGATCGGGGGGATCGGGGGGATCGGGGGGATCGGGGGGATCGGGGGGATCGGGGGGATCGGGGGGATCGGGGGGATCGGGGGGATCGGGGGGATCGGGGGGATCGGGGGGATCGGGGGGATCGGGGGGATCGGGGGGATCGGGGGGATCGGGGGGATCGGGGGGATCGGGGGGATCGGGGGGATCGGGGGGATCGGGGGGATCGGGGGGGATCGGGGGGATCGGGGGGATCGGGGGGATATTTTGAAAAATTCTGAAAAAAGTGGGGGGAAGTGTTAGGGTTAACGAGCAATTTTTTTGATTTTTTTTTTTTCTTCAAAAATTTTCTAAGTTTCGTTAATATAACCCTAACACTACCATATACCCCAAAATACCACGACTGGGCACGTTGGTACCACCCGGCGTGGAAGTTTTTTGATGAAAAAATGGACCCAATACATACAGTCTGGGCTATACACTGCCCAGAACTGTGTGCCAGAGCCGTGGTGAAGTGTGGAATCCCTCGCCTGTGGTGCGAGAGGTCCCTGGATCAAATCCCGGGGGGATCGGGGGGATATTTTGGTCGATTTTCCGCGTTGAAGAAAAAATTCTGAAAAAAGTGGGGGGAAGTGTTAGGGTTAACGAGCAATTTTTTTGATTTTTTTTTTTCTTCAAAAATTTTCTAAGTTTCGTTAATATAACCCTAACACTACCATATACCCCAAAATACCACGACTGGGCACGTTGGTACCACCCGGCGTGGAAGTTTTTTGATGAAAAAATGGACCCAATACATACAGTCTGGGCTATACACTGCCCAGAACTGTGTGCCAGAGCCGTGGTGAAGTGTGGAATCCCTCGCCTGTGGTGCGAGAGGTCCCTGGATCAAATCCCGGGGGGATCGGGGGGATATTTTGGTCGATTTTCCGCGTTGAAGAAAAAATTCTGAAAAAAGTGGGGGGAAGTGTTAGGGTTAAAGTCTTTTTAAAGTCTTTTTAAAGTTTTCATATTTTAAAGTTTTCATTTATTAAAGTTTTCATTTTTTAAAGTTTTTAAATGTTAACGTTTTTTATTATTTAAGTCTTTTAAAGTTTTCATTTTTTAAAAGTTTTCATTTTTCAAAGTTTTCATTTTTAAAAGTTTTTCATTTTTTTAAGTTTTCATCTTTTTAAAGTTTTTAAATGTTAACGTTTTTTATTATTTAAGTCTTTTTAAAAGTTTTCATTTTTTAAAGTTTTCATTTTTTAACGTTTTTAAATGTTAACGTTTTTTATTATTTAAGTATTTTTAAAGTCTTTTTAAAGATTTCATATTTTAAAGTTTTCATTTTTTAAAGTTTAAATTTTGAAGAAAAAAATTATGTATTAAAGTTTTTATTTGTTTATTTTTTATTTATTAGTGTATTTATTTATTTTAGTTTCATACCAAGTGTTAATAGTGACGAATCACGATGGACCATTTTCATCTAACTTTGGAAATTCTAAATCTAGTCAAATCTAGTGACATCTAGTCTGTTACCGTTTGGGCCTTGCTTTTCAATAGGGATTTTATGCTCTTCATATAGGGATTTTATTATTGTTTAATACCAGGCAAAACCCTAATTTTATTTATTGACATGAAAGTTTCACTTCTTTTTAATTCCATATCGTTGAGCAAATACCAACAAAAATACCTTTAACAATATCAGATAATATATTGATAATTTCAATGATGATATTTGTCTGACAAATCAATTAAACGAGAGCATCAATGATGCAGAAGCTCACTACAGCTGAGAATTTGGGAAAATTCATAACTCATAACACATGTCTATATATGAAGAGCTTTGTTGCAAAAGGGCTATGGTGCATTTTTTTCAAAAATGAGTTTGATATAGAAATGTATAGGGAAAAATCTTATGTTTCAAGGAAACAAAGTCATTTTTTTCTTCAAAAAGACATTTTTCAAAAAGTCATTTTCAAAAAGTCATTTTTTTCTCATTGTAAACAGCCATTGAAATTGTTGTTTTGTTGCAAAAGGGCCTGTGTCCAGAATTAAATCGGGATACAGGCCCTTTTGCAACAAAACAACAACTTCAATGGCTGTTTACAATGAGATGTAGGTCTTTTTGAAGAAAAAAATGACTTTATTTCCTTGAAACATATGATTGTGACCTATACATTTCTGTATCAAACTTATTTTTTTTAAATGATTAAAATAAATGATTTTTTTTGTGTGGTATTTTTTCTCTATGTGCAAACAGATGGAGTTTTGTTGCAAAAGGGCCTAGGCCTACATCCAAATTTTCAAAAAATGTAAACATGATTTATTTATTTTTTGAAAACTAGCACATTTGGAATGTATTTCAATTTAAATTAGTATGTAGTGTAACTCTTTCATAATCCATTCAGTTTTTCAATTGCTCAACTTGAATATTCAGAAACAGTTTTTTTGACTTTATCTCAATAAGAGCCAAAGTGGATGCAGGCCCTTTTGCAAAAAACCTCTTCATATTGTAAACCACTATAATCTGTCCAGCATATACAATACAATACAATACAATACAGAAAGCATTAATTGCGCCATTTCCAAAAGGCTCAGAGCGCTTACAAGATAAAACCTTAAAATTACAACTTAAACTACAAAATGTGAGTGTAACATGAGCATAGTACGTACAATATATTATAGCAATTACAAAATAGATTAGAAACAAAATATAAACAGAAAAACTGTTTAAGGGAACAAATGAGTTTTAAGAGCTTTTTTGAACACACTTGTAGATGATGATTGTCTAATACAGATAGGTAGCTTATTCCACTCTTTTGACGCACAAACTGTGAAAGTTCTATCACCAGCTAGAACTCTAGTGATAGGGTATTGAAGACGTAGATAGTCATTAGAAGATCGGAGTGGTCTCTTTGGAACATATAATGATAAACAATTTGACAAGTAGATTGGTCCTTGGTTATGAAGACATTTATAAACACACAGAAGTAATTTAAAGATGATCCTTTGGCGTATTGGAAGCCAATGCAGTGATTTTAAAAGTGGTCCAGGCGAATGTTTTCGGTCGACTTCAAATACAAGACGTGCAGCCCAGTTTTGCAAACGTTGCAGGCGAATGATGTAAGTAGATGGTAGCGAAGAGAGAAGGCCATTACAATAATCGAGACGTGAGAGTATCAATGAACGTACAGCATGTTGACATGTAGGTTGATCAATATATTTCCTGATTCTGCCGATATTTCGTAAATGGAAAGTAACCGTTTTGCTGACATTTGTGATATGTGATGACATGGTCATTTGTGAATCAAAGAAGGCGCCTAAATTCCTTACGGTCTTCACAGGTTGAATGTTTTCATTTCCAATAGAAAGAGTTATATCAAATGGCAGATGGTGTTTGCGATTGTATGTAGATGCGGCAATAAAGAACTCTGTTTTGCTATCATTTATCTTTAATTTGTTTGCAGTCATCCAGTTCTTAATATCAAATATACACTTTTGGAGTCGAGTTATTGCACTGTTAAGGTCACCCGGCACTTTGGGATCAAATGATATGTATAACTGCGTATCATCGGCATACTTATGATGAGACACATTATGATGATTTGCAATGTCACCAACTGGAAGGGTATAAACAGAATATCCAACAGGTCCGACTACAGAGCCTTGTGGCAAACCAAACTGCGAGATGATTGGATCTGAAAGTTCACCAGCTATATCCACTTGGGTAGACCAATCATTTAGATAGGAACGAAACCAATTTAATGCAGTTCCTTTGACACAAATCCGTTCAGAAAGACGTGAAATTAAAATGTCGTGGTCAATCGTGTCAAATGCAGCTGATAAGTCTAATAACACAAGAAGAACAGCTCTATTAGCATCTAGTGAAAACATGATGTCATTTTTCACTTTTAGAAGTGCTGATTCAGTACTGTGTAGTGCTCTGTATGCAGATTGGTAAGGGTCTGCAAGATTGTTCAAATCCATATGTTCTGTGAGACGTGAACATGCGATCTTTTCAATTAATTTACCAACAAAAGTTATATTGGCAACAGGTCTGTAGTTCTTCAGCGTATTTTGATCAAGAGTTGGCTTTTTCAGTAGAGGCCTTATAATTGCAGAATGAGCTCCTTTGGGAAAGACTCCGGTAGAAAGAGAGACATTTACAATATCAGCAAGCACAGGAAGAAGTTGAGGCAGGTTGTCTTTGAGGTACCATGTTGATATAGGATCCAACCGACTGGTTTTACTTGGTGATGAGTTGATGATTTTCAAAAGTTCAATTTCATTAGTTGGTCTGAACACTTCAAGAGGAGGAAAAATTCCATGGGAAGAGTCACAAAAGTGATCAGGAATACTAACATTTTCATTGTCAAGTTCCTTTCTGATGTTCACAATCTTATTGACAAAGAATGAAGAGAATTGATTGGCGAGATCTATTGCAGAATCGTAGTATGGTAGATGTTGAACATTTTTGTTGAGAAGTGAGTTAATAGTGCGGTAGACATCTTTAGTTGAACAAGAAGATAGTTTATCCTTGAAGAATGCTTGTTTTGCAGACATGGTGAGATCATTTACATTACATTTTGCATTTAAATAAAATTCACGATCAAGTTCGGACTTGGACTTTCTCCACTTTCGTTCTGCTTGACGGCGTTCACGACGTGCGGTGTGAATTGAATCATTGTAGTACGGCATTCGATTTTTTACAAGGCGTGTACGAGTCGTTGAAGGAGCATATGTGTCCAGTAAACATTTGATTTCAGAATCATACCACTTAAACATGGCATTACTATCTTGACGAATGTGAGATGGTTGGTTTGAAATAACTTCACCTAGAGATTTTACAAATTTGTCTTTGTCGATATCACAATACTTGCGCAGAGTAGAAGTAATTTCCATAGGTTTTGGTTTTGGTAAGTCTAATGTGAAACAAATAACATGGTGATCAGACATTAGCTTATCTTCTGTATGGCAGTCCTTGAGTAATGTTTCATCGGTGCGTGTGAACACTAAATCTAACGTGTGTCCATCTTTATGTGTAGGCCCATTTACATGTTGAACAAAACCAGCACAATTGGTAGCACTTGAGAAGCGAACAACATCGTATTTGGCGGGATTATCCCAGTGAACATTAAAATCACCAAGTAAAATTAATTTACCTGGTAGTAGAGACATTTCTGTGGCAAATTGTTCAAATTCAGTAAGAAACAGGGAGTTGGTCAACCCATTTTCTGTAGATGGAGGCGGTCTATATACAATGGCAAAATTTACAGAATGAGAATTGTTGGTAACATGAGCAAATTCGAAAGTATTATAAACAGAAACAGTTCGTTTGATCATCATTTTCATAGGAGTCTTAAACACTACAGCTATACCACCACCCCGATTTTGAGAGTCACGAGGTATATTTAAGAAAGTGTATCCTGGAGGGGTACAAAACCCTATAATTACAGAATCAGACTCGCTATCTAACCAACTTTCAACAATAATCATTATATCAACATCGTTTGTACAAATATAGTCAGTCAGTTCAATGTGTTTATTTCTAGTTGAGCGTGCGTTCCATAGGCAGACTTTAGTTCCAGATATTATGTTAGGGTTGAACTTTGAGAGAGTGTTCAGGTTTGGTGCATATGGTCCATTAGGCCGGTCAGGATGAAGACGTCTTGGTACAGGTAACCTTCTAGGAGTTGTCACAACTTGAATGTGCGACTCAATGTGTTCAGTATTCATCTGATGTGATGGTGCGTTGAACAAGGGTTTACGTCTTCCACCTCTTTTGCTTCGATGAGTTATAGGACATCTGTTGAGCTTAAGGGTCTTTATATTGTTCCATTGTTCAGCAGGTAGATGGGGCAATTTGGGTTCATGGCTGTAGGGGTTCATAGCAAGAAGTGTAGATGTGCTGTAGAAATATCTTGAATGTGAGGAGTTGTTATCAGTAGTATCGGGCAAATAACTAGTAGTAGCAGATCCATGCTTTGGGAGAAGAGACAGGGAAGAAGCAGTAGTGTGTACATATTGAGGAATGTCATGATCAGGATTTGTTTTACTTGTAGCACTGGCTACTGCTGTAGGCCCAGGGTTGGGATTCACATCCATGGACTTTAAAAGTTCGATTTGGAAAGTAGCTGTGGATGCGACATTATAAGGGATTCTTGAATGGAGAAACTTCAGACGTTTGAAATGTCCATTTGATTTGTAGGCAGTGTGGTTGCAAATTGTTGAGAAATATAACATATAACAAATGATACAAAGCTCGAATCAATATTATACCTTACATGAAACCAGAATTATCTATATTATAATACGCTACTCTCTGTCTGTTTGTTTGTCTGTATGTGCGCGCTTTTTCGTCGCCTTCCCGGGGTCGGGCGGCGTTCAAACTCGGTGGGTGGGTGCAGCTCGGTCCCCGCAAGAGCAAGTTCGCATTCGCTAGAGCGTACGAGGTCAAAGGTCATCTAGGGGTCAACTTTTTGAAGTTGGTCGGATCATGCTTAAACTCGTTGATCACAATGCTCGATGCATGGCGAGCGTGGCCAAAATAGTCTCTTTCTGGTATTAAAACAAAATATTGCCAAACATCTTGGATATTAAATGATGCGACCTAATGGTAGATGATTGTTCTCTTTTGTAATGTGTGAAGGTTCAATAAATAATATGTACAGAGATGAATAACTTGGGTACATAACAATGGCAAAATACAACACCTATTTTATGAAAATATGCATCATTTAATGAAAATAATAATATTTACAGGTCACCAAACCAGGGGTCTGCCTCAGCATAGAATTGGTGGCGCTATACCGAAAAGGCGCGATTGTAGCAGACGACGCAACGCTGGCCACGTGTCTCTCAGACGACCCAATTTGGCAACGGGAGTGCACCATTTTGAATTATTTTTAAGTCATCGCCCGGTTAACGATAAAAATCCTTCAAATTATGATGTATTTGTCAAAATGATCGGTTTAAAATTCGCGATTTACGTGTAATATTCACTACGAATTCAAAATTTAAGTTTCGCGTGGCCACCGTCGTCTGTTTAAATCTACAGCGCCCCCAAACCTATGCTGACTAACATGCCGTTTAATGCAGTTAAACCTGGTTAAACATTGTTAAACGCGTTAAACGCCGGTCACCGACGCATTCCAGACGATTATCATAATTTATTCAAAAGGACCGTTTTCGCTACGTACGTTAGTATACGACTTTCCTATCCCAAAGTTAATAGTATCCCTGACCAAACTCCCATGGCCCCTGGATCTTAGGCCAAGTTAAAATAAAACTAGTTTCTCGTGCTAACTTTGTGAAAAAAAGAAGATGAGGTTATTTTTTTTCTTCTCCCCAAAATGGCGAATGCCCCTTTTTCCAAAACTGGTTTCGCTTTTTCCAACATGGTGGAAATGTTTTTGCTTCAAAATGGCCGCCACTTTTCTAAGACTAGCTTTATAACCTTAAAATGGGTACATACTGGAAACTGCTCGCAATATTTCACATGTTTATTTTAATATAACACAAGGATTTATTCTCTATTTTTTCTCTTTCAGGACTAGGCCTACAAAGCTAAATAAGAAAAGATGTGTATTCTAGATTTACAAAATATCAGTGTGATCTCAGGAATATCTTGATAAATAAATCAGTTCCAGCCAAAAACGACAAACAAATGTTCCGAAGACCACACTGGTATTTTAAAACACCTACCCACGGTTTATTTATATCATCTGATGATACAGTTTAATTTGTATCATGTTTTGATAATTAACAGTTTGCCTGTTATGTTGTTCTTTGATTTTAACAGTGTTTTTTAAATATTGACACGTTCTCCATTTACAACATCTGTGTGATCTTGAGAACATTCAAAAAATAAAAATTGAAGAAAAAAAAAATTGAAAAAAACACAAAAAAAATTGAAAAAAACCCCTAATTTTGTTGACGCGGCGGCCAAAATGGATGCGCACGCGCGGGGAAGAGAAACTACTATTTTTTTATTTGGCCTTTTAAATGGGCGCCACTTTGACTTTGGTAATGCCACAAAAACCAGTTGGCGAATTGGCGTTCTCTTCTGGATGGTTCAATAAGTAACAATAACATCTACCGAGGTGATTGGTTTAGGGGAATATTGAGAATAAGATAGGCTTTTCCTCTGATATCAAAATAGTATAACCTGAGACCATCTCAGGTATAACCATACATCATAGCCTATAGGCTAGCCTAGGCTATAGGCATAGGCTGGGATTTTCGGGAATTGTGCTCCCGGGACTCGATTTTGTTTTACGGGCGGGACTCGGGATTTACGAAAATTGGTAGTCCAGATTTTCGAGGAAGTGAAAACGCAATAAAATATACTAAATGTCTACCAAAGTGTACTGTAGATTTGTACTAGTCCCAATCGGTACCGTAGTGCAAGTGTATCTTCGATACACGGTACCACTACCCTCCATAGACTCACGACGTCGCGAAATTCACATTGAGTGTCAGCACTGCCGTTTTTTCACCTCAATATTTCCGCCAAAATGAGGATGCTTGATCAAAATTAATGAACTCAATGTATTACTAAGAGTTCTAGGAACAACATGTGAGTGCATTTTGATTGATTTCAGTTATATTTGATGTGAAAATCTTGATTTCAAAATGTAATTTTCGCGACGTCAGATGTCAATGAGAAGTGGTGTGGCTTAATAGTATAGTGATGCATGAACGATAGTAAAGCCACCATTGGGTCTAGATTTGTACTTCTCTGTGTTGTCTTCATTTATTATTGTCAAATCTGCACCGGTTTTAATCAGCTTCCGGACATTAACATCATTAACATTACATATTAAAATCGCGATTCGTTCAAGATTTACCATCAGAATAATGTTGTGTACTACCAAAATGCATAAAACTTTCATAAGTGCAACCAAATGTGCACAATGAAGCGAATTTTAGAGCAACATCGTGCGTAAAACACACCGCTCTGCCGATGTGAGCGGCGCCATACTCTTGGGTTCCTTTTTTAGTAGGAGAACCGTATGAGTAACGTTCAGGCGGGGTTGGACGATGATGTATTAGTTATTTTAAAGTACCCCTTTTCATTTTATATTTGGTTTATTTTGTACTCACGTCTAGGCTATATCAGCCTTTCGACTCACTCGTAGTCATTTTTTATCTGCGAACGTTTTCAGAATTTTACTTTAACTGTAAATTAACGATATCGAAAGCTTATTAACAGTGGAAAGAACTGGCTTTGGGTTCCACAAACGTCGTTGAAGCAGTTCAGCAGTGAGATTTGTTTACCATTTTAAATTATCAATATTCATGACATACGATGCATAATTAATTAAATGTTACCATATATGGCAAGATCATGATTAGAACGATACCAAATTTATATAGGTAAGTCAGTGCGTAGTAGTGTCGTCTATCTATGGAAAATACGATGTATTTGGAAGATAAATCACCACTTTAGGACACAGTTTGCCTCAATAAAGGCATGATTTTTGTACTTCCTCCCTCACCAATAAATTTGATTTTGTTTAACTGAGGGTTAAAGTATACATATTGAAGAATCAAAAAATGACGAAAAACAAAAATTGATATCCGCCAGATTTTTCACCCCCCCCCCCCATTTTAATTTGACGAGCTTTATCTCGAAATATCCTGTGCGACTTATGTCTGGTTTCGTCGGAGCGGGTCACATATTATTATAATTATATCATGAATAATAATGATCTCTAACCCCCTCCTGTCGTGATTTCTGTAGTAAGCCAATCACAATGAGACAAACACGCATGTACATCATGATACATGCATGCCGTGTGTTAATCAAATTTGATGTCATACCGATTTACACGTATTTTCAATACAGTTTTGACAATAAAGAAAATAACGAAAAATTACCAAGTTTGTCGAATGGCAATCTAACTCATTTTATAACATATTCATGCGATCATATTGTTTCACCATCTCAAGTACATTTCCCGACAAATACCACTTGTGTGACCGAGATAAAACCATATTTCACAGTCGCACTTTCCCCTTGACCTATACCGTGACCTTTCGCGTCGGGTCGCTTAAGCTTCCTGTAGTAAGCTAAAAAGGTGATTTACAGTGAAAGAAAATTCATCACGTGTATACAAGATTGACTGAGGTCAAGGGTCATTAGGGAATTGTTTTGTTTAGCTATTAAAATATTGCATGTGATCTTCACGAACATTTCATTTCCAGTGACTTTGATGCCCGCTTAGATGAAAAATATTACCCATACTTTTAAAATGAACAAGACATTTTGATAGAAAAAAAGGTTGTGTATCATATGCTAATGTTTGAAGGAAATTGGTGTCGCGGAAGAATGAAAAATTTAAGAAATTGCAGACCAAGTTTTAGGGGGTTTTTTGGTTCCGAATTTGGATACTTATCACAAAAGTCGTTGTATTCGGTTTTGATTTTGAACTTGAAAGACAGAAATTCGATACTATTTCGACTTGGTATACTAGATTATTCGATGTGACTTCACCCAAATATACAAACTATGTGTTCAAGCATCACTTTGCTATCAAAATATTAGGTTAAAACTTCACACGATGACAATAAAAATATGTCAGGCGATCACCTCAACAACAAATGTATCACCCCAAACTTCGGCATCGTAACGTCGTCGATAAAGCGTCGAGGCCTGAGGAGGGTAGGTTCAAGCTCCGAATTGACGCCTGCATTAATAACTTTCACTAATCCAACTTTTTGATATAAGAGTGTAGGCTCTACGGGCAATTTAAATTGTGTTATTAATTTACGAATTGAGCTACAACATATTCACATAAAATGTAATCCCTACCATGTGTACGTACCATTATATGGTATACCATTTATTCCAATGCAGTTTTATATTAAATACAAAACAAGCATTGGTGTCTACATGTATGCATTTTATGCAGTCCGCTACATAGGGCATGCTCAATGCTTACCCTTGCAACAGTAGGGTCAATATTCTTTTAGGCAATTACTGCAGTGCTGTTAATAGCAGTGGGATGCGAACCCGGGTTTACCAGCATGGGTTAACTCAGTCCATTGCGTTGCTCCCCCCCCCCCCCAGATTACCCCCCCCCCCCCCCCCCTACCATCCGGCACCACAACCACTCTCCCTTTAAAAGTAATCCCATCAATCTAGTTCACTGCATCAAACTGCTCTGGTCTAATGTAGCAGTGTACATGTTTAGCATGCATATTTCGATAGCGCGGCTAATCTAACTCACTGTCATTTAGTGGTGTACAGAATTAATGCTCTAGGCTATAGGGAAAGTGGTTTTGTGTTATAATTCCTAATACAAATTTGACCATTGAAGCAAATCATAACAAAAATATTAGCAAAACTGGGCCTGGAAATACACATGCCCAAAGAAGCTCTGTGTTTATGTATTAGGGCACAAACAAAACTCAATTTCAATAATGAAACTGTCAGTACGTACTACATACATACATAAACGTATACATAAACGTAACATGTACAGATAGATAGAGCTACGACCGCTTAGCCTTATTTTATATTGACTATTTGTGCATGATAGATTTAACACATTGAGATACCATGTACATGTATCATGTAGTAAAAATAAAATGTGATTTAACATATCTACCCTATGTGGCAAACATACTATCCAAAATTGTATAGTGATTTTGATTGCATTATGGTATTTCTTTCCTTCAAAAATTCTACTATCTTCATCTATTTTATTTTTTAGATACTTTCCGTCGCATAAGGGAAATAAAAAACACTTTAGCTTCTAGAGAAGGAATGAGGAGGCCCTTTTTTTAAATTAAGCCACTAAATGTTCGCGCACAATCGCCCTTATTAGCGATAATCTTTGCGAACCTTAAAGAGGAGGAGGCCTGTTTTATTATGATTCTGAGGGGTTGATCACCACTAAACTTGTTTTAAATGCATGAGAAATAAATAAAGCTGTTACAGACATCTCAAACACTGAAACACCTGAACACAAATAAAATAAAGAACAAAGGAAAGAAAATTGAAGCGGAGCCAAACAAAAAAAGCGGAGGGGACGCTAAACATGTTTATTTTGTTTATTTTGCCTAATGGTGTGTCCCATCATAAAATGGGCTATGGTTAAGGATCAACAATTTGCTTGCCACACAACTTGCATCAGCATCAGACTCAAAGTGTTGTTCATCTGACTTGGGCTAGCGTCAAAGTCAAGAACTTTCCTGAACCACAAAACCTCCGACACATCCTCCAGATCCATTCCCTACCATAACCCTAACACTACCATATACCCCAAAATACCACGACTGGGCACGTTGGTACCACCCGGCGTGGAAGTTTTTTGATGAAAAAATGGACCCAATACATACAGTCTGGGCAATACACTGCCCAGAACTGTGATACAGCCGTGGTGCGAGCGGTCCCTGGCAGTGTTGTAGGACTCGGGACTCGGACTCGGACTCGAGTCCGACTCGAGTCCTTTTTTTCAAGGACTCGGACTCGGACTCGGTCCCAGTACTCAAAGACTCGGACTCGGACTCGGACTCGTACCCCAAGGACTCGAGGACTCGGCTTCGAGTCCTCAACGAGTCCGGCAAAATTGGGTTTTTTCAGTGTTTTATTTTCATTAATTTACCTGAATTTTGTTTTGCTGAGGGACTGAAGTGCAATGAGCATCTTCTTTAAATTCAACATATAACATTAGGCTAACTCAAAACTGCTTTTGATGATTGATGAAGTCAAAACTCAGGTGTTGTCAAGCAATGAAATTCAATTTTCTTCCCTGTTTGATTTTCATAGCCTTATTTTACTGACATGCTTATTTTAATGTAAGTACTCCCAGTTCCAAAGATATCGTCAATTTAGTATAGCAAAGAATATTAAATTGTATCCTGGCTTTTATCAGAATTATTAGCCTTTAGCAATAATGTACTTCTTTAGCTTGATCTGTTGTTGTTCGTCCATCGCAAAGCAAAGATGACAATAACAACAAAGATTAGTTAGTTGAATTTGATCTTATGTGTTCGAAGATGACTAACAAGACCAATCCGGGCAAGGAAGCATCTCCCACATGTGTGGCACTTGTGATCAATATCTGGCGTTGTGACACTTGATGCTCTCGTCTTGCGGACCTCACATTTTCCACCTTCACTCTTTCTAATTTAAGTAATTTTGCATGCAAATAATTGCAGATAAGCAGTTTGTGAATAAAAAAACAACCACAAAGACAACACAAGCCTGATAAGTTAGTTACTGAACTGACTGTGATTATACTTTAATTAGTAATTCCCGGTAGTAATTAGTAATTACAAATAAACAGTATAGAACTGAAATTCTGATTAATAAAACGTTGATATAGTATTGGTGAACTGCGTCTTAAATTTGATACATACCCAGATAGCAAGACTACGTTGGGCCAACGTTGGCACTTGTCAGATCAACATTGAGTTTTAACAGGATTTTGTGTATAGGTAATTGGTTGGCAAAACAACGTCAAAATGACGTTGGCAATTGGTCGGTAGGCGACGGTTTGCCCAACCACATTAAAAAACACCAATGATAAGAGATTTAAGCCTATTTATATAAAATTAAATAACATGTTTATACAAGTTACCGATTCACAACCGAGAGGAAGTGATGTAGCTCTGCTGCATCGCCCAGAAATCCACTTATTTGCCCACCCCGTGTTATAGATCTCGAATCCAAGTTCTAGAAACACCTTTAAAAGCAGATCAATTATATCCCAAACACTCTCTATTGTAGTCACGTTATGCCAACGTTGTGCCAACGTTGTGCCAACGTCAATCAATTGACGTTGTGCCAACGTTGGCTTGCCAGACAAAATTACGTTGGCCCAACGTCATTAGTTGACGTTGGCCCAACGTAAGTGCATATGTTGGCTCAACGTAGTATTGCTATCTGTGTAAGGACTCGGACTCGGACTCGGACTCGGATATTGAGGACTCGGACTCGGACTCGGACTCGGACATAAAAATTGGCAAAGACTCGGACTCGGACTCGAGTCCTTTCCTCAAGGACTCGGACTCGGATGATGAGGACTCGACTCCAACACTGGTCCCTGGATCAAATCCCGGGGGATCGGGGGGATATTTTGGTAGATTTTCCGCGTTGAAGAAAAAATTCTGAAAAAAGTGGGGGAAGTGTTAGGGTTAAGGAATACATACCGTAAAATAAAAGTTGACATTTTCACACGTGTAATTTTCGTGCTTTCCACATTTTGAACAATGATGCTTGTTTTTATTTTTGCGAATTTTGAGCTTCATTACTTAACATACAAAATGTACAATATAATTTGCTTGTTTTTATTATTGCGCTTGCTGATGTTGGAGCGAAAATAAATGTAGCGCTAACATTTCCACTTTTACAGTACACTGATTCTCTAAATCATGGACGTACTCTTTGGGACATACTCGTCTCTTGTTTAGAGTAGGCCAGAATATTATATCTACCGATATTGAATTGAGATAGGCCTATATCATTCCCTCTCTGCACTGAGGGTCACAAGTCTCTATTTTAAAACTACTATTTCATAACATTATTAAGTCAAAGGTGGGATATTTTTTCTTGGGAAGCAACATTTGTTTAAAGTCATCTTCAAAATTATGTCATCAAATGACATAAGAGAGGAAGAAAATAACTTATTTCAGTAGAAGTCTATCTAAACCAATCTCTTTGCCTTAAATCAACAAGCATACAATAAATTGTCTTATAAATTAAAAATAATTATTGCTTATTATTGTACATCTATTCTTAGTAAAGGATTACATCCAGCATCTATCTAGCCAACATCTATTGATTTCCAATATAATCTCAAGTTATGGCTTGGTGAATAGTATGGATTCCCTGTCAAATAAATGATATTGAAACTGTCCATCCACAACAAATCAATCGCTTGAATAAAGGTCAGTCTGCGGCCGGCCATGGACAGTCTGAATGCAGGCATGAGAATGAAAAAACATGAACAAAACTGAAAAAACTGAAAATGTGCATGAAATCGGGCTAAAAAGGCCAAAAACAGCCTGAAATTAAATGTAAAGTGCGGAAATTTGGACCATAAAAAAAACTGAATTCAGTTTAAAAACTGAAAATTCTCATGCCTGTGAATGGGATGAAATTGACTTGTTTTGCGATTGAGAAACAGTTCCAAGAACCACAAACTTTTAGTCAGTCAGCGTGTTTTTATTAAGCTAACCGGCTTTTATCCGCTTTACGAAAAGGCGATTAACTACAAACTTGCCGGCTGCCGTTGACCTCATTATAATAAATGTCAGGGAAAGGTCATACACTTACACATCTGTTTGCGAGTGGACATTTCGTCTGCGCATGCTTAGTCATAATATTTTGTTTTTAAACACAAATTCCATCCTTGATAATTCTTCTTAAAGGTTTAAAACATTATATTTTAAAATAATCAAAACTTGATAATTGTATTTTGATTGCATTTTCAAAAAGAAATTATCATCAAGAAACAAAACAAATAATTTGCAATCTCTTCGAACGAGCCTAATATAAAAACGCCAGCTGATTGAAAATTTGCTGTACATTTTAAACCCGCAAATGGCTTCGTTGCTCCACGAAAAAGAACTCATCTTCTTTTTAAAAAATTGATGGCGCAGTTTTGGGTTGTATAATCTGGGATTGATGGCGGCGTTCGTGTTTGTGATGGGTTTACAAACTTGCTACGCAACGGTCATTTAATTGTCAGGTGATCGTGCATCGTGCCAAACGCGATGAGCTGGAACTGTTTGTGTTTATACTGGCGAAAGACGGCTTTTGTTAGCCGGTTTCAACCGCTATTATCCTTCGTTTTGAAGGATAAAAGGCGGCTAAAATCCAGGGGAATAAAACCGGTATGAGCGGGCAAATGCTGGAGGAGGTGTGTTTTTATTGGGGAATTTTAATCCGTTAGCAGGAACACGCCGTCTTTTTTACTTCAGTAAAAACACGCTGAATGGGTCAAAGCCAAAAACACCAAGATAGGGACAATGTTTGATTTATACAGATATTGCATTGCAATTTATGCAACAATGTTCAAAATTTGCTCCATTTTGATTGAATATGCAAAGCAAATGTTACAGAGAAGTAGCAAAGTTGGAAAATGCTACACAATACAAATTGAGGCATTTAGTTTGTTCAGTTGTTTGAAAGTAGCCATGGTAATGCAAATATGCGGGTGTACATGTAGATACAATTATCAATCAGGCATAACAAAATCATAAAAAAGAGTCCGCCCACATAAAAACCTGAAGTGAAAGGTCTCATTTGATTACCAGAGGCCTACTCAGTACTCATTGAATATTTTTATATTAGGCTATATTAGCCTATTATATTAATTAAATTAGCCTAAGGCCAAATTAAATTAATTGTTTGTCTCAAAGCTCCCGCGCGCGTTAGTTTATTGATGCGCATTAGAAAAACAAAAATCTGAAAAAATCTTCTTTTTTCTTCTTTTTCTTTTCAAAAAAAAAAAAAAACCTATAATTTCACCGATTTTTCAGATTTTCATTGATCAATCATCTTAAAGGTAGATGACCCGATCACATTTCCGATTTTCAACTTGAAGTTTTCTATTCTACATGAAAGGTCATCCTTGAAAAAGTCGTGTTCCAAAGTTTGAGTTGCATAGCTCTAATGGTTCTTATTTTAGACGCACAAGATGCTGTGAACTGTACCCATTGAGTAGTACACAAACTATATCGGTGGTTACCACCATTCGCGGTAATTCGACGCTATTTCATCGATTTCTCCGTAATTATACCGATTTAGGCCGTCAAATTTCAGTATGATGATGAGAAAAATACGAGCTTTCATATGATGAGAAAAATACGAGCTTTCATATGATATGAAAATCTCCGTATGTTTGAAATAATTCTGTGTTACGAAAATGTGATCGGGTCATCTACCTTTAAATTCAAAAGTTCACTTTTACAAGGATTTCAATATTTTATATTTAAAAAAATTTAAAAAAACTTGAAAAAAAACGCATTCCGCATTAGTTTTACAACAGGAGAGGAGCTTTGAGACAAACAATTAATTTAATTTGGCCTAATAGGTTATATTAATAAAATATCTATATTTTGTTATTTTATTACTATTAGACATGTACTGACCAGAGATAATCCTGCCACTACTAAATACTATAGAACATATACCATATCCCTATTATGCATCCAGGGCCCTTCTTGGTAAAGTCATTTTATTCAAGTGGGCCATCATTTGTTACACAATTACTTTAAAATAGGTGGTATAATGTATCTATGTTTTCAAGTTTTACAATGTCATTTTTATACCAAAGTTATGACATTTTGAAAAGGAACAGTATGTATACTGAAAAAGTGGCAATATTTGCATAATTTTTTTCGCGCTATGCAGATTTCCATCTGTTTTGCAAGTTTTTAAATTCACGATTTTGTAGTTTCATCACATAGAGATACATGTACACAAGAAATATATATTTGTGTGTTATTATTTTTGCGGTAGCTGATTTGAGCGAGAAAAGCACACAAAAAGTGAAGCCTGAAAATTTCCACTTTTACAGCAGAAACTTTTGAGAAACCCTGTGTAGATAATATCCCGATTGAATCACAAACACCAGTAGCAACTGCTCTTTGTTGTATGAAAACTTAGCTGAGTAGATTTCAATATTATCCATAGATTCATGAAAATTTTGAAATGGAGCATAAAAAAGTGGTAAACACCATAAAAGAGGCTCAAAGGTGAATAATGAAATTCTTGCCCTGGTGAATGTGCTTGGTGAATGATACAGGGTGCCCCAGCATACCGCATACCGAGAAAAGTTGCAATATCCCAATTGATTCACAAGCAGCAGTAGCAACCCGGGGGGGGGGGCACTCAACTTTTTTTTTGGTAGGGGTGTGCCGCCCAGGGTCTCGAAAAGGGGGGCTACAGAACTGAACTGAGTGGATTTTATGACGAAAAAATAGGGTCTTAGGAGCTGATTTTTTCAAAAAAGTAGGTCTGGAGAACTGGCCTATAGTTCAATTTTGATTAGCAAGAACGCAAATTTTAGATTTTTGGGGTTTTTTAGAACGCAACATTTTCGAAAAATTGGGGCTTTGGAATGCAAAATTTCGCGATTTTTGAATTTTCAATAAAATTGGGGTCTTAAGAACTGATGCATGCTCAAAAGGGGGGTCATAAGAGCTAGCAGCAGAGGGTGATAAAGGGGGTCTTCAGCGCGGCACATACCTATATCCTTTTCCAATGTCAGTGCCCCCCCCCCCCCGAGTAGCAACTGCTCTATATTGTATGAAAACCTAACTGTACTGAGTGGATTTCAATAATCCATAGATTCATGAAAATTATGAATTGGAGCATAAAAAAGTGGTAAACACCGTAAGAGGCTCAAATTCAAAGGTGAATAATGACATTCTTGGTGAATGCACTTGGTATAAATGATACAGGGTGTTCCCAAATAAGATTTTAAGGTCTTCCCACAATACGCCAATGCCAACCAACTAAAGCTTTTCCACACAATGTATTTGTCGAGCTCTTAAGTTTTAGAATTAAGACAAGGAGGTTCTCGAACGGCGCATCTCGTCAGTTCATCAAAACAGTAAGGTAAGGTGTTTCATAGTTTCAAATGTTTGTAGTTTCCGAATTATAGCCCTTCAAAGTTCAGATTTGCCCAAATGGGGCCCTTCCTTCGCATATTTTGGGCCCAAATTGACATCAGATTATGAACAGTAACATCCTCTTTATTTTGCACTAATGCACACATTCATTACTGTTACCATTCTTAACAGGCAGCTTTCACAAACATTTCTAAGCTGCACATGACATACGCAAACGCCGGACAGACAGAAATAGTGAGTATAATACAGTAGTCTCATCCTGATTTTACTATCAGGCGAGACAAAAAGGAACACTGATAACTAATTTATTCATTGATGTAAACTAGAATCTAAGTGCTCCAACGATCGATGCGCTATAAAGCCATGATTGTGTGCATATGTTTATGGGAACCGAGACAAATTGGAGACCAGAATTAGGGAATGCATTGTGGTGGTGTCTTTAAAAATCTTCTTAGGCTATGGCTATGTTGAAAAGGCTTATCTGATGTGATTCTAAATAATACACAGTTTTCTTAAGGATTTGGGATTTTTAAGATTGGATGTTTCTGAGTGACAGAAATTACAGATTATTTTACAAAATGATAGATTCCAAGTTTTACTACAATTGTCCAAACTTTTAAAATCACTAGCCTTGTTCAGCAAAAAGGTTTATTGAAATGTTATTAGGTAAATTGCTTTTCTGGTATAATTTCCAGTAAAAAGGTTGATTGATGTTAACTGTTTGAAATGTTTGGGAAGAAATATTTGTATGACATAAACAAATTGTATGCTTTTAGCCATAGTTTTAGTTTTAATAGTGGTGTGAGGGCAAGTCATTAAAAATGTGTTGAAATTGAGAAGAAGAAAAAACAGGTTTTCATAGATTTTCAGCAAATCATGCCACACCTGAACGAAACGAGATATCTCAATGAAATTAACAGAATAAGTAGGGGGGGGGGGGGGGGGGGAGACATGTCCACCAGGCTATTGCATATTTATATTATTTATAAAAACAGAATCAATCATTCTGGGACACCCTGTATAATGCATTAATGTGTTCATTCATCTGCGGCTAATTCCAGGACTGAGTACAATAGCACAAATCCTTGCTCAATGAAAACATTGAAAGATATGATCTGATTCTTATCCTTACATTATTCTTATCAGTGTTGCTCTAATGTTATTCGTTTTTGTTATTTGTTTGGTTAGATGTTGTTGTTTTTTGGTTGTTGTTTTTTTTCACAAATTTTTTAAAACAATTCCTGATTTTTGCAGATTTTGGTGACAAATTGATAGGTAAAACAATTGATATTAATTAACCCCAACTCGAGATCCCCACACGGCAACAGATTTCTTTTCCGACACCCAAAATTCACCAGAAAGGTCACTCGACCCCCCCCCCCCCCAACCCGGATTTGAACCACGGACCTCCAGCACCCCAACCCAGATCCTAGCCACTACACCACCGCTGCCAGTCGACACTCATGGGTCCGTTTTGTACCCCAAAAACCTGCACGCCGGGTTATAAAAACATTTTTTCCGCACAGTTGCCGTGTGGTGTAGTAGAGTTTAGGGTTATAAAAACAAACAAAAAACAGACCGACCGACCCTACTTGAGGGGTCCGTCCGCCCGTAAAACATGGGGGGGGGGGGGGGTCGTCGCCTTACAGTATTTATTTAACCATTTGCTGCCATATCATCATGATCATGAACATTGCCTGAAATTTTCTTATTTTTTATATTTATTTACATCGGAAAATCATATTTTGAAGCTAGTGGTGATTAAAGGAAGTCCTATAACCCTAACTCTATTTCACCACACGGCAACAGAAATTTTTTCCGACACCCAAAATTCACCAGAAAGGTCACCCCGATCCCCCCGAGATTTGAACCACGGACCTCCAGCATCAGGGCCCAGATCCTAGCCACTACACCACGGCTCCCAGTCGACACTCGGCGAGTATATTCGCCTCGTTATATAGCATGGGTCCGTTTTGTAGCCAAAAAACCTGCACGCCGGGTTATAGAAACACTTTTTCCGCACAGTTGCCGTATGGTGTAGTAGAGTTAGGGTTAAAGACCAATAATATTTGGACATCTTTTAAGATTTTTAAAATTTAGAAATTCTTCAACAGTTGATACCTACTAATACCTACTGGACCTTGACAAATCTATTTGTATATTTAACCTACTTCATGAAATAATTTCCTCTGCCAAACAGACCAATTGAAACTTGGATGATGGCCACAATGCATTATTTCATACTTTACAACAACATGTGCCTTTCTCCCGCCCCCTCATACATATGCCCAGATTTACTTGTTATTCCAGAGCCGGGGGAGGGGGAGGGGGGGGGGACCCATGAGAATGTACACATGCATGGCCAGTTTTTATTTGACAAACCAACCACTAAACAAGTTTTACCACTGAAACAAAAATAACATACCTAAAACACATGCAAGTTTCACTCACGAAAAAACCCATGTTTCTGGTCAAAAAGTGGCCTATTTTAGAATCAGTTTATATACTACAATATTCGAAGAACAACCTTTCTTTCACAAGTTAAGTATCATTTTATTAACCATATTATATATCAGAAAAAACATCTTCATGTATTTTTCGGTTAAGCTTTAATAATAGTAGAGGCTGATCGGTTTGTCACGGACGGACGTTTGTGCAAAACATGAGCGAAAAACAGTTTGTAAAAAGTAACTACTGACATTTATTCAACTTTTTATGTTTAATGTTATAGAGAATCATCAACTTTATTGAAATACACAAACAAAAATAAGGTGTGGTTTGTTACTAAAAATAGAACGGCGAAAATGTTTGTGTCACGGACGGACTAGATAGAAATAGGGTTCTCTACCTTTTAGTGCTTCTTTTTAATTTCTATCTAGTCAACTCCATATTCCCCAATGCTTTCCAGGTCAAATAGTAAGTAAGATACATGGTTTGAATATCTGATACACAGCATTTGAAAATATTTCTTATTTTTTACAGGGGTAGGGTAACAAACTTTGTCACGGACGGACATTTTTGAGCGTCACGGACGGACACAAATGTTAACTACATAAAAAACTTTGAAATTGCCACTTATTTACACTTTAGTATGAAAAAATGGTATCAAATACTTACAAAATAGTAAGAAAAATGTTAAGTCATGAATTTTCAGTCTTAGTAATAAAAAGCAGTCAAGATATTAGTCTTTTTCCAACACTACGGACAAGATAGAAATAGGGTTCTCCGGACCTTTAGTACTTCTTCTTAATTTCTATTTAAACAATTCCATATTCCTCAAGCTTTCCATGGTCAAATAGTAAGTGAGATACATGGTTTGATACACAGCATTTGAAAACAGATTTATTTTTTACAGGAGAAGGGTAGACCTGTAATTAACTGTGTCGCAGACGGAAATTTGATAGCGTCACGGACGGACACAGATGTTGAAGAACTTTGAAATTGCCACTTATTTACATGAGAAAATGGTATCAAATACTTACAAAATAGTAAGAAAAATTGTATGTCATCATTTTTCAGTCTTAGTAATTAAAAAGGATCACACTATACCAAAACCAGTGTGATGGTTATATTCAAAGGTTGCAGAATTTGGCACTTTGATAGCAGAGGGTGATCTGTTCAAGGTTAACATTGGTGTGAAAAAATTACTTTTTGATATTGATATTGAAATGTACCTCACAATATTGGACAACATCTTGGCTAACTGAAACTGCATTCCAAAAGAAGAAACAATGCGGAAAAGTTCGGAAAAAGTTCGGAACAGTCCATTATTGCCCAAGGGGTAGAAACAAGATGCGTCATGGACGGACATTCTTAGTGGAAGTTGACCTTGCCATATTTTATGTTAATGAAACATTTTCAATATTTTTAAATTAAAAATTGATAGATGGCACATTTACCCATTAAATAAGAAATATATTTCAGAAAAAAAGTTCTGGAAAGTAATTACCCTGCCCTTGTGATAACTTTTTGATGCATAGCTGTCCGTCCGTGACACAAAAAAAGTTTTAAAGTTTTACAACTTTTTTCAAGGAAAGAGAGAAAAAATAAAAACATAGTGAGCTATCTCCCCTATATACCCCCTTTCTCATGTAGAAATGAAACTTAACAATGGCGTCAATAAATAAGTTAAATCAGTGATTAAAAGTTGTCACGGACGGACACAAATTTTGTCACGGACAGACATTATTCAGTTCTGAGTACAAATGCCAAACTGAATCCTGCCCCTCTTACCATAAATGGCAAGAGATAGACCGGCTGCATCATATAAATAAAATGTATGCTGTGATACAACTTTGTAAAACAATTTTGACCCTTCTTTGATAAATTTTGTTTGATTAATTGTGTAAAAGACTCTAAGTGTATGCTGTGATACAACTTTTTAAAACAATTTTGACCCTTCTTTAATAAGTTTTTGTTCAATTAATTGTGTAATTAAAGGTTAGTGATAATGGATACATGTAGGCATCCAACCGTGTTTTTAGTTTTTCAAAGTTTCATGAAGAAAAAGCCTGCAACTTTTGATAGTGCAAAGCTTAAAATTAAATTTGTGCTAACATCTCCAATGATACTTTCTGATTTCAATGCTGTTACTTGCTTTTATTTTACATACACTTATTATATGGGGCAATTTTAAACAGTGTCTTTTAACTGATCTCATGCTACCCTTTTACAAGCATTATTTCAGCATGTACAGGCAGTAAGGCTAACAAGCGCAAGCTATACTACAGATTCACCAAAGAAGATCTGCTGAGGGTTCACAAATGCGCAAATAAGCAAATGACTTCATTTGACTTCAAGTAATTTTACAGTGCACCTGGTGAGCATCATAACATGTGCTCACTGCTGTAGCAAACCTACTCATTTGCATAAAGGGCATACCTGTATGGACTAGTTCATTTAATGGTAAGAGGGGTGGTATTCAGCTTTGCTTGTGTGCTCAGAACTGAACAGTAGCTAACAGTGTCCGTCCGTGACAAAATTTGTGTCCGTCCGTGACAACTTTTAATTAAAGATTTAACTAATTTATGCCTGCCCTAATTAATTAATACTCCTGCATGGGAAAGACTACATATAAGGGAGATACTTCACTATGTTTTTATTTTTTTACTTTGTCCTTGAAATTAGTTAAAAAACTTTTAAACTTTTTTTGTGTCACGGACGGACAGCAAAACATCAAAATGTTAACGCAAGTCTAGCGATATAACTTCCCCAGAACTTTTCCCCCAAATATTTATCTTATTTGATGGAAAAGTGTGTCAGCTATCAACATTACATCACAAAACTCTGAAAATGTTACATTAACATAAAAATATAGCATGATGAACTTGAACTAAAATGTCCGTCCGTGACGCATCTTGTTTTCACCCCTTGGACAATAATGGACTGTTCCGCGAACGTACCACATTTTTTTATTTTTTTTGCAGTTTCAGATAGCCTAGATATTGTCCAACATTGTGAGGTACCTATCAATATAAAAATCAGAAATTTATTTTTTCATAACCATGTTAACCTTTAACCGATCAGCCTCAGTACACCATTATCCTTGACTAAGATGGGGAAGATGCTTAAATAGAACATTTTTGCTGCTTAAGATTTTATCAAGCATATATCCCCTCCATAATGCAACTTCCTATTCTGTACTATAATTTTGAGTCATGAAAATAATTATCTTTCTTCTAGGTAGCGACGATGTTGTGTTTGAGGAAAAAACCCATTTTAACCATGGGTAATTTAGGAAGAAGACTTACAACAACAATGGGAGTTTTCCAGAGTTCCTCAACCACACTGTTGAGCTGGCTGTGTCACTCCATGGCATCGATCGAAATACTGTAAAAGTGGACATTTTCGTGCTACATTTATTTTAGCCCTTGTTGCACTCACTTGAACAATATACCACAAATATAATGCGTAAAACCTGTCTATGTGATGAAGCTACAATTCGCAAAAACACACAAACCAATTAAAAACCTGCAAATCGCAAAAAATTAATCGCCCAAAAATTATCACTTTTACAGTTAGTATAGTAGTAGATACCCTTGTCATAGTTTTCTGGGTAACTAGAATGAATCAATTATTTACTTTCCCCAGAGTAGGTCAGTACACAACCATTCATATTTCAAAAGAGAAATGTGCTTCACACTGGATTGGAACCGGCAACCTTTGTATAATAGATTCAGAACGCTCCCATTGAGCTACAGAGGTAACTGGTAGATGAGCGCAAGATTATTAACTATTGTTATTAGGCCAATTAAAAAAAAAGAAGTTTCTTGTCTAAACTTTTTGAAAAACAGAGGATGCGGGCACTTTTATTTTTATTTTACTTTTGCAAAATGGCTGATCCAAGATGGCAGAGAATATTCCAAAGAGGATTTGATTCGTTTGAATAGACATATCACAGAATTTATGAATCCCGTTTCCGGCAGCCTGGTGCTAAACATTGGTTTCCAGTTTCCAATATGATTTATTCCGTTAAAATATACTACCGGGCTCCAAATTGTCGGTTCCTTTCATCTATGCTTAGCACCAGGCTGCTGGAAAAGAGATTCACTTATAAAAGAGTCATAGGTAGTATTTACTCCACCTTTGCAGATTGTGAAAATTACTCTGATTTTAGAAATTTTCTTGAAAAAGACAATGAAAACACAGAATAAAAAACAAACTTTTCTTGATGCAACAGCCAAAACGAATGCGCGCAAGGACGAGAAACTACTATATTTTAGTATTTGGCCTTAATATCAAAGTCAAAGTTGTCCTTCAATTTCCAATCCGGGAAGTCATAAAAGATATACTACATTGTCCTGATGACTTTCACTAGGAAATTGAAGGACAACTTCAAACTTTTAATATCTATAGATTATAATCAGGTCAGATGCACTTTTAGTTTGTTAGGTTGTTTTCAACGGTTAATGCGCACTGGCCTAATTGAATCAATGTTAAGATCCATTAGTAAACAGTGTCTTCAGAATAAAGCGCCTGATTGATTCCTGCTTCAGCCTGACTATGCCAGCGACATGGTTATGTCTTCCACAGGTGGTGTATGGATTTCAAGTGGAATAGGCCATTTGGGGAGGAACATGCTATTATTAGGCTATATTAAACAAATATTTTGTCTCAAAGCTCCCGCGGCGCGTTAGTTAATTGATGCGCGTTAGAAGAAGAAAGAAGAAGAAGAAAAAATCCCAAAGTTTCACAGATATTTCAGATTTTCATTGATCACATAATTTTAAATACAAAAAGGTCACTTTAACAAAGATTTCAATTTTTTATATTTATAAAAAAAAAATTTTAAAAAATGCATTCCACATTAGGTTTTGAAGAAAAAAAAGCTTTGAGACAAAAGATTTATTTTTAATATAGCCTTATACATAATGTATATTCGTTCCATTTCTTAATTCTCAGATTAAATATAAACTCTGATTTGTTTCTATCTGAGCGTTTAAAGTAAGATAAATAGTTTAATACTCACAAGAGCTCCTTCCTTGACATCAAGATTCTGTAGGACTGCATCGCCTGAAATGAGACAACAATATAGAGATTAAATTTAAATAAAAGTAATACTTTCTGCTTATAAATAACAACATCAGAGAAAAAAACACACCATCGTATCATTCCCCAAGGCCTCAACTGAATCCCAAAACCCCTAACCCAACCCTATACTAACCCCAATTGGAAAAAGCAATTATAATTCAAAAACAAATTTTGCCTACAAAAGACATCAAATCATCAAAAACAATTATGATCATTGATGTGTAAAATTTCAAATTATTATTTTATGTTAACTTTATCGATTATTTCATGAAAGCTGAATTATTCAAATGTAATGTTATAACCTGCAGCAACTGATGCTCAATTGATTTTCAAACAACAAACTTTTTCCTTTGTGCAGATATATTATCTTGGTGCTAACAATAACATTCTACAATTTACATTTTTAGTCATTCTTAATCATCTAATGCTAAAACTACAGGCGTGGATCTGTGAAAAGTATCAGGGGACAGAAATGGGCAACATTTATGTGGGGTGGAAGGCACACCGGGTCCTGCAGGCAGTGGGATTCAAAACCAGCCCAACAGCATAGGGAGTCTCAAGAACATAACACAATAAAGATATATACCCACTTTTTATTTTGCCGTTTATGATTGAAGCATGAAAAGCGCAAACATTAATATAGTGCAAAAATTGCTATGTTTACATCAATTTTGATTATGAGGTGGCAGCATTTGTTTGCCACCTTAATTCAATTACAAAGCCAAATTGGGCTACATGTGCTACAACTGAAAATTTGACAGACAACACTTCCACAGCCAAGCTGAGTTCCCTATTAATTTATTATACTAAATGACCTTGACCTGAAATAGACATGGTGTGGTAATTTTCAACAAGACAATAGTCCATTTTCAAATTATTTTCTTTGAACAAAGAGGGGGTGTGTGTCTCTTTAAAAGGGGGGTCCCACAATACTGAATCAGTGGCTTTCACTGGCTGTCTGATATAATTAAATTATAAACAAGGCAAAAGAATAAACAAAATTTGTAGGGCCATTAAAATTAACTGTATTAGGTAAAGGATTTACTACCCATGTGTTACAATACAAGCACAATAAATAATTTCATGGCAGCTGTATTTATGGTCTGGTGTATCAACACTTATAAACCCCATTGTTTACTCAGTAAGGACACCATGAGGACACTTGGGCAGTTGGGCAGTGTTGCCAGATTCTGGTTTAGGAGCCCAAATTGGAAACTTGTGTAGAGTCACTGGTTCTGACCAGTGACCACTGACTATTAGATTTTTAAAAAATAAAATAAAATGATCAATTACTTTTACTTAAGTCATTAACAATAAATAAATAGACCCTAATAAATTTATGAATTAATAAAAAAAACGGGGGGGGGGGGGGGGGGGGGAGGGGGGATTCCATGTTGCACAACACACATTCGAGTTTATTTGGGTTTATAGAGACTCAGATTTCTCGAACTCTCAAGCTCAATAATGAAAATGGCAAGCTCTTCTTCAAAAATCTCAAGCAAAGTGTCTCAACACAATCATCATTACATTCCTGCTATGCGACTGTAAAACTGACAACTGCAGTCCTTGCCATATCACATGCATTGTATTCAAGTTAAAGTAAATGCAAGTTAATGCTTGTGTTTGTTGAGAGCATTTACATGTAATGTACATGATACTGAAGGGGGAAAACCTTTTGGCTAAGATTTAGAATACCCTATCCTTATTATTCCTCACTGTGTAAGTGTATGCTATGCAGTGGGTGGTAGGGTATATTAAAGGAACTCCAAACCTCAAATCCAATTTCCAACCTCAAAACAAGTTTTGCATTTTTCTGAACTAGTGAAGTCTGTAACTTGGTGCTAGTTGGTAGCCTATCCCACATGGCACCAAGACCTTTTAAATGTAAGTTTACTACTGTTTGTGCAGTGTGTGTTGACTGTGTGGGTGGGTTAAACTATTTTGTACTGAACCGGTCAAATCAACCCACTCAATTCCAATACTATTATTAATATCTGGCTGAATATGTACCTTCAAAATAATCTATACAGGCATAGTAATAATGTTGTTTACATTAAACCAGCGATTAAGCATACTTTAGATCCCTGGGTATACTGTATACATCAATTGCACGGTAGAAAAATGTCTCATGATGTTGTGACTATTTCAAGAACTTCGTAAATGTTGATGTTTGCCCCTGTTGAAAACTTTTCGGATTGAAATTTAAAATCATTGGCAATTTGTTTGTGTATTTGTAAAAAATCTTGTTTCAAAATCACTGTACCTTTAAATCAGACATAAGTCACACAAACAAATTGGGGTTTGCATTGAATCGAATGGAATGGCCACGGCCCATTTACTGTAAATACCAAAGGAACAGTACTACCAAGTCTGCAATTATGTAGCCCAATTAGGGACCAATTCATACGCTATCCCTCCTTGAAGCGGTGAAGAAGGCACAAAATTCAAAGATTGTTCCACTTTTGTCAATTTATTAATCAACACTCAGCCTGAATTTGCAAGTTGGAAAAGGGGTCTATGACCATAAATAATAGACATGTAGCGTGTCTTGTCTTGATTGATGGGATTCCCTAATCATTTATTCAATATCTGAACTACCTTTGACAATTAGAAATAGAGTAGAACATGTGTTATTCTGAACTTATTTAGAAATGCTCTTTGAAATGGCTATTTAAAATTACGAGTGCACATAATAGTTTGGTAGAAATGCATAGGTCTATTTACTGTAAGACACATGAGCCTTGACATTTAATTTTTGGGAGGCATTTATTTAAAAGTAACTATTTTACACCTATGAGCAAGGACCCACGTCCATACATAAAGAATTTTGAAATAGTCCTTAAGAGCAAGAAGGCCAATTCCAAGGGCTAGGGGCTCCCTTTTCAAGGGCTGGGGCATCCTTATTCGAGGCATAGGGTCGCCCTTTTCAAGGCCTATGGTCTACCTTTTCAAGACCTAGGGTCACCCTTTTCAAGGCCTAGGGTCTCCCTTTTCAAGGCCTAGGACCTCCCTTTTCAAGGCTTAGACACAAGAGTATTAATCTGATTTAGAGTATTAATTTAAACCAAGTCAATCATTTAGTGTGCCAAACATTGTATCTGAAACATGAACATAGGCCTACAATTTAATATCTGCACTGTTACAATACTCATAACTTGGTAAATCCTTTATCATTGAATGAATGTCCAAGGACTGCTAAATTACAAATATTTAGAGATATCCTGTTTGAAGGTAAAGCACCTTGAAAAGGGCAATTGACAATCGTTTCAATGCTTACAAACAATGTTAAGATGTGATTGTGCAGAACTGCAGTGTATAGTAGGGCCTAGGCTATCTATTTAAAAGGGTGGTAATCTTCTTTTTTCTCGATAGCTATGTGCAGTAAGTTCTCACTAAATGAATCCAAGCAGCATGTACATGTAATGTATGCTAATGCTGCGCTAGCACACAATCGGTTATTAATCGTGCATTTCATGTGTTTACGCTATTGGAAACTTGTTCGTTCAATAATTAACAAGGGCAATTTTTCACTAAAATATTTGCTCTTACAGGGCCTTATCCTTCCTTTTTTTGGACGCTTGGGACGCTTAACTTTTTTTTAATTTGCCTTAGTTTGCCTTAGAAATTTTAGACTATTTTTTCAGCTCTTTCAGACAGGCAAAACTTACAAAATCAATTGAAAAAAGGTGAAAAAGGGTCACGAAAAAACACAATGTTTGAGTAGAATTTTCCCAAGTAACTAATTATTCTTTAGATTTTGCAATGCGAACGCGGCCAAAAATTCATAACGCGGGCGGGAGGTGATAGGAAACTATGATTCGAGTTTCATTGGCCTAAATATAAGGATAGTCAGCGTCATAATGTTATAGACATAATTCCAACCCAGCTCAGCCAACAACGAAACATGCTCGCGTTTTGGTCCACTTTCTTTTTAGCATTAGGCCCCTTGCAATTAAATGTGAGTTTACTGTTGCGTTTTTGAAAACCAGGACGAGGTGACTATTTAATATTAATATTGTAATATTTTGGGATGAAGTCACCTGATTTAATATTGTCGGCGTTGTTAACTATTATCCAAGGTACGAATACAATTCAAATGCTGTTAATTATGTCCTACCATCACCTGCATTGGCTTTGCATTTTGTTTCTTTTATAAAGGAATCTATTCATATTTGCATCCCTATTTTGAATATGAATATTAATGAGATATTTGATGTTTGTAAAACAAAATTCGTTACGCTAGCTCGAAGAATTTTGAAGATGGCGATCGTAAATAAACCTGAAATATTACCCAGAATGCACTATGAAACTCCAAAGAAGTTCAGCGGTTCGGCTTTGCGGACGCTAGGCAAAAAACTAAAAATAACTCGGCAATGTTTTGGTGTGACGTCATGCGCAGAAGCGATTGCGCAGTAATCAATTGCCGTGCCTACGAATATGCTTCAAATGCACACATTTCAATACAGAGCGACAATTGCAAGTTTCGTGCAGAGTTTTTTACTTCACAGAAATGTTTTCCCAACCCGGAAGTATTGAAATGCGGCTCATCCGCTAATTTCATCGCCGGAAAAGTGTTAAAAAGCTTATGAAAAAGCTTTAAACAATGAAATAATTAAATATTTTTAAAATATTACATATATCACGCGGGTGACTTTTGGATGCGCGCGGGCAACAGTAAACTCACATTTAATTGCAAGGGGCCTTATGACACTCTATAGGCTATACATGTATATTATCTGTTAAAAGTTGACATTTTTGCGTGGTGGTTTTATTTTCACGCTTTTCGCACAAAATATTTTTCGTGAAAATTATAACACACAAAAATATTGTTTTCAACATTCATGCAGTGCATCCAGAAGGTTGCCCGCAAAAAACAAAAATCACGAAATGTCTATGAATTATATCAAAATGCGTGAAAATATCTTAAGGGCAGTGTCAACCCGGTACTTGTTTCAAAAATTAAATTTCATATTTCTCTATTATTTAATACTTTTATATGTATTCTATCATTACCATCATAAGTTACTACTCGGAAGCGATTATTTCCCGTTCTTTTGGGTGATTTTAAATTGTTGTTTTGGTAAGTTTGAGTCAGGAAAAGGCGCATGGTTATTTGGCGGGAATTTAAGCGGAGTTCCGCGCTTTTCAAATGCTGCGACAGCTGTTCGATCATTGCGTCACGCGCTGAAACTACCCGCGCGTAATACTAGACGCGCCGCTTAATATCCGCGACGTAGACGCGAAAAACAAAAGAGCGCAAAACAATGTCTAAAAATGTAAACAAAGGCCAATCTTACGATCATTTAAATTTCAGTTTTCTTCCAATTTCTTCACATTGTGACAATATAAATTGAATCTGATAGTTTATAATGATTGTTCATAATAGTATACTCGCTTTTTAGGTCACACGCCCCTGTATTCCGTGAACATTTAGCTTTAAATGGTGGAAAATGTCAATATTTTTACTAAATCGATGTTTTCTAGAAGTTCAAATTTGAAGGAATTTTACGAATTTTCAGACAACATAACTAAAAATATATCAAACTATCAGGTAAGCTTTTACTACCATTGTGTAGAGGACTTTCAGCGCTAGGAGGCAAATTTTTATTTTTTCGATTATGGATTTTAAACTCGAGATATGCATCCATTTCTAGCCAAATGTATGCAAAAAAACACGACTTTTACACTTTTCCGATGTTTTTAGCAATATTTCCAAAAGCAAGCCTTATTTTGGTAAAAGAAAAAATTGCCTCCTAGACAAAATTGTCTTGTTTACAAAAATGTATATTAGAACAAATTACCATTTTTTATTTTTTAGTTATGCTTTCTGAAAAATTTGGGGTAAAAAAATCTCTTTTTGGTTCATTTCTCAAAATTTAGTTTATTTAGTATCACATTGATATCACCATCGGATTCCTTATCAAATTTCCTTTGTAAAAATGTATACTTTTATGTACTTTTATTCAATATTCTCAAACTTAGAAGCAAAAGTTGATCATCAAAATATTAGGGTTGACACTTCCCTTAATGCGAAAATATTGGCTTTTACAGTAGCCTAAATAATGTAATGCGAGGCCTATAGGTAAATTAATAAGTGAACGAACATCACGAACGCAGTACAAAGATGAACGCGCCCGAAATTATCACACGAATGGTTGTGGGCGCTTTACGCAATGTACGCGATACGCTGCTTAGTTGTGTTCGTTCAATTACTAATTTACCTAGTCCTTTCATGACCCTCTTGAGGTGAGGGTCATTATTGCGCACACAGTAATGTAAAGTCGAACCATACCAGAAAAGAAAGCCCTCCACATTGTCCAGATTTTGTTTTATGTTAAATTTTATTCTTAAACATTGTGTGCAACTCGGGGTGCCACTGTGGCCTTTGGGTCTTCAAAACGGTGAGTGGGACATAAAACCGGAGGATTTTTCAGGTGATTGAATTCTGAAATTGGTTCCCTTTTGGCCTTTTCTGAATAGCCCTCTCTGATATCCTTTGTATCTGTTGAGACTATGTGAGTCCTAACTAGGGCTGTGAATTTCGGGTATTTGTGTACCCGGGTACCCGACCCATTTTCCGGACGGGTACCCGGGTACACAAATACCCTCCCCCCTCCCCCCCTCCCCCCCCCCCCCACAAAAAAAAAAAAAAAAAAATCAATTTTTTTTTCCCAATTTTTTTTCACTTAAAAAAAATATCGGAGTATACTAATGCACCCCTTGTAGCTTCCTGTCCATTTCTATAACACCAAAGGTTAAGGATTATATACAAACATAAGCCCACTAAAAAATTCAGTAAATTATCAGTTAATACAGCAAGATAGTATAGTACTATTTTAGTATAGGATCTTTGGGTCATGAGTTACTATTCCTATATATGGTGTGGGTCATGAGGTTACTGTGGGTTATTTAGTTTCAAATATGGGTCATCTAAGGTCCTGTTTTGGACTTGGAAACTTAACTGTTTTGAACTTGGAAAAATAAAATAAATGTAAACAAAATTGGGATTTTTTTAAATTATTTCGGGTATCGGGTACCTTATTTCGGGTACCCGGGTACCTTATTTCGGGCGGGTACCCGTTTGCCCGCCCGAAATTCCCAGCCTTAGTCCTAACCTAATTCAACATCATCAACAATTAGGTAGGCCCGTTCACTAACATTGTAATTGTGGTACTAGATTACTATAGTCAAATTAATAATTGAACGAACAACACGCACGCAGCACAAAGATGATCGCGCCCGTAATTGTCACGCTTATGGCTGTGCGTGTCTCACGCAATGTACGCAATACGCTGCTTCAATGTGTTCGTTCAATTATAAATTTGACTATATAGTCACCTCCGCCTTCTGTAAAGTCGTCCTACCCCAAAGTCGTCCTAACGCGAAGTCTTCACTCATTAATTCAGCCAATTTTACGTGAATTGATACCTCTCAATAACAATGGTTCAAGGGAAATGACCTGAGACGATTATAACTGCAAGTTTCAGTTTGGACAAAAGGGGAAGACTAAAGGGCGACTTGCATTTAGGCTAGGCCTGAATTTGCATTAACCCTAACCGCACTGAATCTCACTAAATCTCACTAAATCTCACTACCAGAAACTATCTCCGCGCACATGGTGCTGGCATTGCCTCGATGATGTCACCTACATGTACCGCAGGCATATGTCGGCAGGAATTCTTTTAGCCGGCATATGCGCTGGGAGTTTAGCTCAGTTGGTAGAGGGACAGACTGGGGGTGCGGATGGTCCCAAGATCGAATCTCGGGGGGTGCTGGGTGATTTTTCGGGTCCAAAAAATAGTACTTCCCCCCCCCCACCCCCGATACGCACAAAAAATATAGCTTTAGTCTTTACTGATACTGGTTTAGTGGTTAGGGTTAATTAAATAAAGCTAAGGTAAAAGGATGACTTTGCGGTAGGAATGGTAGGACGACTTTGTTTTGAGGACGACTTTGCGGTAGGAGTAGGACGACTTTAGTTCGCTGAGGACGAGTTTGCGCAGGCTAGGCCGAAGCGAAGTGCCCGGTATTTGTTATAAAAAATTGTTTTTTTACCAGACAGACATGACATGCATGATGAGACCAAATTATTCAATCATCAATGGCTTTTATTTCAACTGTATCTATAATTACTACACGCTTGTTAGGTCCCCCGGTATAGGCTTAACACAACAACAAAAGCCCCCTCCCCCTCCCCTTCCCCAACACACACACCCATGGGCCACAGCAAATACAAGCAAGCAAGCACGTAAACCAGTTCAACAAAACAACCATCAATGTCAATCAACAGCATAAACAATTTTCATGACAATAACAAAAACAATAAACTTACCTCCCCAAATACCCAGTTTTAGCTGAGAAGCATCTAAATTTTCCACATATGCACCGAGAAATCGGTTGAGGAGATCAACAACCAACGATTCAAACACCATTTTGGTTGTTTAATCGACCTTTTCGGGCAAAAAACACGACAACTTCATCTGCGTTTTCAGTCCGTGAAACTCACAGCTTGCAGACGCTCGCGCTGTTGTTGCAATTTTTGTCTGGCCGGCCGTCGACTCTGAGAAAATGAAACGGCAGCTATTTTTATGACGACGCCCTGAACCCAAAATAGAGGGCAGCAGATCATAAAAGTAGAAGCCAAATTTCCGAATGCAAGATTTTACAAAATGGTTAAAGGGGACACAATGTAACTTGTTGAATTTTTTAAAAATTTTAATTCATATACTTCAGAATTCAAGATGAACATTAACAATTGCCATTATTGTTGTTTCTACTAAAAAAAAACCCAGCAAAACTTGATACCATGTAAAATGATGGTTGCGGCTTTACCAGTATTTTTGAATCAATGTTTTGTTGTACAAAGAGGGCTGATTTTTCTTAATCCTTATAGGTGTAAGTTCATACATGTAATACAATTGTAAAAATATACAAATCCCAGTTTTTATCATATATTTTTGTAATTGAGGGCGCTGCCTCCACCACATCTCTTAATGCCCCTTTAAGTGTTTACACACTTTCTAATCTGGTACCTGATATTTTTTAATTAAAATTAAAATACAGTAATGAGAACTTGGGGTGATGAAAATCAAATCAGTAATCATTTCGTTTGTCTATATTATGTAGACGTTCTTTATTTAGTTTTAAGTGACGCTGGCTCATCAGTTATACTTTATAGTAGATTTATGAGTTTTTTATGAGGGACCGGGAAGAGGGAAGGGTGTCAAACTTCAGAAGGGAAAGAGGGGGCTCATTTTGAAGAATGTGAACGTTTATAAACAATACACAGAGATCATTCCATCATTCCAAACCGTCTGGTCAAGCCATGTCCTTCCCTTATTAATGTTCTGAATAATAGCCAAATCGTTATAGTTCAATCGTTCAATAATTCACTCATTCAATCATTCAATCATCGCCCCCCCCCCCCCCCCCCCCAACCCCGGGGATTCCCCCTGGACCTAACCAAGGGGACTTTAAGCTGGCGCCTGAACAACATGCTGTCAGCATGTGCTAAGGGGCTGTAATTTTCTTCGGTAGGGGGCGGTCCCAAATATGGGGGTCACTAGGTTTCTTTTTACCACAGACAAAATAGGGGGTCATGACATCAATATCTTCGGTACTTTTGTCGTGGGTGGGCAGTGTAGGTCCCACATGATCCTGGGGTCATAGTTTTTTTACATCGAAAATAGGGGCGGGTAATGAAATTAAAGGGGCACGAAGAGATGTATTGGAGGCTGCACCCTCAATTATGATAAAAACTGGGATTTGTTTATTTTTACAATTGTATTACATGTAGGCTTATTAACTTACACTCTAAGAAATTAACTTACCCTTTTTTGTCCTGCCAGGAGAACCCTTAAAGGTTCTTTAAAGAACCAAAAACAGTTCCCCAAACGTGATACAGAACCATTTTTGGTTGATACAGAACCATTTTTGGTTCTATGAAAAACCTTGTTTGGTTCTATGAAGAACCTTGTTTGGTTGTCCAATTTTCAAGAACCTTTTTTGAAGGTTCAAGAGAGAGGTTCTTTATAGAACCTTCAAAAAAGGTTCTCGAAAATTGAAGAACCCAAAAAGGTTCTTCATAGAACCAAAAATGGTTCTGTATCAACCAAAAATGGTTCTGTATCATGTTTGGGGAACTATTTTTGGTTCTTTAAAGAACCTTTAAGACGGTTCTCCTGGCAGGACAACTTTAGAACCATTTTTTCTAAGGTGTACAAACATATATATATAAGGATTAAGAAAAAACAGCCCTCTTTGTACAATAAAACGTCGATTCAAAAATGCTGGTTGAGCCTGGATCACGGGGCTTACCAGGATCATGAAAGGTTCAATATGATAGCGATGGTATTGCTTTAATCAAGTTTTGCTGGGTTTTTGTGAGTAGAAACATCAATAAGGGTTATTTCTAATGTTCATTTTGAATTCTGAAGTAATTTAATTTTGAAAAAAAATCTTCAACACTAAAAATGAAGAACCGAAGAAAATTACCGCCCCCCCCCCCCCAAGCCTCCAACCCAACCCCCCCCCCCCCCAAGCCTCCAACCCCCCCCCCCCCCCCCCCCAAGACCTCAAATTCAGAAGCTTTGCCACTATGCTTCCGGTTTGATCTTTGATTTTTGAACAAATGTTGAAATTGGCTCCATTTAATTATGCACTTGAAACACTGCCAAAAGCTGCCCTCCCTTGTAATTGAGGGTGTTGCCGGCCTCCACCACATCTCTTAATGCGGCCCCTTTAATTGAAACAAATTACATATGAATTTCTCTAGTATAATATTGTTAGCTAACATAGCACTTTAATTCAGCCATATAACAGCTTGATGTTGCTGGTTATATGCTTTGTTGACTTTCCAACAACTGAGAACAATACAAAGTCAATAACCAATCTGGTCATGTGTTTTAAGCGCGCCTCCTTTCGCGTTACACACGGATTTTGGCTTTCACGACATGATTTTAACTTTACACATTTATATTTGCTTGTATACCCCCCTGAGGTAGTAAAAGTATATATTTTCTGAAGGGAAATTTCATGAGGAAACTAAATATGCCATTACAATTATAGTACGACTAAGAACTAAAATGGTATGATCGGAAATGTTCGGAAAAATATCAGAGTTTTTAATTTTTAATTCGAGATCAATATATTTTTTATACCTACCCCTATCATTATTTACTTTACATATTTGAATTCCTCATGATATTACCCATTAGATGATATATAATTGTTAAAGTTACTACGTCGGTATGGTAATTATACCGGCTAGTGAATATCTCCAATTTTTATTTTATATATGTTTAGAATTTTCAAAAATATTTGTTTAAGGATGAACCCTCCCCTGATATAAACTGCATTTCTGAATTCCTCTAGTTACAAGCTTTCCAAAAATGTATACTTTTGCTATCATAGGTTGAAAACTTTTTCTGTTATTGTCATTTTTATAAATCCGGTAAATTGAGGCTGATTATTCATGTTTACTGTGTACCGAATAGGAAGAAAGCTGATGTTCATTGTCTTATCCATAATTAATTAGTTGTTACAAATAGTTGGCAAGTCTGTTGAACCACATACTTAAAGACTACTAATTATCCTTTAAAATGGGACCAGAATGGTGTTTGTAACATTAGGAGATGACTAGTTATTGTAAAAAGAACAAAACATGGGATTATCCCCATTGAGTTTGTACAGGCGGCACCCCTTCCAGAAACACCCCTTCCAGCACCACCCCTGGTCCCCAAACATCAAACAGCTGTATCTCCCATTCTGTATTAGCTATACCAATGCCATTTTGCAGGCAGATAGCTTGTTATTAGGGCTTTAAAATGATACCAAATTTGTTGAGATAGCTTTTGTGGTTTTAAAAATATTTGAGGAAAATTACAGCATGAAACTAAAAAATGTAACGGCACCACCCTATTGGGAGGCGAGTTCATAACGCGTGACCATCTATTGTCTGTTACGCATTTCACCTACACACAAATTGTGAAAATGCTCAATAAATTTAAACCAAGTTGCACTCTTTTAATCATAGTTTCTCTCATTTATCTCTGTCGAGAAGTTAAAAGACATGGTTGGAAAGAGGAAGATTTCTGCTTTCAATCAAATGTAAATTTTATATAACAGGGAACTATTTGACCTATTTTATCATGTGAGACAAAATTGGTTCAAGAAATTTCATGTTCATCCTGCACAATCGAATGACTCAACTCTAATTGGTTTATTTTTCATCTCTAAATCCTCTGACCTTCCTTTTGACCAATCATTATGACTTTTACATACATGAGAATAGAGTCCCTGCTCTCCTAATCAGAACTTAAACTAAGTTTATCGGCCATCCGGTCGCAAAGTTACAACATTTAGGGATCGTTTTGGAAGTGCGTATTTGCCGAAAATAGCATTGATGCACTGTAAAACGAACCAAACTAGCACTTTTCACTTTGAGATCCTCCTAACGGTAGATTTTTTTAAAAATACAAATAATATACTAAAAAAAGCATAACAATATCAGCTTTATTTTACAACAACAACGAAAATTATAGGATATTTGATCGCTGAGCTATGATTTTTAGACCTTAGAAATCTGATGATTTTAGGGGCAAAAACTGTGAAAGGCAGCGCACGGTTGATTTTTCTCTTAAGTTGCGCTAAGAAATTCATATGATGTGCCATGAGAGCCCTCCCAGAGCCTTCGAAACGACAGAAAACCTATACAGCTCCAAATAGTGCCAGGCGGGATAGAGCCCTCCATCCACATGATCCAGAGCCTTCAAAACGACAGAAAACCTAAAAATCCGACCGGCCGACACTTCCGATTTTTGAGGAGGGCAACACAAACTCTTTTTTTGTTGTTGGCCTTACTATGGTCACAGTTGTCTACATTTCTTTTATATAGTTTTGAGATTTTCTGGCGAGGGGAGGGCCTCATACTCTATCTTCATTTTTATATCTTGATCTTCATCGATTTGAGGGGAGCGTTCCGAAATACTTCGGTGATGTGTGGGGAGAAGCTGGAAAATACGAGGGGTGGGGTCAAAAAAAGTTAAGTTTTGATGCTCCAAAAAGGGGAGTCATCAAAGTTTTGAAAAACCCTAAAGAATTGCACCGATTCAGAGATGTTTAAATGTTTTTTTACATTCAATTTCAAAACATCAGTCTGGAGATTCGAAACCAAATGTATGCGGTATAAAAATAATAATTTTTGCCCGCGTTTGCAGGAATTCCATGTGAAGCCCATTTCAAACAAACAAAATGTCCAGTTTCATGTAAATAGCAAACAAAAAATAAAAAAGTCAATGCTGTACAAAATCACAGCAAACTTCGGTCTTATAAAGTTTCTTGACATTGACTGTTTAGTCCAGGGGTTCTCAAACTGGGGGTCGTGACCCCCATGGGGGTCGTTTGGGGTTTTCCAGGGGGTCATGAGGGGCTCGTGAATATAGGTTTTGGGGGAACCGCCATTTCGCTTTAAAAAAAGCTTCGAAACGTTCAAATGATATGCAAAATTTCCTGCTCGCTACGCTCGCATCAAAACTAAGCAGTTTCATTTATGATATCCGGCTGGTTACATTTTTCAATTTTTGTTTTGGGGGTCACGGTACTGACCAGGAATGTCAAAAGGGGTCGAGAACCGTCACGACCGGCCGGGTTCGAGACCCTGAATTTCAAACTGGGATTTGCATCTTTTTACAATTGTATTACATGTATGAACTTACACCTATAAGGATTAAGAAAAATCAGCCTCTTTGTACAACAAAACGTCGATTCAAAAATGCTGATCTCCGGCAGATCAGCATTTTGCATGGTTAAAAAGGGTTGTATTCCAACATATATATGTTTGCCGGGCTTTTTTTAGTAGAAACAACAATAATGGTAATTTTTTAATGCACTTGAAAGGCCGCATGTAGAACGATAGCATAGCTTCAGCACCTAGTTTCGATATGATTATATCGAAACTAAGAAAATCATGAAATTTTATATGATAAACGGCGAATGTTGGTAAACTGTTTCAGATGGTAGTTAGTATATATGCCTAAGTATTACTTCGATGCAAATAAACTGATTTCCAGGATAATTGAGGGCGCACTCCCATACGTATCCCTCAATTTCCCTTTAAAGACATGTGATCTTTTCCAGAGAGCGCCCTCTATTCATTATTTTTTTTAGAAAGTAGATTTTCTTGCAGATTTACATTTCTGATCATAAATCATATAAAGTTACAGAGCGATACGATTCCTAATTACCTCAAAATCATGGTTTTAGAGTGAATTTAGAGTGAAAATATAAACTGTCGGTGTTATCCGACAGTTTATTTTCACTCTAAAATCATGATTTTGAAGTAATTAAGAATCGTATCGTCCTGTGACTTGGAATGTATGTACGATTTATGATCAGAAATGTAAATCTGCAAGAAAATCTGCTTTCATTTTTTTTCTTCTTCGATGTTGAGGGCGTTCCCTGGGAAGATCACATAATATACCTTTAATTAAAATAAAAATAAAAAAATCAACATGACATTGTGTCGTTGTGAGACGTTTTATTCATCGAGTGGATATTTTCAAAAGTTATGATCCGGACCATGGAATAAGTACATCTTCTTATTCCATGTCCAGACCAACCGACACTAACTAAGTTGCAGTAAAATTATTTTCTATGTAATATTACTGCCTAGTGTGTGCTCAGCAATGACAATTTATGTGAAATTAATCACAGCTCATCATTCATCCATACATGCCTGAAACTTTGTATACATTTTCGTTAGGCCTGGTTAAAGAAAAGCATTATAATTGGACGGGGCTTTGAGATTTCCTCCGGGTGGGGAACTAGGGAGCCTTCAATTGTTTTTCTTCTTAAGTTGTGGTTTTCACATCATAAATGAATACTAATACACAACCACCTGAAATTTAGGCTTAATTTAATTCCGTGACATTTTGAATTAGCTCAAATAAAATCACAGGTCATGAACTTTTTGTGTTAGGTGTATTATGCACTTGGCCCATGTCTCGAGAAAAATAATAGCTCCCTTGTTTCATCATTTGGTGTCCGTTAAACTACTTCTACCGAATGTCCTTTATGAAACTGTGACAAATACCAAATAGTACAGAGTTCCCCAGCCGGTTTGTTTTCAACATGTTTTTCCACATTTTTAGCTGAGGTTTTAGTCATCGTTTATAATTATGTATAACCATTAAGTTTATTTATTCAGATATCATCATGGGTAAGAAGAAAAACAAAGTATCTAAGCCGATTGCAACGGAAAGCGTCAGCAGTAAGAAGCAAGAGGCACTGCAAGGTACGTTAACGTTGGACGGTTGTTGTTGATGAAAAGAAAGTGAAACTTTTTTTGAACATTTTTTTAAAAGCTTAAAACTTATATACAGGTAGTAGGCTTAGGCTTTTTCAGGGATCGGCTTTGTAGTCCGATGAATCTATAATCCCTATATTACGAAGGTCCTTTACTAGTACGACGCACGTAAATCAACCAATCATCAGAAATGGCAGCAAGTCACCAAGTCATAATAAATGCAAGTCATCTGGCATGCCTGGTCCAGTCCCAGTCAAGACTCAAGTCAAGTCATCACAATCACAACTCGCTGCAAGTGCAAGGAAGTGCAAGTCACAAGTCATTTAGCACCAGTACAAGTCAATTCACAAATCAAGTCACACATTATTTGTTCAGACAAACTATTATTATTAACTATATGGATACATAGGCCTACCTTATTATATAAGTTCAACTTTGATCAGTGCAAACTTTGAGGAAGACGATGATTTCCAGTCGATAGAATGATGTTATAATTGCTGGTTCCCAATCAATTTATTCCGTTTGACGGAATAAATCGTATTTAAAATTGGGAACCGTATAACATTGGGAACCAACGTCATTCGATCGACTGGAAATCCTCTTCTCATAACATTGGGAACCAACGTCATTCGATCGACTGGAAATCATCGTCTTCCAAACTTTGATCAGTGCAAACTATGGAACGTTAAAGTAAAGTGAATACAAATAGGGGGGGGGGGGGGGGGGGGAGAGTCAGGAGAGTCCAGACTCAAATAAAGACGATATTTATTTTCCAAACATGCATTTCACATTTCACACAGTAATTTTCTGACAAATGAGATACCTGTAGTGTTACTGTTACCATGTTAATGAGCTCGGTCTATGACGTCATTCAAATCAATGTCTAAAACTCAAAGCATGCGCTTGGGGAGAGGATTTGTGTAGTAATTTGTAGTATTTAGGACTGTTAGGGTTAAAAAGGGTTTAATGCATTAATCTAGGTTGTACAATCACTTAGGCCTAAAAAATAGGGTTGATTGGCGTAACATAGAAAAAAAATAGGGTAGGTAGGTCGGATTTTTTTTTTTGATTTTTTTTTTAAAATCTATAAAACGTCTTTGAAATTTGATATACCAGCACACATATACCATACAGACATAAACAAATGGCACAAATACACATTTTCACTGTGTTTTTTCTTTTCTCACACACACAAAAAAAATGTTTAGGGTCGGCGGTTAAAATAGGGTCGGTCGGGTTACGCCAATCAAACATCTTTTTTTTAGGCCTTACATCAAGCATCTGGTGCAATAGTGAAACTGTATCAAAAAATAATGAGTAATGAGATAGACACCTCATCCCTGTCACTGACTGGGGGCGGGGCACAAATGTGCATTTTAGATAAATCTTTATTTGTATAATAACTGATATTAAATAATTAGAAAAAAGAAATGACATTAGTATCATGTGGGCGGGGAATGATTGTGCATCTTTTGACTATTTTTAACTTCCCTTTTTGCAGCCAAGAAATACACATTTGAGGGACAAGGCCATGGTCCAAACACTTCTGCGGCTGCTACAGAAAAGGATCCAAATATATTGAAGGTATGGCTATTGGCAAAGTCAAGTGGATAATGGGGGATTTCCCTGAGTGACATTGGCATTTATTAGGTTTGTCATGCAGGTTTCAAACTTAATTTTAGGGAACTGTTTTAAAGTGAAAAGCCAGTCACCTCACCTTTGAGGTAACTTAATTTTACAAAACCATAGTTCAATTTGCCCACATAAAGACGTGACTGTATTTTGAAACTGTCACTCTTTAATAATAATGTACCTCAGTACCGGTACCTTATTTTTGCTGAATTCTGACGTATTGTATACAAAACAAGTATACAGGGTGAGTCAAAAAGACTGCAATAGTGGAAAGAAGCCATTTTGTTTTCAAAACCAAAATGAATTTTAAAACTTTTTAAACGTTGCAAGAATGATGTATTTAATCCTAACTTTGTGTGAAAAGATGAAGTCGATCGCATTTTTCGTTTTCCTTTGGTGAACCTTTTGACCAGTGCACCCATTTCACACGTTTGTCCACGAGATACCCAAAATATGCATCAGATCGCAAAATGTGTCTCATTCAAATTTGGAAACTTGAGTTCATTTGTGATGTTATTGGAATTTGATGCATCCTTTCTTGTTTACATGTGAGTTAGCATAATCAATTATAATCATACCAATGCTATGAAAGCGTATAATGTTCTAAATTGTAATAAAAAACTGAAATTTTGCATTTTTTTGTTGGCGGGATATTCAAATATGAAAATGCAATGTGTGCCATTTCCAATGAAAATCACTGTGCTCGTGGACAAACAGGTAAATTTGGTTGTACATCATTCTTGCAACGTTTAAAAAGTTTTAAAATTCATTTTGGTTTTGAAAACAAAATGGCTTCTTTCCACTATTGCAGTCTTTTTGACTCACCCTGTAGTTATGATTTAAACCAGAGTTTGAACTATTTGTTTCATAATGTTAGCTGTTTTTATAGGTTTGAATATTGATTAAACATTTAGTATCTTGATTCTTGATTATAATCAATGCTAACTATGATTGTATACCTTTATACAAGCGGGAACAACTGAGGAAGTAGGAAAATTATATTATAATAAAGGATGAGATTGTGCACTTTTAATATTGATTAATAATTTTGTAAATCAACAGGTCTCTTTACCAGTAGATAAAGTCAAGGTGATTATTGCAGAGATTTTACGCCACAAGAAAGAGACGAGCAATGGCGGCAGCGCCTCCAAGAGGATGTCAGAAAAGAAACTTAAGGTCAGAGTTCACATACATTTTCTTATTTACTAATATCCAAAATTATCATATGGTTTAATTATCTCCAAATTGGCGAGCCTCCTTACACATACAGCAGCAAATCTTACTATAATTCACCGTATGTTGTATGTATGTATCCATAAGGCTTTCTCATTTTGCGTCTAAAAGCCGTGAACGTTGCACTGATGAAAGATGATTATAATGTGAGTGTAATAAGCTATAAATGGCTGAAAACCGTACAGAATTGACCGAGATATGAGCAAAAGGGTAAAATCCAGGACCTTTTCAAACTGTTTCTACGGGCCATGTTTGTTTATTTTGTGCGTACTGCAACCATGCAGTCGAGCGCGTAACACATTACGCGTCGTAGTGCGCCATTCAAAATAAACGCTCACATGCACTACACCCACGCACCCTACACACGCGGGCGGACAAATATTGGAGAAATACGCTGCGCTACGGGAGTTGATTAATTTAGGCCTTGAAGATGTATAAGCATGGGGCGGGCGGTAGGGGCGGGGGCGGCGGGCCAGGGACGGCAGGGGGGGGGGGGGGGGGGGGGCGAGTGGAGGCCATGAGCTAATGAGGTTTGGGAGGCAGGGGGCTACTGAAGAACGCTACGGGAGTTGGTTAATTTAGGCCTTGAAGGGCGAGGGAAGGTCATGAAGTAATGAGGTTTGGGAGGGGGGGGGGTTAATGAAGAAATGTGATGCTTACTTGCGTAACACTAACAGGGAGGGTCACAAAGTGGAAGGAAATAGTGTGGTTAAAAGTATAAACCAGGGGATACAGCTTGGGTAGATGGTTAAGGTTTAGGCCTTGGGTGTTGAGATAAGCACGGTGCGGAGCGGCGGGCCGGGGGCAGAAGGCCGGGGCGAGGGGGTTTAAGTAATGTGGTTTGGGTTGCAGGGGGTTAAAGAAGAAATGCGATACTAAATTGCGTAACAGGGAGGGTCACAAGGTGGAATGAAATAGTATAGTTCTTTAAAAGTATAAACAATGGGATACAACTTGGGTAATGACGGAAAGCTTTCATTTTCAGGTCAATATTATTATAGGCCTGCATTATATTTTTTCATATGTATGTGATATGGGGTAATGACAGGACACATTCAATTCCAGGTAAGGAAATAGGCCTATGCATTATATTTTAACTCAAAATGTATTCTTACCAATTTCGCGACAAATGTTCGTATAGCTACTTGTGTTATTTCACCGGGGTTCTTTCTGGTAGGCGCTACTTACTAGCGGGAGCCCGTTCGAAGAACGGGCGTCCCGCTAGTTACTGTAAAAGTGGTAATTTTCGTGTGATTACATATTTGCGCTTTGCTGATTTTCAGCCATTTCGCTTGTTTTTACATTCGTGATTTGAAAGTTCATTACATAGACTTATATGCAAAATAAATATGTTCATGTGTTTTTATTTTCGAGGTAGCTGCTTGGAGCGTGAAATGTGTGAAAATTAATGTCACGCAAATATTTCCACGTTTATAGTAATACAGAAGAGCGTAGGTGTTCATGAAACATACATAAGGCCAAAAACGCATAATGTAGTTATGATTCAATTTCTTTTGCACATAGACAGATAACAAACAGATTTTTCTCGCCAGTTTGGAACTAACAAACTGACTTCTCTGATCGTTGAAAATCCTTTCATCTGGATAGAAATATTATGTATTTATTCATGTGTTCAATACAAGTAGAAAATCATACACTTATCATGTTTCTTTGATAAAGAATGTCCACCCTCAATTTTTGAATTTACAATATTTGCTTCACAGATCTATAGTTTCCTATATTTGCTTAATACACAGGATCTCTACACGGCTCTATCTAAGGTTGGCTTCAAACACGACCAGATAACGGACGCTATGAAACAAACAGTTAGCTATGGAGGAGACCTACATACAGCACTGGACTGGCTCTGTCTTAATCTACCCGATGGTTAGTACTTTAGACTTGCGTGTTTTAGTTTTGTTGGTAAGAAAAACAAAAGATAATGTTGCGTGATCAAATTGGAGTGTAAAATCTTCGATCTAGAAATATGAAGGAATCTTGCATCAACGTGTGTAGTGAACAAATATAGCTATGTTGAGAGGCCTATAATTGTGTATATTTCCCTATAAGATAGCAGTTGCCTAGATGTTTTGACCCTGGGCTAGGTTTTTTTTGTTACGAGGGAGGGTTCTTTTATTAAATATAGAGGATACAAACCGATTTACTGACTTTAATAACAAAGTATATTTGATTTACTTTTGCATCAGCTGAGCTTCCAAGTGGTCTATCAGCACACCTGATGGAGGATGAAAAGAAGGAGAAGAAACGAGAGAAATGGCAACCTCCACCTTCTCCTGATGCACAAGGACCACCAAAGATCAATAGGGCAAGTTAGTCATTGTGTGTTCTGTTAACACCTTCCACGTGGCTATTAGTTTCACCATACCCAAAACAGATTTGTCAGAAACCTAAACCAATACCAATTTTCGAAGTCTTAACTTAAAGGCGAGCTACCACTGTGGGTTAATGGGTTTCTAGCCATATCCAGAGTCTCTTGGGGATTTGACATGGTTACAATTTCTCAATGTTAACTCTGTGCTTCTTTCAATGCATTTCTCATGGTGATTCCAAATATGCTAATGAAATTTAATGATTTTAACATTTTTAAAACATTTTGTGACATTTTGGAATGTCGTCTGCAGACGCTTGCCGCATGGAAAGTGTTAAAAGGGTGTGTTTACTTACATGAGAGAGGAGCACCAGTTGTGTTATTGCAGTATCTATCTGCTACTAACTACTAAATTGGGTCCACACTCTTGTCAACCGGGTTGTCATGTCTCTATTTGGTTGCCATCTTTAAAAATGGCGGACCACATTTATGGATCGGGTCATTTAAAAGACATGTCCAAAACGTGAACAGAAGCGTCTTTCAATAACACATTTGTGCATTTTTAGACCATTTGCTCATTTGATTAATGCCCCACAACTACATCAAGAAATTAAGGGTCCTGAAGTTTGGGTATTTGAAAATTTAATTTTTTTACGGACAGTTTTAATGAATTTATATTGTGAGCAAAGGATGGATATGTAATCTACAGAATTTCTTAAGGTTTCCATTTCCATAAATACATCATCAAATTTAAGGGGTCCCTTCAATTTTGATCGGGACCGCAAGTCTTTCCAATTTGAAACCTGACGCGTCACTATAGGAAAGTGAGAGGTCTAGGACGCGCAGATGCGTCAGAATGCGACCCCTGTGCTGGACCATAATTTTGGTCCAAAATCTCACTTATGCTTTTAGTAATGAGGAAATATAGTGAGGTTACTTGAGGCATCTTAATTATTATGGCCAGTATCAGACGGGTGACTCTCATATCTGCCCATTGTTGAGATTTGGTTCACAGTATAGCGCACTCTATCAGTTCTTCACCCGGAAGTTAAGCGTAAACTGTCAATCATTCATTGTGAATAAATATTCAGCCATGACTATTCATGACCTCACACGATGTGATCATCCTTCCCAACTGATCTGATTACAAAATTCATAAAATGCAAATAATGCCACGCCCCTCCTCTGCCCCTATTTTGTTCTACGAAGATTAATTTAAAATAACCAATTCTGAATGTTTTGTGTCATATAAGAACTAAATTCTGCTATCATCAAAGCAAATCAGTTCTACTCTAAATCACAATCAGCTTTTTTTACCATTAATATACTATTTCTGTGCCACAAATCATGTTTTGAGCCGATAAAAAATACCACGTCTCATGTCGTCTGGTTTCCTACGACCATGATAGTGCGCCCCCTATAAAACCTTCACCGGTGAATTTGGTTTTAGTAGGCAAAATTTTTGTCTAAGGAGTGACCTATCCCATAATTATATAATCCCTGCCAGTATTCACAAAGAATTTAGTCTGGACGTATCTTACAGTCCAGGTTTAAGTCCTACTAGGAGGGACCTTTTATTTTTGTTAATCATTTAAAATAAAATATGAAACTTATACATTTCAAAATGTGAAGGACATCGGCTTTGAGTTTGCATTCATTCACAGTGAGACTTAGTCCTGGACAGGGTTGTCTCCAGGTAAGCATGTTGCGATATCGCGCCGCGACGATATCGCGATTGGATAAGCTTATCGCGACAGCAATATTAAATTTGACCTCAGACGATATCCAACAATGTAAACTTTTACCTGTATAAAAGTGTATACATTTTCAACTTGTGTGTCATCACAATAAATCTTCAGCTTGTCGACTGTAATTTATTCCTTGTTTTGTTCCTAAAGTGGTTTGATTGTTTGTTTAAATCCATCATCATTGTTATTACAAACATGTCAACTTGTCATCAAAAAGAAACTGGACCGCTATAAGCCTAACCACATGTGCCCTTGTTTTGCCTTGGCCGATATAAACAGCCCGTTCTAAGTTGCAATCTTGCTCATTTATTGGCGATGTTATTAGGTTATGGACAATATTGAAACGGAAACCAGCGAATGACGTCATGCTAATAAATGGTGACCACATGATTCAACACGTGATTAATTTTCCATTGATAAAAATACAAACTAATCTTCGGATAGCCTCGATTTTCCGATACCCGAGTGAGATGAATGACGTCATGCTAATGGCGACCACATGTTTTACAATAATAAATACAAAGACGAAACAAAATGCTAGCGGCAATGTTTTCATGAACTTGTTTATTGATTAATTCTTTGAATTTGAACATCATGAAACCTGATGAGGAACAGTTTGCATGTAAAATGTGGTGGGCAGAATGTTACATTGAATGTAATAATGTGTTGTATCATATATTTCGAGGACAAATAAGGTTCGTTTTTCATCACTGAAAAATGTATTTAAAAAAGTAAGCTTTTTAAAAGTTTGAAAACAAATATCGTGATATGGCGATATCGCGATCAAATTTTACCCACGATCAACGATTTGAGACAAGGTGGCGATAAACACACCTATCTCCAGGGCAATTTGAGTGCCGGCTAATTTTACTGGTGGCGAGCGGAGTGCAGCGGATCACGGCGCGGGGTCCAGGGGCAGTCAGTTGTGTGGACTAATTAATGGCTGGATGTATTCTTTACGTTATGTTTTAAAAAATGCACCTACAAGGCAACTGTTTTTCCCATAGAATAAAACCAAAATTATGTTTGGCCATTTGTGTTTAATAGTAGATTCTCCTCTTTATTTCTATGGTTGTCACTATTTTTTTATACAGATGCGAAAGGAAGGCCCGAAACCGAAGAAATTGAGTGCCAAGGAGTTGACTTTGAAGTACGCTGAGATGTACGATGATGAGGATGATGACGAGGATGACTGGATGGCACAAGAGGAGGAGAAAGAAAGAAATGCACGGAAAGATCCGGTCAGTATTGAAATCATATTGCAATTAGGTCAACAATTTTTTTGTTGTTATGTTGTCCTCGACCGCCCGCTCGTCATTTTAGGGCCGCTCTAAAAAAAAAAATTCAGATTTTTTTCTTCTTTTAAAATCATTGTTTTTTTTAAAAAAAAATCGTATTTTTTAGTTGTTTTTTTTTTCAGTTTTTTTTTTCTTCAGATTTTTTCTTTTTTTTCAGATTTTTTTTCTTCAGATTTTTTTCAGATTTTTTTAAAAACAGTTTAAATGGCATTAATATTAAATTAAGTGTTTATAACATATATGTGCGGCTCTTAGAGTGATTTTAACTTCTTGTTGGCTGAACTTTGAGCTTCTGCTGGTAAAAGAAAATTTAAAAAAAATTAAAAAAATTTAATTGGCCTTATCTTGTTGTTGTAAATAGTTAGTCAACGATATAATTAGAGTATATTCTTTTAAATTCTGAAAAAGCACTGCGTATACAGAAGGTTGTATATGAAATTGTCACACTTCTTTCCAGGCGGCTATTGGTTTTACCACAAACAAAACTGATTTTTCAGAAATCTCTCCCAACTTTCAAAGTCTACCTCAATGATTACTGAACCAATAATATGCATGTTTGTACTTATTTTAATGCATTTCTCAAGGTGATTCCAAATATGGTGATGAAATTCAATACTTTTGACAATTTTGAAATATTTTGTGAAATTTTGAAACTGTCGTCTGGAGATGACTGCCGCATGGAAAGTGTGAAGTGCAATTCACATGATATGCTGTTATAATTTGTTTCATTAAATGAATTTTATTATATAGTCATCTTGTTATTGAAAAGTAGATTCTTATAATGCATTGATATATGTACTCATGCAATCAGAGACCAGTTCCAGTATTTCCAGCATCAGCTTTTCACTGGGTAGATGTTGCAGGTCCCATTGAGAGAAAATTCTGGTATGCTAAAGCCCCTCTTTTTGCTTATCGTTGTTTTTGTTATTTTACAGAATGATCGCTATATTGAGGTATCTGACCTGTTATTAGATGCCCAAAGAATCGCCACGGCAGCCAAGAGGTCAGGTGATAAGGATGCACAGAGACGGACAGGAAAAAAGATTAGTTTGTATGTCAAAGGTCAGTATACAGAGGTCACTATATGCTTAGCCACTTGATAGGATGTATCTTAAAATAAATTGAAACAATTATGTTTGTAAATTGCTCCCAAAGAACACCGTGTTCTACCACAACCTTATATACATCATGTATAAACATAAATTGGTCTTATTATAGTTTATCTTTGATCAAATCAGCATACCTTAGCTGCCACTAAACACATCATAATGCTTTTTTTGTATCAATTACTCATATAGAAATGGATGAGTTGGAGGCGCACCCTCTCTTTGAAAAGCAAACAAAGTTTGATTGCTTGAAGGTGGTACCATATGCTTTTTTCTAATCAATCTACCAAAATGCCACCAATGACATTATATTAGTGCTATTTTGCCATTTTCTTGTATAATTTACCCAAATATAGAAATGGACGAGTTGGAGACACACCCTCTCTTTGAAAAGCAAACTAAGCTGGACTGCTCAAAACAAAGAGCTGAAATGGAAGCTTTAAACAAGGATCAATCTACTGAGGGCGCTGTTTCTAGTAAACCAATTGCAGCACAGTCCAAGAATGAGGTCGATGAGCAGGATGAGGGAGCAGAGGGCGGTTTTGCATTGTTTGATGCGGCGGAGGCGGAAGCAAGCAAATTAGATGACCTGAAGAAAGAAGAAAGTAAGTACAGAATCTGCCTGCCCCACTAACCTTCTTGATTGAGCTCAAACTGCTCACAAAATGATCCCACAGATGTCATAATGGACTACTGTAAAACACTATATTTTTTGCGGATACTTTAGTTCGCGAATTGAAGATACTGCTATTTTAGCGGGCATTTAATTTCACGAATCTGGACATTTTACTGTTAATTTCAATGCAAAATTGTCAGTTTTACGGTATTTAATTTCACAAATCAACATCCCTCGCAAAATTCGCGAAATTAAATCCCTCACAAAATTAAGTGGTTTTACAGCTCTTTACATGGACCACCATTAGCAGGTACAGCATCAAACTGGAATCAGCTTAAATGAGAGTGTTGCATACATCGTCTCATTGCAGACCAGTCATATTATGTGGTGAAAGTTGAACTAGTTACATCAAGTTAGGGAATAATCAGGGAATAGTCCCATATATTATGCAGGGGTGTGATTTTTTTGGGGTAAAGTTTTTTTATTTTTTTCTTCTTTACAAAATAGGTAAAATATATCTTGTATGTGAATTTTGGTACCCAGAAAAGTTATTCTGAGGTTCAAAATTAAATATTAAGGCAAGCCGTGAGGTCAGGATCTTCCGAAATTTTTTGAAACCTCAATCAATCCCCTGATTATTGTACCAGTTCGAGGCGCTCTCCACGGAACAGTGTATGGCTATTTAAATAGCTGCCGGACAATCCTTAACCCGTAACCCTAACTCTCACTATTAACCCAACCCAAACTAATAGAATTCATTGTGGCATTAATATTCTTTCCAGAAAAAAAGGCCAATTTAAAAATAGCATATTTGGGTCAAAATGATTAAATCATTTTAAAGCAAATTACCTTTAATTTGCCTTATTAAATGTTCTTTTCAACAGAATATTGTGCATTCTTTGTTGATATTTCATTCTTGACTTTTTTGCACTTCCCTTTAAATATACACTGTGCCGTTGTTGTTTGTGTCTATACCTAAGCAGACGACAAACAGCGCTACAGCGCCATCAAGATATGATCACGCAAAAGTTAAAGTTCCCAGATGCCAATCGGCAAATTGATTTGCACATCCCTGGTCTCATCCCAACAACAGGTGACACATAGGTTAGAGACAGGATAATAACAGAAGAACTAAACACCAAAATGATCTGAAATTGCCTTACAGAATCTAAACCGAAAGCCAAGAAATCTAACGAGCCTCTAGACATCAGGTGTTTTGAGTACACACAGAAGACGTGGACGGGTAAATCCCCCAAGCAGTTCCTGATTGACTGGTGTCGTAAGAACATACCTAAGTCAAACCCACCCAAATATGATAAGGTTGGCATGGGTGGTAGCAAATGGAAATGCAGGTTTGTGAAATGAGGAAAATAATATACGAAAATGTTGCGCTGCATGCTCTTTACAACACACTCTAAAAGTAATGAAAGTCAGAGCTTATATATGTCTTTTTTCAATTAAAACAAAAATACCAAAATACATAGTTAATAGTAGTTAATATGTGACCTGGCACGACAAAATGAGCGTAAAGTCGCTGGGGCTGATTTTGAGTTATGGCCTGAAATAGTTGATTTGACAAGGGGAGGTCAAAAATGAGATATTTTCATTTTCGGAAAGATAAACTATTTATGTATCACATTCCGAAGTATTAAGAAAATATTTTGGGTCTAAATATGTTTTTTGAATAATTTTAGAGAGGGCATTTTATTTTTACATCTCAAGAAATGAACGCAAAGAGAGGCATAATGTCTTGAAATAATGTCTCAAAATTACCTGGTTGACATCATCATTTCCACGGGTTTAAAATAGTATACAAATATTTAATGATCATGAGGGAAATGGTGCAAACTATTGGCCCCGAGGTGACTGGAGGCCGTGGGCCTACTATTTTCCCGAGACCGGAGGTCGAGGGAAAATAGTAGGCCCACGGCCTCCAGTCACCGAGGGGCCAATAGTTTGCACGGCATTTCCCGAATAAAGATCATTAAATATTTGTTTTATATAACGCATGAAAATATTTCTGTCATTTTACACATTTTCATCAACCATCAGTGATAGTGATACGGTACTCACTAATTTAGCAGAGTTGAGCTTCCCATCAGTCCGAAATCATTAGTTCGCCAAGCTCATAAAACAATCCAAAACAAATTGATTCCTCGTCAAAAAGTCTTTATCGTGTAATTATTCCACGCAAAACAGTTCAAGTTCAAATAATTCAAATGATGTAGTCCTGCGGTGGGTCAAGCCAAGCTGCTTGACCTATCCTAGGCCCGAGCCTAGGCCGCTAGGCTAGGTTATAATCAGTCCGAACACGAAATGTAGGCTTTTATTTTAAATAGCGAAAATGTCGACACAAGTAATTCAAATCCTAATTGATCCATTCTGTCTAGAAAAGTTACACAAAACTGTACTATAAATACATGTATAATAGGCATACAGTGCAACCGGGAGCGCAGCAACAGCTGCAGACGACGCGTTTTGTTTACTTTCTCACGTCTCACGAAATGAAGGTAGGGATGGGCGCGGCGTGGGGCGTGGGCGAGTCGGGGGAAAAGTGGGCGACTGCCAGGTCCAAAAGCTCCCATCAAAATGTACTATTGACCGCCAGGTCCAAAAGCTCCCATCAAAATGTACTATTGACCGCTTGACCCGTTATTTGGGTGAAAAGGTGAAACTATTTTATGTCACGTGATGCAGTTTCCACCAATAAAATGACAGGAATATTTTCATGCGTTATATAATATCCCCTATGGTAAATTTGGTATGGTCTTAAAGGTCAGAGCTTTCCAAAGCTATTAATAGTTGTTTGAACCCTGTAAATTCCCAAATGAACCAATGACAGGCCGGTTAATAAAAAGTATTTGGCATAAACAATATTTTGATTAAGTTATGACAGAATATTTTGGAGAGCCGTGTGATGATAAGTTTCACTGACTTTGAAGGCCTTTTTCCCCAATTCAATAATTCAGCGGTGATTAACTTCAATTTATCATAATTTCACTTTGGATGGCCTATTATAACAACTTTGGTGTCATTTTAAACCTGAGGACATCTACTCATTGAAAATGGGGAAGAAAAAAAAAAATAAAAAAAAAAATAATAATAATAATTTTATTTATTTTTTAAAAAAAATAAATATTTTTGCGACTCTACTCTCATTTTGTGTTGCCAGGTCACATATTAGCGATATGTTGGCCTATAAGCATGATTCAAGCAGCACCTATGACTAGCGAAACTCAATTAAATTGATGCGAGGTAAAGGATACTAGTGGAGTAAGTGAATTGATTACCAAAAGTGTTCAATCAACAAGTCCGTAGGTCTTTTATCACAACCAAATATTTCATCATTAAATGTGATGAATTACCATCTGGGAAGTTTGAGCTATTATGTTGTATACCCTACCATCAACAATAAAAATGATAGGGTATTCTGTTGTATACCCTACCATTTTTATTGTTAATGCTTGTGGAGGTGTGGAGGTTTTTGAGACATTCTTTAAAACCATCATAGGTAATATGGTGATAATTCCCAAGTTTCGCTTCTTTTAACCTAAAATCAATTCAAAAAGCTTCGCTCCCTTTTGTATTCTGCATATATTTTGAATTCCACTTTTCAAATGTATTCAGTGGTTTCTTAAATTGTTCTTAATTATTTCCTTTATTTTCCTATTGGCCCTTCAGGGTAACCGTAGACAAGAAGAAAGAGGACCCATTGATTGTTTGCCCGGACATAGTGACAGAAAACACCATGGAAGCACAGCACTTGGGTAGTGTATTAGCTCTATGGCATCTATGTAGAGGACAGGTAAGTCAAAATTAGGTCAAAGGTCAACTAGGTTAAATAAGTCAATGGAGGTCATTAGAAGACACCATTGATTGTGTGTGTCCAGACATAGTAACTGGAAACAGTATGGAGGTACAGTACTTTGTGTAGTGCATTAGCCTTATGACATCTGTGTAGAGGAACATGTCAATATACATAAATTAAGTATTTTACTAGAAGATCTATCTTCTATATCGCTCTGCATCACATTGAGAATTCTGCAAGAAGATTGCTTCCTTCCTGGTGGGTACTCAGATATTTTTTTGGTAGGGATGTGCCACCAGCAAAATTGACTCAAACATTTACCAATTTTTGGCAAAAAAAGGGACCCATATATTTACCAGAAACCCATAATTTTCCAACGTATATGACAGATTTGGCTAATTTGTGTGTTAAAAACAGCGCATTTAAGGATTTTAGACCCATAAATTTACCAAAAATGGCTATGAAAAGGGGTCATTAATTTACCAGAGGGGTGAAACATGGGACCCTATTTGGCGGCACATCCCCGTGACCTCATATCCACTAATTACCCCCCCCCCCGCCCCCGGGCTTCCTTACCCATTAAATGCAGGTGTAGATAAATTCAGGTGTTAAATTTGTCACAAATTGAAAGATTCTAAATGGATCCGGCAAATTTATTAATTCAGATTCTACACATTTTAGTACGAAACATTGAATAGAATATTCAGATTTGTGCAATTTTGTGAATCTTTACTAAAATGGATTCTTAGCTTCTTTCACAAAGTCTTACACTATAAAATTCAACCAAGAGAACAAATTCTTACACTGATAAAATTCAACCAAGAGATTGTAAAATATTCAAACATCTTAAAGGCCTTTACTCTATAAAATAAATTTGTTAACAAAACAAACATATAAAGCTCCTTTATTTACATTTTATTTTGTTTCTTCCATTAATTCATTTCAGTCCATTCATCAGTTGCTGCCTCCCCCATACAGAGATGTGTGGTTAGAGTGGAAAGATGCAGAGACAAAAGAGAAAGAAGCTACTAAATCTAAACAAAATAAGGTACAGTCTGAATCTTTTTTTAAATTTTATTTTTATTTATTGTTTTACAGATGTTTCATACAGTTATAAATACAGCAATACAGCAACGTGTACAGATATTTCATACAGTTATAATACAGCAATGCCCTACACAGATTCTTATTACAATGTCATTTTTTTAACTACGAGATCGCATAGTTTTTGTTAAATCTTTCACTGTTCCCATTTTTTATGAAAATGTATTTTACGATATCATAATATATCTTTACCTTTTTCCTGAATAAGGGGAATGATGGTTGACCTTCCTCCATTTTTGTCTTATACAGTACAGCTCGAAATAGAATGTACAACGACATTGCACTGACATTGCAATGACATTGCAATGACATTACACAATGCCTTGCGATGTAATTCGATTATTGCACTGAAATTGAAATGTCATTGCAATGATAGTGCACTGACATTGCACTGATGTGTGTTGATATTGTACATTCTATTTCGAGCTGTACTGTAATATAGAAACAGCATAATAAGATTATTAGGTTTAGAGCACTCATCTTGAGGTTATGAATACCAAAAAGCTGAATCTGCTTATCCAAAATGATAAGTAAGGTTCACCTCTTCTTTGATCCATTTTATAACATTTTCCCAAAGGTTTAAAGTATTTGGGCACTCACAGAATATATGCACTATCGTTTCCCTTTTATCTTCACAAAAGGTGCATACATTTTAAGCTTTCTTCCCTACAGTCTAAATCTTGATCAATACTGCTGAAACAAGTAGGGAAAGACAAATGCTGCAACAGATATTAGTGAAACCAGAAGCAAGAGCCGCTTTTACAAGAAGTGTCTCCTGGTTCATGGGTATATTGAATGAAGCAAACACTTAAACATTTGATATTAACTGTAAGGAATGGAATGATATAATCTTGATTCCTGGTAAATATATTTTGCACTTTGTAACAAAAATTTCTGGTAGGAAACTTCCTTTTTTTCTGGATCAAACACGATCCACTGTGGAAGACAACAGATTTGTTGTCGAAACCTGTATGGAAAAAAGTTAGTTTCCTACTTGGAGATTGAAACTATTCCAATATTTTGTACTTTTGTTAAAATTATTGTCACCTACCTGTCAATGCACTTTGGACATACTTTGATGATCATTCACCCCTTTTTTGACGCCATTTAATTTGTCATTCATACTGCATTTAGGTTTGTCGTACTGCGTTTAGACTGCGTACTGCGTTTAGACTGCTTACTGCGTTTAGACTGCGTTTAGACTGCGTACTGAGTTTAGACTCCGTACTGCGTTTAGGTTTGTCGGGTCGAAACTTTCCAATCCTGTCATTAAAGAGATTAGTAAAATCTCATTGCTGTGTATTTCACGATCTGGAATGCTCGAAACGAGCCCCAATGGGACACAGCTCCATGTCTAAAAGTATAACCCAAGAACCTTCACGCAGTACGCAATGGCTTCGGGTCTCCGCCATACCTGATTCAAATCTTAAATTATTTATAATGTTGATGTTTGTCCTGTCCTGTCTTTCCCTGCCTGTATGTTGGTCGGTCAGTGCTGGTCATTGACGGGCCAACATCGTGTCCTGGGTTTTATGTACATTCTTTTTTATCAATATTACTGTATTTTTAATGATTGAGAATAAAGAATGATGAAATATATTGTCATATAACATGAAATACTTTGTTCCGTTTTCAGCCACGGGATCAGTTCATCAGTCAGCTATTCCGTCAGCTGAAAGTACAGCAATCCGATGAGGGCGATGTAACACAGGAGGCCAATGAGAAAGACCAATCAGATGAGGACATGGAAGACACATGGGAAAAATTTGCTGATGACGATAATGAGGATATCAGTTGGGATGGGGATACCAAGGAACAAGAGGTGGAGGTAGGCTTTTAGAATACAATTTTGATACAATTAAAAATGATGCTCTCTTCCTTTTTCTGAATGCAAAAATTGTCTTAGGGGTGTCAGTCATTGTAAGGGTAAGAATTTCTATCGCCTCTACAATAAAGAATCTTAAAAGATTATGTATGAAAAATTGTTCTCTATATCATCATGTGTAAAAAAAAAAAGGTTAGAGAAATATTTAGGGTTCTTGTATATTGTAGGAGGGGTTTTGACTGTCAGCAGGCAATTTGATTGGCACTATATATTATGAGAGAATGGTGTATAGTTTGGGGCGGGGCCTAATTCATTCAAATAATAATACCTTCAGTGTGTATGATCATTGCGTTAGCGTGCCCTACACAAAGTCGCTGGTGTATGCGTTGTGTGTATAATACAGTGTTGCCATGTACATGTGTGCTAAAGAACGCAATTAATTTGAAGCAGGAAGTTGGTAAACAGCTCGCTGGATTCGTCGATTTTACAAAGGGGGAAATTTGTTGTTGTTTGATTAAAATAAATCTAACAAACTACATTATTTTATGATAAAAGATCGAAATAACCAATAAATTAATTAAGAATGAGAATAAAATATAGTTCTTAGCTGTTTTGCTATAAACGATGGTCTTATAATGTAAAGGCTGTACCATATTTGTGACCCGTCACATCAAAATGGACATGTTGGAGGCCCAACTCAATTCTGAGTTATTAGTATGACTTGAAAGAATACATTTTAAGCTTCTTTGAAATGATACCATGGTTGAAGGTAATCAGACTTTGTAATCACAAGATATGAATTGAAGAAGCTTATTTTTTTCTATTATTTTCTTTATATTTCTCCAAATATATTGGTATCTATCTCAAAACTGTGTTTGCTGACAACATGTCCTTTTTTATGTGACTGGTCACATGTGGCGTAGTGTATGGCCGCTTGCAGCGACCACACACGACTCCAAATTTGGTACAGCCTATACATTATAAGACCATCGTATATAGCAAAACAGCTAAGAACTATATTTCATTCTCTAAATATTTTAGTATATTTGTAGATTCTGTAAGTTCATTCATTCATTTATTTTATATAAATATAGGCCTCCGGCCCTTTATACCACATGATACAAAAATTATAAACAAGAATACATATTAAATATAAACAATCTATATTTTACTCAGATGATGGGAGATTATCACCCCAATCGATCTATAATACAAGATAATCTGTGAAATGATACGAACCCATTCTGTGAGTTATTAATGCACAATGATGGTCGGGAACCATCAGAAAATCTATTGGCGCATAACGGCACTGGTCTTCATTGAAAGGTGGCCGATTGACTGAATGATCTTTGTTCTGGTTGGCTTACAGAGTTGCAATTTGATTAGCAGATTGATCTAAACTTTGATTGGTTATTACTTCTATAATTTTTCTGACCCCTGTATGTATCTCTTTCAGATTCCTGCTTCCAAGGACGCTAGTAGGAGACACACTGTCAGTGGGCACGTCTTGACAACAATATTTGAAAAGAGAAGAGTGAGTAACTAAAGATAAAAAATATGGTGGAAGGGTAATAATGGAATTATGGAATATTAGGTATATTATTATACTTTTTCTAGTAAATACATGTAGAATAAATATGTAATACCCGTCATAGTATACGTTTTATGGAATAATAATAATGTGTAATCATAAAGGGTGTGGAGGGAATCCCAAAATTATGCCATACATGTGATTGTTAATATAGCAAAACTGTTCACTAAGGTTTTTTTTGCAGAATTGTGAATACATTATGACAGTTCAAAGGCTTGGCCATTTGATTCAAATCGTTAACATTGTGTGTATCAATCCATTCAGTAATGTGTGTTCTTTTGGTGTTACAACTCGTTAGACTTGTGCATTATTAACTTGAAAATATTTAAATACGGAACCAACAATAATAATAAAATACATATTTATACTACTTATTTACAAATTATAAAGGGATGAACGGAGCATTGCTGTGGATCAAACGATATTAAGTGGTTAACAGCACTGCACAGCTGCAACACTGTTGATTTCCGTGAAATCGGTTGAATGTTTTTCTGACATACCCCTCGTTGACCATGCGTAATTGGAAAACCGATTGTGACATTTGATTTTTATGTCATAAATAAACAGATTTTACTGTTTTCAGAATGTTCAAACACGATTGTAATCTGTTGTGTAAAAGTTGAAATAGAGCTGCTTCAAAATAAGTGGCAGGTTTTCTGAAACACCCTGTAGTACTACTATTTTCACATATTGAACCATTTGATCTGCCGTCACTTAGACTTTCTTTGACTTTTTTATAATTATTTTTATAAAAACAGTATCCTCACAGAAACAAATATTTCATAATGTTAAGATACTCACTGGTTATTCTTGCAGATAAGCAGTTTGCAGTCAGCTTTTGCATTTTATTTTATTATTAATTATTATTCTAGAATACTCACGCCTACGCCGACATGTTCAAGACACGCCAAACGTTGCCGGTATTTCAGCATAAGCAGTTCATATTAGACAAGATCCGGGATGAGCCAAGTGTGATCATCGCCGGTGAGACAGGTAGCGGTAAAAGTACACAGATACCACAGTTTCTATTGGAGGTAAGGCATCAGCAGTATGCAAATGTGAGTTTTTGACCACAGTGTGCATCTGTTTCAGCATAAGCAGTTCATATTATCGGATAAGTTCTCGCTCCACAAATTCAAAGGTTGTGGGTTCGAGTCCCGTTGTGGCCAGAGTGTTATGTCCTTCGGCAAGGCGCTTTACCGCACTTGTCTCTCTTCACCCAGGTGCATAAATGGGTACCGGAATTAATTCATGTTGGGAAGGTAAAACAGACTCGCTGCGGGGGAGGAGTGGCAAACCCCCACAGCAAACATTACATGGTGGAGTCTGGCCCAAACGCCAAGGAACGAGAGATGGGCACGCTACTGCGCGCACGAGCATAGCTCGGCACGACACTTTACTTCTTTTTTATAGTTCATATTGGACAAGATCTGTGATGAACCTCAAGTTAAATCAGTTCCAAATTGGCGAGAAATATTTGTTTTTTTTATCTCTCCGCGCACAAAAGTAATCCAAGCATATGTGCTTAATCATCGCCTAATGCACACGGTTTGGGCCGCACACTTGCATCAGACATATGATGGATATTGCGCTTGTTGCCTTCATGTACGCCCGCGTCCTTCTGTATTCATTCGCTGCTGTTAGGAGGCTTCGTTAATTTAGATGAAATGAAATTTAAATTAAATGTTGCTACTAGCCATTTGCAACCCAATTTTTTTTTACTTGTACATATTCTAATTATCTTAATGCATATTCATGAATTTCTGGTGCCAATTGATTCAATCGTCTGATGATTTACAATTTGCTATAATCCTTTACCACAGGATCTACTGTTATCTGGTCGGGCTGGCAACTCCAATATTATATGTACGGAACCACGTAGGATATCAGCTATAAGTCTGGCCAAGAGGGTCTCGCAGGAGATGGCTGAGAGAAATGGACCAGGATCACAGGTAGATAACACAAACACACAAACTCAAAAACTGTGTCTTATTCATTATATTGGATCACTTGCTATCAGGTCGTGCAGGTAACTCCAATCTAATATGCACTGACTAACATAGGATATCTGCCACCAGTCATGCCAAGAGGGTGTTGCGGGAGATAGTTTGGAAACACGGTCATGAGGCAAAGATCACATAATTGTTTTGATCACAGGCCGAGCACTAACGGACTTTGACCATGGTCACTGTGGTATTTGGCATATTTTAAAATAAATTTTGTCGTCAAGGTGAACGGCACACAGCGTCTCATTTTAACAATTTAATGCAAGGTGTTAACGCACATACGGGCACCAGATGCGTCTCTTTTTGATTGCGTGCATCTGTTGCGTTGCAGAATATTTGCAATTTGACGTATCTCTCATCCAGACACAAAACGCATAATGCAGCGTAGTTACATGCGGAAGGGCTTGCTTTGCATTTTTAATTAGTGTGGAATGTCACAATACAAACTTGCGTCGGGTTTTGGATTTGGGGGCCAATGCAACTTCTAGACCTTTAATTTATTCTTATTCTTCTTTCTTTGTAGGATTCCATGGTTGGCTACCAGATTAGAATGGAAAATAGGAGTACAAGAACTACAAGATTATTGTATTGCACAACAGGGGTGTTATTACGTAAACTACAATTAGACCCGTTATTAAAAGATGTTAGCCATGTAATTGTTGATGAGGTAAGTGACAAATAGGGTAGGTTGTAGCACCCCTGTCATATTGTGTTACGGGGGTGCTACCACGCAAACTACAATTAGATCCATTATTAAAAGATGTTAGCCATGTAATTGTTGATGAGGTAAGTAACAAATAGGGTAGGTTGTAGCACCCCTGTCATATTGTGTTACGGGGTGCTACTACGTAAAGTACAATTAGACCCGTTATTAAAAGATGTTAGCCATGTAATTGTTGATGAGGTAAGTAACAAATAGGGTAGGTTGTAGCACCCCTGTCATATTGTGTTACGGGGGTGCTACTTCATAAAATACAATTAGATCCATTATTAAAAGATGTTAGCCATGTAATTGTTGATGAGGTAAGTGACAAATAGGGTAGGTTGTAGCACCCCTGTCATATTGTGTTACGGGGGTGCTACTTCATAAAATACAATTAGATCCATTATTAAAAGATGTTAGCCATGTAATTGTTGATGAGGTAAGTGACAAATAGGGTAGGTTGTAGCACCTGTCATATTGTGTTACGGGGGTGCTACCACGCAAACTACAATTAGATCAATTATTAAAAGATGTTAGCCATGTAATTGTTGATGAGGTAAGTGACAAATAGGGTAGGTTGTAGCACCCCTGTCATATTGTGTTACGGGGGTGCTACTTCATAAACTACAATTAGACCCGTTATTAAAAGATGTTAGCCATGTAATTGTTGATGAGGTAAGTAATAAATAGGGTAGGTTGTAGCACCTCTGTCATATTGTGTTACAGGGGTGCTACTAGGTAAACTACAACTAGACCCGTTATTAAAAGATGTTAGCCATGTGATTGTTGATGAAGTATAATTGACATTGAGGGTTTAGACCACTACATTTTGAAATTAGAGTGAATTTTTCGTAAAGATGATCACTCTTTCTCACCAAAAAGTGCACAAAAAAAGGGAAAGTAAGCCTGCTTGATTTCCAAAAGACGGCCATGGAGAGACTACATCTCTGATGAGTTTGGAAATGTCGCCGTAATCACCAATGTTTCGTGTAAAAAAAACACAAATTTGTAAGATCTCTCAAAATGTACCTTGATGATATTCACATTATGTAGTCAGTGTGCATGTAGGTGATGTCCCATTAAAAAAATCCTAGGCATTTACGCAATTGTTCCTACTGTCAAGTCTTTTAAATTGAGGATTTTGTCATGCATTCTTTCTGATTCTAGTTTAGCAACACGTCTTAAGGGTAGGGGATACCCTATTTAGTGTAGTGCACTCTTTATAAGTCATTGTTGAATAAGTTCATCAGCATTGTTATTGTTAGTGCTATTTTTCTTGAAGTTATGAAATTACAGATGCATTACACAAATTTGGTAAAAATAAGTTAATATAACCCTCACTTTGAAGAAAAAAAACACCTTTTTTCACCAGAAAACAAATGTTAACTCTCAACTGTTTAACTTAAAACAATCTAACATTACCGTTGCCGAGTTAGCCACCTTGTAGGACCCATTAATGTCTTATGATTTGCTGTTAAATATTTTCTCTATCCAGGTCCATGAGAGAAGCGTAGACTCCGATTTCCTTCTCATCATCCTCAAGCAGATTTTACGACAACGCAAAGATTTCAAGGTGATCCTGATGAGCGCCACCATAGAGAGCGACAAATTTTCGGCGTATTTCCAGCACTGTCCAGTCGTCAATATACCTGGGAAAACATTTCCGGTTCAGGTGAGATTATTGTTCAATAAAGGTTCAAGAGTGGCTCGTTAAGTTCATAGAATGGGTGATCAATCCTTTTCCCAGCTATTTGACTTTTATATGATTAGAAAGCTTGTCCATTTACAAAATGGCACCACCAATATCCCTGTCTAGCATTTCTTCATAGAATCAAGATTTGGGGTAGAATAAGCCTACATCTCATTTCTTAATATGGCAATTTTTGTAACCTCTTTTAAAGTAAAATGGAACCAATGTTGACAAAAGACCAATGTTTAGACTTAGGATCAGAAGAATATTTGAATAATAATAAAAATTCAAAAATAATTGTTTATCTAGAATGAAAACATTTACCTTAACACAATCCACGCAGCTATTAATTAGTTTTACCATGTACAAAACAGATTTTTCAGAAACCTATCCCAACTTTCAAAGTCTACCTAAAGGATTACTGATCCAATACTAGGCATGTTTGTACTTATGTTAATGCACCTTTCATGGTGATTCCAAATACGGTGAAGAAATTCAATAATTTTGACATTTTTGAAACATTTTGTGACATTTTGGAATGTCGTCTGCAGACGCCTGCCGCATGGAACGTGTTAAGAGATCATAGTCATATTCACAGTAGTCATGGTCGTAGTCATAGGATTCTTGTCTCCACCATGTCCCCTGTTAAGGCAGGTCCAAATTATGGAATCTATTTGACTAAAAACAAATTTGTCTTACTAAATTATTAGATTATCTCTGAAATCTGATTTTATTTGATCCCATACATATCATAGGTATATCATCTAGAAGATGTAATAGAACAGACAGGGTACACACTGGACAGTGACTCTCCGTATGCAGTAAGATATGATAAACTGACCGGTCATGAGTCGGCTAATGTCACCTTGACCGGTAAAGGTGGACAGAGCAGACAGACTAAATTGTCGTGGGAGACATCGGATATCAAAGATATAGACCTGGTAGGTCAAAAGTTCCACAAGATTAAAGTAGAAGCATTCCGTATAATAGATCGCAAGGCTCTCCCACTGTTGAATGCTGAATCGGAAGGCAGTATTTAAATAGACAAAATGTTCAACAAATATTATGTGATGATTATAATGATGGGCTCATCATCAGTGCTTAGGGCCCATAGGAGCATACAGGACATTTGTAGCTATTGATAAAATATTTTGAATAGTTAAATATTTACACAAATTACACCAGACATCCATGCCCATGATACATAAGACCCTTTTTCTGATAACATTTAAATGTACTCGAGCTCTTGCTCCTGTGTATCTGCAAGATCTTATTCAACAATACGAGCCCACTCGCAATCTTCGTTCTGGCTCAAAATATCTTCTTGCGCATGTGTCTTCACCTTCTACTTCATATGGTCGCCGTTCTTTTCAAGATGCTTCTGCTGAACTTTGGAACAATTTACCATATCATGTTAAATCCGCCAAAACTCTTGAACAGTTCAAATCATTGCTAAAAACTTACCTATTTAATGTTAATGTTTAATTTATTTTTGTTTTGTCTTTTGTTACTCATGTTACTGTGTGTTTTTGTTTGTTTGTTTGTTTGTTTGTGATAGCGCATAGGGACTTAATTGTGTTATGCGCTCAATAAGTATGGTTTTATTATTATTATTATTATTATTTTTCACTACTGCTATTAGTTCTTAAGAATAAACCCCTTGGTTTAGTTCTTGCTGACTCTCCAATTGTCTTTAAACCCATTTTTCATTTAGGTGTTTAATCTGATTGTCCTTATTTCCAAAATGTCACAACATTTGATGTACCAATATTGAAATGAAAAGTGATTGTATTTGTGAGTCAAGTAGTTTCTCACGAACAAACCACAGCGTAAAACCGGATAGGAATGACTGTTCCCTATACTAAGGCCTAAAAAAAAAAAGGTTTGATTGGCCTAACATGACAAAAACAAAAAGGGTAGGTCGTCAGGATTTTTTTGCTTGTTTTTGAAATCACTTGCTTTAGGGACTTAAAATAGCCGAAAATGAAAGCAAACAGTCAGAAACTTTAATACTTTGTTCAATTTTTATAATTTTTAAAAAAAAAAAAAAAAAAAAAATTTAACTTTAATTTAATTTTTATTTTTCATCCTTCAAAATAATAAAAAATATTCAGGGTCTGCGATGTATTGAGGATCAGTCGGGTTAGGCCAATCAAACTCTTTTTTTTTTTAGGCCTAAGTTTAGTGGTTCAAGAAGACAAGATTAAGGCAGTGACACTCTATCTCCTTGTTCCATACAATTCTTATACCTTTCTATTTGATATCTTGCAGAGTGAGTTAGATCCTGATATGTACAGTAGAAGAACAAGACAAGCCATCACCAAACTCAACCCTGATAGGATCAATATGGATGTTATACTGGTAAGATTGTATGACTTTGAATGAATATTGCAGTATAACTTAATCTCGATGATTTTTCCTTGGTAAATCCATCTGTCTGTTCTTACCTCCATCTGTCTTTACATAGCTCTGTTGTCTATACATATATTATTTTCCATCTTATTCCTGTATCCCATGAACTGACAGATAGATTGAGTCCAATATTCTATAATAAGTAGGCCATAGTAAAAATCTGAGACAGCCTTTTACTGTCTGGAGTCAAAAACGAACTGGTAACTCCAAAACTGTCACAATCAAACATGTGTTGAGAAAGGCAACAGTGTTTGTCGAAACTTACACAGTGAGTATATCTTTTAGATGAGTTCATAAGAACCTCATTTTATCATCTATATTGCTACCGATCCTGATGAATTTATTCAACAATACAAGAAAGCCTATTTTAGAGTATACCTCCAACCATTGTATCTCTGTACATCTGTACCTCTATCCTTCAGTGCCTTATTACTTTCAAGATCTTACATGACGCAGCTCCTTCTTATTTAACAGAACTTGTTTAACCATATGTGACAGGGCATCGCGGGCTACGCTCTTCAAAACAAGGTCTTCTTCAGGAAACATTAGCTAAACATCAGTGGGGACAGCAAAGTTTTCAAGTCAGCACCAAAACTATGGAATAGCTTGCCTGAATATGTGAAACTGTCAAACTCTGTACATATTTTTAAGAAAAACTTGAAGACATATTTGTACTCTGAAGCATTTGCTTAATGTGACTCTCCTCATCTTTGTTCTTATGCCTGTTTATGTTATTTTGGTTGTTATGCAGAGAAGCGCCATGGGCGTCGCTTGCGGCGGATACCGGCGCTTTATAAATTACCATTATTATTTTATTATTATTACCTACTTTCCATCTGTATGCTGTATCTCTTGAATGGATAGATGGATTGAGTCCAATAGTCTGTGATGGCCCATAGTCAAAACTGTATCTACCTGTGACCAATTTGTCTTTACCACTGTCTGTCTGTACATCATTCTGGGGTTTTTTTAGGCATAAAATGTTTGTATGAAAAACAGGTATAGAATGGACTGTCAAAATGGTAACATTGCACCAATGTTTAGACAATTGTGTGCAACTTTGAATGATTCAAATCTATCAGATATAATAAAATGCTATAGTTTGATCAATTCCAAATTGGTGAAGCATTTTACAGCAGCAAATGAATACAGAAGGATGCAGGCGCGTATGAAGGCAACTAGAGCACTGTGCATCATATGCTTGACGCATGCTTTTGACCAATACTATGTGAGTGTTGTGTTTGTGCGTGGAGAGATAAAAACCAGAATATTTCTGGCTAATTTGGAACTGATTAAACTATAGGAGAAAACTTATTTATTTTGTATGCATTTGAATAAAGTAAGGTCGGCTAAGCTTTTGAAACGCATGCTGTGGGAGCCATCTCTAATTATGACTCTCTCCTATCATTTGTTTTCTGTAGGAGTTGCTGATGTTTCTAGACAAGGATCCCACCTATGGTCATATATCAGGGGCAGTACTTGTTTTCATGCCAGGTCTGGCCAATATACAGGAACTTAATGAACTGCTACAAAGTGATCCCACATTCTCTAATCCAAACAAGTAAGTATGCTACAGGCTGTCCCACAAATATTAGTAGCTATCGATGCCCAAAATGTTGTACTTTTACACACTATTAGTTTAAGTAAGTAAAGACTCGTGCCAGGCTAAGCTCGCCCGCGGTGTGCCCATCTCTTTTTCCCTTAGCGTTTGGGCCAGACTCCTTAATGTAATTTTGGCTGTAAGGGTTCACCACTCCTCCCGCACAGTGAGCCTGTATTACTTCCCAACATAAATTAATGTTGGTCCTCATTTATACACCTGGGTGAAGAGAGGCAAGCGCGGTAAAGGGCCTTGCCCAAGGACACAACACGCTGGCCACAATGAGTTTCGAACCCACAACCTTTGTATTATGATATGTATCCGCTGGACCATGCGTGCCCACATTCTATTAGTTTAATCAGTTCCAAATTGGTGAGAAATATGCAGTTTTAACTCTCCACGCCCAAAAGTAATCCAAGGTAACTCGCGCTATTCAGGCATATGCATGCGTCACGCATACGATTCACTGTGTGTCATGTTGTGTCATGCGAGCTTCTTGCGCGCTTACGCTCTTCTGTATTATTTCGCTGCTGTAAGTAGGTTCGCCAATTTGGAACTGACTGAGCTATAGCTGCGTAGTATTACTTCATTAATTATTCCTTCTTTCCAAATTTACAAGAAATAATCCAACTAATTGTCTGATTTCAACTATGTTGTTTAGAGGTATATTGTCAAAGGGTCAAATTCTGGCTTGTCAGATGATCAAAATGCAACTCTTGATGTGAGTGACATCTCTTGGCATCCGAAATATTGTTTGTGACCCAATAATCATCCAATTTCAACCATTTTATCCTTTGAAGTATATCATCATAGCGCGTTGCATTAACTTCTTGAATAGCCAAATTATTTTAATGAGCTACCTTGCATTAGAAATATTGTTTACTAAACAAAATTTCAACTATTTTTTCTCGTTTCAGATATATCGTCATAGCGTTGCACTCTGTCTTGTCTTCAGACAACCAAAACGCAGCTTTTGATGTGCCTCCTCGTGGCATCAGAAAGATTGTCATTGCAACCAATATAGCGGAGACCGGGATCACGATACCGGATGTTGTGTTTGTTATCGATGCCGGCAAAGTCAAGGAAACAAGGTAAATGTTTGGGCTATGGCTTTTCAATTTATTAACTGTGTGTAAATAAAGTTTGTTTTGTGCATTATAATCCTTTTTCTTACCCAGTGTCTGACAATTATTTATTTCACAGGTACAATGAGATGAGTCAGCTCAGTGCCTTAGTAGAGACTTATATCAGTAAGGCAAGTGCCAAGCAAAGACAAGGCAGGGCTGAAAGGGTGCAGGAAGGCATGTGTTTTTAAACCTGACAATTATTTCTTTATTTCACAGGTACAATGAGATGAGTCAGCTCAGTGCCTTAGTAGAGACTTATATCAGTAAGGCCAGTGCTAAGCAAAGACAAGGCAGGGCTGGAAGGGTGCAGGAAGGCATGTGTTTTTAAACCTGACAATTATTTCTTTATTTCACAGGTACAATGAGATGAGTCAGCTCAGTGCCTTAGTAGAGACTTATATCAGTAAGGCCAGTGCTAAGCAAAGACAAGGCAGGGCTGGAAGGGTGCAGGAAGGCATGTGTTTTTAAACCTGACAATTATTTCTTTATTTCACAGGTACAATGAGATGAGTCAGCTCAGTGCCTTAGTAGAGACTTATATCAGTAAGGCAAGTGCCAAGCAAAGACAAGGTAGGGCTGGAAGGGTGCAGGAAGGCATGTGTTTTTAACCTGACAATTATTTCTTTATTTCACAGGTACAATGAGATGAGTCAGCTCAGTGCCTTAGTAGAGACTTATATCAGTAAGGCAAGTGCCAAGCAAAGACAAGGCAGGGCTGGAAGGGTGCAGGAAGGCTTGTGTTTTAGACTTTTCACAAATCAACAGTGAGTATTATTAAGTAGATTTCAGATTTATGTCGATTTATGTAAATTTTTGACAATCTGATAGTTCTGTAGTAGTGAAATTATATGAACTGGTTCATGTTTGCAACATTCATTAGTACTTTCCGGTCGGCGCCAGTTTACAGAAACAAAGATCTTGAATGCTTTCTTATCAATGATAAAATGTTGTTTCTAACGAATGGAGAAAATGTGGGAAACTCAATATGAATATAGAGGTACTGTAAAAGTGGTAGTTTTTGCGCAATTAATTTTTCGCGCTTTGCAGATTTTCAACTGGTACGCATATTTTTTAGTTTCACGATTATGTAGCTTTGTCTCACAGACCTATTCACAAAAGCAATATATTTGTGTGTTATAATTTTTGATACAGAAGGACGCAGGCATGCGTGAAGGCAACACGCATCACATGTGTGTGGCCAAAATCGCATGCGTGTGACCATAATCACATGTGTACGCTTGGATTACTTTTGCGCACAGAGAGATAAAACCAAATATTTATCGCCAATTTGAAACTGATTAAACTATAGTCATACTTCACTCTGTGTCAACTCACATTAGATAACATCAGTGTGTAATCTAGTCATAGTTGCAGCATTTCTACACTATGGCTGACATTCTTCTTTGATCCATCACGTGCAAACATTATCACACTGGAGTCCCATATGTGATGTCATGATGTGATCACTATAGTTCAGTCAGATCCAAATTTGAACCTATTTACAGCAGCGAATGAATACAGAAGAGCAAAAATCGTTTGCATGGTTTGAAAGGCGCAGTGTAAGTTGTATGCATGACGCTTGCGTATGCCATAATTGCGCGCAAACGCTTGGATTACTTTTCTGCGTGGAGAGATAAAACCACATATTTCTTGCCAATTTAGAACTGATTAAGCAATAGAATATCTTGTGATGTCACTAGACTCTATCCTTCATGTCTTCCCTATGGGACCGTTCATTATTTATGGTGGAGGAAAGTTGGGTGAACTATAGGGGGGGGGGGGGGGGGGGGGGGGGGTGTCATGTAACTTTCATATGTTGAAATAGGGGTGTTTATGTAACTTTTGATTCTTGAACAGGGGGGTTGTGTAAATTTGTTTAAACTATAAAGATGGTGGTGATTGTCCATGATTTTAGTGACTATTTTGGAGTGTAAATGCCATTTTTTTCTGCTCTTCGCGCATATTTTCTTAAAACCTATCGACTTCAAAAACTTTTACTATAAGACGACTTCTGGTTGTGTAAAAAGCTACTGGTTAGAAGGGGGGAGGGGGGGTCATGTAATTTTCAGTTTCAGCCGTAGGGGGGTTAGGTAATTTTAACATACCAGTCTCAAATTTGTCCCAACCCCCCCTCCACCATAAATAATGAACGGTCCCTATTTTACACAGGGCCCTTTTTGGTCCACCACTTTTTAAAGATGGCGGCCATATACAAACGTTGCATTCATTCAGGTGACCAACTTTCTTTTGGGTTGTGGAACAAGATTTCCTAAAAAACGAAGGTATTTAAAGGTTTTTATTTCATAGCACCATATTGACTGGTTTTTTACTATGTCTATCATTCTATTAAACAGGTATGACACTTTCCGATCATTCTCACAACCTGAGATACTACGGGTGCCTTTAGAAGAACTCTGTCTTCATATTATGGTAAGATCAAACACAATTAAAGCCATAGCGTAATTATATAGATATTTAATAGACTGCCCTCTACAGAGGGTTTGTCATGTGATAACAGTTTGATAATATGACCATTTTTATTTCATAATCATGGAATTCGAAGTTTAAAACATATTTTTACATCTATTTCTTATATTCATTTCATATTTTCTTGCGTACAAAAGATTCTTGAACCTTCAAATGAATTGGGCCCAAATGGATACTTCCATGCCCGTACCGCTGCATATACCTGGTTATGATGCGCAAACGAACGCATACTTTCACCAATAAATATGCACAATATATAGAAACTGAATATAAGAATATACTCTCATATTACTTGGCTACCTGTAAATCAACCTTTCAATATCAAAAACTTCATGCCTTGCACAATTGTGTCATTTGATTTTATGCCATTTTTATGATTATTTGAGACAATTTCATCTCCTCAATTTCAGAAATGTGAGCTGGGGGATCCTGAAGAGTTTCTACGACAGGCTCTGGACCCTCCGCAACAGTCCACCATCCGTAGTGCAATGTCCGTCCTGCGTGATGTAGGAGCATGTGACCCAGATGCTGATGTCCCCCTCCTAACACCCCTAGGTCACCATCTAGCTACATTACCAGTCAATGTGAGGATTGGAAAGATGTTGCTATTTGCCGCCATGTTTGGTTGTCTGGAACCAATTGTAAGTTGATTTTGTTTTAAATCTAGACAAAGCCGAATATGTATCTTATAAAATTGAAAGGAGGCATATGACCCAGATGATGTCCCTCTTATGACTCCACACTAGGTCACCGTCATACTACATTACCAGTCATTAACAGGATTGGAAAGATGTCGCTGTGTGCTGCCATGTTTTGGTTGTCTTGAACCAAGTGCAAGTTGATTAAGATTTTCTTCAAGGGAATAAACCCCCTTATGTTGCAGGAGGTGGCAATGGATGTTGATGCTAATTTCTCCATCCTGACCCGTCCAGGGCACTCTCTAGGTACATTACCAGTTAGTGTTAAGATTTATAATGTATATTTTGCACCATGTTTCTTTGTCTGTAACCAATTGTATGTTGCTCAAAATATGGTTTAAGCAATCCGAATAGCTATCATAGCTGTCTGGTACTATAACATAAATTCAACCAAGTATTTGTAATGTTAATACTTTGTTGTTGCTCCCATTTCAGGCTGTTATGGCTGCTGCTATGACAGATAAGTCACCGTTTGTAGTACCTCTTGGTAAACGAGATCAAGCCGATGCAGCCAAACGGGCATTAGCCATAGGAGACTCGGACCATATAACTATATACAAGGCATATGCTGGGTAGGTATTATATGACATTTAATTACCATTAATTTGTAGTGCCTCTAGGCAAGTAAGATTAAACTGATGTAGTCAAATGTGTATTTGTCTGAGGAGAATCAGACAATGTCACCATATAAATACAGAACGAAAGTAATAACAATTTGTTCTATAGGCTCAACTGAGCCATAACTTGCCATGTTTTGATTTTTTAAACATTAGCAAAAGTTAGGCGATTATAACACAATGTGTATAGATTATAATAGGCAAGGATCCCTGATATTTAGGTGCTGTTCAGAGCATGCACTCAGAATTATGTGTATATAAAATAGAGCCTGACGACCGACCCCTTGCGATAAGGTGCTATTCAGGGCATATGCTTACAGACTAATGTGTGTATGTAATAGGGCATAAGGACCTAGTTTAGGTGCTGTTCAGAGCTTGCACTCACAGACTAATGTGTGTATTGTTTAAGTAGCACCGTATATCAAACATCATGCTTGTATCTCCTGATATATAAAAGAACTATATATCTGTTAAAACGGCATGAAATATCGTCTATTACTATTGATTTTCGTTTGGTCTATCTTTTGTTCTTTTAATTTTAAGAAACTTACGAGCAAAATTCCCCAAACAAAAACAAAACACACAACCCCACCCCACCCCCTCAAACAAACAAAAATAAAAAACCCACACAAAAAAGCAACACAAACTCCCCCACCCACCTCCCAACAACAACACACTAAAACAACAACAAGCAAACCAAAAAACAAAGCAAAACAATGACATAAAACAAGAGAATTTTCACCACAACATTCTAGCAATGTGTGGATCTCCAACCTGACCGGCAGGAGTCTGCAGACGACATTTCAAATTTTCACAAAATGTTTCAAAAATGTCACAATTATTGTATTTCATTACCATATTTGGAATCACCATGAGAAATGCATTGAAATAAGTACAAACATGCCTGGTATTGGTTCAGTAATCTTTGAGATAGGGCTTGAATGTTGGGAAAGGTTTCTGAAAAATCCGTTTTGTATATGTTAAATCTAATAGCCGCTTGGAAAGTGTTTTAACATGTGAAAGGTGACTTATCTTTAAACAAAATTATATTCTTCAAGGTGGAGAGAAGCAATTCAGAAAGGAAGAAGGGCAGAGGCATCCTACTGTTCCAGAAATTTTCTTAACAGGACATCACTACTTAGTATGGAGGTAAGTTAGAGAAGAGTGTGTACATGGGAGAGCATTTTAAGGCTGTGATAAATTAAATGAAACAATATCGGAAAATTTAAAGTAGAAGTCTGTTATATTTTCATTTCTTTGAACACCTAAAATAACTATGCCTGTTTGTATTCAAGTATTATCTAACAAGTAGGGTGTATACACTAGGGTTTTAAACACTTTATTCAGTGTCTACATCAAACACTTTGTGATTGACTGACCCACTTTAAATGTCTGTCTTCCCTTTGGGCAACCCTCAGCTAAATGAATTACTTCCTTTTCATTCCTATTTTGGTAAATAAATGGGTCTAATTTCCTTAAAATTTTCCATTTGTTTACATTTTGTGTGTGAAATCAGTCCAAAAGGAGGGAAATATATGTTTCAGGTAAAGACGTGGGCCAACTTTGTTTTGAAAAGAGGTAAATGTTACGATCAATTTAATTTTGCCAGTGGTATATATATAGTGCCATCAAAATATTATCTGAGTAACCCCTGCGCCCAGTAATGAGGCATCTCTAATGATACATCATAATACCACTAATGTAACGTTTCTTCCCAATTGGAGTGCAAGTGCAAGTATTGTATAGTTTTTTCAGTTCCAAATTGGAGAAACCTCCTTAAAGCAGCAAATTAATACAGAAGGATGTGGGTGCGTATGAAGGTAACAATCGTAATGTGCATCGTATGCATAATGCGTGCATGCAACCCAAACCGTGTGTGTGTGGCCATAACTGTATGCATACATTTGGATCATTTGTGCGCGTGGAAAGATAAAGATCAAATATTGCACTCGCCTATTTGGAACTGATTAAACTATAATATATCAGTAGAATGTGCGTCCTCAGAACTAATTTGAAGGTACCAGTAAGTAGCTCATTAGCATCTTTAGAATACACTGAAGTGCTTCAAAACCTATTTTGTGGACCTGTATAAATGTTTCTCTTTTTCATTTTTAATTTCTCTTGCAGGATGTTAAGAAGGACTTGATGCGACTCGTCAAATCAATCGGCTTCGAGTACGGTCCTCATAAATCGCACAGAAACTCTGCAACCAATCACAAGTCTACATCTCAACAGCGACCTGAAGTGCTTGAAATTAGCAAAACGATAGAGCGAAGTGACACTTTTCCATTAACCCCACAAAACATCTCATTACTTAAAGCGGTACTGACTGCCGGGCTCTATCCCAATGTGACATTCACAAGTTATGTAGAGACACCGGGGCTGGGCAAAGACCCACAGGCTGTGTGTAAGGGCCATACCGTGAAGGGGGCAGTAGCAGTACATCCCTCGTCAGTCAACAGACGGTTACTCACTATAGGATATTTGGTGTTTTTAGAAAAGGTAACATTGCAGTTTTGTACTTTTTTTTACTTAATGTATGAGATATTTAGCAAGGTTTTATGGGGAAGGAGGTTGAATGGGATTGGTAGGGGCATTTGGTAGTATGTTATACACAGTACTGGAAATAAGGTAATTGTTCTGAGGATTATTTTGGTCATGCAGCAGGCATTACAGTGTGGCAAAGTTATTTCCCCCAGGCCTGCCATATTTTAAATGCTGACGGGGCATTGCATCATATAGTAGATACTCTTGTAAAAGTTTCTCTTTTTATATCATTTGACAGAAAGAGATTTGTAGACCTTTCAACAATTGCTTGAGGAAATGAAAACACCATGGACAATTAAGCAAATAGAATAAAGGGATCATTAGGACGACGAAAACCCCCCAACCCGGTTCAATGGGCTGACTGACCCATTTCTTTTCTAGAATTATAATTGTTTTATTTTATTTTTAAAAAAAATGTTGTAAGACATTTTTTGGACAACTCTTTTTTGAAAACAATCAAACCAAACAAATCAGACAAAAACGCCCGACCGACCTTACCTTAAGAGTCCGTTTGTCCGCAGAACACGGATTTTGTTCTCACCCTAGATGAATATTTTCAGTCATCCAGTAAACAAACTAAATCAATCGACCTAACCAATGGTTCAGCTGCCTGACAAAGTAATTTGTGATTTAGTGCTTTAGTATATTCAAAAGGGACCACTAATACATCTTGATTTCTTTTGATTCCAGGTGAAATTATCCCGTGTGTACATACGTGATGGCACGCTGGTTTCGCCGTATCCTTTACTACTATTTGGCGGTGGGCTAGCAGTGCAACATAGAGAGAAACTCATATCAGTAGATGACTGGATCAAATTTGAGGTAAATATTGCTTCATATAAACTTCTCAAGAAAGTTCGTAAATGTTTTTCACTCGACAATTTTACGGATATTTCACAAATTTTTCAGATATTTAACAAATTTTTCAGATATTTTACAAATTTTTGGGATATTGCATGATTTTTGGGATATTTCATGATGTAGTTTCCAAAATTAGTGGCGGATTTAACACATTATTCGCTCCTACCTATAGTTGAGCACTACTTCTAGTGATGGTTGGTTCCCCCAAGATTTGTATATTTTATTATGTATTCAAATGGACAGCTGATGTGTTTCGTAGGATTCTTTCCAATGAATAAACCCAATGCATAGCAATCACTTGTTTCAGTGCTCAACCACTTGCTTGACAATGTGGGGAGGTCTCAATCTGAATGTGCCAAATTTGCCTCTATTTTGTGGTCCAAAACAACTCTTTGACAGCTACAGATAGTGCTCTATTGATTTTTGAGCACAAAATAGTTCTGATTTGGTCATGTTCAGATAAAGAGACCTCATATTCTCAAACAAGTAACTGAGCACTGAAACAATTGATTGCTTCAAATTTGAACACATACACTTTCATTGATGTGCAACACACTATGGACATACAGTCATAAAAAAGTGTCTATACAGGTAATAAATGGGCTTCTAACTCTAAAAATATATATCCTACCTAAAAATATTAAATTATAAAGTTGTTGAAAAATTCATCTTCTTTGATATGAGATATTGCACGCTGGGATCAGGTGATTATTCAAGAAATGACACTCCCAAATGTAAGGTGAAGTCCGATTTTCATTTTCACATTTTTAGGTCGTCCGTAGGAAGAGACCTTATGGCAGCATCCTTCGTGTGTAGTCTGTGTGTGTAGTCTGTGTGTGTCTGTGTGTGTGTCAACAATTTGGTATACACTTTTTGGTATACACTTTTTGTTACAATTTGGTATACACTTTTTGTTTTGTCCATTTCTTTTCCATACAATGTCCAATTGCAATCAAACTTCGGTCATAGATGCAACATGGGAACCTTCATATGTTAATGAGGTCAAAGGTCACATACCAAGGTCAAAGGTCATCCGAGGTCAAGATGTATATGTAAAAGTGGCTGCATATGTAAAATTGATTACATTTGTTCATTTCTTTTCCATACAATGACCAATTGTAACCAAACTTTGGTCATAGATACAACATGGAAACCTTCATATGTTAATGAGGTCAAAGGTCACATACCAAGGTCAAAGGTCATCTGAGGTCAAGATGTAAATGTAGAAATGGCTGCATATGTAAAATTGATTACATTTTTCCATTTCTTTTCCATACAATGTCCAATTGCAATCAAACTTCGGTCATAGATGCAACATGGGAACCTTCATATGTTAATGAGGTCAAAGGTCACATACCAAGGTCAAAGGTCATCCGAGGTCAAGCTGCATATGTAGAATTGATTACATTTGTCCATTTCTTTTCCATACAATGACCAATTGTAACCTAACTTTGGTCATAGATACAACATGGAAACCTTCATATGTTAATGAGGTCAAAGGTCACATACCAAGGTCAAAGGTCATCTGAGGTCAAGATGTAAATGTAGAAATGGCTGCATATGTAAAATTGATTACATTTTTCCATTTCTTTTCCATACAATGACCAATTGCAACCAAACTTCAGTCATAGATACAACATGGACACCCGCATATGTTAATGAGGTCAAAGGTCGCATAGAAAGGTCAAAGGTCATCTGAGGTCAAGATGTAAAAATTAGTACACTTTTTTTTTGTCTCTTGTTCATTTTTTTTTTGTCTCTTGTTCATTTTTCCATACAATGACCAATTGCAACCAAACTTGGGTCACGGATGCAACATGGAAACATTCATATGTTAATTAGGTCAAAGGTCACATACCAAGGTCAAAGGTCATATGAGGTCAAGATGTAAAATTAGCTGCATATGTAAAATTAATTACATTTAAACAGGTGAAGTACAATTGCAACCAAACTCCAGGATGTTTATTTTATTTTTTATATCCTGGATCCGCTAGTGGTCTAACCTCTTTCTTTCTAGATGCCTGTGGTTTGAGATCCACCTTGTTTTTAATCTACCCTATAAACGGACGACCTATTTGGGACCGCTGTCCCTATTTTTATTTTCTACACGCGGGCCAGGTACCTTATCGATTACCGGTAGTGCAATTGGGGGATGTATGCGCAGGTTGGACAGTCGGCCGTATTTTTCCGATGGATCAATATGCTACCTGTCATACTCTCCCCGGTGTTGAATTGTAAAATGTGAAAATGAAATTGTGACTTTACCTTACATTTCGGATTGTCACTTCTTCAATATTCAACCGATCCTTGCGTGCAATATCTCATATTAAAGAAGATGAATTTCTCAACAACTATATGATTTCATATTTTTAGGTAGGATATATATTTTTAGAGTTAAAAGTCCATTTATTACCTGTATAGTTACTTTTTTTGATGACTGTATGTGACCATGCATGATGAACCCAGTGTAAAGTCGCCAGTACATATTTGGAGATATAGGCCAATAAACCAAACACAAATCAATAAAAAGCATTTTTCAGTAACATATTTTGATTTTTCAGTACTCATGTGAAAATTGGGTCTGAACAATCTTGTGTTTTTATTGATTTATGTGAGGGTTTTTTCTCCCATATATTTAAATATAAACTGGTCATTTTACACTGGGTTTGCCGTGGATGGTCACATGTCCATAGTGTAAAGGCATCAAGGAAACAATATTCTGAACTTTTTCGAGAGGATCTGATAAGAAAATATAATATTTCAATATCATGTTTTTGGTATATTGCCAATGAGTCGGCTATTTTTATTTCTATTTCTTACCTCTTTGTGTAACACTGAATATGTCTGTCTTTTCTTTTTTGATACCCTATATAAAACCAATAGGGCCCTTGATATAAATATAAGCAAATTCATAATATTGAAAGTTTCTTTGTGTACAAATCCAAAAAAAGTGAAACATTTACTGTTGAGTAACATCTTTTACTTCTTTTGGATTTGAACACAATGTCTACAAATAATCCAGTTGAACTTATTCAAAGATTTTATCAAATTAATGTTATGAAATGTTAAAAAATGTTAATGTTTTCCCCTTCGATGATCTAGGCACCAGCCAGGACCGCAGTAATTTTCAAGGAGTTGAGGAGTCTACTGAGTTCAGTTCTTGCCAAAAAAATCAAGGATCCAAGTATACAGTTACAAAGTAAGTGGCCATACTATGTATGTATGTGAAATATTGCATCAAATAAGGCCAAGAAAGAAAAAAAAGATCTGTCTCACATACCCTGTGCGCATAAGTATGTAGATTCATTTTTGCCGCATAACCTTACGCAATAAGCCCAATTTTTTAGTTGTCTGCAAAAACTGAAATAAAAAAAAGCTCCGAAAGCGCAAAAAAAAGAAGAAAAGTGAGCCAACAAAACTATCAAAAAAGAATTTCCGCATTTAGCATAGATATTTTTCAAAAAATAAAAAACCCAATGAAAAACCCCATAAAATGGCATATTGCGTAGCTATTTTCCCAAATGTATTCGAGACAGATTTTTTTTGTTGGCCTAATACAGCTTGCCTACTTCACATTTTTTTTCATTATCTGACAGAAAATATACCATATTTTCTAGGTATTCATTGCTTTTGGAATTTGAAGTTATACTTGGAAGTTGAGATGTGATGTTAGCATAGATGCAGCACTTTTCCTGTCAGGGCTGATATTCTTCATTGACCCCCTAAATGCATCATTCCATTTGAGTTCCATATACGATTTTAAGACGCAAAACACTGAAGAATGAATCGTGCAAACACTAGAATACTCACTAATTCCACCCCCTTCCCAACTTGAGGTGACATGGAGTGTATGTGTGTATTCTCAATCACAAATGGTGAGTGCATGCCTTTTGAATAGGCTCCCTCTCTCTCTCATGATCAATGTTGAATCAGAATTGTCATTGAAACATTCCATGTTTAGTTCACATTGCGTTTTTCAGCAAAAATTCATATAATAACGTTCTTCTAAATTCCTGATGAAACTATTCCATGATTCATAATGTTGAAACGTGTTTTTGTGTATCCATAACTTGTGGGGCTGTCCAACATTGAACTGGGTTGAAGAGAGAGAAGGGTGAAATTGGGAAAAGAAGAGGTTGGGAAAAAGTGAGGGTGGTTTGTTGGGGTAGGGGAGGGCAGTAACTTGGGGAAGATGGCGGGAGGTTGGGGACGTTTGCAGTCATTAGCATAGGAAAGGGAGGGGATGGTTGGTTTGGGGACAGGAGTGCGGGTCAGGTTTGAGATAGGGAAGAGTGAGGGTGGGCCTGGGGAGGATTATCATTGTTTGCATTAAACTGAGCTTAGACACATTTACGATGATCAATCAAGTTTTGTCTGAAATCGTACAGAAATATTTTATCATTTTGATACAAAGTTATTTTTGATTTCCTAACAGAGGATGAAGTAAATCATAGGTCATGAACAATTTTAACATTCTAATACAAAGTTATTTTTGTTTACTTACAGATGAGAATGTGATACAAATCTTGATGGATCTCATACAATGTGAAAGGTGATAAATGTGATAACATGGTATGGATTGTTGATGGACATTGTACTGGGGTAAAAGTTAATTATGTAAAAGGCCAGGGGGGGGGGGGGACTGTTCTACAGGCCCATATTCTTTATGTTTTTGTGCAATTTTCAAACTTTTCTTGAACACATTCAATTTATTCAAAAATATAAGTTTAACAGGTTCGACGTCGGACAAGTTTAAAACTGTCAAGTTTTTGTCAGGATTAGCTCTGACTTCTTCAGGACCAATTATTATAATATTAAGTAAAACATAGAGATTGCCACTTCTCTATTATTATCATCATTTGGGCTGCCCCTTGCCCGATGATTTGAGAGTTCTAAACGTAGGTTGCCGCTGGCCTACTATAATATTATATACCCTGGTCAAGTTCATAACAGCGTCAAATGACCTTTACAGATCAGTGACCGCAATACTGTGCAATAGATTTTTTGTAGTCTGTAGTAGACAAGGGACAGTCTCTATGTTATTTCCATTTGTCAAATGGAAAGTCCTTTGGAATAGGTTCTATAAGAGCCAAATTACCAATATGACTATATTGGAATGGACACTGTATAGGGTGAAAGTGTATATTGGGATATACACTGAGCCAAAAAAGAAACTTATAAAAAAAAGAAACTTATACAATTTTAACAGATCACCAAATAAAATTCTGTGCATGAAAATGTTCCAAATTTGGATACAATATTACTGCAATGTATTGCTTTAACTGGCAGTCAATAACCAATTGTTTGCTTCAATGACACAAGAGAAATGTGAACTGACCCTATGGTGATCTGTTAAAATTGTATAAGTTTCTTTTTTGGCTCAGTGTAGTATGAAAGGGTCTCATAAGAGATGCGAATGGTGATAAATGGTATACTACTTTTTGGTAGACATTACGCAGGGTGAAACTTAATTATGCCATACAAATTAATTAATGAATCTGAAACAATATTATGAAGTGTGATTATGTGAAATGGCTATTTACTACTTATGAGGAAAATGTATACAAATGAAGAGCTTTTTTGCAAAAGGGCCTACAGACCACCCCCACATGTTACTCATTTTGCATTATGGAATTTGCATTGACAAGTCCATGGAATTAATCAAATTATTGTATGGCTGTGTTCATTACTGTTTCTATGACTTGGATTAGTGCACCAATAATACAAGCCACATTCCACATAATGAATAGCCATCCATTCAATAATGCAAATGAGTAATATGCAGAAGTGGATGTAAGCCCTTTTGCAAAGCAGCTTTTTAAATATTGATTGCAATGAGGGGCATGGTTCAAATTATAGGCTCAAGGTATTTCGAAGCCAGGGGAGGCATAGTCTGATTTTGAGATAACCGCGGGCCTAAAATCTAAATCGTGACCTGAATGGAAGCAGTTAATATTTGATTATTCACTTACCAAAGTTCCATGAAGGTACACGTGTAAGGCCATTATCAATTCTCTTTGACGAGTTGAGAAAATACTGATGTAATTGCAACAGCCCAAAATATCATTGATTTCCGAATCCACAAACTGGTCAAAGATTTGACCAGCGTATTTCACTTATAGTCTATCCATCTGAGAGCGATCTTTGGTGCTCGGATGGGCAGGGGAGATGAGTAAAAATAAGATGTGATGTCTTCTGGCGTATTATTTGCTGGTTGTCGAAGGATCCCATTTTATTCCAACCTCCGGTCGAACCTCATCTATAATGTGATTTGAAACAACTAAGCTGCCTTATGCAAACACACACAACACTGTTCCAATGCATATTATATTCTCATCACACACATGCACATAGCAGCTATACGTCTAGTGTACCGTTCAAAGAGAGACAAATATCGAACCATTTGCGCATTATCTGAAATCAAAAGGCTTTGAAATCGTCACCTGTGATTTCGGCCTATGAATATAATCACAAAGCTGAAAAAGATCGAAAGTGATGGACTTTTTAACATTCAGCATATTGTAGGAGGCCACATTTAATTTTTATTTGCTATCTTGTAATGTTTCCAACAGTAAATAATGTATATTTTCACTCGGATTGGCCGGGCCTATAGTAAGATAAAATGATTGTAAAATGATATGAATCTCCGTATTCCTATGTTCTGTCTGCAAGTCCAAATCAATCAGATTTCCTTGTTAAGTAAAGAAAGAAACAAATACGCTTACAAGGATATGGCATCAATATTGAAAGGTATGATTTTCATATTCAAACAAATATTATACAATTTGAACGTTGACAAACTAAATAAAGTTTATTTTCTGACTTATAAAATGAAAGGTTGTCTTCATCGGGGTCTATCACTCTACATGTACCTGTTCATAGAGGCCTGTAGTACAGTAGAGCTTAAAATTGCACCAAATAAGACCATTGAAGATGAGATGCAGCCAGTGCTTGCCAAATTGAAAGCATTTTTTGAAATGGAGAAAGGGAAAGCTACCTGTCTTTGCAACGTCAATTAAACTGACTCTCATGGCACAACTTGGGTTATGATGATAAAAGTATGTGGATAACATAATTATTTTTTATTGTGGCCGTTTTTCACTCTACTGATTCCATCGATATTTTTGTCAGAAAATAGCCTCCTCTCCCAGTCAATGGAACGGCTGAGTCACGTGGTTGGAAGATCGGTCTCAGATGGATAGACTATAATGCTTTGCATTTATGCTTTCAGCTGAGTCAATGATATACTGATGTAAACAAAGAGGCAGACGATGGCAGAATGTGTAAAGTCAAAGGTCAGCAGTGTAAATCACCACGTTAAAATATACAGGGTGTTCAAAACAAAATAGTTTGCCGTATGATTACGTATGTCAATCGGGGGGTCGTGGATGGCGCATCGGCTGAAGTTGACAGATAACAGTTGACGCTGTTTCAACTTGTGCACCGATATCCGCCTACATCAGCTGATGCGCAAGGACGGGAGTATGAATGCGCCATAATTTGTCAACCGTGGGGTGTGACGTCATCAAAATCTGCCCGGGCAGAATTGTTTTCCTTGACATCATATTGAAATTGAAGGCATAGCTTGATTATCCCCTTACTTTTAACTAATCAAATGACAGGAGTCTATATGAGCTCGCTCGTTGACTGAAGACCATGGGCTTACTACTTTCTATAGTTTCTGTCATAATACCTTGGACATAATTCCACTAATACGTGCGTGCGTGCGTACATGCGTATTAGCGTACGTGCGTAAACCCGGTAGTGCGTACCGGGCGCTTTCAAATTGATCGCGCCTCCTCATTGGTCAATTGTGAAATAGATACGCGCATGCATGCATATTTGTTCGCGCATTTCATGCATTCCAGGATGCAGCTCCGCGAACAACAACAAAATACGCTCGCGTGAAATAGCTTGAATTATGTCCAAGGAATTATGACAGGGACTATAGCTATCGAAGGTCAAGGGAAATAGTAGGCCCACGGTCTCCAGTCACAGAGGGGAGCTATTTTGCACCATTTCCTGAATATAGAGCAGGAAATATTTGTTTTTAAATATATAACATATAACAATATACCTGTCATTTGAAATCCTTTGATAAACGTAAGATATACTCACATAAATCCTCATGAAAATTACTGTGAGCGGGGAAAAAACTCCCATAAAAAGCTACTATTGGCCTCATAGCTCCTCACCTCAGTCTTATTTCTAATAGTTAATACATTTTTTTTCTCAAACCAATGACTCAAATTCATGAAAATAAAGAGTTAAACTACATTTGAGGTATTTCGATTTCATTTACTCTATTGATTTGTTACAAAACCAAAACATTAGGCCTAAGGCCCGTATTCTCGTACGTAGTTAAACACGGTTTTAAGCTAAACACGCGTCTAACTTTGACTTTAGACACAGCGTTTAACTAAACGCGATTCTCGTACATTTGTTTTACTTAAACACGCGTCTAACTCACTGAAAAGTGTCTAACTTTAAACATGGGTATGGGGGTAGTTTAAGGCGCGTTTAACTAAACAAATACACGAACTGTATGCCTTGAATGATTACTCAACCGTGCCCGCTGTAAGCTGCCGAGCATATTGTGTAGTATTAAAAATACACGTGCGTTTGAGGTATTCAGTCGATATCTATTGTAACCTATTAGGGCCACAACAACAATAAATACCTGTATACATACTATATAGTAACGCACAACGACCCTGGGAATGAGATTCGCTGAGTTTAAAACCGTGTTTAGTTAAACACGTTGTTTAAAAGATAAACTCGCATTTTAGTTAAACACACGTTTAGTTAGACACGATTTTAAGCTAAAACCGTGTTTAGTACGAGAATACGGCCCTAAATGTCCATAACTTGATAATTTGTATTTGAAGTTCTGAGAAAAAGTGATTTTCATTAACCCGTAACTTTGGTTAGGAATGTGTACCAAATTGTTCCTTAACTTGCACATATTATCATAACATCATTCATATGTCCCTCATTGTGCCTCATTGACACGCATTGAGTCATTTGTTTTTATACCTGACTTCTCTTGTGCTGTTCAGTGTTATAACAACAGCATATTTTCAAAGACAAAGTTAAGACTTCACTAAGTAACATCCCTCTTATTTTGTTCAGTTTTGACAACATAGCATTTTTTAAAGACAAGTCCCCTTTGAACATTGGCAGCAATCAGTGGTTATTTAATTGATCACAGTTTTTTTGGTATATAAAGCAAAAAGCAAAAATCGAAACGGGCTCTTTTCATCCACTTTTTGAACTACACAGAAAGAGCATTAAAATTGTAATTATATAAGGATTTCCCTGGTGTTTTCATATTTAAAATTTAACGAACAGTTTAAAATTACAGGTGCATTTTAGTGACTTAGGGATCACATCAAAACTCGACCGCCAGGCAACCGCTGGTTACGGCCGGTTCCGCCCGGTTCTCACAAAACGTGTCATCTGTTATAATATACACACATAATGAGGTCAAATAGTTACACTCTGGTGAACACGACCGGCTGATAGTGCCTCGTCACATGCGTGAGCAATACAATCTTGAAGTAATGGGCTCTTAAGTCTCAGTACAATACAGCCATTGATTTCCGCTGGGGTTGGCTTTTTCAATCTGTTTATAGCTCAATTAACTTTTTACAATCAATACCGAAAGTCCAATGGTGCGCTATTATTATGACCGCAAAGTAACAGATTGATAGTGTAAATTGGTCCGGTTACGGCATTAAGTAAACCGGCGGTTGTTCAGTGTTGCATGCGTGAATATTCATATACCAGTAAAACAGTTGACCTGAAAGAACCGGGCGGAACCGGGCGGAAGGGGCGGTCGAGTTTTGATGTCTTCCCTTACTTACTTTTATGAGATCTTTATATCAAAGGATACATTTGGATTGCAAGTGAAATGGACCATTACAATTTGTCAAATTTATTTATTTGAACTTAGCACAACACCAAAAGTAAGTCTCCCTCTCAAAATTTTGTCATAACATCGTAAGGGAAAATATGTTACCAATAAAACTTAGTTAGAAATAATCCTATGACTGTTTCCTAAGTGTTGTTTGAAAATGAAAGATGTCCATGACTTCATGGCCGAATGAGCTCAAATGGAAGATAAAAACTGCCCTACTCAAAAGTCACAACTCACTGTGCTAATATCTGAGCCAAGAAGGGGATTTACATGGCTGAATGATCATGAATTGATTACACATTACAGTAATATTCGCTAAAACACGGGTGTTTTTCCATTAGTAAGAAGCAATTCATGAACTTTTGTGACTTTTGAGAAGGGCAGTATTTATCTTCCATTTGAGCTCATTCAGCCCTGAAGTCATGGACATCTTTCATTTTCAAACAACACTTAAGAAACAGTCATAGGATTATTTCTAACTAAGTTTTATTGGTAAAGAGGGGGACTTACTTTTGGTGTTGTGTTTATAACACAGATCATGGTTGTCAACATTTGTTTTATTTAGAATTGTGTAACTCTTACATAGATTTATTTATTATTACTACACTGAAACACTTTTATATGTGATATTTATAGGTATATATATACACAAAGAATTAAGTTAAGCACCCCCCCGTTTTTTTACAACCTCGCACATTACAAGTTTGTTGTCGTCAAAACAGTGTAGTATACCCATGATATTGCTATATTTTCTGGAGAAGTGATATTATGGTCACATAAAAACATAACAATCATGCCGTTTTCAATATTTTATTCTGAATAATTTAAGGTGACATTTTTTGGGAATTTTAGGCATATTTTCACCTCAATTTAAGTATGGAGCTATAGGTCCATCACGGACAGTGTGGATGACGTTTATGTTTTCTAACGTACAGTCATTGTTCTGAGAAGACCTCTAGCGATCTTTGCGTCAATAACGTGTGTAGGACCCACGTGATCGGATCACTGACTCAACCCTACGACCTACGACCACGTGGATGATAACACGAGCGATGGGCGTCACAGATGAGTGCACTCATCTGCATTTCATCAATGGATAATTGCTAATGTCATACCAATCATTATTATTTGATCTCACATACCTTAGAATATATGCCAATGTATACATATATTAGGGGGTGCTTAACTTAATTCTTTGTGTATATGTACTTAATACTTGAGTCGTTTGAGAGAAATGTGAAGTCAATGCAAGCCTGCTGATGTGAATAATGCCACATCCCTGAAGGTGGAATGCCATTGTGAGCATATCAACATCTGCACAAATATATATTGATTTGTCTCATTTCTCCAGAAACAAGAAATACATAGGGTACTGACCCAACTTTATACAGCACCAAAAAAGATTTCTTGTATAGTCCAGCATGCTAAGCACCACGTTGTCAACTGGAATTTCCCCAGAAACAAACAGCGCAAAATATGTGTTAAAGTAATTATCAGCTGGAGATTGTCTGACTTCCACCTTCATAATACATGGTGCATATAAGATATGAAAAGAAGTTGAATCCCAACTAAAATGTGTTATTCGAAAAATAAAGGGTCTTTAAGAAAAAACAACAGAGGTCTGAATTGGAGTCGCATCAATTGTACTGCTTGCAGCAGGATTTTCTTAAAGACCCCCATTTAACAATATTACAAGCCTGGGAACCAGTAGACACTTGTGACAGAAATCAGTGGTCATGGGAAGAAAGTGAGGCATGCTGGTATTGCACAAGAAATCTTCTTATAAACAAAACAATTTTAATCACAATGTACAACTTACTTTCATAGTGTTGCTCTCTTGAAACGATTTTATAATAATAAAACATATAGAATACAATTAATAATACAAGCAGTAAAGTGTCAATTTTTAATGTTTGTTCCTATCCTGTATCATATAACTCATATAAAAAGTCATTTTCCTTTTTATTTGGTGTCAAACCACAAGATTCAATTTAAAAAATATGTTATTTGATTGATTAAAGCAATATTGTGAGATCTTTTTCAAAATTGTCCACTTCGAGGGCTCAGAAACACAAGGCCTTATCTTCATTTTGACCATTTTGAGAAAAAGACTATTAAAGATTTTTAAACACATTGGGGAGATGGATATGAGGCCTTGTGATACTGGCTATAACTTTGAAAGGGGTTGTGTTATGGGGATAAGGCTGTGTGTTACTGGAAAGAAAATTTCTTTCTGAAAATTTTGAAACCAAAATCTAATTTTTGAAAAAATGGAGATGAGGCCTTGTGTTTCTGAGCCCTCGACTTATTCCCCGTCTCTTAGGCCAGCAAAAAAAATGTTGACTTGCCCTTTCAGGGCCAGAGTGTGGGACGGAGGGTCGGATTTTTTTTAAATTTTAATTTTTTGAAAATCTTAACAACGTGAGATACTACACAGAAAAACGTTTTAAAGATTTTTTTGATTTTTTTAAATTTTTTATGATTTTTTTTAAATTAATTTTTTATACAAGCAGATACTACTCAAAAATACGTTTTCATCCTTCTTTATTGTTATGTGCTTCTTTTATTTTTTCTTCTTCTTCAATATAAGCCTACTTTTTCTTCTTTTTTTTGAAAAAAGAAGGAAAAAAAAAGAAAAAGAAAATAGCGACCCTAGATTTCCGAAAATTCGGGTCGGTCGGAAAGGGCAAGTCAACTTTTTTTTGCCTTATATGAAGTTTGGCTTATAGTATCAGGAAAGACTTTCTGGGACTCATAAATCAATCTTGACCATATTTTCGACCAATATATTAAAACCATTACAGACCTTTACTAAATCATAAAGGAAATCTGCTTCCAAGTTGTGGCATCTGAACGATACTAGTACAGTCCAAAATCTGGGACCTAAAGTACACTTTCCGACTTTTTTCTTAATAAAACTACATATTAAGAAGAAATAATTCAGGTTGAAATCAGAGCATGTCTACAATGTTTATCTGTGTATCTTTTAAAATGTTGCATTATGTATTGACTAATGACTCCGAGTGACCCAAATTGACTGTTACATTTTAAAGCTGAACATCCATGGTCTAGAGAGAATTATTACACCTCATAAATATTCATGAACTAATCATGGCAATTCATTGGCCAATTCCTATCATTAGTACTATTTCCCTAGGGAAATAGTTTTGACTATTTCCCTACAACCTCATCCCCAGAGTCACAGTGAGGTGTAATAAAACAAATACTACATGGTATGATCGGGGCAATAGGGCATACTATTTTCCCTCGGTACTGGCTACAAAATAGTTTGCACTTTTTCCCCTCTAACCATGTAGTATTTGTATACTGTTGTCAAATTTTGACTATCATCAGTTAAGTTGTTGATACAAGTAGCATTTTACTGAAAGGTACCTAAGTGAACATAACTGGGCACACACAAGATACATTTTTGTTTATGAAAGTGCCTACTTACGTGAATATAACCAGCATGCGCTGGTATATTATATTTGAATAACTAATTACTAACATGTGCCCAGCTCTGTTCTACACACAAGATACATTTTTGTTTATGAAAGTGCCTACTTACGTGAATATAACCAGCATGCGCTGGTATATTATATTTGAATAACTAATTACTAACATGTGCCCAGCTCTGTTCTACACACAAGATACATTTTTGTTTATGAAAGTGCCTACTTACGTGAATATAACCAGCATGCGCTGGTATATTATATTTGAATAACTAATTACTAACATGTGCCCAGCTCTGTTCTACACACAAGATACATTTTTGTTTATGAAAGTGCCTACTTTCATGAATATAACCAGCATGCGCTGGTATATTACATTTGAATAACTAATTACCAACACGTGCCCAGCTCTGTTCTCTATCTAATATTATAAAGACAACGGTAATTTCGTCGCCAATGACAAATGCCCAATAGCTTAAAACAATTGAAGGAAAAGTATTTCACAAGCACTAAGATACCAACAGCAGGTTTTTTCGTGGTTTAGACCCCGAAGTTATGCATGACTCGAATTGTTCAAATATTTCAGAGAATTATTCTGGAAAATAAGAGAAAGGAGAGGCCTCCCTTGCTCTTAAAACCCCTACATGAACATTTTTGAAGATAATTAGGTCATTCGCCAATAGACATACGATGATCACAGGTATTAACATCACATTGAAATATTACATGGTGTCTAAAGTTATTGTTTGCGGATTATTTTTGTTTGCCTTTTTCTTTCGATAATTTGAAATAATTTCTGCAGTTGTGTATAAATATGGATTGATTGCGGAATTAATTGGTATCACAAAGGTAACCAACCATGCAAACACTGACGGAGGTAATTCAATAACCCTCGCCTGAACCAGTATTCCAAGGATAATCACCGGCGATATACACATGAAATCTGTAGCAACTATCGCAGTTACTTTACTGGTGAGTCTGATTTGTTCGTCCATATCAGGAGTGCGTCCAGACTGTTTTGCTGACTTCATAACAGCTCTAACAATCTCTATGTAACACCCTAGAATAATGAGATAACATAAACAGTTCAAACCGAGAAATAGTACTGTTGAAAAATACAGGCCGTTAACAAGACCTGTAAATTGTGTAGTAAATGTCCTCTCCAAAAATCCCAAATTACCAATTATGATCTTGGTGGCATTTTGACTATCGGAATAAGTTTTGGTTAAAGCTAATGGCAAACCAATACACACATGCGAATTATCGTAAAATAAAAAGTTCCTTCCAGCTAAAACTGACGGGACAACACCCAATGCTATTGAAAACACCCAAATCAGTACCGATGTCACAATTGTTGATCGTCTACCTAATCTCTTAGAGGAGTATGGGTATTTTATACAAATAAATCTATCAATACTTATCAAGACTAGAAAGAAAACTGATAATTCTGTCGATGCTATTGACAATGCTCCTGATATTCTACAGGTAATGCCAGTTCTCCAGGCTTCAGATTGCATTGGAAAGTTTTCTCCATAATAAATATCAGCAGATGCAACAGTGATCATGTAAAAACCCATGAGTGAATCAGACATAGCCAGATTACTTAGCAATAAATCCTGCACTTTATATTTTTTAGTATTGATCTTTCTCCAAACCAAAACAAATACATTCCCAGCAAGTGCATTGATACCAATGATCCACATCAGAACAACTAATACCCTGTCTGATAACAACCGATCACATGTGAGATAAGGGGATCTTTTATCTGATGCACTGCACTTGACACCATTAGGTACATAACACTCGCATATTTCATGCTCATTTACAGCCAACTGCGAATTTTCAGGAAGGGCAGAAAAGGTATCACGAGTTACATATTTCAATAAATTATTTCTTATTTGGAAGTAAGATAATCGAGTGCTTGATATTTGGACACTCTGTCAACTTATTGCCAGATAAATCAATGGAAGATATATTTACCAGATCTTTGAATATATTAAAATCAAGGTGTGTTAGCATATTATCACCCAATCCAAGGATGCGTAAATTAAACAATCTGTCAAAAATGCCCGCGCTCAACCTCTGTAATTGATTAATTTCCAAAAAGAGATATTCCACATTGCGTACGCCATTGAACACATCCGTAGGCAATGATACAATCTGGTTTTTACCAATGAGTAGTGTTTTTAGATTATCCAAACCATTAAACACGCGATGATTTACTGTAGTCAGGTGATTTCCATGGATGTAAAGTTCATTCAAGTTTCCTAAATCAGCAAACAAATTTCCCGGCAATGTTGTCAAATTATTATAATTCAGAGACAGGTAAGTTAACTTTCCCAACCCCAAAAATGTATTTTCATCCAAGGTAACCAACTGGTTCATATGCAGCCACAGTTGAATCAAATTTGTAAGGTCCACGAATATAGTACTTGGTAATGTTGTCAATTTATTGCCCTGTATTATAAGGACAACTACCTTACTTAATCCCGCAAATGTACGATTATTCAAGATCAATCGGTTATAATCAAGCCCAAGTTGGATCAAATTGTCTAGCTCCTGAAATAGACTATCCGGTAATGTTGTCAAATTATTGCTAGCTAGAGCCAGCAGAGCTAATCTACCCAATCCAAAAAATGTTTGCTCGTCTAAAGTGATTAATTGGTTACTTTTCAGATACAGTTGTTTCAAGTTATCCAGTCCTTTGAATATAGTCCCTGGTAAGGTTATAACATTATTACCATTAAGAACCAATAAAGTTAATCTACCTAACCCAAAAAATGTATTCTCGTCTAAGGTAACTAATTGGTTTCTTTGCAGCCACAGTTGATTCAAGTTGTCCAGACCCTTAAATACAGTTCCTGGCAATGTAACTAATTCATTGTCATCCAGAGATAGGACAGCTAACTTACCCAAACCATGAAACGTGCTTTCATTCATAGTTACCAACTTATTGAATTGCAGGTACAGCTCAAACATATTTTCAAGCCCTCTAAACAAACCACCTGGTAATATGGTCAATTCGTTGTTATGCAAGTACAAGTGAGTTATTAATGTTAACCCCTGAAATAAATCTTCATCAAGTTTGGTCAATTTATTTCCATTAATAAACAGGCGATTTAGCAAATGTGATCCCCAAAAGGCCCCTGGGTAGGGTCCTTGAAAATCAGTCAAACCCGAAAACAAATTGCTTTCAAGTTTCACTATGTTGTTATTGCTTAGATCTAAAACGAGTGTATCAAGTGGGTACATAATCAGTAATTTGTGGGTTTGAAGCAAACCATCATCAATGCATTCAAGCAGCACTTCTTTGTGGCGAATAGTGGCATTACAATTTGATGGAAATCTCAGTCTACATATATCATTATGAAGTAGATCACACGTGATTTTGTCATTATAACCCTTTACTCTTTTGCAACGTGGTATCTGGTGTACTTTGGGATCGGATAAGACAACAGTATTAGATTCTGGGCACACATAGCCTGAATCTGATGCTGATATCGCACTGACTAAGATACTGACATTACCTTGCAGATTTAAGTGAATACTGTCCTGAAGAAGAACACTACTGCATACCTCTGCACCTACATTTTCATTTATGTAAATAACAACATACCTATTTTTACAGTCTATCAAGTCTCCCTGTCTTTCAACATACAGGAAAAATGGTTCCTTTGAAACGTTACTGGCTGGTATGTCGATCCGAGCGTGATATCCCAGCGTTGCATTAATCTGGAGACTGCAGGTGTGATATGCACTTCCATGTAAGAAAACGGCATTTTTGCTGGAATTTCTATCTTCAAAGTGACATCCTTGAATGTCGTTGCTGTCAATTACATTCCATAGCGGTGTCACCAATAGTTGAGCTGATGCCACCGACCATTTATGAACAATGGTATTGTGAAGTAGAACCATTATAATGAAGACGAATCGCAAATCGAAACTGACGGCCATGGTTGGCAAATGGATGAATCACTATCTGGTCTCTTGTCAGTAATTTCGTTCAGGATTAATGATTCTAGGTTAACTTAGGCTCGTCTTATAAGTCTTGTTAGAACTTGTACTAAAGTAATAATCAACCCCGCAAAAGTATTAGTGACTACTGGCTACTGTTATCAAATCCCAACTGCTGAAGTAGTATTCACTACCGCTGTGGTAAGTCTATTTGAAGTAAGTTCGATCACGGCGGAAGTTTATCACCAGTAAAGTATCACCAAGATAATAATCAACCCCCCGGTAACCAATAAAGTACTAGTATTGTACAAGTCTACTGCCGTAAACTATACCACACCGAATGACGAAGAATTTTCCCAATGTGAAATGAACTGAGTGATATCAAGTCAGTAGTTAGTACAAGGCATGTTCAGTTATATACTTATGATGTAGAATGAGTACCATTAATAACTACCTGCATCTTAGTTTCGTTGTTCATTGGCGCAGTAAGCCGACATGACCTACTGTTACCTCTAAGGTAGCCTTTACTTTTCATGAAGTAATATGAAATGGTGGAACTAGAAACGGATACCCATGTAGTATGTACCGATTCAAAGTAGCATACGGCACAAGTCATGCCCACCACGATAGCATATCTAAATGACAAAGTTGTAGTTGTGTACTAAACCATGCTTACTGTGTGAATCCGAATTGCTTAGTGAGTCCCCGCAGATATGGTGAAACTGTACAGAAAAACTACTCGCTACAAAACTTTGAGTTCATTCTAAAATGTATGTATCGTCAATCCGAGAAAATCGAGTTTACTCACAAATTTATATTTCCAGCTATACTCGTCGGAGGATTTCATCAGAATAAAGACATGTATGCGAACTTTTTCATAGAAAGATCTTTACAGCGTGTCTCAGAAAACCGGCAACTTATTTTAAAGGAGCTCTGTTTTCACTTTTATACCAAGAATTGTAATCATATTTGCATATTCACGAAACCATAAAATCTCTAACAATGGTATGTCAGAAACCAATTGAACGATCTGACGGAAATCGACGGTGTTACAGCGGTGCATCCCTCTTAACCACCCGATATCGTTTTGGCCTAATGAGTTCTAACACCAAACGAACATCGGCCTACATCACTGAATGAATCGATACACACAATGTATTACTATTTGAACCAGTGTTTCTATATTTTAATGAACCTTGCTTTGGGAAACTTAAAAAGAAAATACCGGATGTTGTTACTGAACCATTTATATTCACAGTGCAAAGTGGCTGTGTAATTTTCTGTAAATCAATTTAACAATGTTGACTACTTTTTTCAAATAATTTTTTGGAGATTATAAGGCTTTCAGAATGTATAAACATGATTGAAATCTATGTGTCATACTGAAACTAAAACACCATCAATACAATTTGATATAATTTGAAAACTTATTAAATTAATTATCATTTCACCACTTTAAATGTGAAGATCCAAGGTTTCTAGAACGTATAATCATGATTAAAGTGGTGCAGTGGTTAAGAGCGCTCGTATACTGCCGTGCACCGTAGTTCTGTTGGTGGATTGTTTGAGCGTGAGTTCAATACGATAAACCAACACAGCCTCGTCCCGTGCCTCCTTTAAACCGTGTAGATTGAAGTAGGCATGCTCATAGCGCACCGTGGTTCGGAAGTCACGTAGAAATGTTGGTCCCGTGTATCGGAAGAGCTATCCCCGAGCACATTAAAAGGTCACAGACTCCTTCGTAAAGAATAGGGGATCATCCCGGTCTGTGTCTGTACACCATATATATTCCAAGGTTTTAGGAAAAACGGTTAAATCCGGGCTTCTATCGTAGCGGAAGGGGTCGTCCATTTATGGACGTTAATTGCTAGGTAATTAAGCACGCAATGTCCAATTAGGACGAAAAGCGTATTGATGATGTTGAGTGTAAAATTCAAACTAAAGATCTGTCAAAATAAGATGCTGGTTTCTGGGACACGCTGTATCTATGATTCCATCCCAACGAACGTGTAGATCTGAGGAATATAGCCATAAAAGTAACATAATAGGACCGTTTTATTAATTTTAATTATAAATTTACCCGTAAAATCTTCTGCTTTGCCTTTTTGTTATAGCAGCAATAGACCTAGTTATTTATTCTTATTGATTTAACTCACTTCTTCGGCATACTACGTGAATAATTTTTTAAAATTTCTTTTACGGATTTTGGACCCCTCAGCTAGGGTGGTCGGTCGGGCTGTTTTTTCTTAAGATTTTCATGAAAGGTTTGGTGAATTTGAAGGAATGAAAAATCGAAAAAATAAAAAATAAATAAATCCTGATTAACAAAAACAAAAACAAATTCTTTAATTCGAGAAAGCAAACGGTCGGTCGGGCTAGAAGGGTTTCCCCGTAGTCTAAGCGTTATTTCAAATCTTCATATAAACCAGTCAGTCATACATTGCATCTTATAATATTTCGTTCAGAAATAATGCAGATGCAATCTTTTACTTTTCACTCTCCTACATTTTATCTATCAGTATACATATATACAGACATTACATTACATTTCATGTCTTCTTGGAATGTTATTTTTTTGTTATTTTATTACACACCCAAGGTTACGTACGACAGGGAAACATATTGTATGGTTCATAACGAACCTCTCCATCTCCCGCAATCAAACACGCCCGATTAAGTTTCAATTTTGACGAAAATGATGATTACAGTGCTCAAAAATATTACTTGCCAGGTTGTATGCTCGTAAATCCAAAACTATAGCTCCTACGTAAAATTATTAAATCATAAAATTGAAAAGAGATTACTTCTTTTGAGTATTAGATATTGCCCGTAAAGACTTACTTAATATTAACAAATATATGTGTCATACATCCAAATAAAGTCCGGTTTTTCATTTTAGCATTTGCCTTTCAGTCTCGGTGTAGCAATAGGCAGATTATTGATAAACTGGTAGGCCGCAACAACCCGGTCAATTCTTTAGTAACGCATATTTACTGGTTCAAGCCTGGGCCCATACATTTGTTCCGAAATATGATGCTGCCATAGGCTTTGTGTTATGATCTTTTCGGATAAACGTTCTTAATTGTTAACCGATCTTCGAGAACATTATCTCAAATTGAAGAGGAGAAATAAATATTTTAAAGGAAGCACTATAAAACTCTCATACGTATTTTTGATTTGTACGTAAGACTCATATTGGCGCCGTCGGTTCATTTGACAAGGGGAATTATGGACTTATGTATATACTGGGTACAATGATAGCAATTCTTCGCGCATGTGCCCCCAAATCAATTTGAGTAGTAAATGATCTTTGTCGGAAACGCTGTAACAGGGAAATGTTCGTTAACAAATGAACTTGGAAGGAAATGCTGTAACAGGGAAACGTACGTTAACAAATGAACTTAGTAGAAAGAGCTGTGACAGGGAAACGTATGTCAACAAACGATATTTGACGGAAACGCTGTAACAGGGAAACATGCGTTAACAAATGAACTTGGATGGAAACGCTGTAACAGGGAAACGTATGTCAACAAATGATCTTTTTAGAAAATACTAGAACATGGAACGGTATGTTCAAAGGGAACGTTGGAGAAGGAAAAATATGCCATTGATTGATTTTTAAAGGACGTGTTCAAATAGGAAAACATACGTAAACAAATGATCTTTAAAGGACACGCTGTAACAGAGAAACGTACGCTTTCCCGTACATACCTATTCGAAAAAGCACACTACGAACATCAACAATGTACACTTGTCAAGATTTACAAATAAAAAGCCGAATACTGTCTGAGCATGAGTTAGTCCACGAAAGATTATTTAATTAACCAGAATTATTTCCCAGTATTACGCAAAACGTGACCCATATTTTATAATATGTTCCTGATTGGTCGTCCAATTTAGACACTGCCGTTTTGGCGACTGGGATTGTGCACACCCGAGTAATTATCACATTGCCATTGACAGCCGTAACCATAGGAAATGAAATAGATCAATTATTATCCATACTGAAAACATAAGTATATGTACTTCAGATTTGTGAATATCAATACTAAGGTAAGAGACAGGGTTTGTGGTTCAAAATTGCCATGGAAATCGATATTATTCAAAATCAATATAAATGCTAGAAAGATAATTTGATTAACTTACCGTAGTAAAAGAATTTTTCAATTATATTCAAAAGTTATGTTTTATATGTTATACAATAAGTCACGACTAGCCGAGATTTGGAATTCCCATTGGGTTAACATTATTGGTATAGTATGATTTAATCATGAAAAATAATGTTGAAGAATATTTTAACGCAAATTGTCTAATTCCAAAAATCTTTGCTTCTCTGCTTGTTTTAGGTTTATTTGTTTAAACTTTTTTATCCTTATTAATTTTTCTCAAATTAATGCTAAATTACTTTCAACGCCTGATATGTTCATGACTATTTTGGAGGCATAGTCCGCACGGTACAGTAAAGTATAGGCTGGTATACTCGTAGGGCCCTCGTCTCTACACGGAACACTAGTTTTACGCTTCATTTAGTGTATGTCTATGGAGGCCGGACTATGGTTCCCAGAGACTATGGCGCCTTTCACCCTGGAGTTATAAAATCAGTGTAAGATGCCGATACTGTCGACTTTATAACAAATCAGAAACAACAAAAAGAACTAACGAGGTGCTTGCATCGTTGTAAACAAAATACAACGACTTGATTTTATATTTCGATACAAAAGTGAGAACATTGATAATTGCAGAGGAGTTGCGACGAAACCAGTACCTGGGAAGATAATTTAATAAAGCCGGCATCTGTATATGATTGCGCTGACGTTCGTAATACAAGGTGTCTTAAAAAACACACACCATAGAACGACATAAAGGGATACATCTCAATACTGATTACAGAGTAATAACGACGCATCTTCACAAGTCAGGCAAGAGATAATTTAATATTATAACCAGTATTTTCGACGTTGGTGCCACGATTTATATAGTATGTTTCAGAAAAGAACTATACCAGCCCCAATTTGAAGCTTTATGTAAATTTATGGCTTATATACGAATTCTAAAACATGGTACGAAAAAAATGTTTGTGTGTCATACATTCAGGTATAAAACAAAAGAAGAAAACAAGATAGATTAGGCTGACAGCAAAATTGTTAACTTGATTAGTTGGGAGTGGCTCTTTTTACTTGCTTATATAGGCATTTTTTAAAACGCCTATAGCCTGGCCGGAGCAATTTGCTTGAGTCTGGTCCTTTTACGACCAAAACGCGTGTCCGTACAGACAAATAGTGTAACAGAAAAACCAACCAACCAACAAACAAACATACAAACAATATTAGTATAATAATAAGTGTTCGTTCACTGGGACAGAATAAATAATGTTGGGACAATTATGATGTATGAAACCAATAATTATATATTATGTTTGTATGAGTGAAGAAATGTAGAGCGCTGACTCGGGTGTATGATGTAGCCTTTTGAATGTTTGATTTGATATTTATATAAATCAAATATGAAAATTATAAAATTTATGAAAACATGTAATAATATGTAATATGAGTAATATGTGAAAATATTGAAAACATGTAATATGACAATATTGAAATCATGTAATATGTAAAAATATTGAAAATTATGTAATATGAATAATATGTGAAAATGTGTGTATGAAAATATTAATTATGTATGTGAAGAGAGAATAATAAACACAAAAGATAAACAAATTACTCAGTGACTAACATTGTTTTAGGGTAAAATGCATTTCATGTGAGATAAACTAAAAAAAACATACTTACACTAAAGTTGGATTGACATCTCCAATGGGATTTAGACCAAAATGATCCCATTTTAACGTGACATGTCTGATTATTTTGGACAAACCGTGACCACCATCATATCCTAAGCTGACAATTCATAAATTAACTCCCTCACGCATGTTATCATTTGTCGTTATACTCAATACCAAGCGTGCAACGTAAAGACAGCGCTCGTCATTATAATACAAGGTGGCGCACTACCAATTCACTGCGCGGTAACTCAGACGACGGTGGACACGAACGGCCGTTAATTTGAATTTCCGTTGGTTTCAATGTAACAATGGATTTTGATTATATGACCCCATAAAATTCATCACACGTTGGAACTAAATTATTTCATCCTAAAACCATTGTGGGTGGCTAACCATCCGCATTGTCAGTATCATTTTTTGAATTTAAACCGTTGTTAAGCGTTCGTCCCATTCACTTGATCACGGTACCTCGTTCGCATATTTTTACCTGAATATTCGTGAATACGCCCGTGTCCAGCGTCGTCTGCGGTAACTGATTGTAGATGGAAGTAGTTTCCCAGCATCTGTGACTGCATACGTCATTGTGATGCTTGACACGGTTGGCACCAATTTTGAATTTTCCTACGTGTGGATTTTGATAAAACAATTCTCCTCAAAATAATGCACGTTATGAAACTAAATTATTTCATCCTAAATCCTTTGGAGTTAATACAAGTTTGACTCTGGTAACTATGGGCGCACGTCACACGAGGTTGACCTTACGTAATAGTATGCGAGGTCAACCTCACCCCCAAAACGGTGCAACGGACATCCGTAGTACCCAATACGTAAACTGGACCTCACGGCTCTGATTGGTTACCTGAATTTTGTGAGTTTTAAGCATGCGCGTTAAGTTGATCGAAGTGCGCCTGCGTATGAAGGATTGGAGAATATGCGCCGTAGGTCCATTAACAGGACAATGAAAATCGCATATCTATGTAATGACCAGGTTTAAACAGAGGATGCATTGTCAACCAATATTTCTTTTGGAGGCCCGGAGGATGATTATGTCAACATTCGTCTACATCTCTACTTAGGCCGTACTGCAAAACTTGTTCGTATGGCTCATACTGTTATTGTGCTATATTATCTGTATATGACAATCATCATCTACAAGTGTGTTCAAAAAAGCTCTTAAAACTCATTTGTTCCCTTAAACAGTTTTTCTGTTTATATTTTGTTTCTAATCTATTTTGTAATAGCTGTAATATATTGTACGTACTATGCTCAAGTTACACTCACATTTTGTAGTTTAAGTTGTAATTTTAAGGTTTTATCTTGTAAGCGCTCTGAGCCTTTTGGAAATGGCGCAATTAATGCTTTCTGTATTGTATTGTATTGTATTGTATTGTTATTGTATTCAATTTATCCCGTTCCAATGTCTAGAAACACTGTAATTAGGCGTCCACATAAATAGACACGCTTGCTTTTACTGGACGTCTGCATTCGTCATCTCCACATATTGTGACAGTTGGACTGGCAATTTATGTGCGTTGTCATGCTTTATTAAACATGTTGTGTGTGGTCTCTGTTCAAGTAACTGAAATAAATGTAATGTATAGATGGTAGCTTATGACTGTGTGATATGATGTTCATTATTGTGCAAGCGAGTGCTATCCCTAATGCTGAACCTAACATAACGATACGTATAAGTTTGCGAAAGTAATATTTCGCATCACCAGACGAACAAGCACCATTATTATTATATATGGGCTTTCCAAACGGTGCAATAAAAGTGCGTATTGAAAGTTCCCGGATGTGCGTCCAATGTTCAAAAAATATTGCCGTCCAATATTTTTTGTGCGGCGCAGAAGATCGGGCTAACTTATTTAGTTTATCAAAACAGTCTGTTATATAAATAATAATCATAATACTATTTTTGGCGAGTCTGTCTGTCTTCTGTCTGTGTATGCGCACCAACCAAGTGTTAAAAGATAACTTTATACTTTCATTATATTTATATAATCGCCCTATATATTGATTTATCTATGTAACATAATTGCTTATTTGTATTACCTCATCCATTACCATTATCCAAAGGGGTCGTTGACACGTATAAGCTCTCCGTGAGTTTTTTCAACGACACCTTGCATATATGCTATTGTTTTGTAAAAAAAAAATTGCTCTGACTTTGTATTGATATGTTGTATATGCGAAATAAATAAACCTTTAAACCTGTAAACCAGTATCGCTCAATACTGGTACGATTTTACTGTTTTACGGTTTATATGTTCCACTATCGGGCGATACTGGTACACATGTTATACCAATAGTTATTTGTCCCAGTGTTGAACAAAACTGTTACATAATCGTGTTCCAGTATCGCCCGATACTGGAACATTGACTTCGTACCAATATCGAACGATACTGGTGGTGTTCCAGTATCGGACGATACTAGTACAGTCCAGAAATCAGGGACCTAAAGTATACTTTTCCTATGAACTTGTATATGTCAATTACGACCAACGGATTGAATTCGTACATTAATAACTGCCCTTGGATCAACTATTGTCAAGAAGTTTCTCAGTGTTTTCAAAATTTTAAACGTAGAACATTTTTCATCGAGGAGACACATATTAATGCACCGGTAACCGTATCGTTGATATTGGTATTATATATGATAATCACAAGAGCAATTTAAATCAAACCCGCTATAACATAAACTAATACGTTGTATACTAAATTATGTTGATAACGTTGAATCTACAATAAATCTACAATAAATATTTAATAACAATTCAATGTTACCATGGTAACCAGATACAGCGTAGTTTTCACAATTCCTTTCCCATCTCAAACTTCATTACATTAAGGGATTGTTATTTATACAAACAATATGTGAAGGGTTTATACGTATTTCTTTATTGTTATCATATATGTATGCATATTACGAAAGTATTCATGGGAAATACCGCATCTATCCCCGAGCTATATATGAACGTTTACAAGAATATTGTATTGGTCTGCTCGTAGAACTATATGGTTTCTTTATTTTCCATCATTGTGTAAGACAAACTTTAAAATACCAGATATTTTATATAAATTACGTTAATATCGGTTGAGACATCCTATACATGCTGTACATGTTTATCATTATAGTAATACACAATTAAAATTTCGAATGCATAGAAAAAGTATAACAAATTAGTAAGATATTATAGAAAATCAATTTCTATTCAAACGTTAGACAGCGTATACTAGTATCATTGCATTATAGGGTGTCCCTAAAAAGGGTGCATGTGTTCCACGTTATTGCCCTGATTGATTATACAGAAGTTGGCTGTAAAATTAGAAAAAAATATTTGGCTTTCAGATGCCGTTTATTTGACCATGTTTACTTTTCTCAATCTACAGATATGTTTGATCAGTGCAGTAACGAGTACTCAAAATCGGGCATGTGCCACTTTTAGAAAAATATGTTTTTTGTGGAATGTGTCATTGTCATCATTAAACATTTCGTATTTGGATTTAATATCTATACTAATTTCAAGATAATTAAATAACCTTTCATATGCCGGTTGTTTTGTTGAATTCGCTTGAGTATAACCAAATATATGCTTGTTTGACCACGAGAAAACAAAATTGAATTTGTGCCATTTTTATCCATGTGTAACATTGCTGTTATGTTGAAAGCTTTGAAGCATTTGTTCTTAGCAAATGGCACAAATTTGACTTTTAGTGATCAACTTTAATCAAGCATATGTTTGATAAGTTAAAGTGAATGAGACAAATCAAACAGCATTTGAAAGGTAATTGAGTCATATTGAAGCTCAAATGATCATCAACTAGTAATGACTTATTATTAAATGAGCAAATTGACCCTTTCCACAAGCATATTTTTTTTCTCCTAAAAAGTGGCACAACATTATTAAGTGCCCGTGTGATTGATCAAGCATATTGTTGGATTGGAAAGAGCGATTACAATAAAACCATCGGTATGTGAAAGCCAACTAAATTATCTTTAAGATTAAGCTAAATACTGTGTAATGAATGAGGGAAATGACCCACGTGAATCCTTTTTTTTAGGGACACCCTGTACAAAAGGATTTCATCATATGCGGGAAAATAGTCAATTAAGTCAAACAATTGATATAAACACTGATTTTTGTTCAAATACAAACCATTATTGCGACAAATCAATAGATACAGAAATGTGTACATCCTGAAATGAACCAATTAATGACGGATTGCAAAGTGAATTGTTTTTACCATCTAGAAAATGTGATTATACCCTAAGACTTGTTATCTCATTGCTAATGATATGTTAGATGTTTAAATCCCCGATTTTTGTAAAATGGGTTCGACTGATCGTTTATGACTGATCATGTTTAATTTTAATTTCACATCCCCTATTAGCCTATAACACATACAATATCGATACACAATAAAGGAAAAACATGTAAATCCCACATCAGTTCTCCATTTAGGTGGACGAACGCAGGGAAAATGGAGGAGAAAAAAGAAGAAAAAGAGCCATGTTAAAACATTAAAAAAGATATCCGTATTAAAGGGACTTGCCCTGCATTATGATTGTACGTTGAGAGATGAATAATTGTCCTATGTTTAAACCAACAGTTTTGTTTCATTTACTAAAAGTTATCAATTATTTCCAGTAAAATATGCAACACTTAGCAAAAGATGTTTGCTGTCTTGTTTAGTTGATGTATAGACAAAATCTTATAGAGGTTGTATATTTGTATAAAACATTATGATTTTTTAGAATTTTAGTAATTTAGTATTTTGTCAGGTGTAAGGGAATTTGGAATCCCTTATCGTCCCACAGTTTGTATTGGAATTCAAGAAAGAAAATGAGACTTGAATAAGTGCCGGTATGTCAGAACAGCGACGATTTGTTACAAAACCAAAACATTAAATGTCCATAACTTGATAATTTATATTTGAAGTTCTGAGAAAAAGTGATTTTCAATAACCCGTTACTTTGGTTAGAAATAACATTGACTTTGGTACCAAAATGTTCCTTAACTAACACATATTATCATGATATAAGTAACTTGGTATGCATATGTTCCTCATTGTCCCTCATGTACACACATTGAGTCATTTCTTTTTATACTTGACTTCTCTTGTGCTGTTCAGTGTTATAACAGCAGCATATTTTCAAAAATAAAGTTAAGACCTCACAAAAAATAGTTAGTAAAGTCCCTTGTCTTATTTTGTTCAGTTTTGACAACATAGCATTTTTTAAAGACAAGTCCCCTTTGAACTTTCGCAGCAATCAGTAGTTATTGAATTGATCACGTGTATTTTGGTATATAAAGCAAAAATCTACAAAAATTGAAACGGGCTATTTTTATCCACTAATTTGAAATACACAGAAAGTTGCTTACATATTTAAAATTTTATGAACAGTTAAAAGTTACAGGTGCATTTTAGTGACTTACTTAATTTTTATGAGATCTTTATATCAAAGGATACATTTGGATTGCAAGTGAAATGGACCATTAAAATTTGTCAAATTTATTATTTGAACTATAACACAGATCATGGTTGTCGACATTTGTTTTATTTAGAATTGTGTAACTCTTACATAGATTTTTTTACTAATACTACACTGATACACTTTTATATGTGATATTTTAGGTATATGTACTTTTATAGGTATATCTACACAAGTATTAAAATATTTGTGTTGTTTGAGAGAAATGTGAAGTCAATGCAAGCCTGCTGATGTGAATAATGCCACATCCCTGAAGGTGGAATGCCATTGTGAGCATATCAACATCTGCACAAATATATTGATTTTTCTCATTTCTCCAGAAACAAAAAATACGTAGGGTACTGACCCAACTTTATACAACACCAAAGAAGATTTCTTGTATAGTCCAGCATGCTTAGCACCACTACGTTGTCAACAGGAATTTCCCCCGAAACAAACAGTGCACAATATGTGTTAAAGTAATTACCAGCTGGAGATCGTCTGACTTCCACCTTCATAATACATGGTGCATATAAGATATGAAAAGAAGTTGAATCCCAACTAAAATGTGTTATTCGAAAAATAAAGGGTCTTTAAGAAAAAACAACAGAGGTCTGAATTGGAGTCGCATCAATTGTACTGCTTGCAGCAGGATTTTCTTAAAGACCCCCATTTAACAATATTACAAGCCTGGGAACCAGTAGACACTTGTGACAGAAATCAGTGGTCATGGGAAGAAAGTGAGGCATGCTGGTATTGCACAAGAAATCTTCTTATAAACAAAACAATTTTAATCACAATGTACAACTTACTTTCAAAGTGTTGCTATCTTGAAACGATTTTATAATAATAAAACATATGCCCAAATTCACAAAGGTGGCTTAACTTAAGCCTGGCTTAACTTAAGCCTGGCTTAACTTAAGCCTGGCTTAGTTAAGCCACCACCATGGTTTAACTTAAATTTCTCTTTCACAAAACCTAGCTTAACTAATCCAGGCTTAAAGTTAAGCCAGGCTTAAGTTAGGCCACTGTTTGGGCTCCTTTTGGGCTCCTATGCTCTAGTTGCTAAGTGATTGATCTGCACATGCTCAGAAGCACATTGATGTTATTAGATAATTGCTTTAACCAGGAATGAATGCATTTATGTGGATCTGGTTGATAGCACATAGTCCAGACGGGAGTCCAGACAAAAGAAATGAGTTACAACTCACTTTAAAGGGGAATAAGTCCTTAGGCTTCTAACATAAGCTAGGGGTAAGGCTATGTAAGCATTTGATACTATTTTTAGAATAGATTAAAAGTGTTCCGTTCCGAGGGTGGGGGCAAATTAGCCAAATTGTGCATAGATTTGCTCTTTTGGATAAGATATCACATTTTGAGCTGACACATATTAGATCAACGTCATTAACTGATCAAACCACTAGTTGCATTGAATTCGCAAGAATACACTGTTTTCCCTACCGGACTAGGCCTAGGCCTAACTAGGCCCGCTAGACTAGGGCTAGGCTAAATAGCATAACATGGATGTGCATGCCCAGATTGGCTTTTTAGGATCAAATTTTAGCAACGTATAAGATCAACGTCATTAACCGATCAAACCGCAATCAAATTAATGCCACAGATATTGTTCGCAAATATGCTGTTTTCCATGCGGGTTGCGGGACTAGGCCTAACTAGGCTTAAAAAAGCATAACATGTGCCCAGATTTCCTTTTTTGAATAAAGTATTAAATTTTAGCAACGTATAAGCTCAATGTCATTAACCGGTCAAACCGCAATCAAATTCATGCCACAAATATTATTCGCAAGGAAATATGCTGTTTTCCATGCGGGACTAGGCCTAACTAGGCTTAAAAAAGCATAACATGTGCCCAGATTTCCTTTTTTGGATAAAGTATTAAATTTTAGCAACGTATAAGTTCAACGTCATTAACCGGTCAAACCGCAATCAAATTCATGCCACAAATATTGTTCGCAAGGAAATATGCTGTTTTCCATGCGGGACTAGGCCTAACTAGGCTAAAAAAAAGCATAACATGTGCCCAGATTTCCTGTTTTGAATAAAGTATCACATTTTAGCTATGTATAAGATCAACGTCATTAACCGATCAAATTCATGCCACAAATGCCGTTCGCAAGAAATAAACTGTTTTCCATGCTGGACTAGGCCTAACTAGGCTAAAAGACAGCATACCATGTGCCCGGATTTCCTTTTTTGGATGAAATATCAATTTTTAGCTACGTATAAGATCAACGTCATTAACCGGTCAAACCGCAGTCGTTTGCGTTCAAATCGCAAGGAACAAAGCTTTTCCCTGCCGGACTAGGCCTTACTAGGCTAAATAGCATAAAATAACCAGTATTATGATAACGCATCACATTTTGAGCTACGTGTGAGATCAGTGCCACTAATCAGTCAAACCGCGCAACACATGACGATTCAAATGTTGTTCACGATGAAAGCACAAAAGCTTTTTTTTACTAGGCCCTGCCGTAAAAAGGTCAAGTCTGCTTTATTGTGGTGTTAATTTGATGTTTTTAATCGGATAAATTATATTCAGAACTGAAGCACCGCTACAAAAATGCATAATTTAGCAACTCGCGACTGAGTCTTGCAGTGAACCCCTCAATTATAATACTTTTTTGGAAGGTAGACCTAGGCTAGGGCCTAGCTATAATTTATTTATGGGACTTTGGCCTGGGGACCCCTGACCCAAACTATACATCAGTGGTCATTTTAGGTCTTGGCCTACATTAAAATAACTAACCTATAACCCTTACCAGTATTTGTCTAATTATGGGCCTTTTTAAAATTAATATAATTGCCTTTCGAAAACATATCCTGTTTCAGGCTGTTTGTGATAGTTTTTAATTGATCTGTTATGAATGGTGCACCCCAACTGATGTGGGAACTCCTTCAAACAAAACACTGCAAATTTCATTACATTGAAATAGCTAGTATTACCCCAGCCCTTACCAATATTTTCTAAACATGGGCCTTTTTAAAATTAATATAATACATTGAAAACTCATCTTGTATCAGGCTGTTTGTGATAGTTTTTAAATTGATCTGTTGTGAATGGTGCACCTGAACTGATGTGGGAACTCCTACAAACAAAACACTGCAAATTTCAGCAAAACGGCTTTGATTTTATACTGGCTGCTGCTGAGGTGTTTTAATCAAACTCAAAGCATAGACCATGCTATCAAATGTATTACTTTAAAACAACAAATACAAGGGAATGGAGAAGATCCATTCAGAGTAGAGCTAGCATGCTTGGCTAGCATAAATCTAGGCTGACTTAGCAAGTTAAATAAATGAGCTTTATAAAAATAGGCTTACTTAATTTTCTGACGTTTTTTTTAATCAAAAATTAACTGTTTAGGCTGGTAGCCTGGTGCATGGACACATCTCACAACAATACTTTGTGTATCTTCTAATTAAATTGTGATGTCCAGAATGATTCTAACGGTAGGCCTACCCGGAGGCCTACCTGAGTGAGAGAATATGTTGGTCTGTTGATTTGTGCACAGCGTTCGTGTACGCATCGCCATACTGGCACAGGTTATCAACTGCAAATTCTGCACTCATTTGTAAACAAAAACAAATTTTGCTCATTGATAGCTATTTATACTCCCTGACTGCTCTCTGACTACTAATCCATAGGGCCTTTTAGACCTAACCATTCCCGTTGTCTGACACATTTCCAAGAAATTCACACACCAAACTAGCCACACAACTTTTGTCTAGGACAGTTAAGCCACACTTTAAACTACCCCTTTCTGTAGCTTAAAGTTAAGCCTGGTTTAACACTGTTTAAGTCTGGCTTAACTTTAAGCCACCTTTGTGAATATGACTAAGCCACGGTCCTAGCTTAAGTCCAGACTTAAGCTAGGACCGTGGCTTAAACCTCTGACTAAGCTAGGTTTAAAGTTAAGCCACCTTTGTGAATTTGGGCCAATGAATACAATTAATAATACAAGCAGTAATTTTTAATGTTTGTTCCTATCCTGTATCATATAACTCATATAAAAAGTCATTTTTTTATTTGGTGTCAAACCACAAGATTCAATTTAAAAAATAAGTTATTTGATTGATTAAGCAATATTATGAGATCTTTTTCAAAATTGTACACTTCGAGGGCTCAGAAACACAAGGCCTTATCTCCATTTTGAGAAAAAGACTATTGAAGATTGGGGAGATGGATATGAGGTCTTGTGATACTGGCTATAACTTTGAAAGGGGTTGTGTTATGGAGATAAGGCTGTGTGTTACTGGAAAGAAAATTTCTTTCTGAACATTTTGAAACCAAAATCTCATTTTTGAAAAAATGGAGATGAGGCCTTGTGTTTCTGAGCCCTCGACTTATTTCCCCCTCTCTTATATGAAGTTTGACTCATCAGGAAAGACTTTCTGGGACTCATAAATCAATCTTGACCATATTTTCGGAAAAACCATCACAGACCTTTACTAAATCGTAAAGGAAATCTGCTTCCAATTTGTGGCATCTGAACGATACTAGTACAGTCCAGAATCTGGGACCTAAAGTACACGTTCCAACTTTTATCTTGCTAGTAAAACTACATAAATAATTCAGGTTGAAATCAGAAATGTTTACCTGTGTATCTTTTAAAATGTTACATACATATGTATTGACTAATGACTCCGAGTGACCCCAATTGACCGTTAAAATTGTAAACGCTGAACATCCTACATGTGCATGGTCTAGAGAGAACTGTTGGTCAAATTTTGACTATCATCAGTCAAGTTGTTTGGACAATTAGCATATCTAATGAAAGGTACCTAATTGAACACAACTGAAGAGTAGGTACACACAAGATACATTTTTGTTTATGAAAGTGCCAACTTAATATAACCAGCATGCGTTGGTATTTTACATTTGAATAACTATTTACCAACACGTGCCCAGCTTTGTTCTCTATCTAATATTATAAAGACGACGGTAATTTCGTCGCCATTGTTGAACAGACAAATGCCCAATAGCTTAAAAACACAGGTTTTCGTGGTTAGAGAAAGGAGAGGCCTCCCTTGCTCTTAAAACCCCTACACTGATGATTGAAAAACATATACATCAACATTTTTTAAAGATATATTATGTCATACACCAATAGACATACGATGATCACAGGTATTAATAGCACATTGAAATATTACATGGTGTCTAAAGTTATTGTTTGCGGATTATTTTTCTTTGCATTTTTCTTTCGATAATTTGATATAATTTCTGCAGTTGTGTATAAATATGGATTGATTGCGGAATTAATTGGTATCACAAAGGTAACCAACCATGCAAACACTGACGGAGGTAATTCAATAACCCTCGCCTGAACCAGTATTCCAAGGATAATCACCGGCGATATACACATGAAATCTGTAGCAACTATCGCAGTTACTTTACTGGTGAGTCTGATTTGTTCGTCCATATCAGGAGTGCGTCCAGATTGTTTTGCTGACTTCATAACAGCTCTAACAATCTCTATGTAACACCCTAGAATAATGAGATAACATAAACAGTTCAAACCGAGAAATAGTACTGTTGAAAAATACAGTCCGTTAACAAGACCTGTAAATTGTGTAGTAAATGTCCTCTCCAAAAATCCCAAATTACCAATTATGATCTTGGTGGCATTTTGACTATTGGAATAAGTTTTGGTTAAAGCTAATGGCAAACCAATGCACACATGCGAGTTATCGTAAAATAAAAAGTTCCTTCCAGCTAAAACTGACGGGACAACACCCAATGCTATTGAAAACGCCCAAATCAGTACCGATGTCACAATTGTTGATCGTGTACCTAATCGTTTAGTGGAGTATGGGTATTTGATACAAAGAAATCTGTCAATACTTATCAAAACCAGAAAGAAAACTGACAATTCTGTCGATGCTATTGCCAGTGCCCCTGATATTCTGCAGGTAATGCCATTTCTCCAGGTTTCAGATTGCATTGGGAAGTCGTCCCCATAGTAGATATCGGCACATGCAACAATAATCATGTAATAGCCCATGAGTGAATCAGACATAGCCAGATTACTTAGCAATAAATCCTGCACTTTATATTTTTTAGTATTGATCTTTCTCCAAACCAAAACAAATACATTCCCAGCAAGTGCATTTATACCAATGATCCACATCAGAACAACTAATACCCTGTCTGATAACAACCTATCACATGTGAGATAAGGGGATCTTTTATCTGATGCACTGCACTTAACACCATTAGGTACATAACACTCGCATATTTCATGCTCATTTACAGACAACTGCGAATTTTCAGGAAGGGCAGAAAAGGTATCACGAGTTACATATTTCAATAAATTATATCTTATTTGGAAGTAAGATAATCGAGTCAAGTGCTTGATATTTGGACACTCTGTCAACTTATTGCCAGATAAATCAATGGAAGATATATTTACCAGATCTTTGAATATATTAAAATCAAGGTGTGTTAGCATATTATCACCCAATCCAAGAATGCGTAAATGAAACAACCTGTCAAAAATGCCCGCGCTCAACCTCTGTAATTGATTAACTTCCAAAAAGAGATATTCCACATTGCGTACGCCATTAAACACATACGTAGGCAATGATATAATTTGGTTTTTACCAATGAGTAGTGTTTTTAGATTATTCAAACCATTAAACACGCGATGATTTACTGTAGTCAGGTGATTCCCGTGAAGGTATAGTTCATTCAAGTGTTCTAAATCCACAAACAAATTTCCCGGTAATGTTGTTAAATTATTGTAATTCAGAGACAGGTAAGTTAACTTTCCCAACCCCAAAAATGTATCTTCATCCAAGGTAACCAACTGGTTCATATGCAGCCACAGTTGAATCAAATTGGTAAGGTCCACGAATATAGTACTTGGTAATGTTGTCAATTTATTGCCCTGTATTATAAGGACAACTACCTTACTTAATCCCGCAAATGTACGATTATTCAAGATCAATCGGTTATAATCAAGCCCAAGTTGGATCAAATTGTCTAGCTCCTGAAATAGACTATCCGGTAATGTTGTCAAATTATTGCTAGCTAGAGCAAGCAGAGCTAATCTACCCAATCCAAAAAATGTTTGCTCGTCTAAAGTGACTAATTGGTTACTTTTCAGATACAGTTGTTTCAAGTTATCCAGTCCTTTGAATATAGTCCCTGGTAATGTTATTACATTATTACCATTAAGAACCAATAAAGTTAATCTACCCAACCCCAAAAATGTATTTTCATCTAAGGTGACTAATTGGTTTCTTTGTAGCCACAGTTGATTCAAGTTGTCCAGACCCTTAAATACAGCTCCTGGCAATGTAACTAATTCATTGTCATCCAGAGACAGGACAGCTAACTTACCCAAACCATGAAACGTGCTTTCATTCATAGTTACTAACCTATTGAATTGCAGGTACAGCACAAACATATTTTCAAGCCCTCTAAACAAACCACTTGGTAATATGGTCAATTCATTGTTATGCAAATACAAGTGAGTTATTAATGTTAACCCCTGAAATAAATCTTCATCAAGTTTGGTCAATTTATTTCCATTAATAAACAGGCGATTTAGCAAATGTAATCCCCAAAAGGCCCCTGGGTAGGGTCCTTGAAAATCAGTCAAACCTAAAAACAAATTGCTTTCAAGTTTCACTATGTTGTTATTGCTTAGATCTAAACCGAGTGTATCAAGTGGGTACATAATCAGTAATTTGTGGGTTTGAAGCAAACCATCATCAATGCATTCAAGCAGCACTTCTTTGTGGCGAATAGTGGCATTACAATTTGATGGAAATATCAGTCTACATCTATCATTATGAAGTAGATCACACGTGATTTGGTCATTATAACCCTTTACTCTTTTGCAACGTGGTATCTGGTTTACTTTGGGATCGGATAAGACAACAGTTTTAGATTCTGGGCACACATAGCCTGAATCTGATGCTGATATCGCACTGACCAAGATACTGACATTACCTTGCAGATTTAAGTGAATACTGTCCTGAAGAAGAACGCTACTGCATAGCGCTGCACCTACGTTTTCATTTCTGTAAATAACAACATACCTATTTTTACAGTCTATCAAGTCTCCTTGTCTTTCAACATACAGGAAAAAAGGTTCCTTTGAAACATTACTGGCTGGTATGTCGATCCGAGCGTGATATCCCAGCGTTGCATTAATCTGGAGACTGCAGGTGTGATATGCACTTCCATGTAAGAAAACGGCATTTTCGCTGGAATTTCTATCTTCAAAGTGACATCCTACAATATCGTTGCTGTCAATTACTTTCCATAGCGGTGTCACCAATAGTTGAGCTGATGCCATCGACCATTTCTGAACAATAGTATTGTGAAGTAGAACCATTATAATGAAGACGAATCGCAAATCGAAAACGACGGCCATGTTTGGCAAATAGATGAATCACTATCTGGTCTCTTGTCAGTGATTTCGTACAGGATTAACGATTGTTAGGTTAACTTAGGCTCGTCTTATAAGTCTTGTTTTGTTCGAACTTGTACTAAACCAACCCCGCAGAAGTATAAGGGGCTACTGGCTACTACTGATATCAAATCCCAACCGCTGAAGTAGTATGCACTACCGCTGTGGTAAATATATTTGGAGTAAGTTCGATCAGGGCGGAAGCTATCACCTGTCAAGTATCACCAAAATAATAATCAACCCCGTAAGTAACCACTAAAGTACTAGTAGTGTTCAACTATACCACACCGATTGACGAAGATGTGAAATGAACTCATTTATTTATTTTATTTATTTCATGTATTTGAATGTAAATTTTGGTACAAGGCATGTTCAGTTATATGCTTATTGATGTATAATATCTACCATAAATAACTACCCGTCGTAGTTTCGTTGTTCATGGCGCAGTAAACCGACATGATCTACAGGTAACCTTTACTTTTCATGAAGTAATGTGAAATGGTGGTACCATAAACTGATACACATGCAGATGTACCGATTCAAAGTAGCATACGGCACAAGTCATACCCTCCACGATAGCATATCTAAATGACAAAGTTGTAGTTGTACTAAACCATGCCTACTGTGTGAATCCGAATTGCTAGTCCCCGCAGATATGGTGAAACTGTACAGAAAAACTAACCACAACACAACTTTGAGTTCATTCTTAAATGTATGTATCGTCAATCCGAGAAAATCAAGTTGAAACACGAATTTACATTTCCAGCTATACTCGTCGGAGGATTTCATCAGAATACTAAAGACATGTCTGCGATTTTTTTCATGGAACGCCTTTTACAGCGTGTCTCAGAAAACCGGCAACTTATTTTAAAGGAGCTCTCTTTTCATCTTTATACCAAGTATTGTAATCATATTTGCATATTATCGAAACCTTAAACATCTCTAACGCGAGGTATGTCAGAAACCAATTGAACAATTTGACGGAAATCGACGGTATTACAGCGGTGCAGCCCTGTTAACCACCCGATATCGTTCTGGCCTAATGAGTTCTAACACCAAACGAACATCGGCCTACATCACTGAATGGATCGATACACATAATGTATTACTATTTGAACCAGTGTTTCTATATTTTAATGAACCTTGCTTTGGGAAACTTAAAAAGAAAATACCGGATGTTGTTACTGAACCATTTATATTCACAGTGCAAAGTGGCTGTGTAATTTTCTGTAAATCAATTTAACAATGTTGACTACTTTTTTCAAATTAATTTTTGGAGATTATAAGGCTTTCAGAATGTACATGATTGAAATCTATGTGTCATACTGAAACTTAAACACCATCAATACAAGTTGGAATTGTTAGTGGTGATCTGTTGAACAGGTTCTCGACATACCTTTCTTTATATGCGCATAATTTGAAAACTTATTAAATTAATTATCATTTCACCACTTTAAATGTGAAGATCCAAGGTTTCTAGAACGTATAATCATGATTAAAGTGGTGCAGTGGTTAAGAGCGCTCGTATACTGCCGTGTACCGTAGTTCTGTTGGTGGATCGTTTGAGCGTGAGTTCAATACGATAAACCAACACAGCCTCGTCCCGTGCCTCCTTTAAACCGTGTAGATTGAAGTAGGCATGCTCATAGCGCACCGTGGTTCGGAAGTCACGTAGAAATGTTGGTCCCGTGTATCGGAAGAGCTATCCCCGAGCACATTAAAAGGTCACAGACTCCTTCGTAAAGAGTAGGGGATCATCCCGGTCTGTGTCTGTACACCATATATATTCCAAGGTTTTAGGAAAAACTGTTAAATCCGGGCTTCTATCGTAGCGGAAGGGGTCGTCCATTTATGGACGTTAATTGCTAGGTAATTAAGCACGCAATGTCCAATTAGGACGAAAAGCGTATTGATGATGTTGAGTGTAAAATTCAAACTAAAGATCTGTCAAAATAAGATGCTGGTTTCTGGGACACGCTGTATCTATGATTCCATCCCAACGAACGTGTAGATCTGAGGAATATAGCCATAAAAGTAACATAATAGGACCGTTTGATTAATTTTAATTATAAATTTACCCGTAAAATCTTCTGCTTTGCCTTTTTGTTATAGCAGCAATAGACCTAGTTATTTATTCTTATTGATTTAACTCACTTCTTCGGCATACTACGTGAATAATTTTTTTAAATTTCTTTTACGGATTTTGGACCCCTCAGCTAGGGTGGTCGGTCGGGCTGTTTTTTCTTAAGATTTTCATGAAAGGTTTGGTGAATTTGAAGGAATGAAAAATCGAAAAAATAAAAAATAAATAAATCCTGATTAACAAAAACAAAAACAAATTCTTTAATTCGAGAAAGCAAACGGTCGGTCGGGCTAGAAGGGTTTCCCCGTAGTCTAAGCGTTATTTCAAATCTTCATATAAACCAGTCAGTCATACATTGCATCTTATAATATTTCGTTCAGAAATAATGCAGATGCAATCTTTTACTTTTCACTCTCCTACATTTTATCTATCAGTATACATATATACAGACATTACATTACATTTCATGTCTTCTTGAAATGTTATTTTTTTGTTATTTTATTACACACCCAAGGTTACGTACGACAGGGAAACATATTGTATGGTTCATAACGAACCTCTCCATCTCCCGCAATCAAACACGCCCGATTAAGTTTCAATTCTGACGTAAATGATGAATACAGTGCTCAAAAATATTACTAACCAGGTTGTATGCTCGTAAATCCAAAACTATAGCTCCTACGTAAAATTATTAAATCATAAAATTGAAAAGAGATTACTTCTTTTGAGTATTAGATATTGCCCGTAAAGACTTACTTAATATTAACAAATATATGTGTCATACATCCAAAAAAGTCCGGTTTTTCATTTTAGCATTTGCCTTTCAGCCTCGGTGTAGCAATATGCAGATTATTGATAAACTGGTAGGCCGCAACAACTCGGTAAATTCTATAGTATCGCATATTAACTGGTTCAAGCCTGGGCCCATACATTTGTTCCGAAATATGATGCTGCCATAAGCTTTGTGTTATGATCTTTTCGGATAAACGTTCTTAATTGTTATCCGATCTTCGAGAACGTTATCTAAAATTGAAGAGAAGAAATAAATATTTTAAAGGAAGCACTATAAAACTCTCATGCGTATTTTTGATTTGTACGTAAGACTCATATTGGCGCCGTCGGTTCATTTGACAAGGGGAATTATGGACTTATGTATATACTGGGTACAATGATAGCAATTCTTCGCGCATGTGCCCCCAAATCAATTTGAGTAATAAATGATCTTTGTCGGAAACGCTGTAACAGGGAAATGTTCGTTAACAAATGAACTTGGAAGGAAATGCTGTAACAGGGAAACGTACGTTAACAAATGAACTTAGTAGAAAGCGCTGTGACAGGGAAACGTATGTCAACAAACGATATTTGACGGAAACGCTGTAACAGGGAAACATGCGTTAACAAATGAACTTGGATGGAAACGCTATAACAGGGAAACGTATGTCAACAAATGATCTTTTTAGAAAATACTAGAACATGGAACGGTATGTTCAAAGGGAACGTTGGAGAAGGGAAAATATGCAATTGATTGATCTTTAAAGGACGTGTTAAAATAGGAAAACACACGTAAACAAATGATCTTTAAAGGACACGCTGTAACAGAGAAACATCCGCTTTTCCGTACATACCTATTCGAAAAAGTACACTTCGAACAGTAATGAGTAACAATATATACTTGTCAAGATTTACAAATAAAAAGCCGAATACGGTCTCAGCATGAGTCAGTCCACGAAAGATTATTTAATTAACCAGAATTATTTCCTAGTATTACGCAAAACGTGACCCATATTTTATAATATGTTCCTGATTGGTCGTTCAATTTAGACACTGTCGTTTTGACGACTGGGATTGTGCACACTCAAGTAATTATTCCACCGCCATTGACAGCCGTAGTAAAATAAAATAGATCAATTATTATCTATACTGAAAACATAAGTATATGTACTTCATACTTGTGAATATCAATACTAAAGGTAAGTGACAAAGAACGGGTTTTTGGTTCAAAATTGCCATGGAAATCGATATTATTCAAAATCAATATATATGCTAGAAAGATAATTTGACTAACTTATCGTAATAAAAGAATTTTCAATTATATTCAAAAGTTATTATGTTTTATATGTTATACAATAAGTCACGACTAGCCGAGATTTTGAATTCCCATTGGGTTAACATTATTGGTATAGTATGATTTAATCATGAAAAATAATGTTGAAGAATATTTTAACGCAAATTGTCTAATTCCAAAAATCTTTGCTTCTCTGCTTGTTTTAGGTTTATTTATTTAAACTTTTTTATCCTTATTAATTTTTCTCTAATTAATGCTAAATTACTTTCAACGCCTGATATGTTCATGACTATTTTGGAGGTATAGTCCGCACTGTACAGTAAAGTGAAGGCTGGTATAGGGCCATCGTCTCTACACGGAACACTAGTTTCACGCTTCATTCAGTGTATGTCTATGGAGGCCGGACTATGGTTCCTGGGGACTATGGCTCCTTCACCCTTGAGTTATAAGATCAGTGTAAGATGCCGATACAATCGACTTCATAACAACACAGAAACGACAACAAGAACTAACGAGGTGCTTGCATCGTTGTAAACAAAATGCAACGCCTTGATTTTATATTTCGATACAAAAGTGAGAACATTGATAATTGCAGAGGAGTTGCGACGAAACGTTACCATTACCTGGGAAGATAATTTAATAAAGCCGGCATCTGTATATGATTGTGCTGACGTTCATAATACAAGGTGTCTTAAAAAAACACCACACCATAGAACAATTTAAAGGGATACAACTAAATACTGATTACAGAGTAATAACGACGCATCTTCACAAGTCCGGCAAGAGATAATTTATTATAACCAGTATTTTCGACGTTGGTGAAACAATTTATATTGTATGTTTCAGAAAAGAACTATACCAAACCCAATTTGAAGCTTTATGCAAATTTATGGTTTGATGCAAATTATATTTACAAATTTTAAAACATGTTAGTAAGCTTTGTTTGTGTCATACATTCGAGTATAAAACAAAATAAAACAAAATAAAGAAAAAGATAGATTAGGCTGACAGCAAAATTGTTAACTCGATTTGTTGGGAGTGGCTCTTTTTAAGCCTGGTATGTGCAATTTGCTTGAGTCTAGTCCCTTAACGACCCAAACGTATGCCCGCACAGACGGATCGTGTAACAGAAAAACCAAACAACCAACAAACATACAAACAATATTAGTATAATAATCTTGTTTCAAAAATGCCGAATGTACCTTTAAGGTTCAGTCACACAGAAGAAAGCTCCCGACCCAACCTCTTCCCAACTACACAAGACCACCATTTTTTCAAAATCGGCTGAAATCTTGTTCAAACTTGCACAATTTACATTTTGGATCCCGACCAGGGATGAGCAGGAATGATTAGTATGCGATATTCCCCGCCTTCAGCAAGACAAGAGATGCTGAATCGCCCACCAGTAGGCGACAGCATCATGAAATCAACAAGATCAACCATGTTTAATCGGTGACACGACTTGTTTAGTCCTCGATCAATCGCCGACCTTGACACGACGACATAAGTTGTGACATATTGCTGTCAAGACTGCTCGCCGATTTGAACATGAGCAGTTGACTACAAGTCGGTTTCTGTAGTCGCCGATTTAACCTGTCAAGTTGGCTTGCATCTTCTCTCCCGCTTGGAGCAGACTCGATTGCCGACCACTTTCCAACAAGGGTCGCGTTATTGCGCGTCCCCGCGTCCTAGGACCCCTCAATTTCTTGTGAACGCGTCGCGTAAGTTTACATATTGAACTTCACTAACGGGTCCCAATCGAAAATGAAGGGACCCCTTAAATCTGACGATGTATGGACGTGGAACCTTAAGACATTCTGAAAATTGTCAATCTCCTACATTGTAAATTTGTTATGTCCGTAAAAGATAAATAAAATGCAAATCCTGTATTTTTAAAAGTTTGTAAACACATTAAATCGCTTCCGAATTGCTTCCGCAAAAGTTTCAAGCGATTTCCAATCTTCTACTGATTATAACATGGACACAACATAGGTATGAGTTACACGTTCTTACGCTAGTGTGCGTATCTGTGTTAGCGACTGTTTGCAATGAGGGTCACAGACTCACAGTTCAAATGCAACGATCTCTGTACAAGACCGAGCGTGAACAATGTGTAAGCTACAATGTATCAGCCTACTGAATAACAGCGAAACACGCATGCCGTTAAATCGATTTTCGTATATGCATCGTTGCTGCTGTGCACCTTTATCCATGACCATTCGAGGTAAACAATGGCTCCATCTAAGAAAATAAGAGCATGCACGCCTAGATGGAAGAACCGATTTAAATGGTTATAGTTAGATGGGGAGAAGATGTGGTGCACATGTTGCAGAGGCAGCGTCGAGGGGATTCAAATCAAACGGGGAAAATGCGTTCCTTAAAACGAAAAGGCTGCAGTAATGTCCAGCTCTCTTCGCTGAACGGAACCTCTAATTTCTCTAAATCGGTTTTTGACCATTTTTAAAGGCTCGAACTTCAGGACCCCTTATATTTCTGGGGGACCCCTAACATTTAGTTTTTGCAGTCCTTAAAGGGTCCTGAAAAAATTAATGGGACTCTTCATATTTTTGAGCCAGTGCTATCCCTGCTTTCCAACCACACACAACCACTCATGATGCGCGCCAACTCATCGGCCACCGCTTCCAAACCGCTTATGTGTCCATGCCGACCTTCCCGATTAAAAAAACCCAGCCACGATTTTTTTAGGCTGCGAGAAAAAAATCGTGGCGAATTTGTCAAATTTGCCAAGTGCTTTCGACCACACAAGACTGCAGAAGACTGCACAGGACAGTCCGAGACCTTGCCGAAACTACACATGCCAAAAAGAAAAACTGCTCACGATTTTCGAATAATGGCCAATCGTGACCAGTCTTCAGCAGTCTGGAAGTGGTTTTCTAGCAAATAATCGTCTGTGTGACTGAACCTTTTGAAGTGAAGTTTTCGTTCACTGGGATATAATCAACACGCAGTGACTAAAAATAATGGTTTTAGGGTGAAATTAATTTAATGTGACATGCACAGTTATTCATACCCTTTGAAAAATATGAGATTTTTGCGTTTTTCTAATATCTATACCAGCTGGAGTGATCGAACTTTCGCTTTACACTAAAGACACTAATTTTTAGTTTGCAAGTACAAATCAATATCTTTTGGACAAGGGGACACCGTATTTTTATGCCTGTCCAAAATTAATCATACCCATACGCAATTATTTGTGATAAAGCACGTGTTTTTGACATTCCAAACATTCTTTATATTGTGTGATAGGTTTTTATATTGTTACGCAATTATTCCATACAATGTGGATGCATTACAAATGTGTCCTATTGAATTTACAGTTAAGGGTGTTATAGGATAACACTCTAGCTCTTTGTCAGCATGGCGAAGAAGATCAAATAACTGAGCTTCCTGGGACCGAGAGTGCAAGTATCTCGCGGGAAAAACAAGTGGATCGAGTCACTACCGAAGAAGTCTTCCGAACGGGAAAACGAAACTATCTAGCATGTGAGTAGATAATTGGATTTGTACAACAATTTTTTTTATCATGCTCTTGCAAATGCTAGATGATTTTCTCTTTGTGCAATGTCTGCTGCAGTGTCTGCCTTAATATAATATTGGTCCAAGACTCACCAAGGTTGTTCAAGAGAGCATTGACGGTGATCTGTGGATTGTTAATGGCTTTTCACCATACTTTTCTTGTCAAACAAGGGGACACCGTTAGCTTCTGACCGTGTCCTTCAAGGTTTTTAACTGAGTTAAACGTCTTGCTCTTCCTAATTATGCTTTGTATGGTGGGATCTGCCACTTGGAATTGCTTCGAAATAGCTTTGTAGCGTTTTCCCTATTTGTGAGCATTCACAATATGCACATACAAAGGTCCTCACTGAATTCTTGGGTCTTCTTCGCCATGCTGAAAAAGAGCTCGAGTGTTGTCCTATAATATCCTTCACTGTGCGTTCAATAGGACACATTTGTAATACATCCGCATTGTATGCACACATCATGGAACAATATAAAAGCGTATCACACAATTTAAAGAACGTTTGGAATGTCAACAACATGCGCATGATCACAAAAAATGGCCTCAATCCTGAGACTTGGTATGGGGTATGAATAATTTTGGACAGGCATAAAAACACAATTCTTGTTCAATTCTATTGTTATGCAAAAAATGTTGAGCCCAAATATATTGATTTGTACTTGCAAACTAACTGTCTTTTGTGTAACCACTCCAGCTGGTATAGATATGAGAGAACTGCAAAAAACTCATATTTTTTCATAGGGTATGAATAATTATGGGCTAAACTGTACATGTAAACTAAAAAAACCATACTTACACTAAAGTTGGTTTGACATCTCCAATGGTGGTTTAGGCCAAAATTACCCCGTTTTAACGTGACATGTCTTTCTATTTTGGACAAACCGTACCAACCATCATATCCTAAGCTGTCAATTCATAAATTAACTCCCTCACGCATGTTAACGTTGATCGTTACTCAATACCAAGCGTACAATGTAAATACAGCGCTCGTCATTATAATACAAGGTGGCGCACTACCAATTCACTGCGCGGTAACTCAGACGACGGTGGACACGAACGGCCGTTAATTTTGAATTTCCGTTGGTTTCAATGTAACAATGGATTTTGATTATATGACCCCATAGAATTCCGATCACACGTTGGAATTAAATTATTTCATCCTAAAACCACTGTCGGTGGGTAACCATCCGCAGTGTCAGTATCAATTTTTTGAATTTAAACCGTTGTTAAGCGTTCGTCCGATTCACTTGATCACGGTACCTCGTTCGCATATTTTTACCTGAATATTCGTGAATACGCCCGTGTCCAGCGTCGTCTGCGGTAACTGATTGTAGAAGGACGTAGTTTCCCAGCATCTGTGCCTGCATACGTCATTGTGATGCTTGACACGGTTGGCACCAATTTTGAATTTTCCTACGTGTGGATTTTGATAAAACAATTCCCCTCAAAATAATGCACGTTATGAAACTAAATTATTTCATCCTAAATCATTTGGAGTTAATACAAGTTTGACTCCGGTTACTATGGGCGCACGTCACACGAGGTTGACCTTACGTAAACGTATGCGGGGTCAACCTCACCCCCCAAAAGGTGCAACGGACATCCGTAGTACCCAATACGTAAATTGGACCTCGGCTTTGATTGGTTACCTGCATTTTGTGAGTTTTAATCATGCGCGTTAAGTTGATCGAAGTGCGCCTGCGTATGAAGGACTGTGGCCAGGAGAATATGTACCGAAGGTCCATTAACAGGAATATGCAAATCGCATAATAACTGTATAATGACCAGGTTGTAAACAGAGGATGATTGTCAATCAATATTTCTTTTGGAGGAACGGAAGATGATTATGTGAACATTCGTGTACATCTCTATTTAGGCCGTACTGCAAAACTTGTCCGTATGGCTCATACTGTTATGGCGCTGTATTATTTGTGTTATTGTATTCAATTTATCCCGTTCCAATGTCTAGAAACACTGTAATTAGGCGTGCACATAAATAGACACGCTTGCTTTTACTGGACGTCATTCGTCATCTCCACATATTGTGACAGTTGGACTGGCAATTTATGTGCGTTGTCATGCTTAATTAAACATGTTGTGTGTGGTCTCTGTTCAAGTAACTGAAATAAATGTAATGTATAGATGGTAGCTTATGACTGTGTGATATGATGTTCATTATTGTGCAAGCGAGTGCTATCACTAATGCTAAACCTAACATAACGATACGTATAAGTTTGCGAAAGTAATATTTCGCATCACCAGACGAACAAGCACCATTATTATTATATATGGGCTTTCCAAACGGTGCAATAAAAGTGCGTATTGAAAGTTCCCGGATGTGCGTCCAATGTTCAAAAAATATTGCCGTCCAATATTTTTTGTGCGGCGCAGAAGATCGGGCTAACTTATTTAGTTTTATAAAAACAGTCTGTTATATAAATAATAATCATAATACTATTTTTGGCGAGTCTGTCTGTCTGTCTCTAAGTCTGTCTGTGTATGCGCACCAACCAAGTGTTAAAAGATAACTTTATACTTTCATTGTATTTATATAATCGCCCTATATATTGATTTATCTATGTAACATAATTGCTTATTTGTATTACCTCATCCATTACCATTTTTCCAAAGGGGTTGTTGACACGTATAAGCTCTCCGTGAGTTTTTTTCAACGACGCCTTGCATATATTATGCTATTGTTTTGTTAAAAAAAAATTGCTCTGACTTTGTATTGATATGTTGTATATGCGAAATAAATAAACCTGTAAACCTGTAAACCAGTATCGCTCAATACTGGTACGATTTTACTGTTTTACGGTTTATATGTTCCACTATCGGGCGATACTGGTACACATGTTATACCAATAGTTATTTGTCCCAGTGTTGAACAAAACTGTTACATAATCGTGTTCCAGTATCGCCCGATACTGGAACATTGACTTTGTACCAATATCGAACGATACTGGTGGTGTTCCAGTATCGGACGATACTAGTACAGTCCAGAAATCAGGGACCTAAAGTATACTTTTCCTATGAACTTGTATATGTCAATTACGACCAACGGATTGAATTCGTACATTAATAACTGCCCTTGGATCAACTATTGTCAAGAAGTTTCTCAGTGTTTTCAAAATTTTAAACGTAGAACATTTTTCATCGAGGAGACACATATTAATGCACCGGTAACCGTATCGTTGATATTGGTATTATATATGATAATCACAAGAGCAATTTAAATCAAACCCGCTATAACATAAACTAATACGTTGTATACTAAATTATTTTGATAACGTTGAATCTACAATAATTCTACAATAAATATTTAATAATAATTCAATGTTACCATGGTAACCAGATACACCGTAGTTTTCACAATTCCTTTCCCAGCTCAAACTTCATTACATTAAGGGATTGTTATTTATACAAACAATATGTGAAGGGTTTATACGTATTTCTTTATTGTTATCATATATGTATGCATATTACGAAAGTATTCATGGGAAATACCGCATCTATCCCCGAGCTATATATGAACGTTTACAAGAATATTGTATTGGTCTGCTCGTAGAGCTATATGGTTTCTTTATTTTCCATCATTGTGTAAGACAAACTTTAAATTACCAGATATTTTATATAAATTACGTTAATATCGGTTGAGACATCCTGTACATGCTGTACATGTTTATCATTATAGTAATACACAATTAAAATGTTGAATGCATAGAAAAAGTATAACAAATGAGTAAGATATTATAGAAAATCAATTTCTATTCAAACGTTAGACAGCGTATACTAGTATCATTGCATTATAGGGTGTCCCTAAAAAGGGTGCATGTGTTCCACGTTATTGCCCTGATTGATTATACAGAAGTTGGCTGTAAAATATTTGGCTTTCAGATGCCGTTTATTTGACTATGTTTACTTTTCTCAATCTACAGATATGTTTGATCAGTGCAGTAACGAGTACTCAAAATCGGGCATTGACCACTTTTAGAAAAATATGTTTTTTGTGGAATGTGTCATTGTCATCATTAAACATTTCGTATTTGGATTTAATATCTATACTAATTTCAAGATGATTAAATAAACTTTCATATGCCGGTTGTTTTGTTGAATTCGCTTGAGTATAACCAAATATATGCTTGTTTGACCACGAGAAAACAAAATTGAATTTGGGCCATTTTTATCCATGTGTAACATTGCTGTTATGTTGAAAGCTTTGAAGCATTTGTTCTTAGCAAATGGCACAAATTTGACTTTTAGTGATCAACTTTAATCAAGCATATGTTTGATAAGTTAAAGTGAATGAGACAAATCAAACAGCATTTGAAAGGTAATTGAGTCATATTGAAGCTCAAATGATCATCAACTAGTAATGACTTATTATTAAATGAGCAAAATGACCCTTTCCACAAGCATTTTTTTTTTCTCCTAAAAAGTGGCACAACATTATTAAGTGACCGTGTGATTGATTAAGCATATTGTTGGATTGGAAAGAGCGATTACAATAAAACCAACGGTATGTGAAAGCCAACTAAATTATCTTTAATCTCTAAATACTGTGTAATGAATGAGGGAAATGACCCACGTGAATCCTTTTTTTTAGGGACACCCTGTACAAAAGGATTTCATCATATGCGGGAAAATAGTCAATTAAGTCAAACAATTGATATAAACACTGATTTTTGTTCAAATACAAACCATTAGTGCGACAAATCAATAGATACAGAAATGTGTACATCCTGAAATGAACCAATTAATGACGGATTGCAAAGTGAATTGTTTTTACCATCTAGAAAACGTGTTTATACCCTAAGACTTGTTATCTCATTGCTAATGATATGTTAGATGTTTAAATCCCCGATTTTTGTAAAATGGGTTCGACTGATCGTTTATGACTGATCATGTTTAATTTTAATTTCACATCCCCTATTAGCCTATAACACATACAATATCGATACACAATAAAGGAAAAACATGTAAATCCCACATCAGTTCTCCATTTAGGTGGACGAACGCAGGGAAAATGGAGGAGAAAAAAGAAGAAAAAGAGCCATGTTAAAACATTAAAAAAGATATCCGTATTAAAGGGACTTGCCCTGCATTATGATTGTACGTTGAGAGATGAATAATTGTCCTATGTTTAAACCAACAGTTTTGTTTCATTTACTAAAAGTTATCAATTATTTCCAGTAAAATATGCAACACTTAGCAAAAGATGTTTGCTGTCTTGTTTAGTTGATGTATAGACAAAATCTTATAGAGGTTGTATATTTGTATAAAACATTATGATTTTTTAGAATTTTAGTAATTTAGTATTTTGTCAGGTGTAAGGGAATTTGGAATCCCTTATCGTCCCACAGTTTGTATTGGAATTCTAGAAAGAAAATGAGACTTGAATAAGTGCCGGTATGTCTGAACAGCGACGATTTGTTACAAAACCAAAACATTAAATGTCCATAACTTGATAATTTATATTTGAAGTTCTGAGAAAAAGTGATTTTCAATAACCCGTAACTTTGGTTAGAAATGTGATATAACATTGACTTTGGTACCAAAATGTTCCTTAACTAACACATATTATTATGACATAAGTAACTTGGTATGCATATGTTCCTCATTGTCCCTCATGTACACACATTGAGTCATTTCTTTTTATACTTGACTTCTCTTGTGCTGTTCAGTGTTATAACAGCAGCATATTTTCAAAAATAAAGTTAAGACCTCACACAAAATAGTTAGTAAAGTCCCTTGTCTTATTTTGTTCAGTTTTGACAACATAGCATTTTTTAAAGACAAGTCCCCTTTGAACTTTCGCAGCAATCAGTAGTTATTGAATTGATCACGTGTATTTTGGTATATGAAGCAAAAATCTACAAAAATTGAAACGGGCTATTTTTATCAACTAATTTGAAATACACAGAAAGTTGCTTACATATTTAAAATTTTATGAACAGTTAAAAGTTACAGGTGCATTTTAGTGACTTACTTACTTTTTATGAGATCTTTATATCAAAGGATACATTTGGATTGCAAGTGAAATGGACCATTAAAATTTGTCAAATTTATTATTTGAACTATAACACAGATCATGGTTGTCGACATTTGTTTTATTTAGAATTGTGTAACTCTTACATAGATTTTTTTACTAATACTACACTGATACACTTTTATATGTGATATTTTAGGTATATGTACTTTTATAGGTATATCTACACAAGTATTAACATATTTGTGTTGTTTGAGAGAAATGTGAAGTCAATGCAAGCCTGCTGATGTGAATAATGCCACATCCCTGTGAAGGTGGAATGCTATTGCGAGCATATCAACATCTACACTAACATATTGATTTGTCTCATTTCTCCAGAAACAAGACATACGCAGGGTACTGACCCAACTTTATACAACATTAAAGAAGATTTCCTGTAAAGTTCAGCATGCTTAGCACCACGTTGACAACAGGAATTTCCCCGAAACAAACAGTGCAAAATATGTGTTAAAGTAATTATCAGCTGGAGATCGTCTGACTTCCACCTTCATAATACATGGTACAGATAAGATATGAAAAAGAAGTTGAATCCCAACTAAAATGTGTTATTCGAAAAATAAAGGGTCTTTAAGAAAAACAAGAGAGCACTTAATTGGAGTCACATCAATTGTACTACTTGCAGCAGGATTTTCTTAAAGGCCCCTGTTTGACAATATTACAAGCCTTTCATTGCAATGTAATGTCAATGGTAGCCAGTAGACACTGGAAACAGAAATCAGTGGTCATGTGATGAAAGTAAAGCATGCTGGTAGTGCTCAAGAAATCTTCTTTAATACAACACATTTTTAATCACAATGTACAACTTACTTTCATAGTGTTGCTATCTTGAAACGATGTTATACAAATAAACCATATAGAATACATTTAATGATACCAGCAGTAAGTGTAATTTTTAAATGTTTGTTCTTATTCTGTATCGTATAACTCGTATAAAAAGTCATTTTTTTAATTTGGTGTCAAATCACAAGATTTAATTTAAAAAAAGTTATTTGATTGATTAAAGCAATATTATGAGATTTTTTTCAAAATTATACACTTATTTCCCTCTCTCTAATATGAAGTTACTTACCATGAATGACTTTCATGGACTCATAAATCGATATTGACCATATTTTCCGAAACTATCACAGACCTTTACTAAATCATAAAGGAAATCTGCTTCCAATTTGTGGCATCTGAACGATACTAGTACAGAATCTGGGACCTAAAGTACACTTTCCGACTTTTTTTCTTGCTAATGAAACTACATATTACGAAGAAATAATTTAGGTTGAAATCAGAGCATGTCTAAAATGGTTACCTGTGTATCTTTTAAAATGTTACATATGTAGTGACCCCAATTGACCGTTACATTTTAAACGCTGAACATCCGTTGTTGGGACAAGTAGCATATTTAATGAAAGGTAAAGGAAAAGTGAACACAACTGAAGGGTAGGTATACACAAGATATATTTTTGTTTATGAAAGTGCAGACTTTTGTGAATATAACCAGCATGCGTTGGTATATTACATTTGAATAACTAATTACTAACACGTGTCCAGCTCTGTTGTCTATCTAATATTATAAAGACGACGGTCGCCATTGTTGGATAAGCCTAAGCTTAAAACAATGAAAGTAAAAGAATTTCATAATCACTGAAATACCAACAACAGGTTTTCGTGGTTTGGATCCCAAAGTTGTGCATGACTCGAATTTAAAGATTATTTCTTTCAAATAAGTGAAAGGAGATGCTTCTTAAAATACTTACACTGTTGATTGAAAAAGAGACACATAAACATTTTTGAAGATAATTACGTCATTCGTTAATAGACATACGATGATCACAGGTATTAACATCACATTGAAATATTACATGGTTTTTAAAGTTATCGTTTGCGGATTATTTTTGTTTGCATTTTTCTTTCGATAATTTGAAATAATTTCTGCAGTTGTGTATAAATATGGATTGATTGCGGAATTAATTGGTATCACAAAGGTAACCAACCATGCAAACACTGACGGGGGTAATTCAATAATCCTCGCCTGAACCAGTATTCCAAGGATAATCACCGGCGATATACACATGAAATCTGTAGCAACTATCGCAGTTACTTTACTGGTGAGTCTTATTTGTTCGTCCATATCAGGAGTGCGTCCAGACTGTTTTGCTGACTTCATAACAGCTCTAACAATCTCTATGTAACACCCTAGAATAATGAGATAACATAAACAGTTCAAACCGAGAAATAGTACTGTTGAAAAATACAGGCCGTTAACCAGACCTGTAAATTGTGTAGTAAATGTCCTCTCCAAAAATCCCAAATTACTAATTATGATCTTGGTGGCATTTTGACTATTGGAATAAGTTTTGGTTAAAGCTAATGGCAAACCAATACACACATGCGAGTTATCGTAAAACAAAAAGTTCCTTCCAGCTAAAACTGACGGGACAACACCCAATGCTATTGAAAACGCCCAAATCAGTACCGATGTCACAATTGTTGATCGTGTACCTAATCTTTTAGTGGAGTATGGGTATTTGATACAAAGAAATCTGTCAATACTTATCAAAACTAGAAAGAAAACTGACAATTCTGTCGATGCTATTGCCAGTGCCCCTGATATTCTGCAGGTAATGCCATTTCTCCAGGTTTCAGATTGCATTGGGAAGTCGTCCCCATAGTAGATATCGGCACATGCAACAATAATCATGTAATAGCCCATGAGTGAATCAGACATAGCCAGATTACTTAGCAATAAATCCTGCACTTTATATTTTTTAGTATTGATCTTTCTCCAAACCAAAACAAATACATTCCCAGCAAGTGCATTGATACCAATGATCCACATCAGAACAACTAATACCCTGTCTGATAACAACCGATCACATGTGAGATAAGGGGATCTTTTATCTGATGCACTGCATTTAACACCCTTAGGTGCATAACACTCGCATATTTCATGCTCATTTACAGCCAACTGCGAATTTTCAGGAAGGGCAGAAAAGGTATCGCGAGTTACATATTTCAATAAATTATTTCTTATTTGAAAGTAAGATAATCGAGTCAAGTGCTTGATATTTGGACACTCTGTCAACTTATTGCCAGATAAATCAATGGAAGATATATTTACCAGATCTTTGAATATATTAAAATCAAGGTGTGTTAGCATATTATCACCCAATCCAAGAATGCGTAAATGAAACAATCTGTCAAAAATGCCCGCGCTCAACCTCTGTAATTGATTAACTTCCAAAAAGAGATATTCCACATTGCGTACGCCATTAAACACATCCGTAGGCAATGATACAATCTGGTTTTTACCAATGAGTAGTTTTTTTAGATTATCCAAACCATTAAACACGCGAAGATTTACTGTAGTCAGGTGATTCCCGTGAAGGTATAGTTCATTCAAGTTTTCTAAATCTACAAACAAATTTTCCGGTATTGTTGTCAAATTATTGTAATTCAGAGACAGGTAAGTTAACTTTCCCAACCCCAAAAATGTATTTTTATCCAAGGTAACCAACTGGTTCATATGCAGCCACAGTTGAATCAAATTTGTAAGGTCCACAAATATAGTACTTGGTAATGTTGTCAATTTATTGCCCTGTATTATAAGGACAACTACCTTACTTAATCCCGCAAATGTACGATTACTCAAGATCAATTGGTTATAATCAAGCCCAAGTTGGATCAAATTGTCTAGCTCCTGAAATAGACTATCCGGTAATGTTGTCAAATTATTGCTAGCTAGAGCCAGCAGAGCTAATCTACCCAATCCAAAAAATGTTTGCTCGTCTAAAGTGACTAATTGGTTACTTTTCAGATACAGTTGTTTCAAGTTATCCAGTCCTTTGAATATAGTCCCTGGTAAGGTTATAACATTATTACCATTAAGAACCAATAAAGTTACTCTACCCAACCCCAAAAATGTACTCTCATCTAAGGTGACTAATTGGTTTCTTTGCAGCCACAGTTGATTCAAGTTGTCCAGACCCTTAAATACAGTTCCTGGCAATGTAACTAATTCATTGTCATCCAGAGATAGGACAGCTAACTTACCCAAACCATGAAACGTGCTTTCATTCATAGTTACCAACCTATTGAATTGCAGATACAGCTCAAACATATTTTCAAGCCCTCTAAACAAACCACCTGGTAATATGGTCAATTCGTTGTTATGCAAATGCAAGTGAGTTATTAATGTTAACCCCTGAAATAAATCTTCATCAAGTTTGGTCAATTTATTTCCATTAATAAACAGGCGATTTAGCAAATGTGATCCCCAAAAGGCCCCTGGGTAGGGTCCTTGAAAATCAGTCAAACCCGAAAACAAATTGCTTTCAAGTTTCACTATGTTGTTATTGCTTAGATCTAAAACAAGTGTATCAAGTGGGTACATAATCAGTAATTTGTGGGTTTGAAGCAAACCATCATCAATGCATTCAAGCAGCACTTCTTTGTGGCGAATAGTGGCATTACAATTTGATGGAAATATCAGTCTACATCTATCATTATGAAGTAGATCACACGTGATTTTGTCATTATAACCCTTCACTCGTTTGCAACGTGGTGTCTGATTTACTTTGGTATCGGATAAGACAACAGTATTAGATTCTGGGCACACATAGCCTGAATCTGATGCTGATATCGCACTGACCAAGATACTGACATTACCTTGCAGATTTAAGTGAATACTGTCCTGAAGAAGAACGCTACTGCATACCTCTGCATCTACGTTTTCATTTCTGTAAATAACAACATACCTATTTTTACAGTCTATCAAGTCTCCTTGTCTTTCAACATACAGGGAAAATGGTTCCTTTGAAACGTTACTGGCTGGTATATCGATCCGAGCGTGATATCCCTGCGTTGCATTAATCTGGAGACTGCATGTATGATATGCACTTCCATGTAAGAAAACGGAATTTTCGCTGGAATTTCTATCTTCAAAGTAACATCCTTGAATATCGTTGCTGTCAATTACATTCCATAGCGGAGTCACCAATAGTTGAGCTGATGCCACCGACCATTTATGAACAATAGTATTGTGAAGTAGAACCATTATAATGAAGACGAATCGCAAATCGAAAACGACGGCCATGGTTGGCAAATAGATGAATCACTATCTGGTCTCTTGTCAGTGATTTCGTACAGGATTAACGATTGTTAGGTTAACTTAGGCTCGTCTTAGAAGTCTTGTTTTGTTCGAACTTGTACTAAACCAACCCCGCAGAAGTATAAGGGGCTACTGGCTACTACTGTATATCAAATCCCAACCGCTGAAGTAGTATTCACTACCGCTTTGGTAAAATATCTGGAGTAAGTGCGATCAGGGCGGAAGCTATCACCTGTCAAGTACATGTTTCACCAAAATAATAATAAACCCCGTAGTAACCACTAAAGTACTAGTAGTGTTCAAGTCTACTGCCGTAGACTATACCACACCGATTGACGAAGATGTGATGTATAATATCTACCATTAATAACTACCCGTCGTAGTTTCGTTGTTCATTGGCGCAGTAAACCGACATGATCTACAGGTAGCCTTTACTTTTCATGAAGTAATGTGAAATGGTGGTACTATGTATAAACTGATACACATGCAGATGTACCGATTCAAAGTAGCATACGGCATAAGTCATGCCCTCCACGATAGCATATCTAAATGACAAAGTTGTAGTTGTACTAAACCATGCTTACTGTGTGAATCCGAATTGCTAGTCCCCGCAGATATGGTGAAACTGTACAGAAAAACTAACCACAACACAACTTTGAGTTCATTCTTAAATGTATGTATCGTCAATCCGAGAAAATCAAGTTGAAACACGAATTTATATTTCCAGCTATACTCGTCGGAGGATTTCATCAGAATACTAAAGACATGTCTGCGATTTTTTTCATGGAACGCCTTTTACAGCGTGTCTCAGAAAACCGGCAACTTATTTTAAAGGAGCTCTGTTTTCATCTTTATACCAAGTATTGTAATCATATTTGCATATTCTCGAAACCTTGAAATCTCTAACGCGAGGTATGTCAGAAACCAATTGAACAATTTGACGGAAATCGACGGTGTTACAGCGGTGCAGCCCTGTTAACCACCCGATATCGTTCTGGCCTAATGAGTTCTAACACCAAACGAACATCGGCCTACATCAGTGAATTGATCGATACACACAATTTATTACTATTTGAACCAGTGTTTCTATATTTGAATGAACCTTGTTTTGGAAACTTAAAAGAAAATACCGGATGTTGTTACTTAACCATTTATATTCACAGTGCTAAGTGGCTGTGTCATTTTCTGTAAATCAATTTAACAATGTTGACTTTTTTTAAAAATTAATTTTTGGAGAATGTAAGGCAACCAGAATGTATAATGTATAAACATGATTGAAATCCACTGTGTCATACTGAAATTAAAACACCATCAATACAAGTTGCAATTTTTAGTGTTGATCTGTTGAACAGGTTCTCGACATACCTCTCTTCACATGCGCATAATTTGAAAACTTATTAAATTTATTATCATTTCACCACTCTAAATGTGAAGATCAAAGGTTTCTAGAACGTATAATCATGATTAAAGTGTTGCAGTGGTTAAGAGCGCTCGTATACTGCCGTGTAACGTAGTTCTGTTGGTTGATCGTTTGAGCGTGAGTTCAATACGATATACCAACACAGCCTCGTCCCCGTGCCTCCTTTAAACCTTGCAGATTGAAGTAGGCATGCTCATAGCGCACCGTGGTTCGGAAGTCACGTAGAAATGTTGGTCCCGTGTATCGGATGAGCTATCGCCGAGCATGTTAAAAGGTCACAGACTCCTTCATAAAGAGTAGGGGATCATCCCGGTCTGTGTCTGTGATATATACTCCTAGGTTTCAGGAAAAGCGGTTAAATTCGGGCCTCTATCGTAGCGGAAGGGGGCGTCCATTTATGGACGTTAATTGCTAGCTAATTAAGCACGCAATGTCCAATTAGGACGAAAAGCGTATTGACGATGATGAGTGTAAAATTCAAACTAAAGATCTGTCAAAATAAGTTGCTGGTTTCTGGGACACGCTGTATCTATGATTTCATCCCAACGAACGTGTAGATCTGAGGACTATAGCCATAAAAGTAAAATAATGGGACCGTTTGATTAATTTGAATTATAAATTGACCCGTAAATTCTTCTGCTTTGCTTATTTGTTATAGCAGCAATGGGCTCAGTTATTTATTCTTATTGATTAAACTCACTTCTCTGGCATAGTACGTGAATAACATAGCACAGGTGTTTCTCCTATTTTATGCCATCTGTCTGTCCCTGTGTCTGGTATGCCATCTGCCATCTGTTTGTCCCCGTGTCTGTATTATAAACAAATAGTAAAGGTTGACAACCTACTGAAGAAAATTAATTAAGCAAGAAAATATCAAATGATTGAACGCTAAATGTACAAGGCGTCGAAACGGACCTCTAAGCTAAGATCGGTCGGGCTGTTTTTTATCAAGATTTTCATGAAAGGTTTGGTGAATTCGAAGGAATAAAAAATCGAAAAAATAATAATAAAACAAAAATCCTGATTAAAAAATGATTAAATAAATCTTTATTTCGAGAAAGCAAACGGTTGGTCGGGCTAAAAGGGTTTCCCCGTAGTCTAGGCGTCATTTCAAATCTTCATATAAACCAGTCAGTCATACATGGCATTTTATAATATTTCGTTCAGAAATAATGCAGATGCAATCTTTTACTTCACTCTCCTACATTTTATCTATCAGTATACATATATACAGACATTACAGACAACCACTTTTCATGTCTTCTCATGTATTTTTTTATGTTATTTTATTACACACCCGAGGTTACGACAGGGAAACATTTTGTATGGTTCTTAACGAACCTTTCCATCTCCCGCAATCAAACACGCCCGATTAAGTTTCAATTTTGACGAAAATGATGAATACAGTGCTCAAAAATATTACTTACCAGGTTGTATGCTCGTAAATTCAAAACTATAGCTCCTACGTAAAATTATTAGATCATAAAATTGAAAAGAGATTACTTCTTTTTAATATGAGATATTGCACGTAAAGACTTACTTAGTATTAACAAATATATGTGTCATACATCCAAATAAAGTCCGTTTTTCATTTTAGCATTTGCTTTTTCAGCCTCGGTCTAGCAATAGGCAGATTATTGATAAACTGGTAGGCCGCAACAACTCACCGGTCAATTCTTTAGTAACGCATGGTTACTGGTTCAAGCCTGGGCTCATACATTTGTACCGAAATATGATGCTGCCATAGGCTTTGTGTTATGATCTTTTTGGATAAACGTTCTTAATTGTTAACCGATCTTCGCGAACATTATCTCAAATTGAAGAGGAGAAATTAATATTTTAAAGGAATCACTGCAAAACTAGTATACGTATGGCTCAAACGTATTAGGGATTTGTACATAAGACTCAGATTGGCGCCGTTGGTTCATTTGACAAGGGGTATCATGAACTTATGTATATACTGGGTACAAATATATAAATTTTTCGCGCATGTGCCCCCAAATCAATTTGAGTAGTAAATTATCTTTGACGGTAACAGGGAAATCTACGTTAACAAATGAACTTGGAAGGAAATGCTGCAACAGGGAAACGTACGTTAACAAATGAACTAAGAAGGAAACGCTGTGACAGAGAACGTATGTCAACAAACGATTTTTGACGGAAACGCTGTAACAGGGAAACATACGTTAACAAATGAACTTGGATGGAAACGCTGTAACAGGGAAACGTATGTCAACAAATGATCTTTTAAGGAAATACTAGAATATGGAACGGTATGTTCAAAGGAAACGTTGGAGAAGGGAAAATATGCCATTGATTGATTTTTAAAGGACGTGTTAAAATAGGAAAACATACGCAAACAAATGATCTTTAAAGGACACGCTGTAACAGAGAAACGTACGCTTTTCCCAAACATACCTATTCGAAAAAGCACACTACGAACATCAACAATGTATACTTGTCAAGATTTACAAATAAAAAGCCGAATACTGTCTGAGCATGAGTTAGTCCACGAAAGATTATTTAATTAACCAGAATTATTTCCCAGTATTACGCAAAACGTGACCCATATTTTATAATATGTTCCTGATTGGTCGTCCAATTTAGACACTGCCGTTTTGGCGACTGGGATTGTGCACACCCGAGTAATTATCACATTGCCATTGACAGCCGTAACCATAGGAAATGAAATAGATTATCCATTATCCATACTGAAAACATAAGTATATGTACTTCAGATTTGTGAATATCAATACTAAGGTAAGAGACAGGGTTTGGGGTTCAAAATTGCCATGGAAATCGATATTATTCAAAATCAATATAAATGCTAGAAAGATAATTTGATTAACTTACCGTAATAAAAGAATTTTCAATTATATTCAAAAGTTATTATGTGTTATATGTTATACAATAAGTCACGACCAGCCGAGATTTTGAATTCCCATTGGGTTAGCATTATTGGTATAGTATGATTTAATCATGAAAAATAATGTTGAAAAATATTTTAACGCAAATTGTCTAATTCCAAAAATCTTTGCTTCTCTGCTTGTTTTAGGTTTATTTATTTAAACTCTTTTATCTTTATTAATTTTTCTCTAATTAATGCTAAATTACTTTCAACGCCTGATATGTTCATGACTATTTTGGAGGCATAGTCCGCACTGCACAGTAAAGTATAGGCTGGTATAGGGCCATCGTCTCTACACGGAACACTAGTTTCACGCTTCATTTAGTGTATGTCTATGGAGGCCGGACTATAGTTCCTGGGGATTATGGCTCCTTTCACCTTGGAGTTATAAGATCAGTGTCGTGTAAGATGCCGATACTGTCGACTTCATAACAAAACAAACGACAACAAGAACTAACGAGGTGCTTGCATCGTTGTAAACAAAATATAACGCCTTGATTTTATATTTCGATACAAAAGTGAGATAATTGATAATTGCAGAGGAGTTGCGACGAAACGTTACCAGTACCTGGAAAGATAATTTAATAAAGCCGGCATCTGTATATGATTGTGCTGACGTTCATAATACAAGGTGTCTTAAAAACACACCATAGAACGATTTAAAGGGATACAACTCAATACTGATTACAGAGTAATAACGACGCATCTTCACAAGTCAGGCAAGAGATAATTTATTATAACCAGTATTTTCGACGTTGGTGAAACGATTTATATTGTATGTTTCAGAAAAGAACTATACCAAACCCAATTTGAAGCTTAATGTAAATTTATGTTTTGATGCAAATTTATATTTACAAATTTTAAAACATGTTAGTTAGCTTTGTTTGTGTCATACATTCGAATATAAAACAAAATAAAGAAAATAAGATAGATTAGGCTGACAGCAAACTTGTTAACTTGATTTGTTGGGAGTGGCTCTTTTGACTTGCTTATAATTACATAGGCGTTTTAAGCCTGGTATGAGCTATTTGCTTGAGTCAGGTCCCTTAACATGCTTAACGACCCAAACGTATGTCCGTACAGACCGATCGTGTAACAGAAAAACCAAACAACCAACAAACATACAAACAATATTAGTATAATAATCTTGTTTCAAAAATGCCGAATGTACCTTTAGAAGTGAAGTTTTCGTTCACTGGGATATAATCAACACGCAGTGATTAAAAATAATGGTTTTAGAGTGAAATTGATTTAATCTGACATGTACAGTTAAGCTCACAATTATTCATACCCTTTGAAAAATATGAGATTTTTGCGTTTTTCAAATATCTTCCAGCTGGAGATGTCGAACTTTCGCTTTACACTAAAGACAGTAATATTTAGTTTGCAAGTACAAATCAATATATTTTGGCTCAGCATTTTTTGCATAACAATTGAATTGAACAAGAATTGTATTTTTATGCCTGTCCAAAATTATTCATACCCGATACCAAGTCTCAAGATTGAGGCCATTATTTGTGATAAAACACGTGTTTTTGACATTCTAAACATTCTTTATATTGTATGATAGGCTTTTATATTGTTATGCAATTATTCCATGATGTGTGTATACAATGTGGATGCATTACAAATGTGTCCTATTGAATTTACAGTGAAGGATGTTATAGGACAACACTCTAGCTCTTTGTCAGCATGGCGAAGAAAATCAAATAACTCAGCGAGGACCAAATAACTCAGTGAGGAACTTTTTGTGCATATTGTGAATGCTCACAAAGAGGGGAAAGACTACAGAGCTATTCCGAAACAATTCCAAGTGCCAGAATCTACCATACAAAGCATAATTAGGAAGAACAAGAAGTTCAACTCAGTAAAAAACATCGAAGGATGCAGTTGAAAGCCAACGGCGTCCCCTTGTTTGACAAGAAAATTATTGCGAAAGGCCAAAAACAATCCACAGATCACCATCAATGCTCTCCTAAACAACCTTGGCAATTCGTGGACCAAGACATCATAGCAGACACTCCAGCAGACATTGCACATGAGAGGTCTCCATGGAGGCCGACCAAGAAAGACTCTACTCCTTGAAAAGAGACACAGAGAAACTCGTCTTGCATCTTAGCAAACCCCAACACTGAGGACCAAAAACTTGGATCTTTGCCCAGAAGTGCTCTTGCAAATGCTAGATGATTTTCTCTTTGTCTCTTTTCAAGAGTAGAGTCTTTCTTGGTCGGAGTCCATGGAGAACTTTCATGTGCAATGTCTGCTGCTGTGTCTGCCTTCATATATTGGTCCAAGACTCACAAAGGTTGTTCGGGAGAGCATTGACGGTGATCTGTGGATTGTTGTTGGCCTTTCACCATACTTTTCTTGTCAAACAAGGGGACACTGTTGGCTTCTGACCGGGTTCTTCAAGGTTTTTTAAACTGAGTTGAACGTCTTGTTCTTCCTAATTATGCTTTTTATGGTGGGATCTGCCACTTGGAATTGCTTCGAAATAGTATTGTAGCCTTTCCCCTATTTGTGAGCATTCACAATATGCACATACAAAGGTCTCACTAAGTTCTTTGGTCTTCTTCGCCATGCTGACAAAGAGCTAGAGTGTTGTCCTATAATATCCCTCACTGTGCATTCAATAGGACACTTTTGTAATACATCCACATTGTATGCACACATCATGGAACAATATAAAAGCGTGCCACACAATACAAAGAACGTTTGGAATGTCAACAATATGTGTATTATCACAAAACATGGTCTCAATCCTGAGACTTGGTACGGGGTATGAATAATTGGGGGTTAAGACCAAAATGACCCCGTTTAAACGTGACATGTCTTTGTATTTTGGACAAACCGTACCCAACCATCATATCCTAAGCTGTCAATTCATAAATTAACTCCCTCATGCATGTTAACATTGGTCGTTATACTCAATATCAAGCGTACAATGTAAATACAGCGCTCGTCATTATAATACAAGGTGGCGCACTACCAATTCACTGCGCGGTAACTGATTGTAGAATGAAGTAGTTTCCCAGCATCTGTGACTGCATACGTCATTGTGATGCTTGAAACGGTTGGCACCAATTTTGAATTTTCCTACATGTGGATTTTGATAAAACAATTTCCCTCAAAATAATGCAACACGTTATGAAACTAAATTATATCATCCTAAATCCTTTGGAGTTAATACAAGTTTGACTCTGGTAACTATGGGCGCACGTCACACGAGGTTGACCTTGCGTAAAAGTATGCGAGGTCAACCTCACCCCCAAAACGGTGCAACGGACATCCGTAGTACCCAATACGTAAACTGGACCTCACGGCTTTGATTGGTTACCTGCATTTTGTGAGTTTTAAGCATGCGCGTTAAGTTGATCGAAGTGCGCCTGCGTATGAAGGACTGTGGCCAGGAGAATATGTGCCGAAGGTCCATTAACAGGAATATACAAATCGCATATCTGTATAATGACCCGGTTTTAAACAGAGGATGCATTGTCAACCAACATTTCTTTTGGAGGACAGGAAGACGATTATGTTAACATTCGTGTACATCTCTACTTACGCCGTACTGCAAAACTTGTCCGCATGGCTCATACTGTTATGGCGCTGTATTGTTTGTGTTATTGTATTCAAAGTATCCCGTTCCAATGTCCAGAAACACTGTAATTAGGCGTCCACATAAATAGACACGCATGCTTTTACTTGACGTCATTCGTCATCTCCAAATATTGTGACAGTTGGACTGGCTATTTATGTGCGTCGTCATGCTTTATTGAACACGTTGTGTGTGTTCTCTGTTCAAGTAACTGGAATAAATGTAATGTATAAATGGTATCTTATGTGTGATATAATGTTCTTTATTGTGCAAGCGAGTGCTATCCCTAGTGCTAACCCTAACATAACAATACGTATAAGTTTGCGAAAGTAATACTTCGCATCACCAGAAGAACAAGCACCATCATTATTTTATATGGGCTTTCAAAACGGTACAATAAAAGTGCGTATAGGTGAGCCCGGAGTGACGTCACATGCCGTTGACCACAAACTACGTGAATTCAAACAAATTCAGATTGCACCATCACCAAAACGGCCAAAATGTAACCCTTTTCGTACTCCCATGAAATGTTACCATCGAACAGAATATTTGACAAAGTGATTCCTCTACATACTCATGTTATCATATTTACACATAATGCAAGTTTTCACATGTTTATTACAGGTCAAAGTCTGAAAATGAGTGAAACATTTTACGAATTTCGGAAATATTGCTCATGTAAACAACGGTCGCTTACACAGCCTCACATGGTCACTAGGAACGTTCTTCTGTATGGTCGAGTAGAGCGTAGTAATTGATTTTGATGCTTTGTTGTCAACGGCAAATTGAAGGTCCGGGTTGACCTATTGAAAGTTCCCGGATTAGCGTCCAATATTCAAAAAATATTGCCGTCCAATATTTTTTGTGCGGCGCAGAAGATGTGCGCGTGGGGAGTATATATATGCGCAGAAACGGTCAGTTCGAGCTAACTTATTTAGTTTTTATCAAAACAGTCTGTTATATAAATAATAATAATATATAATATTGAATGTCTTATTTTCGGATGATACAAGAATATATTGCACTCGCTATAACAATATCCTTGTATTACCCTCAAAGCCATTCAATATTAGTATAAATATTAATTGAACTAAGACCAATAGAAATATTTACATAATAAAATGAATAAACATTTACACTGGTCTCAGTTCAATCTTCATTGTTGCTTATACGTATGGTGATTGCGTACAAGTCATTTACACGTATGAGCCTTAAGTATTAGTTTTGCAATGCGGCCTATTTCTTGGAGACGACCTAGGTCAAATGATGGTGCACTTCCTACACAATTATTTCTTTATTTCTTTCAACCTCAAACAGGTAACGTCACCGTGCATTTTTTTCTTCGATGTCAGAACCACTCAACGATTTTATGAAAAGCAATCTGCTCAAATGCATTGCCTTTTGTGGCATACTTAACTTGAAGTGCTCCGCCCACATCATAGTACCATAGCCATTTGCTGCGTCTAACTAATCCGCAGTGCAGATAGACACCATTGGGCAATACACTCCTAAAGTACTTGATCAATTAACCGTGATATATTATTGTTTCTCTAATTTCCATTTAGGTGAATTGTGTTTGTATAGATGTCTTGAGGAAGTGGCTAGCAGACTTAATTTTCTTTCAATTTTGCTGGAAAATATTTTTGTAATGTTTCGTGGTAGACCGTTGGATGATCTAGACATTACATACCTGATGCCGCTGTCACATTAGCCGTGTGGGCTCACCGTTCGCCACCGTGTAAACAAATTAGTGCGGACGGCGGCACACAGCGAGGACACACGGTGTGCCGTTTCCCGTCCGTCGAACACGTTCAGGTGACCTTGCCGGCCATCCGCGTCTGGCAGGAGTTTTGAGCATGTCTTGCCGGGTGAATAAAAGCGGCGGCGAACGGTGAGAGCCCGGTATGAGGACGAAATAAAGACGACGCACTCGTTTCGCGGGTGGAGGTGGACGTCGACCATCTCAGCAATGGGTTGTGAACGGGTGTAGCGACGCAAAACGTATCAAAAACGCAAAACGTACTAATTTATACGTTTTTTGTTAACGGCGGGTCAGACATAACAAAAAATGGGCAACTATTTTTTCGTTCAAGTAGGATGTTATTCTTCTTCATGGGATGTATGTCATTGGCATTGAAGTGTTTCTATCCCATAACATATGATGTAAAGAAATGGTATGTATTGCGTCAAGTTGCCCCTTTTTCGTCGAACACGTTCAGGTGACCTTGCCGGCCATCCGCGTCTGGCAGGAGTTTTGACGCACTCGTTTCGCGGGTGGAGGTGGACGTCGACCATCTCAGCAATGGGTTGTGAACGGGTGTAGCGACGCAAAACGTATCAAAAACGCAAAACGTACTAATTGATACGTTTTTTGTTAACGGCGGGTCAGACATAACAAAAAATGGGCAACTCGACGCAAATCGTATCAATTTTGATACGTTTTGCGTCGTACAAACCAAAAAAGGGCAACTTTACGTAAATCGTATCAAAGTGAGGATCTTCCATTTATTGCACTTCCTCCCCAAAATTTTCAAAAATATAGACCCTTTTCCCAAAATGATCACAATATAAAACCAGAGTCCCAAAACAGGTAACTATTTGACTAAACGTTGGCCATATTGATATTGAAATCAGATTGTGTGTGTCACCGTAGGGGGCGCTTTTTAAAGTGGCTTTGGGCAAAAAATTACTCACTGCGTTATTATTATTATTATTATTATTATTATTATTATTAGTGTCAATACTATTCTTAAGGGGAAAGAAAACAATGAGATAGTGTTATTAGTGTCTGGTTTTTGGGTGTGGCTTTAGAGAGCGCTTTTCATCTCCCTGGGGATGTTGCAGACAGCTTTTTTTGGAAACCTTAATGTATTATTTTACAAATGATTTTTATCCAACAAGCATTACAGACTACAATAAACTTCAATTTATCATTGGCCGGATTTGGTCCAAAACATGTTTCACTGAATATATCATTGACTTAAGATGTGTTTCTAGCGTGTTCAAGTGTTTCTAGCACAGTAAGACATATCGATACGTTATACGTCAAAGCTATTTTTTCGTTCAAGTAGGATGTTATTCTTCTTCATGGGATGTATGTCATTGGCATTGAAGTGTTTCTATCCCATAACATATGATGTAAAGAAATGGTATGTATTGCGTCAAGTTGCCCCTTTTTCACATAGTCTAACGCAAAACGTAACAACATTGATATGTTTTGCGTTAGGGCAGTTTTATTGCTCTAGAGTACAACAACCCTCCCTATACATTTCAAGTGTTTTTTGAATTTGTTATTTTTCAGTATTTTATGGTCTCAGGAAAAGTTGATACGTTTTACGTTAGAGCAGTTTTTTGCTCTAGAGTACAACAAAGGAAATATTTGGGAACACTTTTCACAGAAACATGGTGCAATTGGTCTAAACAACCCTCCCAATACATTTCAAGTGTTTCTTGAATTTGGTATTTTTCAGTGTTATGTTGCCAAGGAAAAATTGATATGTTTTGCGTTAGAGCAGTTTATTTGCTCCAGAGTACAAAAAATAAAATATTTTGGAAAACATTTCACAGAAACATGGTGCAATTGGTCTTAACAACCTCCCTAGTCCAAAGGAAAAGTTGATACATTTTGCGATAGAGCAGTTAATTGCTCTACAGTACAAAACATTTTTTTGGAAAACTATGGTGCAATTGTTCTAAACAACCCTCCCTATAAATATCAAGTGTTTCTAGAATTTTTTATTTTTCAGTGGTTTTTTGCCTAAGGAAAAGTTGATAGGTTAGCATTAGGGCAGTTATTTTGCTCTAGAATACACAAAACTAATTATTTTGGAAAACTTTTGAGAAACATGGTTTTATTGTGCTAAACAATCCTCCCTATAATTATCAAGTGTTTCTAGAGTTTATTATTTTTCAGTATTTTTTGGCCTAAGCAAAAGTTGATACATTTTGCGTTAGAGCAGGTTTTTTTGCTCTAGAGTACAAAAAAAGAACTATTTTGGAACACTTTTCAGAGAAACATGGTGCAATTGTGCTAAACAATTCTCCCTATAAATATCAAGTGTTTCTAGAATTTGTTATTTTCAGTGTTTTTTGGCTAAGGAAAGTTGATACGTGTTGTGTAAAGTTGCCCCTCTTTCACTTAGTCAAACGCAAAACGTATCAAAAGTTGATACGTTTGCGTTAGAGTAGATTTTTTGCTCTAGAGTATACATTTCACAGAAACATGATGAAATTGCTGTATACATTTGAAGTATTTTTAGAATTTGTTATTTGTCAGTGGTTTTTTTTTGCTAAGCAAAAGTTGAAAAATGAAATATTTCGGAAAACTTTTCACAGAAACATGGTGCAATGGCTCTAAACAATCCTCCCTGAATATCAAGTGTTTCTTGAATTGGTTATTTTTTAGTATTTTTGGGCCTAAAGAAGAGTTGATACGTTTTGCGTTAGAGCAGGTTTTTTTGCTCTAGAGTACAAAAAAAGAACTTTTTTGGAATTTTTTTAACAGAATCACGGTGCAATTGTTTTAAACGACCCTCCCTGTAATTTTAATAAACAACCCTCCCTATAAATATCAATTATTTCTAGAATTTATTATTTTTCAGTATCTTTTGGTCTAAACAAAAGTTGATACGTTTTGCGTTAGAACAGTTTTTGCTCTAGAGTACAACAAATGAATTATTTTGGAAAACTTTTTACAGAAACATGGTGCAATTGTGCTAAATAATCCTCCCTATAAATATCAAGTGTTTCTGGAATTTGTTATTTTTCAGTGTTTTTTGGCTAAGGAAAAGTTGATACGTTTTGTGTAAAGTTGCCCCTCTTTCACTTAGTCAAACGCAAAACGTTTCAACGCGTTAGAGTAATTGTTTTTGCTGTAGACTATAAAAAAGGAATTATTTTAAACTGTTCACAGAAAAAATTGTGCAATTGTTTTACTATACATTTGAAGTGTTTCTAGAATTTGTTATTTCTCAAAAAGAACAGATACACAGTCGGGACTGTTAGTACACGGTCGGTCGGGCGTGACAAACAAACCCTTAGATACTCGAAATAAAGGGCTTGATTTTAATATTATCCAGTACGTCAAGGCCCCGAATTGTATAGTTTCTACGGAAGAGATTTAGTGCCAGGCGGTTAGGGTTATGAACGCACGAACTCACAAACTCGTGCCAACAATCCCGAGTTCGTGAGTTCGTGATTTGTACACTCTGAAAATAAAGAAATAGTAAAGAAATTTTGGCTCCGATTCACGAACTCATGAAACTCCTAATTTGTTCACTTCTAGCGAGTTGGTTAGTTTTATCAAACAAACCCAACCGCCTCTTGTCCTGGAAATATCCTGAATTCGTGAGTTCGTATTCTGCAAACACAATCGCCTGATTTTGTGAATATCGTGTGTTCGTGAGTTCGTGTGTTCATATGTTAACTACCCCAACGTACAACGTATCAACTTTTCCTTAGCCAAAAAAACAACAATGATAATTAACTAATTCTAGAAACACTTGAAATGTATAGGGAGGGTAGTTTTGACCAATTGCACCATGTTTCTGTGAAAGAATTTCCAAAATAGTTCCTTTTTGTGTACTCTAGACCTAAAAAACTGCTCTAACGCAAAATGTATCAATTTTTTCGTTTTGTGTTTGCCTAAGTGAAAGAGAGGCAACTTGACGCAAAACGTATCAACTTTTAAACAAATTCTAGAAACACTTGAAATGTATAGGGAGGGTTGATTAGACCAATTGCCCCAGGTTCCTGTGAAAAATCTTCCAAAATAATTAATTTGTTGAACTCTAGAGCAAAATAACTGCCCTAACGCAAAACGTATCAACTTTTCTTTGCCAAAAATAAACACTTGAAATTTACAGGTAGGGTTTTTAGACCAATTGCACCATGTTACTATGAATAGTTTCCAAAATAATTCATTTGTTGTACTCTAGAGCAAAACAATTGCCCCAACGCAAAACGTATCAACATTTCTTTGGTCAAAAAACACTGAAAAATAACAAATTCTAGAAACACTTGAAATGTATTGTTAGGGTAGTTTTGACCAATTGCACCATGTTTTTGTGAATAGTTTCCAAAATAATTCAATTGCTGTACTCTAGAGCAAAATAACTACCCCAACGTACAACGTATCAACTTTTCCTTAGCCAAAAAAAAAACACTGACAAATAACTAATTCTAGAAACACTTGAAATGTATAGGGAGGGTAGTTTTGACCAATTGCACCATGTTTCTGTGAAAGAATTTCCAAAATAAACTGCTCACAAAAAGTTAGGACACTTTTTGTAATCAAGTATATTTTTATTATTTATTACCCTCGTTGTATCTGTTTTGTATCAATGGAAAGCTGAAGTGTTCCTCTTTAAAATTATACCACATTTGCAATGATTACATGTTGCTGAACTTGGCCATATGAATGAGAATGAGGCAAAGTCACAAATCAAATGTGCCAAAATTACCGTTATCTGGGCTAAACAGTCAATAGGTAATGATCAATAATCAAACCGGTCATGCTTGAGAACCATAATGGTACACACAAAGATTTGCACCAGTGAGCACAGCACACACACACCCACCCTCATCTACAAATTTTTCTGAGACACGGAAAACGTTTAGCAGTTTCAATATGCCGCGTTTAACAGATTTGGAGAGAGCCCGTGCCAGTACCTATTGACTGTTTGCACAGATAACGGCAATTTTGGCACATTTGATTTGTGACTTTGCCTCATTCTCATTCATGTGACCAAGTCCAGCAACATGTCATCATTGCACATTTGGTATCATGTTACAGAAGAACACTTCAGCTTTCCATCGATATGCAACATAATACAAGAGGGTAATAAATAATAAAAATATACTTGATTAAAACAAGTTTTCTAACTTTGTGTGAGCAGTTTAGTTCCTTTTTGTGTATTCTAGACCTAAAAAACTGCAATTCAATTTTGATACGTTTTGTAATTGCCTAAGTGAAAGAGGGGCAACTTGACGCAAAACGTATCAACTTTTTAACAAATTCTAGAAACACTTGAAATGTATAGGGAGGGTTGTTTAGACCAATTGCACCATGTTCCTGTGAAAAATCTTCCAAAATAATTAATTTGTTGAACTCTAGAGCAAAATAAATGCCCCAACGCAAAACGTATCAACTTTTCCTTAGCCAAAAATACACTGAAAAATAACAAATTTTAAAAACACTTGAAATGTATAGGGAGGGTGGTTTAGACCAATTGCACCACGTTTCTGTGAACAGTTTTCCAAAATAATGCATTTGTTGAACTCTAGAGCAAAATAACTGCGCTAACGCAAAACGTATCAACCTTTTCTTAGCCAAAAAAACACTGAAAAATAACAAATTCTAGAAACACTTGAAATGTTTAGTTTTGACCAATTGCACCATTTATGTGAACAGTTTTCCAATATATTTTTTATACTCTAGAGCAAAAAACTACTCCAACGCAAAACGTATCATTTGAAAAGGAAAAGGGGGCAACAAGACGCAAACGTATCATTTGTTTACAATATATTTCAAATGAAATACATTCCCTGAAGAAGAAAAAATCCATCTTGAACGAATAATACCTTTTACGTAAAACGTATCGAGTTATTTACTGTGCTAGAAACACATCTTAAGTCAATGATATATTCAGTGAAACCTGTTTTGGACCAAATCCGGGAAATGATAAATTAAAGATTATTGTAGTCTGAAATCCTTGTTGGATGAAATGCATCTATAAAATAATACATTAATATGTTATTACGAAAAAAAGCTGTCTGCAACATTTCCATGGAGATGAAAAAGCGCTCTCTAAGACCACACCCACCACCAGACACTAATAATAACATTAATAATAATAATAACACTAACGCAGTGATTAGTTTGTTAGCCAGGAACAACTGTAAAAAGCGCCCCCTACGGTGACACACACAATCTGACGTATATACCCAAATGGCCAAGGTTCAGTCAAATAAAAAATGAACATTTGGAGAAAATGTCTATATTTATTAAACTTTTTGGGAAAAGGGGGAGGAAGTGCAATGAATGGAAGATCCTCACTTTGATACGATTTACTTAAATTGCCCCTTTTTTGTTTTGCACGACGCAAAACGTATCAAAATTGATACGTTTTGCGTCGAGTTGCCCTTTTTTGTTCTATCTTATTCGCCAATATCGCAAAACGTATCAATTTTGGTACATTTTGCGTTGTTGATACGTTTTGCGTCGCTACAAATGGGCGCATGCCGCCTGACTAATAAACAAATACAGAGACGTAGATATTACTCGTACGAAGTCCGAAATGCGAGTAAAGCAGTGAACTTGATCAAAATAAAGGGCGGCTTGATGACTTCCTCAAGGCGGTTCGGCCGGTACCCAGGCAATCCGGCCCGTGAGGACCCGGTGAGGAGGTGGTATGCACCCGGTGAGGACACGGTGAGAACGGTAAACTAGCACTGCATGAGGACGGTGAGCCCGGTACCAGACCGGTGAGGACCCGGTATAGACCCGGTAAAGAAAGATATGGACTCGGTGATAAAAAAAAGATCAATTCGGCCGTTGACATTTTTTGCTGATTGTTCACCGTGCTGATAAAGACAGTCAAAAATCATCGGAAAAATTAAACGGTTCCTGTTTTTTTTCTGATGAACACATTTTAGTGTCGAATTTCAGTATTTTCTCTATCCGATGCGTGAATGGTCCAAGCTCTAATTTAATGTCATTCTCTTCATTGTTTCAATACGATTTGATGAAATTTTAGGCGATAAAAGAACAACAGAGGGCACTTGCTATTATGTTACGAATTTCAAATTTATAAGCGATGTACATGTTCACATTTGCTATGATTTCAAAGAGGAACAGTTGGCAGGCTCTGGAAAGAGAGGAATGCTCCCACCATGTCCGTTTAGTCAGCAGAAAAAAATCAATTGGAATTAAAAAAAACCTCATGCATATATATTATGATTCCATGAATCTTACACAGAAATAACACATATGAAAATATTTGTATAATTCTTTTTTCCCCTCTATTCATACAACTTGTACTTAATTGAACTATCATTTTGATTCCTGAAATGATATTTGATTTTGATTGATTTTGACATAAACACATTCAAGGTAACGTCAATACAGCAATTTGGTGTGGCCCGACGTTCGTCTGCAATCAAATTCACCAAAGTTTCCCGTCAAAATTTGGCTACTAGTATTCCTTTTGAGATCCATTCACCCCTTATGAAAGAAGTGACCTTCCACACAAATTGTGTTACCTGCATAGGTGACTCTATTTGAAATCCGCACTCCTTGTGTGGAGGATTAAGGTCATATGTCTTCTATATGGGGGTGTATTGATTTCAACTGGAATAGTCCCTTCTCCCTGCCGAATAGTCATTGACCGATCCTCAACTCTAGGTTATTGATTGTGATGTACGAGATCATAGAATGTGAAGACATGGATGGAGAAGTATGTGTTTTCCTTTGAGACTACGCTCAACTCGAAAGGCTGTATAATATTTTGTTCTGGAATGAAATAACTTCTCCAGATGCGTTAGATTTGAAAAGATCGTACTCATAAGTTTGAGTTTACACATAACTGGGTTAAGTATCGTCAGCCTGCTTCGATAATTGCCTAACTCACTTTTCAGCAAAACTGAGTTTTTTGCATAAATCATGACTTCATTACATTATGCACATGCTGTTATAATACCTAAGTCATTGACCAATCAAAAGTGTTGATAAATGAAGAGTTTTGTTGAAAAAGGGCCACCAGACCACTCCAACATGTTACTCATTTTGCATTATTGAATTTGCATTGACAAATCCATGGAATTAATCAAATTATTGTATGGCTGTGTTCATCTGTTTCTATATGACTTGGATTAGTGCATCCATGCACGCCAATTGAGGCATCAACAATCAAAGGCACATTCCACATAATGAAAATCCATCCATCAATAATACAAAATGAGTAACAGGTACACAGGTAACAGGTTTCATACTTTTGTTGTTTTCTAAGAACTAGAAAAAATGAGTTAGGCAATTATCGAAGCAGGCTGACGGTATATGTCTGTAAAACTTCACAAATAGTGTTGCATCAATCTCATCGGTGAATGTGTGTATGTATTAATTTGTTTATGTTCAAAATATTAGAAATATTTAAATTTTTGTCAAACATGCTAGTCATACAATATATAGGTGTGAGCGAAACGCACATACTATCAATTCTACAAAACGCCTAATTAGAGATGTTTGTCCCTCTATTGTAGATCTATGACGAAACATGTATCCAAGCCTGATCGATTGATTACGAAATCCATATTGTTGATAAAAAACCGTGATAAGTTAGCTTTAGCTTTTCTATGTTTGAGCACATATATCATAAGATGATTTTAGTGACACACAAAAAAACGAAAACAAAATGTTGACGAATTCTATCACGATTCACGATGAGGAGTACATAAAGTGTACATAAGTGTTCACATTAACACTTTCCACGCGGCAGGCGTCTGCAGACGACAGTTCCAAAATTGAACAAAATGTTTTGAAAATGTCAGAATTATTGAATTTCATCAACATATTTGGAATTACCATGAGAAATGCATTCAAATAAGTACAAACATGCCCAGTATTGGTTCAGTAATTCTTGAGATAGACTTTGAACGTTTGGAAAGGTTTCTGAAAAATATGTTTTGTATAATAGCCGCGTGTAAAGTGTTAAGGCAAAAGTATAATGTAAGCCCTGATTTTCAAACAACTATTGCGTTTGTGATTTTATCTGAAAGTATTCGTTATTGAAGAAAACACATTGTATGCACAGTATTATTCAGTTTTCATTGCCACTTCATAAGTATCACCCAATCAAACATTGCGCCTTTCATTGTACTTTATTTATTCATTTTACATATGGACCGCTTGTATATATTGTGAATCAGAAAAATGATATTTCTGTCATTGTTTTGTAAGCTGAGATTTTAAATTTCATTATAATTTTCAATTGAATGAACAGATTTCCCTTGTATTTCTGTATTCACTGTTTTCTTTCATTTGTCATCTGAGAATTTAAATTAAATTGATAAAATAAGTTAAATTGAAAAAGTGCACTGGTATTTCTGCATGACACTTTCGTTTTTATTATGATTTTGAGGTTTTGAATTACATTTTGATTACATATTCAAATAAACAATACATATCCGATAGATTTCGTCAGCTTCAAAATACATAAAATCAAATAAACAGCAGCCGTATTATATTGAGTCACCGACCGAGCAACACAACTCTAGTTGTACTTCTTTTACTTCATGTATGATGTTTCTTTGAGCATGCTTGCAAGCAGTACGTGCAGTCTGCATATCGGTTCATGACTCGGGCTTCAATCATCGTAAACCGAGCTGAAAAACGTTATTCAGTGGAAGTTAATGATGCTACTCAGGTGATAGCTACTTCTCTTAGCTTCAGTAATAAAGGGTAAATGCTATGTTGCAAGTGCCGATAGTCGACATTGGTCCACTACGACAGGAAGCGATACTCCATCGATGGTTGCCGATACTCATACTACAATGAAGATCATATAGAAATTATATATAGTTTTTGGTTAGAAATTTAGCCGATGCGTATTTCAGCAGAGATAGTGAACACCACTCTAACGGTTGTTGCTTGATACAGTAGTAGTCAATTCTACTTCTTTGGACATTCCTATCATTTGGTTGTCATCTAAATGCTTCTCCAGTGTGATAGCTCTAGCTGTAATCAACGTACTTCGGTAGTCAATGTTGTCAACATATCATGCCAATATAATACCATTTACAGCGCACAGCGGTTTGAGAAGGCATTAACTGGTTCAATTGTATCAAACTGATCATCGACATCTGAATGCAAGTCGTTAATTATTTAAATGGTTTGGATTTCTAACTCTGCTCGCCGTGTCGTAGTCGTGTGAAGTGATCACACGGCATATAACCTAAGTTCTAACGAGAGTTATAAGACAGGACCTCCTCAAAAATTGGTTTTGACCAATACTATTTGTCCTCTACTTAAACACTACCAGCATACCCGTCAGAAAATCATACATTGATTTACTCAAGTATGGCCAGGTCTACCTTTAATTTTGATTTGCAGTCCGCCATATTATTAATAGCTCTACTTTACAATAACGTAGCGACGAGAAATCCGGTAGTTGCTGTCCGACTATTGGTGACACCGTTATGGGACGTCGTTAATAGCACTGATCCTCAAGCATGCCACGTTGAAGATAGAAACTCTAGCCAACAAGCCATTTTCTTACATGGAAGTACACATGAAACTTGCAGTCTCCATATTAACGCATCGCTGGAATATCAGGTTCAGATTGAAATACCAACCAATGATATTTCAAAGAAGCCATATTTCCTGTATGTTGAAAGGAAAGGGAACTTAATAGACTGTATAAATAGGTATGTTGTTATTTACAGAAATGAAGACCTGGGTGTCGATGTATGTAGTACTATTGTTCTCCAGAACAGCATTCACTTAAATCTCCAAGGTAATGTAAGTTTACAAGTAAGGGGTATTTCAGCAGTAGGATCACAGTTTGTGTGCCCAGAATCTGATGATGATATCATGTCAGTTCCTAGAGTAAATCAGACACCAAATTGCAACAGAATAAAGGGTTATACTAACTATACCACGTGTGAATTAGACTACGAAGATAGATGTAGACTGGACTTTCCATCACATTGTAATGCAACTATTTGTTACAGAGAAGTGCTGCTAGAATGTATCGAGAATGGTTTCGTTAAAACATACAAATCAATGACGGCTTACCCAATTGACGTATCCATTTTAGATCTAAGTAATAACAACATAGTAAAACTTGACAGCCATTTGTTTCCAAGTTTGACAGATTTACAGGGACCATACCAAGAGGTATTCTGGGGATTAAAATTACTCAATCGTCTATTCATTCATGGAAATAAATTAATCAAACTTGATGAACATTTATTTCAGGGATTAACGTTATTTTAATACAAGTGAGTTAAAACTCACTTGTATTTGTATAACAACAGATTGACAGCATTAGCAGACGGTTTGTTTTGGGGGCTTGAACATTTGCTTGTGCTGTATCTGCATGCTAATCATTTGGTTTCTTTGAATGGAAGCACATTCCATGGCTTAAAGTAGTTTAACCGACCTGGCCCTGAGTGATAATAAATTGAATAATTTGCCTAGCGGTTTATTCAGGGCTTGATAACATAAACAAACTGTGGTTGCAAGGAAACAAATTGACAACCTTGAATCAGGATATATTTTGGGCTTTGGGTAGGGTAACTCTTTTAGGTCTGAATGACAATGAATTGACATCGTTGCCGGGTAGTATATTTGTGGGGCTAGAAATGTTGAATACACTGTATCTGTATGGTAATGAATTGGTCACATTTAATGAAAGTACATACAATGGTTTAAATAGGCTAATTTTCCTGACTCTCCGTGACAATAAGTTGACAACATTACCAAGAACCTTGTTTTGGGACCTTGCAAATGTGGCCAAACTCTGGTTGCATAGAAACCAATTAGTCTCATTGCACGAGGACCTATTTTCGAGGTTAAATAGAATAACGATACTGGCCCTGAATGACAATAATCTGACAACATTGCCGAGCAATTTGTTTATGAGCTTAAGAAACTTGATTGAATTGTACCTTTATGGAAACCAACTGGCAACTCTAGATTATCACCTGTTCATTAATTTGAATAATCTAAAAACTCTCCTCATTGGTCAAAATAGTTTAATATCTTTACCTAAGGGTATTTTTGATGGCCTAGGTAATCTTGAATATCTCTTTGTAGAAATAAATCAATTACAATGGTTAAGCTCTGGCATTTTCAATCAACTATCCCTCTTACGTGTCCTTGAATTGGAGAATAATGCCCTGACACACCTTGATTTTGATATATTCAGGGAAATTGCAAACGTTACCTATATTGACTTATCAAGCAATAGGTTAAAGGAGTGTCCGAATATCAAACACTTAAATCAATTAATTTCCTTTATTGCACGAATCAATCCATTGACAGATGTAACCTATGAAACCTTCTCTGCCTTCCCTAGAAATTCAGAGTTGGCTGTAAGTCAGCATGAAATATGCGAGTGTTATGTCCCTAGAGGCGTTCAGTGCAGCGCCTCGGATAACAGATCTCCTTATCTCACATGTGATAGGTTGTTATCAGACAGGGTATTAATTGTTCTGATGTGGATCATTGGTATTAATGCATTTGCTGGGAATGTGTTTGTTTTGATTTGGAGAAAGATGAATACTAAAAAATATAAAGTTCAGGATTTATTACTTAGTAATCTGGCTATGTCTGATTCACTTATGGGCTTTTATATGATCATTGTTGCATGTGCTGATATGTACTATGGGGAAAAGTTCCCAATGCAATCTGAAACCTGGAGAACTGGCATTACCTGTAGAATATCGGGAGCACTATCAATAGCATCGACAGAATTATCAGTTTTCTTTCTTGTTTTGATAAGTATTGATAGATTTCTTTGTATAAAATACCCATACTCCACTAAGAAATTAGGTAAACAATCAACAATTGTGACATCAGTCCTGATATGGGTGTTTTCACTAGCATTGGGTATAGTCCCGTCAATTTTAGCTGGAAAGAATTTTACCTTTTATGACAACTCACATGTGTGTATTGGTTTGCCGTTGGCTTTGACAAAAACATACTCAAATACTGAAAATGTCACCTTGGTTGAAATTAGTAATTTATTCTTTAGTAATAGGAAATTTACTACACAATTTACAGGTCTTGTTAACGGCCTATATTTTTCAACAGCACTATTTCTCGGTTTGAACTGCTTGTGTTACCTAGTCATACTTGGGTGTTATATTGAGATAGTTAGGTCTGTTACAAGGTCAGCAAAACAATCTGGACACACTCCTGATATGGACGAACAAATCAGACTCACCAGTAAAGTAACTGCTATTGTCGCTACGGATTTCATGTGTATATCTCCAGTGATTATCCTTGGAATACTGGTTCAAACAAGGGTTATTGAACTGCCCCCGTCAGTCTTTGCATGGTTGGTAACCTTTGTTATACCAATTAATTCCGCAATTAATCCATATCTATACACAATAGCTGAAATCATGTCAAGAAATCGCAAGAAGAGAAGAGACAAAAATATTGATAGTCAGCAAACATTGACTCTGCGCAATATGTGATTCTCTGTAGCCGCATAAGTGATGACCTCTCACTTACGAGCGTATGATACAAAATATTGTACACTGATAAACATCAAAGTAATATGTTGCATCACCATACGTACAAACACCTGAGCATAAATAAGTACTGAGACCAATGCAAAATTATAATATAGAAACATTTGAATTGTGCTCAATTTAATTTTCATTGGTGCTTGTACGTAATGTGATGCAATATTTTACTTTAGCGGCGTTCATCTTAAAGTCTTACGTCAATTCATTTATTATAGGTATAAACTGTTTGTACAAGTTTGTAGTGCTACCGAAAGCAAGATAATCATAAAATTACCAATCCTTAAGACATTTACGATTTTGAGTAATGAAATAACAGTTCAATATCAAATACCATTTCGCGAGCACAGTGTCAGAACTGACGTGTAATTCTCAATGTTTCAAGGGAGACCTATTCTTTCAACTATATTTTTCTATTTATAGCAATTATACAAATTAGATTGGGCAATCAAAATAAGTTTACAGATTGATGAAATATTAAACGCACTTGGATATGGAAAATATTGTAAACAATTAATGCAAAATCATTGCCATTTGTCTTCAGAAATATCAAGGAGGGCACATGGACGATGCTGCATATCGTTCGTAGAGTTAAGAAATTAGGTCGTTTATTTTTAAATTGTGAGAACACATGGTTTTAGTATTCATGCGTATTCATAATCTTAACTCCCCAGATTTTGGTATTTAGACGGTTGATTATAGGATGTGTGTTGGTGTTTAAGATACTCGTATACAGGGAAAATGGTTAAGAGGAAGGGTGGGTGAAATGTGATTGAGTATGAATTGTGAAGGGTACTTACTTGTTTCCATATCTTACATTTTTATGTGTGTGTTCTATTATGGTAACATTTTGTTGTTGTTGTGTGTTCTATTAAGGTAACATTTTATTTTTGTGTGTTCTATTAACCCTAACCCCCCTAAGTGCTAAAAATGCTAATCCTAAGTCCCTCCCCAAACGCATGCGCCGTCGGCGAATGTGTAGCTGAGGGCCGTGGCTTAGTGGTTGGGACGTACGTGGGGCTTGAGAATGGAGGGTCCCTTATCGAATCCCGGCAGGTTCCCGGAGATTTTGTTGGCGTTTTTTCCTCGAAAATCGTGATCCCGGTCAAAAACCCTAAACCGGGGTTAGGGTTATGGAAACATTTTGTTGTGTGTGTTCTAAAAGCCCTTACCCCTCTGAGTGCTAAAAATGCTAATCCTAAGTCCCTCTCCGAAAGCATGGGCCGTCGGTTTTCGATGACGTAGTCAACCGAGCCTATATAGTGAGCGCAGTATACTGCGCGAATATGTAGCTGAGGGCTGTGGCTTAGGTCCCTGGATCGAATACCGGCAGGTTCCCGGAGATTTAGTTGGCGTTTTTTTCCTCGAAAATCGTGATCCCGGTCAAAAACCCTAAACCGGGGTTAGGGTTAACACTTCCCACGCGGCAGGCGTCTGCAGACGACATTCAAATTGTTTAAAAAAGTAAACATTATTGAATTTCATTTCCAGATTGGAATCAGCGTTAGGATGAATTGAAATTAGTACAAACATGCCTAGTGTTGGTTCAGTAATCCTTGAGATAGATTTGTTGCGAAAGGTTTCTGAAAAATCTGTTTTGTATAATGTTAAAACTAATAGCCGCATGGAAAGTGTTTAAATACAGTGTTCCAATCGCCACACCCCATTTATGTTTTGACACCTTGAATAACTGCTAAAGACATTAATATTTCTATTTCTTAACATTGCACAGGGAGAGGGTGTTAGTTTTCCGTTGTTAACAAGTAAGTAACTTTTCCATGTCTTTTTATCAGGCGTGTTAATGGAACGCTACGAATACTAAAATGATGATAACGTGAAAGAAGACATTTCGAAACACATAAACATTCCTTGCGTGGCTATACTATACTGACTTTCTGACAAAATATTCCAACGCATAATATTATGAACTATGAACCAATTATTATTGGGGCTTCACCAAAAGTACGCAAACTGTATCAGGAGGTCTTAAATATTTGGATGTAAGCCCCATGGTAAAATTTCAATATAATTACGGTGATCTTGAAACCTCATTTTGACACAATTGATACATTATTGGCGTCACTGTTTAAATTAAGTTTGAGGTGCGCATTTTGATCGGTGTAGTTCATAGTATTTGTTTTGATATTTATTGTGTCTATATTGTTAAGCGATGAATTTCGTTCGATAACAACTGATCATTGCTCATTTTCATAGTACAACTTTCAAATACAGGTGTTTTAATGAATACTGCTGTGTTGTTTATATCAAACAGAATTTGGGTAAATGATATATCAAAATAAACCATATTTCTATATTAAAATATTAGTAATGTAGAAGTAGTAGATATCGTTACACAATAATCGTATTAACAATATGTACATATTATACAGATTAACTTATTGTCATAATTCATATAACAGTATAAAATCAGTTCCCTGACGAATGCAGTAGCATGAAATTTTTTAAAGTTCCATGCTACTTAAAAGTTCCATGCTACTTAAAAGTAGCAACTCGTCCATTTGACTTTAATTTAATTTGTAAAAGTGTAATGTATAGTCTATTTGGCCATCACGAGAAAGTGACGTAACTGCGTATTCTACTAATTGCAGCACATAACGCGCGCACCTACTCGGGGCGCTGGCGTGTCCTCACGATGGTTGAAAGACGGAAGATACATACGCGTGCGTAAAAGCTCCGCCTGTTAACTTACGTCACTGTCAAGAGGAAGCCAAATAGAGTACAGCTATGTGATGATTTCTCAATACATACAATTCATACTATAATTTTGCATTTAACGTTCTCGTAGTTCTTGCATGTTCTTTGCCATAACATGAATTTGAAGATCTAGTGATCAGGCCTCTGAATTAGTTTCAGATAATATTGTAGTTAAGATATTTATCGAATGATGAAAATATTGACACAAGAGTTTGTTTTAAATTCAATCATATTGTTTGAAACCCAATTTCATTTGTGATATAAATTGAAATATGTAACATAATAAAAAAAGGTTGTTGTGCATTATATATAAATGAAATAATTCTACACTTTTATGTAATATATTTATATATTTTACTTCTTTAAAATCGTTTCAAAAAACTGAACAAGGCATCTAAATTTGAATTAGTATTGTTGTATACGAAGTAGCTCGGTTTGCACACAGTTCATGTGACTAGCTTGTTTATCGAACTCGTTTATGAATAATGAGTTGCACTTGAGAAACTTTAACATAAAGTTATTTACACCGGGGTTGGGAGTATTTAATTTAGTTGCACTAAGGAATGGGATATTTAGAATTTGTCAATGGTTATCCGCGATTACATGTAAGAAAATACGAAAATGAACATTTGGGCAAATCGTGACCAGCGTCGTCTGTGAAATACTACCATCATAGATAAGCGTCACTACTTGATTTATGTGTACTAGCATACGTAATGCTGCCCTCATACATGCAAACGCTGCTCATGCTCACTCGCACAAGCACACTTCCTTCACGTAAAGACAGACCAGTTAAACTAGATGGCGCTTATGGCCTTTCACTTATTTCAAAGAAATGGTGGATAACATTTACCCAATGGTGTACATGTAACGGTCCCCCGAAAAACAAATTCAACATTTCACTGTTGAAACTATGGGGTTGGAACATCCCCTCCAACTCAAATAATTGAAATTAAAGTTTTTTTTCTTGCCCGTTGCCTGATTGAAACAAGCACAAAACTGGTCACTATATTGACTGGATTTCCCTGTTGGAATTGGAGTCCCACTTTCAGTGTACGTGTTTAATTTTTTTAAATTTAAATCCCTCTTCATTATCTATTTATCTGATATAGCTGATTACATATCTCAGTAAACATTTTAACCTTGAATATTCTTTAAAACGATTATGTGAGCAAGTCAGAAGCGCGTCCTCAATCAAATTGATTTGAAACCAATTACTTAAACTCTATATTAGTAAAGTGCTCAACCAAAGAAATTGATACACTTTGTTTAGGTCCTTTAGAGTACCTTTTGATTATTTTATGACCAAACAGGCTAGATAGATATTTGGATGCATCTTTTTGGCACAATTTGATAACAACAAAGATAAACCATGATTAGCACCATTTAAAGAAAAATTATCCCTTTTGAAAATTCAATTTTCTAATACACTATGCTAGAAGAAAGGGATGTGTGTGTGTGACACTGTTATGACCAAGATTGACCGGACTATCGATCGCTCAGTGCAACCGTGTACACTACGCTGTGTTTGGTCGTACACCAGTGTGCGTGATATTTGATTCCTAACATAAAGAACATTGCATTAAACTGCTTGGAATTGTACCAAACCTTAGGGGTACACCTTGGTTTGGTTTTGGTTAGCTGTAGATATCAACGAAGCATTTCAAATAACACAGCATAAACTTACTACGTAGAATTTATCGATAAGTTACCACTGTAGTTACATGGTAGTATATTCAATGTTGCCTTAACACAATATAAGGAAATTTGTGGGCATATCAACCCTGTCAACTTGGATTCTAATAGTAATAAACAGTCTGTTTCAGAATGGGAGAGCGTTCGGTTTGAGGGCGTCCTATTTATTGACGCAATGTCGTCAATTTTTACACACTAACGCATCAAGTGACGATCCGTCTTGCGCTGGTATTACGAATAAGTTCGATATCTCAATAGAGGGCGGGCTTGGGAATGGGAATGAAGTGAACGGTTTCCCGTCACAATAATTTTCAAGATTGAATTGTTTTTAAATATTTTTCCAATTTTCAACCATAATGTTAAAATTCATCATATCAAGATGGGATTGATATTGATCTATCAGAGCTTGGACTATGAGAAATCTTACAATGGTCGGAAAGGTACTGATAGTAAAAAGCCCTTTGGCATCAAAGCTATTATTTATCGGTTCAATAATTGACTTACCCTCTGAATTTGTAAATCGTGTAAATAGAATGCTTTTTAAATTTGTGTTGGGTGGATCAGAAAAAGTAAAACGTACAACATTAATAAATGAACATGAAAAAGATGGTTTGAATATGCTTAATGGAAAACATATTCTACTATTACTGAAAAAGACATGCTTAGAATTAAATATCTTCAAATATCAAAAATTATAGTTTTGAAACTATGAATAAATCCGTAATGAGTAATATAAAAGAAATACCATCCTTTTACCACAACTTGATCAAAGTTTGGCTTAAAACCAAAAATACTGAAACTATAAACGAAATAGAAAACTGGGATAATAAAATAATATGGTATAATGAGTGTATTACGAGCAATGGTAATATATTGTACTTTAAGGAATGTCTTGTTTATGTGTCAGATTTATTCAAAGACAATGGGGAAATGTATACATTTGATGAAATAAAAACAGATTTGGTCATCCAGCCAATGCTTGGAACTGTGTACAACACAAATATATCGGAATGCAATGATAGCCAAAATAAATACAAAACCAAGCGAGTGGAGCGAGATTTGGAGAAATAATATAAGGCAAATTAGGAAACCACGACTCATGAAATTAAACTGGACAATAATAAGTATCATTTATTATACGAAGATATTTCTTCCCAAAATAGGTTAAGTGCTCATGTGTAGTTTATGTTGCAGGGGTGTGTTTGCGTATACATCTCGTGTGGTTTAAATATCTACCAGCTGTGTATAATGGGGTGCGTTTGTATAGTGGTCTGCCTGCTTAGTAAACATCCCTACACATCCTATTATGATTGTAAATAAATACTGTATCCCTGAGATAGTATTGCGGTGCGGCAACACTTTGTGAAATAATAATATTCTTAAGCCTTTTCGAGGTATAGCGGACACTGTACACCTGACTGCACATTCTTTGTATTTTCTGGTTTTTATCTAAACCGAAGTACGCCCTCTCAAATTGTATTCCTGGTTTTACCAGATTGAACTACGCCCTCTTCCATTAGAACACACTCTTGTCTCTTGTTTTCATGGAGGAGTGCCCCTAGATGTTTGAAAGCCTAACTCATATTTAAGGGATTGTCTGCATAAAACGCGGCTGATTTGACTGGGTTTTCTTTTTGCGATTGGTACCATTTGTAAGGGCTTTACATCAACAAACAGCTGGTTTGATTGAACTTGAACCATGCTGTGGGGTATTCCAGTACAAAATAAGATCCCATGTTAAGGGATTTCTTGCAATAAATAAATAATATAATGAATAACTTTTATACCGCGCCTTTGCCTAGAGATACAAAGCGCAAAACGACTCATCCCCGTATACCTCATATACTTGAGTACCCCCGGTTAGATATAATACCTCAATTAGGCCTATAAGGTACACTTTATAATTTGCGAGAGGTACACTTTATAATTTGCATCGCTCATTTCGTGGAGCTGTGAAGTGGTAGTGCGCCGCATGGTAGTGTGACTACTGTGCTATTTGAACGTTGTAGTTCTGCTTGTGAAAAACCAAACATGTGCCCGTGTATAACATTGGGGGCGTTATCATGTTTGTGAGCGGAGACAGATGCCAGTGAATACGATAAGATTGTCTACAATTCTAGAGTTCTTTTATTCCCCTCTCTCTTACACTACTTTGTACGGTTTTATTGTGGCAATGTTTTGATTCCCTTTGAAAATAGGGTCCAAATCACGCCAATTGTCTAATGTACAAGATGATAATGGGTACTGGTGTGTTACTCTGTTTTTGTATCTAAGCAACTTAACGGAGGTAATATGCGTGTCGAGGAATTGTTAAATATCTGTCCATCGTCACCAGCACACAAGTACATTTTTATGCTCCCCTTGTTCAAGGGTTTGTAATCTGGTAAGAGGTGCCTTTGGTAATGATTTCAATGATGTGTATAAGTAACGTGCTTTTTGGCCTCATCACAACAATGCATTCACGCAAATATTCTCGCGGGATCCAGGGATTCATGAGAATTAAACAAATCGACAATTCATGGAAATAGACGAACATTAATGTCTAGACTAAAATTTTAATAATTCAAATTATAGCATAACCATGGGCATTACACTAATGTGTTTTCAGTAACAATTACAGTAACAGTAGTATTTTCACAGGGCCGGGTTAGCTAAACTTTCTTCTCAGATTCGCGGTAAGTATATTAATTTGAATTGTAAAATAACCCATAGGCTAATTGTACTAGATAATTTACCATCACCCATTATAAAGTAGTAGTTTATCTGAAGAAAACTAGCTGATTCTCTTAAATAGCAAATCCTGATGAATAATAAGCATCCACTCCCATTTTGCGCAATGTATAATTATTATATTTATAGTTAAACGTTAATGCAAATCATATAAAACCGCAGGCATTGTACTGATGTGTTTTTCATAATATTGTAGCGTTCGTTTCCATGAGGCACATTATTCCAAACAGTCAAATTACTCGTTTTGAGTGAAATCAAGCTATGTAAGTCCAATATAAACAATCCAAACATCACTTCGATGAAAATAATCATTTCAACATTTGGAACATTGCTACCACAAAAAGTAACCCTGAAGCACTGAAATATGAAATTAATACAGCTGTAGGGATGGTACTTTAAAACCATCCCTTAAGGTGAGGTGAGTGAGAATGCGCAACAAGCTAGTTTTCGAGTATGCAAAAATGCCCACAATAAATGGGGGGGGGGGGGATTTTGCAACATTTTCCAGAAAATATGCGTCTTTGAGTAGAGAGTGTTCAAGTTTTCAAAGGATATGGGGTCATTGGATAAAAGTGGTCAAATTTCAAAATATGATGGGGTCATCGGGTGAAAGCGAGGCTAATAGGTCAAGCCGTACATTTTGAAAATGCTCCTTATAATTAATTTCGTTTCCAAGGGAAAATAAATGGCATTTTTGGTATTTTTTTCAAATTAAGTGAATTATCATATTTTCATTATTTCAGACAATGACGTACATTGCCTTCAATGATCATTTTTTACATTTGTTCCCCTGTTACAGGGCTACCTTCAAATATATTTATTAACGTATTTCCCTCTGTTAAAGCGCTTTCTTCAACGATTATTTGTTAACGCCTGTTCTAACACGTCCGTTAAAGATCACTCACTGGCATTTTTCCCTGCTCCAATGATCCACTGATGATCACTCCATGACATACGTTTCCTCGTTCCACCGCTTCCCTTAGAGATGGTTTCCGTGTTCCAATACCCCGTTACAACCACTCGTACGTTTCCCTGTTGCAGCGTTTCTGTCAAAGATTAATTGTTAACATACGTTTTCCTGTTACAGAGTTTCTTTCAAAGATGATATACGTTAACGTATGTTTCCCTGCTACAGCGCATGCTTCAAAAATGATATACGTTAACGTATGTTTTCCTGCTTCAGCGCATGCTTCAAAGATGATATACGTTAACGTATGTTTCCCTGCTACAGCGCTTGCTTCAAAGATCGTTTGTTAACGTGCGTTTCCCTGTTACAGCGTTTGCTTCAAAGATCGTTTGTTAACATACGTTTCACTTTTACAGCGTTTCCTTTAAAAATAACATGTTAACGTAAATTACCCTGTTACAGCGTTTCTGTCAAAGACCATTTGTTAACGTACGTTTCCCTATTAAATCGTGTCCTTTAAAGATCATGTTTTATCATGGTTTGGTATACTTTTTCGGCTCCAACGTTTCAATTAAAGAATTCCTCGCCCTCGCAACTTCGTGTCGACACATAATACAAGAGCGTGGTTAGATCAGAATTGGAGTACGCCAGCTCGGTATGGCTTGGTGCAACCTAAAGTCTTTGTCGCAATATCGGATCTAGGAAATATATTTATTTTAAAAAGATGAAAAAAAGAAGATTAACATTTGAGGGGTTGGCACGATGATTTATTTTATGAATATTAAAAAAAAGTCCATGTGCCAAAGTACACTATTTTGATTAATTTTGTTATGTGCGTGTGAAATTGTCACACCCTCACTTGAATGTTTCACCAACTACGTAAGTTTTAATTTAGAAAATACGTTCCAAAGGTAATACATGTGTGTAGTAACAAAAGATACTTGTAGCCATAAGGCTGACTGAGTTCAACGATAACTTAAATTGCTCTTAGCCAAGGACAAAATAACATTGTCATTGCATGTCAGTGCCAGACAAATCCAAATGTTGTAAAATACCACAACTATACCTTCCAGCGTTTATCAGTATAAATGATATAGGCAATTATAAACTTTTGGCTAACCGTGGGAAGCAAGAGTAGGGCTGAAACTAAATCTACGAGCATTCATTTCATGAATGGGTGACTGAACGACTGCAGATGTAAAGGTCGTCAAACTTCCACATCCAGTTACGGTTTATTAATCCCAAAATTGTAATTAATTTGTTAGCAAACCATTAATATAGATGTCTGAGTACTGGAGCTGACGTCTCTCAATAGCCATAAAATGTGTGCTAGAAACGCGGATGTAGTAGGGCCAAAGAACGAAAGCGCCCTCTCTATACTATAGCTTAAAGTGAGAGAGTACACAAAACAAAGTGGCAATCAGGGCCGGTTTGAAGTGAGCATAATATGCTATGACGCTTGCCCAACGTAACAGCTATCACAATCAACCGCACACAATGGTCGCGGTCCTGATTATAGTTTAAATGGAACCATTCATTGTTTTGTTTGTTATGTGTTTATTCATGGTTTTGTTTTAAAAATGTTGTCTTTCTTTTGGCCATGGAATCATACCTCTCTCTGGAATAAATAAAAGATAACACACGAGTTCTCAAGCAACACATATCCAGACACACCAGACTCAAGAGGGCGATATACTTGTATTCTGTTATTCGATATGAAAAACCTATTTCCAATTGGCGCTGTGTCGCTCCTTGTTTGTTACTAAAAGGTCGCGTTAACTATTGTCTGTGAGGAGTAGAGAAATTGCTCACCCACATTAAAGCAAACAATAGGTTCATTCTCTTTATTCTGTAAAGCAATTTCTTCATTAATATTATATTACATGTTATCAAGTAATTGTTCGCCTTAATTCTAACTGACTTTCTCATTCTTACAACTACAGGGTGTATCAAAAAAAATAGGACACTTTTTCATGACGGTGTAATACTTGTTATAATCATTGGACCATGACCAATTAAGTCTCGATGTAAAGCTCAATTAATTATTATGATATCCTGAAGATATGAGATCAATTCGATGAAAAATAAGAAAACTAGCATCATTTGCGTAAACCATGTCATTTACTGGTTTGTACAATGGGATTGACATGTATAGACCAGTAAATAACATGGTTTACGTTTCAATATGTTACAATAATTATAAGCATAGAAAATTATCTATCAGTCAATAGCAAAGATTAGTTTGGTAATCCATTTAATTCTGGCACAAATCAATACTGGCTAAATAATCCACAAATCAGATGCAAGGTTCTCGAACCCACTGTAGATGATGGTTCATTAGCATGATAAGATATAGAATTGGTATAAATAGTGTGCGCGTTGATGTTACTCTACTGTTACTGTGTGAATGACTATTGTACATACTACAAAATAGATTGCCTTGCTTAATAGGTCACAATTTCCTTAATTAATGATGGATTTTTCTCATCTTTTCAGGATTTTATCTTTATCGGTTGTACTTTACATTGAATTAAAAATTGGTCATGCTTCAGTGATTTAACAAAGATTTAAACTATCATCAAAAAGTGTCCTAATTTTTTTGATACACCCTGTACTTGCTTTAAGTATTAACATGACATACCAACTGGCTTTGCACCAAACATAGGAAGAGGATACATACTCTTGGGCTACAGATCCAAAATGTCAGATAATAAAGAAGTATTTTTCACATACCATATAATGGCAACATGGAAATTCAACCATGAACAACCAGTGCTTGTTGTCCAATGAACTTGGATGGTAATAGCCTGTAATAACTGATACTTACGTACCATAGCATGGATGGGAAATCACTAACCCGATCGTGATGAGGGACGAGACAAAAACGATAAAACATCAAAAGGACAAGGACATACAGCCTTTTTTACAGCTACATTTGTTTCATCTTCCTAACTATTTCCCCCACACTTCCTTATTTGTATATAACACATTACCATTGCAGTGTGTAACGATATCTGTAGCTGGTTTCACCCTGCCCTAGCTATACATTCCACTCTTTATATACAATTATATTTTGATTTCGCCAACACGTTGTGTCTCTTCTTTTCCTCTTGATGTTTTATCTCGTCCTCCGTCACTGTTTGGTATGTGATTTCTCACCTATGCTATTTCTATATTTTATCACTTTCCTTTTGTATTCTATTTGATCCACTTTTGGCATCGTGTGTGTTCTGGTGGGGCTCCTCTCTTACCATTGCTTTACTTACCATAATAACACATACACAGCCAGTCCAGAGTTCCACTAATTTCACTTATAGTACAGCTTCAGAGTGCTGTAAATTTGACATCGTAAATAACCTGATTAATTATATCCCAACTTGATGTGTGTGTGTGTGTTAAGTAGATGATTGTTTATCTTGATCAGCGTTGCTTGAATCATAACTTCTAAGTTCTATCAGTGTCCTACTGTGCAGGGGTTTGTACAGCAGAGTTCTGCCACATAAATCATCACTAATACTAGTACTGTCGATGAGTGCTATTAATTCCTTATAGCACTCGGCAGCTGTGCTGCCTCGTGCTATAAGTCATACTAGTATTTTAAATCATATACAAATCATTCAAACTGTCCTTGTTAATAAATTAACAACTTGAGATATTTTATATCATCTATCATCTAGTGTTGATGTGTTATATGTCTTTATGGGATTTGTATAATGTTACAAATTATAACAAGCACAATTATAGATGATTAGATTAGAATGCAAAATATTATACCATTGACGGATCAATATTTGATATATTCAGTCCCCCATCACAGTTCACCAGACAGGCAACCTTATTTGTACGTTAATCATTGATTAGTCCGTATAATCGACATTCATTTTTAATCTAACTATATTTAAAAAATTGATTTATTCTAAGTCAAGTCAAGTTTGAATATAATGAGATATTAATTAAACAGTATTTCAGACGATTACTCAGACATATTGGTGGGTGGGTAGGGTGTGTGGGGTGCGTGTGTTAAGCACTTCGTTGAATGTTATTAACTTCAACAATATTTGAGTTTTTCGGTAAAAAAAAGCTTGTGTGTGTTTCGTTTATCTTCAAAAACGTACAATGTTTATCGTGATGATACGAGATAATGCATCCCACTGAACTGTTTAATTCAACGTGAATTTTTAAGAACGCTACACATGCGCAGACAATGCAAATATTTCCCGCCCGCACGTGTTAACAATGGAGAGAGCCACCATGAGCGGGACAATGTTGATCTGAGTCGGTGGCAATTTCGCACCTGTTTCGCACATATTGAAGTTGCTTCAGCGTGTGTAAGGACGTGCAAGAAGCAGCTGCTGCCGCAGAAAAAAGACGGATACTCTTATGACGCTAAGATGTAGAGATTACTGTGGAACTAATATATTTTCCGGAACGTTTACAAAAAAGTTACTAATACCAGAGGATTGTTACGGGGTTTATTTACGATTTTGTATCGTTGCAATGTCCGATTTTTCTCTCAACCAAAACTTGGACGCTACAGCTTGGTCACAACGGGATAATTTTTGCCAAACTTCAAGATGGAAAGTGAAATCATCATTTTGCAGATTCGATTTACCATATTCAAAATTTGATGTTTAAATTCATTTGAAGCAAGAGAAGAAGAACACATTTTCGGGATGGAGCTGAGCAAACCTTTGTCGTGTCGGATGAACAGTTGGAAGTATACTTTTGGTATTCTTCAAGTGTGGTGCAAAATGCTCGTTGTTGTGGTAATGACGCTGTGTTTTATACCTGAAAGGTATGTTGATATAAATATGGTACTATAACTAATCGAAATGACTGTTAAATACTTGCCATTCTCATGTGGTTTATTGGTTGTCATTTAGTCTAATTCATTGAACAAATCATATATTTCAGCTTCAATTACAGTTTATTCACTTTAAACAAATATAAATCATCTCAAAGTGAAGATCATTGTCTAACTAGTAAAACTTTTAATCATAGCATGGCTTTTGACACTACAACATTTTGCATTTAAAGGGAGTTCAAAACAAAAGACCGGAAAGAATAAAACTTCTGTCAAAAACATGTACGTGAATTTGATTGATTATAAGCAATAAACGTCAACAGCATTTGTTGTCCTTGGAACCATACCTTTAATATGTTGTTATACCAAAACCGTTTCACTTTTAAAAATTCGCCAACCTGTGAAATAGTTCCACAAATTCTTTCTTTCCAGTTTGTACCGGAAACAAGCCCATTTAAATACAGTAATAATTTTTGGGACACCCTGTTACAAAAGATAGAATGTCTTTTTGTCTAAATAAACAAACAAACGGCTCAGTTTTCGTCATTATTATGTTGTTTACGGGAAATATAGTCAAGATCGATTTATGAGTGCATTATTGTATTTCCTGACAGTCAAACTTTATTATAAGAGAGAAACAAATATGTGTAAAAGTCAAATCGTATTAAATCATATTATCCCTAAAACAAATCTTATGGATAATATAATATATAATGACACATTATTCTCACGAGTGAACTATAATATACACATGCATAATTATATTAAAAATCGACAGCGGGTGCTAAACTATCGTAAATGCTATTGCATCATAAGTGCAACCCTATCGTAAGCAAATACAATTTCCTGTGCAAGTCCAGCATGCTAAATGTCCAACATGTGATAACATTATCATATGCTGTATACATGGTAGAAATAGAAACACTTCAGCCCTATGGCAGTTGAAATCCGACATCTTTGGAAAAAAAACCAGCTTAACAATGTGTTAGATAAAACAAAAACAAACAAACAACAGATGATTTAAATGAAGTCACCTCATTTGTACTACCTGCAGCAGAGTTTTCTTAAAGACTATCGACTATCAATGTTATAAGGATTTCATTGCAATGTAATTTCAATGGGAACTGGTAGGCACTGGTATGTACTACTATGCATGTGAAAAAAGTGACGCGTGCTTGATTGTCGCAGAAATATTCTTTGCATCGTTATATGGACAAGTTGTTTCAGCAAGAAAAGATATATTTGTGATCCCTTTGGAACTGTTTTACCTGTACAGATCAAATAATAACGAGGCACGAAAACCAAAATTTTACCCTTACCTGAGTTGTGCATTTAGAAACAGAAAAGAGTGCTTAGGAGATGGAAAAACCCCTGTTCTATGTGGTAACCGACAAATCGACAGCAGTGCTAAACTATCGTAAATGCTATTGCATCATAAGTGCAACCATATCGTAAGCAAATACAATTTCCTGTGCAAGTTCAGCATGCTAAGTGTCCAACATGTGATAACATTATCAGATGCTGTATACATGGTAGAAATAGAAATACTTCAGCCCTATAGCAGTTGAAATCCGACATCTTTGAAAAAACCCAGCTTAATAATGTGTTAGATAAAACAAAAACAAACAAACAACAGATGAATTAATTGAAGTCACCTCATTTGTACTACCTGCAGCAGAGTTTTCTTAAAGACCATCGACTATCAAGGTGATAAGGATTTCATTGCAATGTAATTTCAATGGGAACCGGTAGGCACTGGTATGTACTACTTTGCATGTGAAAAAAGTGACGCGTCCTTGATTGTCTCAGAAATATTCTTTGCATCGTTTTATGGACAAGTTGTTTCAGCAAGAAAAGATATATTTGTGATCCCTTTGGAACTGTTTTACCTGTACAGATTAAATAATAACGAGGCACGAGAACCAAAATGTTACCCTTACCTGAGTTGTGCATTTAGAAACAGAAAAGAGTGCTTAGGAGATGGAAAACCCCCTGTTCTATGTGGTAACCGACAAATCGACAGCGGTGTTAAACTATCGTAAATGCTATTGCATCATAAGTGCAACCCTATCGTAAGCAAATACAATTTCTTGTGCAAGTCCAGCATGCTAAGTGTCCAACATGTGATAACATTATCAGATGCTGTATACATGGTATAAATAGAAATACTTCAGCCCTATAGCAGTTGAAATCCGACATCTTTGAAAAAACCCAGCTAAATTATGTGTTAGAAAAAAACAAAAACAAACAAACAACAGACGACTTAATTGAAGTCACATAATTTGTACTACCTGCAGCAGAGTTCTCTTAAAGACCATCGACGATCAAGGTGATAAGGATTTCATTGCAATGTAATTTCAATGGGAACCGGTAGGCACTGGTATGTACTACTTTGCATGTGAAAAAAGTGACGCGTCCTTGATTGTCTCAGAAATATTCTTTGCATCGTTATATGGAAAAGTTGTTTCAGCATGAAAAATATATTTGTGATCCCTTGATACTGTTTTACCTGTACAGATTAAATAATTACGAGGCACGAAAACCAATATATTACACTTACCTGAGTTTCATTTCAAAATATCAAACAGAAAAGAGTGCTTAGGAGATGGAAAACCCCTGTTCTATGTGGTAACCAACTTTTCAGGTAAGGTCAGTCGGTCGGGCTTTTTTCAACATTTTCGTGAACATGTTGGTAAATTTCAACAATATTTGGACATTCAAGAAAACAAAAACCAACATCTTAAATTTCTCAAAACGATTCACTAACAGTAGTACGTTATGCCATCAAGGTTAAACTCGTCGTTATAATATGGATGAATTTGGTGCCCAAATAATTTCATAAATGTTGGTGTTTCAGATTTGTCTTTCAAGGATTTCTTTGTACCGTAGATATGACATTTTAAATGTCACACCCTATTCGATAAAATAGAATGCCTTTTCCTTGGAATCAACAAACAGCTAAGTTTTCGAAATTATGTTGAGATGCGTTATCAAGTGCACTTCGTAGTCAAGTGTGCTGGAGACCATAAAAATGTGGCATAGAAGACGCTCAAAACAATGGTTGCGGGTATTTATTGAACGCCCCTCGTATAACAAACCGTAATAACAATAATAAATTAAAAATAAAGAAATAAATAAAATAAAAAGTCACAGTAATATTTCAAGATAATGTGCATTCCCAACTAATTTAGAGTGTTTTCGAGTGCTTACTTACTTTCTAACGTTGGCGCCATTATTGCTATACTCGATGGAATTATACACACGCGTAATTAATGTAATTATTACCCACTGACTGACGTTTAACGTATGTATAATGACCTATTCTTCCATTATAATTGATGTGTGTAGGGGTGCGTGTAAATATTGATGTTTCTACCCGCTGGAAATATAGTATTATAACGAAATGATAACGTTCATTTCTTTCTCAAGTATTTACTGATCCAGAAGTAATTATTTTCAAATGAGATGAGTATAGAGGATATCCTGTTAGAATAGAATAAAATTTTGATGTGTTTTGAATTTCAGTAAGCTCTTATATCATGCTGTGAAAACTAATTTTGTTGAATATTTTGGAATTGTTCAAAGCATCAAAAAGAATTTAAAGGAGTCATGTTCTAAGTTATTTACTTTGACTGGTAATTATGAAAGGAACGAACAGCTGATGACGGATATTTTATGAACAAAAAGGGTCTGTGAATTTGCCTATGAAAAGTTAAGGCACCATGTATGTAATACCAAATGCGAAGCAGTACTGGGAAGGCAAGGCTCAATTTGATATTGATTTGTCACAGCCAATTAATGACTGAAAGGAAGTGTACTCATTAGCTTTTAAATGCTGTATGGACTCATATACAAGATATTTCCAGTTTCGATATATTCATAATATTCTACCAACAAAGTATTTTTTGTTTAGAATTGGTTTAAAAGAAACTGATATATGTAGTTTCTGCAAAGTAAATAGAGAAACTGTAAAACATCTCATGTGGGAGTGTAATGTAACAAAAGATTTCTGGAGCAATCTTAGGGCATGGATGAATACTGGGCTAAATATCTTTTTCAATGAGAACTATCACTATCAGAACATATGTCTTGGCTTATTTAATGAAGATTTCGACTTTTTCAAAAATATAATTATTATTTTGGCAAAACGTTATATTTATAGATGCAGAGTTGAAGAAAAGAAACTAATATTCATGTCTTTAAAGCTTTGGTGAAAATTACTGAAAATCAGAGAAAGTTATTGCAGAAAGGAATAATAGAATGGCATCTCATAACAAAAGATGGGGGATATTGTTTTCATAATATTGTTTTCATAATGTTTTCTTTAAAAAAAAAAGCATTATGTGCCTATATAATAGTAAAACTTTGTCTGGCATTTGTGCCGTCTGAATGTTGATGCTGTGTCTGTATTTGATGTATTTTTTTGTAGTGTTATTTCTACATTTTTGTATTTTGTTAATTTATTGTTGTATGTCATAAAATAAAAAAGTCCCTATAAATGGGCTGGAAAGAGAAAAAAGCTCTTATATCCAAACGAAAGTCCTCTGTAACGTATGAGTAGGCAAAACGTATGGTAATTTGAAATATGGGTCTTTATCTTTCCTCGCTATGCATGAATGAACAATATCGTTTGTGGGATTACGTAATGGCACATGCGTAAAATCAATACTCTCTGGACACTGCATAAAAAATAGCTGATCAGGGCGGAGAATATTTGCAAGCAATTTGATGCACAGTTACTTTTTCAAAATATCTCAAGAACCGATGTATGGAATAAGTTGCCGTTTGAAACAGTGATAGACCAGTACTATGTGCTCAACATTACCTATTTTCAGATGCAAATTATGGAGAAAAAACACTTACTATGTAACATTAAAACGTCATCTTCTTGTCATAGCTTAAAAGAAATTCTTATATGAATAAACAGTCAAGGTCAAGGTATCCAACCCGCAAGATTTGGCTTAAACCTCTTGTTCCTCATTGTTACATGTTATAGATTTAAACGGGAGATTATAAAGACAATATCTGAAACCGTTTTCTGCAGAGAAAATTTTAATACAATGAAGCTCTTTTTACCCAATTTGAGTAAATTCACTATACTGACCATAACATTAAATTGAATTGTATTTTCAAATAGATGTTTACATTTTTGAACTTTGTATATGTATTGAAGTTCACCACAGTTCTTGTTTTCTTAAATTCAATTCCTTATCTGTAACGTTTACGTTGGTTGCAGTTGCAGTGATTGTTTAACATTTTCTGCTCATTATGAGCGCTTTCTGACCACCGTGCGTTCTACGCATGCGCAGATTTTTATTCCAAGTTCAACAATTATCGATGTATTTATTGATACCCTGTCATCTATACAATAACGAATCCTGCATTTGCTGTGGTATTTCAGGAAATCCCAATTGTTTCCTATAACTATCATTTTCATTTCTTTGGATTTTCGGCATTTTGGGGCTCACTGTCAAAGCCTAATGTTGACCAAGATAAGATGCAGTGTATTTCCAAAAGTTGTCTTTGACAGAACCTATCCATTTAGGACCTCGTTGAACATGGTCTCTGGTTTCCCGACGCAAAATGTTAGACTTGCATACTTATCCGGAAAAAAAGTTCTGCTCATTTCAATACACGTGCTATCAAGCTAATTCAAAATTCCTGCCAAAGTGGCATGTTTTTCACTGTCCAAATATGGGTTGTTTTATGGTAATGCTATTACGTAATTATGAATATTCATTAAATCCAGATTGTGCTAAATGATAGATTAAGGTTCATACTTTATAATGTACCCACTTAGATTCCACAGAATCACTCAGGTGTGGAGAACAACAATGGTTGCGGGTATTTATTGAATGCCCCTCGTATAGCATATCAAAATAAAAGAAATTCATGATCGAGTATCGACACATACAAATATCTATGATTGTAATCATTTCCCCATGTTCACATATTTTTAAAGTAAATTTATAAAATTGTGATGTTTCAAATCTTAAAACTTTTCTTTGGGCATTTGTTTAATTCTAATATTCTGAATAGTTACATTTAAAATATAATTCATTAATTTGTCACTTTCTTACGTGTTGCATTTCACAAATTAAGATTTAATACATTTTGGTATCATCATATGAATGTTTATATCATGAATTCATATACAAAATATCAAACATAATTCGGCAATTCTTTAAAACATATCATGTTATAGCAGGGGTGTGCCACTTAGCTTGCCGATCGGAAGCCACTTTTAAATTAAAATTTGGTCGGCATAGAATTGGTGGCGCTATACCGATAAGGCGTGATTGTAGCAGACGGCGCGACGCTGGCCACGCGTGTCTCAGACGACCGAATATGGCAGCGGGAGTGCACCATTTTGAATTATTTTTAACAGTCATCGCCCGGTTAACGATGAAAATTCTTCTAATTATGATGAATTTGTCAAAATGATAAGATTAACATTCGCAATTACGTGTTCTTCACTACGAATTCAAAATTTAGGTTTCGCGGGGCCACCGTCGTCTGTGTAAATCTACAGCGCCCCCAAACCTATGCCGACCAAAAATGACGTTAAACCTGGTTAAACATTGTTAAAGGCGTTAAACGCCGGTCACGGACGCATTCCGGACGATTACCCTAATTTATGTAAATATGCAAAAGGGACTGTTTTCGCTACGTACATCAGTATAGCACTTTCCTATCCCAAAATTAATAGAATCGCTGGTTATAGCTTATCCAGAGAAATGTATTATACTAAAAATAGTGAAGACTTATTTGAGAAATGAGTCTTAATACTTTTAAACGTCCCGGCATAATCAGCAAGTGTAATGCAAAAGAAATATAGAACATGATTTTGATATACTATGAAAGAAAAGCAAGTTCCACTGCTCATATTATTTCGTAGGCGAAATGATTTATCGCTTTGTTGATATGGTGATAGTTGAATCGCCCTTCACCTTTCCATACTATACCTTGCGGTTGTTGGGTCAAAGACATTGAGTAATCATTTGAATACATTATTCACCGGAATCATTTACATTCTGAACGACAGTTGTTTCGTCCACCTGAGCATCCGCATAAGTGCACAAGGACGAAAGTTAAGTTCCATTTAGGCCTCACAAGTAGTTGTAGTATGGCGCTCCGTATCCTAATATGGTGATTGATGACATATAACACTCTTGATGTAAAAGCCATTGAGTGCTTTTTAAGGGGTCCATCCATAATTTTCGCCATTTTCAGTTACGTACAGAGCGTAGTAACAGGGGGAGGGGGTCGAAATATACCCCAACCGTACGTAACTTAAATGGCGATCTTGAAAGGCAGGATTTTTTTCTAAGTACAAAATAAAAGAATATATGGAAATTTTTCGCGCGCTACGCGCACATGTGTCTCCAAAATACAATATATTTTGGCATAAGCTTGTTTGGAGCCAAAATGTACCTCAATCATAACAATAATTGGGACTGTCAAACATTTTCGCACGCTACGCGAACATTTCTTTTGCCACCATAATCTTTTCGGTTCACTGTCATTTCTGCTTCGCTCCCCCACACACGAAGCAATTTTGCTTCTGTGTTTTTAAAACAATCCATGGCTCAAGTTCCTAGTGTTGTTGTTTATCATTTCTGTATCTAAAAGTATTTTTAAATACTTTAATGTATTAAAATATATGTGCCATTTGTTTCAAAATATCTTGATAATTATTTATCAAAGAAAATGATAATTTTTACCAAGAAAAGAACGGCAGAATCAACACCAGAGATATACAATAAATTTATTTTTCTCTATTGTGTACCGTACAGTTTCTTACGTTGTATACGGCAATTCGTCTTTTTAATACAATGGTATTTAATCAAACATGAGGGTATATCAAGCCATGAAAATTTCGCCATTTATTGCGTACGTAACTCGAGGGGGAGGGGGGAAAAAGTTACGTACGCTCTGTACGTAAGTGAAAATGGCGATAAATGTGTACGACCCCATTAAAGACCAGCACGTTTAATGGCACTGTGGCCACAATATTGGTTTATATGTAATTGGGATAGGCAACGTGATAGCTTGTTTTAGGAAAGCCCCTGCAAGCATAATGAAATAGCATGTAGTGTGGGGGAGGGAGAAATTGATTGGACAAGCGTGGTAATATTTTGATTGAGAATATTTTGATCATATTTAGATGTATTCCGGCCATATAAACTATTACTGTATAATAGGAAGAACATTGGCATACCAGTCATTACTTACATTGACAGGATATTGTTCCCAATTGTAGCAAAATAACAATGTCTTGTTGGTGTGAACCCAACGAAAAAAGTAATATTGACAGTTCAAGCATGTCTCGAGAAGATGAACAGAGTATCTTATTTGAGCGATGTGATACATCATTCACAATTGTGTGCACGTTTTCAATACTACTTAACTAAAGTCCGTGGCCGTAAACTGACCAATCGTGTTCTGACTTGAAAGTGAGATAAGGTGTTTTCAGGTCAACGTAAACCTACTTCAATTGAAGTTTTCGTTTGGTATCATATGTTTGCATTAATCTGGGGTGCCTAAAATAATCACTATTCCTAAACTCACACTGGCTGAACTGAAGTGTATTCACTAGAAACACTGCAACGCTCTTCACGGTGTTTCCCCCGCTTATATTACTGCTCTCGTTTGACATTCTTCAATACAGATTGTCGGTCATCTATATGCAATATGCAATAATCACAGAGCACGTTTTACTTTACTTACACCGGCTTTTCCGTTAGGAAAGTGTATTGATTTAAAAGCAATTCTTGAAACTTCAAACGCTCTTTACGGTGTTTTTTCCGACCTATAATATTAATGTCCTTACTTCACATTTTTCAAATGCAGAGTGTCGGTCATCTATCAACATATAACTAAATCACGGAGCACGTATGAAAACAACGAGGACATATAACATTTATTGTGTTACGTTTATTTGAAAACAATTCTTTAAACTTCAAACGCTCTTCACGGTGTTTTTCCGGCTTACAATAATAATGTCCTTACTTCACATTTGTCAAATGCAGAGTGTCGGTCATCTATCAACATATAACTAAATCACGGAGCACGTGTGAAAACAACGAGGACACGTAACATTTGTTTGTGTTACGTTATTTACACCGGCTTTTCCGTTGGGAAAGAGTATTGATTTAAAAGCAATTCTTGAAACTTCAAACGCTCTTCACGGTGTTTTTCCGGCTTATAATATTAATGTTCTTACTTCACATTTCTCAAATGCAGAGTGTCGGTCACATATCAAAATATAACTAAATCACGGAGCACGTGTGAAAACAGCGAGGACATATAACATTTATTGTGTTACGTTTATTTGAAAACAATTCTTTAAACTTCAAACGCTCTTCACGGTGTTTTTCCGGCTTATAATATTAATGTCCTTTACTTCACATTTTTCAAATGCAGAGTGTCGGTCATCTATCAACATATAACTAAATCACGGAGCACGTGTAAAAATAACGAGGACAAATAACATTTGTTTGTGTTACGTTATTTACACCGGTTTTTCCGTTAGAAAAGTGTATTATTTGAAAACAATTCTTTAAACTTCAAACGCTCTTCACGTTGTGTTCTCCGGCTTATAATATTAATGTCCTTACTTCACATTTTTCAAATGCAGATTGTTGGTCATCTATCAAAATATAACTTTATCACGGAGCACGTGTGAAAACAACGAGGACATACATTGTCTGTTGAAACTACAGGGGGTCCCAGAAAAATGTTAACACTCCGGGCACATAAGATATCTTAAAAGGACAGGAACACACGGGTCTAATCTTGATGTATTATGAAAGCTGAGTAAATAAGCTTTCATTTGCATTTTATTGCGTTCCAATTGGTTATTTAGAACCGGAGATATGCTTCAGCAAACACGAGGAAGCAAAATCGGCTTGGTCCAATCCTCTCAGTATGAAAGTAAAGCTTTTAAAATGCACGAAGCAAGAAGCAACATGATTAAGTCACACACACACATCAGTTAATCTCTTCTTTGTTCTTTTCAACGCATTCTTTCGATTCTTTTCAAGCTTAAAAGACATAAATAAATATATTCCACTCTTTTTCCATGTGCAATGGGGTAACTGTCAGTAAATTGAAATTGAAACATTTCATGTTCTTTGTTGAAATGGTCCATCCAATTAAATAAATAAATAAATATTGCACTGAAATAAAACTAGTATTGCACTGAAATTAACAATAAATCAAAATACCTATATAATTTATGTGGAATATATTTATTTATGTCTTTTAAGCTTGAAAAGAATCGAAAGAATGCGTTGATAAGAACAAAGAAGAGATTAACTGATGTGTGTGTGTGACTTAATCATGTTGCATCTTGCTTCGTGCATTTTAAAAGCTTTACTTTCATACTGAGAGGATTGGACCAAGCCGATTTTGCTTCCTCATGTTTACTGAAGCATATCTCCGGTTCTAAATAACCAATTGGAACGCAATAAAATGCAAATGAAAGTTTATTTACTCAGCTTTCATAATACATCAAGATTAGACCCGTGTGTTCCTGTCCTTTTAAGATATATTATGTGCCCGGAGTGTTAACATTTTTTGGGACACCCTGTATGTGTGTCTCGGACTAAAATCGACCATAAGGAAGCATCATAAAAGGCCACGTAGCCTCTAGCGCTGTCATGAAATAACTCCTGAACAGTATTAAAGAACCCGAAAACTATCATCGAGGTGAAAAGAAGCACTAATTGTCCCGAGTGCTCGTGTGTTTGAGTTTAGGTGTAATAAAACACCGCAGTAAAACAGTTGTATGAAATACGTTTTAAACATTGTTACGTTAATCGCGTCGGTGAATTCATGCAATCATTTTAGTTGTTCAACATTTTTAAAGGATTTGAATTTCCACCGATGCGTTTTTTCTGAAGATAATTGAATATATCATAACAAATAGAATGCATTGGTAGGTATGAGAGACAATTCGTTGTCACAACAGACTACTAGTCCCCTGTTGAATTCTGGACTTTTCTAACATGCGAGTCATACAGGTGCGACCAAGACCATGAAGACGGACATAACACATGTTTTCTACACAATTTCAATAGAGAAGATAATCCCTTCTTTTGATTATCTCTGATAATTGTTTCCTTCGTACAAATTATGGAGTAATCAAAACGAGTTGAAATTGTTCCCACCCAGATAACATCAATGATCGTTTCACTTGGCTATGACGGTAATAAAGCATTCTGCTCTGAGTTCTAGAGGTGCCAAGGAATTTCCCGGTATCTTTAAACAGTTTGTGATGCCTCGGTATGTCTCGATCATTACAAAGTGTAGGGAGCGCGTCATTGATGTCAGGGCAGGAAGGAGCAGCCACTTCTTGTTGCGATGAATGTAAAGCATAAATTCCTTTTATGCATGAAAACCTGGGATTCTATTAATTTCGGGATAGGAAAGTGCTATACTGCGCATACGTGAATACAAGATCACGTTTTCTAGGCTATTGAGCTCATTAACTTTTGTGTGAGCATAATCTTAATGGCACTGCTTGTCGTCTGCTTAGGTATAGACTTAATAATTGAAGTTGACACGGAATTGTTGGAAACAATCCTGACAAATTGTTTAGTTTCGAAAATTATCATACAAACCTTACGTGCTGCATGGTTTTTACCACCCTAAATATGATTAAATCACGTGTAATTGTTTGTTTGTACATTTTTAGCTCCGTGTGTAACTTCCCTTTAAAGAAATACACCATACCGTTGTTGCTTGTGTCTGACAGGCTTGATGCAAGTCTACACATAAGGAGACGATAGACAGCGCTTCAGCGCCACCAACATTATGCTCACGCAAAAGTTAGGTTGCTTTCAAGTCGTACACCCCTGATAAAATGTCAATTTTCAATCTTCAATGTAGACATCATAGTAAGCTCAGCTTGCCCACCTAGCTTCATGGTCCAAGGATAAACATCATTCATGTCGTGCCGATGTGCAGGGTGCAATAAACAAGTTTTTACGGTCCATTCTCCGTTAAAGTGTTCAAGTTGAGTCTCCAAAAAGACCAAATATCATCCAACCAGAATTCATTCAAATCTGTTAGAATCGTAAACTTAAATAGTTTTAGAACATAAAACAATGCATGGGTGATTCTTAAAAATACCTCTTTTTTTGGGAAAACCACTTGAAGTTAGCACTTTTAACGAACTAACAGATACGTTACTACACAATTTCCTGGCTCAAAGGTGCTGAAAATGTTTCCCCGCACCCATAACCCGCATGTAATCATACCTGCTACTTTGAATTTAAATATTGAAATCACATGATGCTTCTCTGAAGTCCTATTTTCATACAAATGTACTGCAAGTGACAGCACAAAGTTGTAACAGATACGTTACCAAGCTGGCCAGATACGTTACTGGACTGGTTGAATATAAGTAGCTCATACATTGACATATTAAACCATACATTTTCTATGCAAACTATTCATTGGCATGTTGACAAGCTTTTATGCATTGAATTACATCTCAATTATGCTCTAAATCCTGTTTATTTGAAACCAGTAACGTATCTGGGGTAACGTATCTGGGGTAACGTATCTTGTCGGCCTTTTTCTTAATCGGGCAATTCCGACTAGTATGATAAACTTACCGATTAAATGTCCATGCTTGGTTAGTTATCACCCAACACATTAATGCCTGGTATGGCATTCGACTTCATTTATCGCGGCATTTTAGCAGAGGGTAGTAGAATATAGGTAACGTATATCTGGTGCAGCGCAAACGTACACTTAAGGCTTTTTTTACTTTCATAGACACGATTTTTGTTTTGCTTTGAAGCAATTTTTTTTAATTCACATATTTTATAGCCCTGTAGTCTGCTTGATAAATCACATATGGGAACGTTCATCTTCTATATTATTTTCACTGTTTTTTATCCATTTGAAAAGTGGTATCGTATCTGGTCGCAATTTTGGCGACATGCTCTCAAAGAGTCCCAGGGGGAAAATGGTGATCTTATATTTGCATGATTAATATTTTTTAATTAGGCAATGATAAAAGCTATTAAAAAGTATATATAATATTGTCTGAGCACGCCTGAGTAACGAGCATTGACACATTATATAACAAATCATTGGCTGGCGACATGGGGGAAAACCAGATACGTTACATATTCAGCTTTATTTTTTTATACTTTCTACGCATGCTGATATCCTCTAGCCCCACACATTTTATAAGTGTAAGTCCTCGGCATAACTTAAGTCATTAAGACCGGTTCTAACTGGCGAAATAGGCCTAGACGGAGTGAGCGACTGCTGGCGACATGAAAATGGCTAAGTTGAACACTTTAACGGAGAATGTGCCAATTACCATGATTACATGTGCGAGTAAAAAGTAGCAAGACCGGCTACAGGTGTTGATGGGTTGCAGTTGGCTGTCGAGCCCGCTGTCGAGCTCTCACTGATGGTATAGCTGCAGTCTGTAAGCTGGCAACTGATGGAGCTGTTACGGCTTGGACTGGCAGTCAATTGTTTTTTGCGAGACCGACACAATAAGATTAAATCTGTGAGTGGCAATGAGTGGCAATTGCAGTCCACTAATATGTAGAAATGTCCTTTATTATACCATTATGATTGGCTAGACACAATATAAGGCATTCAGATGGGAAAATCAAAATAAACAATGCTAACTAGATTGAGTTCGCAATAGCGGCACTATTGTTGTTGTAGACAGGGCTCAACGCAAAGGGGTCGCTGATAAAACACAACCTCTTCCACTTAACTACTTAAAGAAAAGTATTCGTCGGAAGTTAAATTAAATATTTGTAAATATTCAAGTACAACATTACAATTGTAAAGTATGAGAAAACTGACGTTCATGATAAATATGAAATCTGTGTTCAAAAAGTACAATGCAGTTATGTGGTATTATGACTAAAATTCTTGTAAGGCGTGGACGTACATAGCTATTTTCAAGTTCTGCACGGCATACAAATTGTTGGTTACAACCCCGCAAACTACAACAAACAAATGATATAAATCATTATTATTTACAGGGTGTCCCTAAAAAAGGGTGCACATGTTTGCGCAACATGTTGACCATGAAGTCTTCAAGTTTGGCGTAATATGTTTATACACACGGAACGGAGAAACACTTAGCTTTCAGTTGCCGTTTATTTTATCTGATTTGGATTTGTCAATCCTGAGATATACCCAGTTTGGCAAAGCTACCCAAAATCGACGTTGCGCCACTTTTACAGAAAGAATGATTATGAGCGTCAAAACGATACTAACATTGGTCTATCCATCATGTCCATGGGCATCAATCGTCTTGAAACGTTGGGGTGGGCATTTGACCAGAATTGTTTAAAGGCTGAGGAACAAAAATGATGTTCATGGAATATGTGGTAAGGGATTTCTACGAGCAGTTATTCTGGGATCCCTCTGAAGTGCACCAATGTGTAACTGTGTCCTGCCACTTTTCATATCTTAGTCTTCCAGAATGTTCTTAATCTTTATTCATATTTGGTGCTTGTACCATCTACCAAGTATTTCCAATACTCCTTTGTAGGTTTATCCCTAGGTGGTACGTGAGTGTTTGGGAAATGAATGGCAAACTCTCTCTTGACTTCTGCTGGACTTCTCGTTTCATGATATCTTAAGACCACGAACACCCTCTTCTAATGAAAATTGAGGTCGCACCCAGCCATATGGTCTTATTTTGAAAATGTAGGCCCAAAATTTGGGCCGCCCTTTGGGCCGCCCAATAAACATTTTGTGAAACCTCGTCAAAAGGACTGGTTCGACTCATGTATCAAACATCTTTATATTCAGTTCTGCTTGGATACACAGGCACTGATTCTATTAATTAAACATATTCAATCTCAATACAAAAATGTTATTTTGCCTAACACTGGTGAAGGGCAATCGTACAAGTGGAAGTTGTATCTTAGGAGTAAACCTTTGAAACTGTAAAGTGGCACAACGTCGATTCTGGGTATCTCTAGTCAATTGTCCATATTTCAGATTGATAAATTCGAATCAGATGAAATAAGCAGCATCTGAAAGCCAGGTGTTCAGTCTTTTAATATTTGTAAACATCTTACACCAAATATTAGAACTTCATGGTCATCAAGTTGGGTAAACACGTGCACCCTATTTTTAGGGACACCCGGTACACAAGTTAATCTTGATTTATTCAGCCCTAGCCTTATCTCGGTTAGGAAGGGAATTTTATTCCTATCAATCACTTTTGAAATAATAAGAAAGTGCCATTCTTGAAATTGGAGCGCCTCGGCTTCGAGTCTTAATCGTAATAAAAGCAATAGCTTTGTAAGCATAAAATTTAAAAAAAAACAACAACTAAATTTGTCTTTAATTATGAGATTAAGTGCTGGAATAAAGGTGAATCTAAGGCTTAACAGTCAGTACCTCTAAGAATGTACCATGTTTTTGTGGTTGTGTCCTCAGATCAACTTTAACAAAAACACCAGTGATACATTACCATATCATTACACTAAAGCCACATTTTTGGCTTGGTCTTAAGAAATCACCGACAATTCAGAAAAAGAATCCCAGTAAAACGATTATTACGTTCCCCATAAGTACATTATAAACATGCGCGCCATATTCCGGGATGTTTCGGACCAAAATTAGAGTCTTTGACCGACAAAGATGGCCGTAATGAAGACTCCATGCTCGGTTTAAGTGCGTTGATGTCAATATGTTTTGTTGATTTAACATAATTAAGTGGTTTCTGTTTCATAGAAGCTGTTTTAACACTTTGCACGCGGCAATTAGTTTTATTATACATATTTTTTTCTTCTTCAGAAACCCTTCCAAACTTTCAAGGTCTATCTCAAGGATCACTGAAGCAATTTTAGTCATGTTTGTACTTATTTCAATCCATTTCTCACGGTAATTCCAAATATGGTAATGAAATTCAATAATTGTGACATTTTTGAAACATAATTGAAATTTTGAAATGTCGTCTGCAGACGCGTGGAAAGTGTTAAATAAAGAATTCGTAACTTTAAACTTAATCGATCTGGGAGGTTGTAAAACCCAAGTGACATTTCACATTGTTGGATGAATTTATGCACTTTGGCCTTCCGGGATGAAGCTCTATCTACACGAGTTTAAAAAAAACTAGGTCGCGAAATATTATCCTTTCTTTCTTATTATTTCTCAATCACGATTTCTTTGTGCCGGACTCTTACCTTGCTTTATTAATGTGTAGGTTTATTCCCGTCAAACAAGTGACACAAATGTTAAGTGCTTGATATGATGTCAGGAGAATGACTTGTTTTATCTTAGGTGTGCGGAATTGACCTAAATTTAGTATGAAATCTTCTACTAAATGATTTGAGGACATAGCTTATTCCATAATGGAGTTTTTACACTAGTCTACCTTATGTATATCTCACATCAACAATAGAGAGAATAAACTTCACTCATGCGTGCCCGTAACAAAAGGTTCTCGTTCCCATAGTATGCATTGTTCAGATCAATACAATGCGCGACCTTCAATACTTCATGTAGTGTTTGTTTAAAGAATTACCTATTATTTGGCGGGTTATTTAAACGAGTATCCATCAACATGTGTTGGTCACATATTAAAGTATCTGTGGTGTTGATCTTTTTAAATTAGAAAACAGATTTTAGCACCCGCAAATATGGCCGACACAAGGGATGGCCTCTATTCACCTTGGCTAAAAATGGTCCCCAAATCTGTCAGTGGCAATTGAGGCTAACTAAAGTCTATAGATATCCTATACACGTACTATTATGATGGCATAGACACAATACAACGCATTAAGCTGGGAAAATCAAAATAAACAATGCTTTACTGGATTGAGATAATTAGTTCACGATAAGCGGCACAAGACTATTATGTCGAGTGTTGGTGCAGACAGGAACGACTAATGACAAGATCGTAGTAAAGGCGTCGCTGATAAAACAAAACTTCTACTACATAAGTACTTACAGAAATGTATTTGTCGGGAATTAATTCAAATTAAACATTCGTAAGTAGTCAAGTAAAAGCACTACGGCTTTGAATTAGCTGTGAGGGATTGACGAGCGTGCACCTGAGAAATAGTACATTGAGGTTAATAGGAGCGATATCTTAAAATGTCCATTTAGGCATGATAGCAATCCCAATTCAATCCGCAGTATTTAAACGGGCAACCAAAGTAAGGGTCAGATTCATGAATATCAGCGGTTTCCATTCAAATCGATTAGCCCCCCCCACCCCCTTCCAAAAAAAGAAAGAAAATAAATATGGTAGTGTTGCCCTCATCCGGCCGGATAAATATTCCGTAAAATGTCAGCCTTTGTTTTTTCTTCTTCTTTTTTTACAGTTTTCTTTTTTTTGGTTAGATTTTTGTTACTTTTATTTTTTTTATATTTCTACACTATTTTTACCTATCTTCCGGTTGATAAATGTGTGTAAAAGCCAACGAAACCCAGAAAACCAAACAACAAGCTCGAGTTTGTACTCCACGCACGCACGGCAAGAACCCAATCACAAAAATGCCAAGGCCAAACTAACATGGTTTATAAATGTTAAATGTTAAGTCTTAACGGACTACAAAGGGGAATCGTATCCGAATGTACCGTGTTACCAAATTTGCCTACATATCTTGAAACAGGTGTGTCTTCTTTCGGAAAATCTTAAACACTGTTAATTATTCTGTACAAGATGGCATGGCACTAATCCAAAACACGGATAACCTCTATTGTCTTAACTAATAGAACGTTATTAAGAATCTCATTTATCCGGGATCTTGAGGACCGATATTTTAAGCCTTCGACTGACAAAGCAGCACGTACTCGTATAGGCGGGGAGACAGCATGGTTTATAAACAAAAGCAACGGTCGAAGGGACTGGACAGTTGATACATGCTTGAGGAAACAGCATATGACCACAAAACTGTCCACTGCCTTATTGCCCTTTATAATGCTTTGGCGCGAGTTTTAAAAACACGGGTCCTAACAAAACTAGATGCGCGCGCATACTACCGGGCAAAGAACAATGTCAACTGCCGGGCAAATGTTTGGTATGACGTCACCTGTCTATAGATGGGGTGACTGCAATGTTTATCCACAAACGCAACGGTCGAAGGGACTTACTTGACTATCGATTAATGCTTGATGGAACAGAACAGATATATACTAGATATAAATTGTGATCATAGATCACGGATATTAGTCGAGGGCGTTAACAATTTGACCCCTAATGACCTTTTCTGACCTTTGACCCCAAGATAATGATTGACTTTTTTCTTGTCTTATCAATGCCTACAAGATGAAATAAATCCGGTCAAAATCGGAGCATGTCTTACATTTTACCTCTGTTTAGATCAATGACCCCCTAGGGACCCCATATGACATGTCACTTATAATCCCTATATGTACATGGATCCAAGAAATCTTTTGACCAATTCTGACAATCATGGGTCATTTCCTCCCGAAAAAATAGCATTTTGAGTGCGAGGAGTGAAAATTAACCTTTTGACCCCTAGTGACCCATGTTGACCTTTAACCCCATGAAAATGATTGATTTTTTTCTTGTCTTATCAATGCCTACAAAATGAAACATGATCGGTCAAAATCGGAGCATGTCTTATATTTTACCTCTGTTTAGGTCAATGAACCCTAGTGACCCCATATGACATGTCACTTTTAATCGCTTAAGACCCTATGTGTACATGGATACAAAAAATCTTTTGACCAATTCAGATAATCATGGGTCATTTCCTCTCGAAAAAAATAGCATTTTTAGTGCGAGGATTGAAAATTTACATTTTGACCCCTAGTGACCCCAAATATTTTTTGATTTTAAAAACCTAACTATTATATATGCGTACGGTCAAAAAGAATAAATTCTGACGATCCTAGGTCATTTCACTAAATTGCAAACGCGTTTTAAGTGAAAATCACGTTTTGACCCTTGTGTGACCTTTGACCCCTAATGTTTGAAAACCTGAGTAGTGGTGCACATAAGGGTACTTATGACCAAAAATGGTCAAAATAGGCCTTTTGGTTACTGAGCTATAGGTCAGATGACGGAAAGAAACAGGACGAATACAGTATATTAGTCTAAGTTAAAAGTTTAACGGATTCGCCGTCGGACAAGTTTTAATCTGTCAAGCTTTCGTCAGGATTAGCTCTGACTTCTTCAGGACCAAATTATTATAATATTAAACAAAACATAGAGATTGCCACTTCTCTTGTTATCATCATTTGGGCTGCCCCTTGCCTGATGATTTGAGAGTAGGTTGTCTTTCCTACTTGTGAAAGAATTGGTGGCTCTGAAAAGAGCCGTTCAGATGGATTGCCGCTTCCACTGAACAGAGATGGTGGCTCTGAAAAGAGCTCTACACGTAGGTTGCCACTGGCCTACTATATATAAATTTAATTCTATAAGAACCTCCAAAGGACTGCCCCTTGACCAATGGAAATAACGTAGAGACTGCCCCTTGTCTACTACATTATATTATGAATACCCGTCGTAAAAGCCTATCTCACAATTTTAGTATATTAGTCGTTAACACGACTAATATAATGACCGCAACACTGTCCACTATGCATTATTTCCCTTTATAATGCTTTGGCCTGAGTTTTAAAAGCACGGGTCCTAACAAAACTGGATACGCTCGCAAACCGCCGGGCAAAGAACAATGGCAACTGCCGACCATATGCCCGGTGTGACGTTACCTGTCACCCCATAGCATCCGAATCGACAGTGCGATGATTGTAAGGGTTCACAACGCAATACAAAGGTTATGGGTACGAGTTCCATTGTAGTAAACATGCAAATCGTGAGCTGTTAAAGTAAGGTACTTTGACCCAGGTGTATTTACATAGGTATAGAAATTATTCAATGCTGGGGAGGAAAATGTAGCGATCACCATAAAGTTATAGAAGAAGTAACTATTGCGCAATCACTTTGTAATAGAGATGGGCTTTTGTAAAAACTATATCGCCATCCTTCACCTTTACCTTGTCGTTACTGACAAGGATTTATAACTCAAGTCACGATTTTACGGAGTTCAGTTATCAGAAATATTTAGTTAACATCCAGCGAAATCGCTTTTAAACTAAGATATTTATAACTTAATCATGTTAATCGTACCAAGAGTGTTACAGAACCCAAGTGACATTTAATATTTATGATATATGCATGTTTCTTTGCTTCATTGCAACATGCTACCCATATGAATTTAAAAACTAGGTCGCGAAATATTATCCTTTCATTTTTCTTACCATTTCAAAATTACTTTTTTATGTGTGGCTCGGTCTGTCTTTTTCAGATGTATAACCTCTAATTTTATGTGTGTTTCGGTTTTGCGAAAATAACCTAAAATCTTATATTAACCGAGCTTTTTGAGGAATAAAACTATCAGGGGAGAAACACCAGTCAAACTATAGAGGGAGGGGGTTGGGGGTGAGGGGGTAGTCCGTCTGCACCGGCGTCAGGAATCGAACCCATGTCGCTTGCGTGGAAGTACCGCCCTGACCTCAGCATACGGTATGTTAACCCACCTGATTGCGCCACGAGACTGGGAAAGGGCGTGTTTTGCAGCACCTGGTAATGTAGTATTTTGGAGTCCTTAGGAACGTAATTAAGGGTTAAAATACATATAATGGAGTCTTTAGTAATCTAGCCTATAGATGGATATCTTACCATGAGGATGCACTATACTAGCTTGTACCCGGGACCTGTATTTAAGAAAAGTAAATTATGTTTAAAAATGGCATTGTCCGATTTATCGTGAATAGCTTATTGCAACACTGAAAAGTAGCGATAACCTTGAAAAACATAATATTTCGCCTGATATTGGTTCATTAACATGTCGGTGTGCACGGATAAAAATATTCGGATATTTCTATTTCAACTACAATACCAGGGCGTGGCCATAATTCACATGACGTCATTATTAAACTAATTGATATACATTACAAGATTTATATACTTTAAATGGGAGCTAAAATGGATGTATTGACTATTTCCAATAGACGGTGACATATTTATGTTATAATTTGCTTATTACATTATACGAGATTGTTAATTAATGCTTACGAGCTGTAACTGTATCATTGGAACATATTGTGATATGTAATTGAGACAACGAACGTCTACAAATATCCTAAAAACTCTCCATCATAGCGTACACATTCAACCGGGACAATCAAAATAGACTATTATGTCGAGTGTTGGTGCAGACCAACAGCGTAGACAAAATACTACACATTCAGCCGGGACAATCAAAATAGACTATCATGTCGAGTGTTGGTGCAGACGGGAACGACTAATGACAAGATCGCCGTAAAGGCGTCGCTGATAAAACAATTTATCGGGAATTAATTCCAAATGTTTCACTGTACAGATGAATACAACAGGATTTGGAGGTCGGCCATGTTTCATGATGTCATGCGTGGGATGTTTGTACTTTGATATATGTATGGATATATTTGTTTTAGGGGGGGGGGGGGTAACTACCTCCTTAGGTAACAGTGTTACATAAACGTCTCAGGAGGACGAGGGTTAAAGTTTTATGAAATATGACCCTGATCTGGTCAAACAAAAGATGGCCGTATTTAAAACTCCAGGCACGATTGTAGTACGTTTTGATCCCCTAAAATGGTTTAATTGAAATCAAAGACATTATCCGCATACATTTCGTGGGAGTCACTTTAAATAAAGCATTTAACTAAAGCATTTAACTTTAAATGAAGTATTTATATCCTAAAATGTCATCATGTGGAGCCAGGTTAAAGAGCCCAGCTGACATTGTTGATGCATTTTATGTAGGTTGGCTATCCGGCAGGATGCTATTCATATGAATTTTAAAAAGTAGGTCACGAAATATAATCCTTCCTTTCATACCTTTTTTCAAAATTATGATTTCTTTTGTGCCGGACTCGGCCTGGCATTGCAGGTGTATGACATATTTTTATTATTATTATTTATAGATAGCTTTCGGTTGGTGCGGTAAAATGAACACTGTTAAACACTGTTAAACAGGTGAACACGGCATGGCATTGACTTGGATTTATTCTTGGCTAGACTGCGTGGAATTAGCCACGAAATATCCTATGGCAGAAAGCAAAGAATCATATAGCTTTCTCCTCTCCCGATTTATTACAATACTCTTTGTGAATTGCATGTTGGAAAGAGCCTAGGATCCCAGTGAAAACCCTGACGGGCTTGTACAAGCCTGCAGGCACGTCAGATGGGGGGGGGGGGGGGGGGGGGGGGGGGGGGCGACGGTGGCGATCGCCCCCCCCTTTGAAAATCTTCCCCGGAAAATTTGACCAAAAACAGAGAAAATCCCCCCTCCCCCAAAAAAATCCCCCTCAAAAATATCTCCAAAAACTACTTCCGGTATTTCTGTGCGTCGACCAACAAGAAAGGTAAACTATGACACCATAATGGAACAGAAAAATTAGAAAATCAGCTTTTTCCTTTGAAAAAAGTGTCTTACGGGCCTGCGAGGGGCATTCAATAAATACCTGCGACCATTAAAAACCTCTGAACCGTGACACGTGTCAGTAAAATAAACTTGTGATACTTAAACTATAAGTCTTACTCTTTTCTCACAGAAAATTTCGAACACGTAGGTCATTTATATCATTACATTTCAGCACTGCTTCATCAATATTGGTGCTATTGTGACAAATGAGGTGTCATAATGCGCAACAAGAAATTCCGGTTTTTTCCCATACTTCGAATTTATTAAGGGTCTTAGGAATTAAACACAAGGTGTCTCGAAAGTGGTTATTATATTTGTGTGCAGTGTTTATATTCGTTAACAGTGTTAATATTGGCGCTTGATCTATAATGCTGATTCTTGTCAATTTTCAGTGCCCACAGACCATGATGTTTATAGTACTGATATTACATGATAAAAATGACCCACATGTTTGAATTTTTCCGTGAGAAAGGGATAAGGCTTACAGTTTAAGTATCATAAGTATATTTTATTGACACATGTCACGGTTCAGAGATTTTCAATGGTTGCAGGTATTTATTGAATGCCCCTCGTATAATGCATGTGGACCCTTTGAACAACGAAATAATGATAATATAGTGTGGTACATTAGGAGGACCTAGAAACGAGACACAACTAAACAAAAACAGGACAGAATAGACACCAAACCACAATACAAACGATAAAAATGAGAGCACAAGAAGACAAAGAATACAAAGAGACAGATACCCTGTAAGAGACACAGTGGCTGTCTAAGGAAAAGCAAATCATTAAGTACATAAGTAATAAGTAATAGTGTACCCTGTTAACACTTTCCACGCGGCATGCAGCTCCAAAATTTCACAAAATGTTTCAAAAATGTCAACATTGTTGAATTTCATTGCCATATTTGGAATCACCAAGAGAAATGCATTGAAATAAGTACAAACATGTCTAGTAGTATTGGTTCAGTAATCCTTGAGATGGATTTTGAAAAGTGGGAAAGGTTTCTGAAAAATGAGTTTTGTATATGGGCAGTTCCGTAGTTGCGGACGTACATTTCAGACACTTTGAGGGCTTGCAAAATCTAAACTATACCAGTTGCTTGATTTTTAACACTAGGGTTTCAAGGAGCTCTAGTAGGAGTATAAAACCTGAAAATGTCTTTGCTGTACCATTTTCGGTTAATGAGATATGGTGTGAAAACCCTCCGTCGCGGACGTACGCAGAGAAAGTGTTTTTTTCAGTATACCTGTATTCATATCCAAAATTCTCTGAAGTGTTCAGGTCTCTGATTGAAACTTAGATATATTTGTTTGCAAGAGGGATCAAACTGTAGGAAAAACATAAAGAAAACAGTCATACCTTTCAAATTCATGTTGAAATTGATCAATTTTCACCGTCGCGGACGTACAAGATTAGTGTTGCGGACGTACATCTGTGAATTAATTCAATGTGTACGTCCGACACGACTTCAGCAGCTCATTAATTAACAATGTACACAGATTCAGACGGATGAAGGTTTCAAAGACATACTAGCAATCAACAGCTTGGAATATATGCACAATTTATTGGATTCAAACAACAATACAATATAGAACAGGGTGGTTAAAAATGGCAGATTTGGGACGTGTACGTCCGCGACGAAATTTGCAATAATTCAATTTTTTAAAATTAAAAGTAGTCAATTTTTCGTAATTTTCTGTATTAAATTTCCTTTTTATTATAAAAAACATTGTTTCTTGCCATATTTTGAAAATTTAATACTTGCCTTAGTTCATTTATGGAAATAATTGCACTTCAATGGTGCGATCTCTACTCAAAAACGCCCTGTACGTCCACAACAACCTCAAAATCAGCCAAACCAAGAATGATAGGTCAAATTCCAAATTATATCATGTAACTACAACCTATAACCTTTGATATGAGACATAAATGAGGTTATTTCGACGATTTTCAATTTTTTCAATTTTTTCAATTTGGGTTACCTAATTACGGAACTGCCCCCATGGTAAAATTAATATCCGCATGGAAAGTGGTAAGATGGGCACATGTACGACGAAGGCAAATAAAACATACTCCAAAACTGGGATTCTTCATAAAAAAACCCACTACTGCATGTTTTTTGTGACGAATCTCCAGAACAATGCATACACACAACGAACGATAAAATGGTTGGGTAATCTTTAAGATTTCTCAAAATTAGCATTACCCAGACCTGAGGAGTGAGTCGTGTTTTGTGTAAATACCAACTCTTTGTGATGCATTTAAACCTGATTTTTTCTCATTTTTATAAATACACTTTTGTCATCATTTCTACCATCAAAAAGGAATATTTTCACAGAGAAATGCACACAGGGCGAGCAATGTGTCCTATGACATTTGGCGAAGGTGCCATCTGCGTGAAATATGAAACTTAGGTAAAGATAAAATATGTGCATATAGTTTGTCGAGGTGCGAAAACTGTGTGCTTTTACGGCTACAGCCGTTTGCCTCGTGAATGTATTAATATAAATTATTTTCCTTGCACTTAAACATAAAGTATAATTTATATTGCTCGTGATTACTGATCGTTATCATCGCTACACATTGGTTATTTTAGGACACATCCTTCCAATACACATGGTGCTCCTGAGGATCACTTATAAGACAATACTTTTAAGTATGATGATATCAAATGACATGAAATGGCATGTGGTATGCCCTTAGTTATCTGTGAAGTGGTAAAACTAATAAGGTCAGAAAACAAAACACATGCACTCGACGCTCATGGTTTCTTTCTTCATCTTTTAATGATCGTATATAGATCGAATCAAAGTTTCGACCACAAATCATTGTGGGTAGTCATGAACATTAGAACTTTTAGTGGAATCAATTTTGAAAGCCACGTGTAGATAATTTATTAGAAAACTGAACATTCAATGTTTCCGTGTATACAAATCGGTATCATAAACAGTTAAAACGTTTGGCAAATGAAGGTCCGATATGACTTTGGTAGTGACTGTTTGAGTTTCTTCTAGGCTCCGAGTTTCTCCTAGGCTCTTAGGGGCCATATCCAAACTCCAGTGATTTTAAAGCATTTTCCTACCGATTTTACCCCGGTATTCCAACGGTATTTCGTTCTATCCCCGGTATTCCAACGGTATTTCGTTCTATTTCGTTGGAATACCGGGGTAAAATCGGTAGAAAAATGCTTTAAAATCACTGGAGTTTGGATATGGCCCCTTAGTATGACTTCGTCAATGAGTAAATTATGACATGTTTGGTATCAAAAAATCGCTAAGCGTCAGATTTCGGTCAAGTATTTACACACATTTATAACTTACACACATTTATGACTTAATTCATAACACCAAAATTGTGTGCATTTGCTTTAAGTTCACCCTGTATGTCGATCGGTGAACAAATAAACTGACGAATTGTTAGATCATCAATTTGAACAAGTATTTGATTCGTTAGCAATTAAGAACGACATTTTGGAAACGTAGTAGTTCGATAATGACATTTGTACTGTAATGTGTAACGTTGCTATTTTGCTTTCCACCCACGGTTGTGTTTGTCATAATTACCTAATTGCTTTTCTAATGAGAACGTTACACTAGCTATGAACTTGAGAACACATATAATTATAGAAGGTAATTGTACTAATGGGTCCGGTTATTGGACGTCGCCATTGTTATTTTTTTGCTTTCGTTAGTCGTTTTGTTGATGAAAACAACTAGTAAATTGCCCCCAAATGGTAGTAGATATATGACGACGAACTAAGGGTGCGTGGGTGGAGAGAAGCATTTTACCACCATACATTTCGTCCATTTCAAGATTTGTTTTGATTCTATACACATGGAAAAAAGTATCGCACCACTTTTTTTTCTTTGAAAAGTGCAAATGTGGCCTCGAATTTTGCCACCATGGTGTGATATTAAGGATCATTTGTTTGCGTAAGCTGTCCAAAAAAATGTTGTGCAATAAAAGGGCCACATTTGAGTTTGTGACGTAATCGATGTAATGTTTTTTTCAAGGCCAAGGGGAAAATGCATGTTTTTGTCCAAAAACATGCATGAAAAAAGTTTGGGTATAACGCGATATTGAGAGGCCCGATGATTAATCTCTAAAGTTGTAATCTTTGGTAACACAATTAAGTATTCCAAGGTCAAAGGTCATCTGGGGTCAAATTAAACAAAAAAACGCCCTTTTTCGTACGCCCAACGGTTATGGGGTCTAAGGTCAAAATAGGTCAAATTTTAAAGAAGTTCAAATGACAAAAGCAATATTGCGAAGGTGTTGACCTAGGTCAAATAAACAAAAACAAAATCAACGGTGACTAATATAATGACTATTTTAAGTTTTTAAAGTCTATTCAATATCGTGTTATACCCAAACTTGTTTCATGAATGTTTCTGGACAAAATCATGCATTTTCCCCTTGGCCTTGAAAAAACATTACATCGATTACGTCACAAACTCAAATGTGGCCCTTTTATTGCACAACATTTTGTTGGACAGCTTACGCAAACAAATGATCCTTAATAATCACACCATGGTGGCAAAATTCGAGGCCACATTTGCACTTTTCAAAGAAAAAAAAATGGTGCGATACTTTTTTCCATGTGTATATATTGAAAAAATATGGTTTGGTAAATAAGAAAAAATAACTAATTGAACATAGCGCTGCCGTATTTTACAAGTAAGTGTTTTTACTTGATCCATATGTAATGGTGTTTCGTAAAATTATAAAAGTGTGTCGTCACTCGCTACGTCAAACGTTAATTTGTAAATAACATGAATAATGCAATACGTCACACCACGTCCAGTCGAGCAACTAAGACTGTGAAAATGACGCCTTTTTTGTGTTCGTAAATTTCAAAGTTTTTTACTGTTCTTTCAATAATAACCTAAATAATGGTTTGGTAAAAAAGAAAAAAATAACTAATTGAATATAGCGCTGCCGTACTTTACAAGTAATTGTTTTTACTTGAACCATATTTAATTACTTTATTAGCTAGTTCTGTTCGAATCATGGGAATAAGTCTACTTTAGCTCTTGACTGTACTAGTATCGTCCGATACTGGAACAACCAGTATCGTACAAAGTCAGTGTTCCAGTATCAGACGATTCTGGCACTTACAAAATGTTCCAGTATCGCCCTATACTGGAACATAAAAAGGTTCCAGTATCGCTCGATGAACTGGAACTATATTTTATTCTCTTATTAAGGATGTATAAATAAAATGCAATCTTGTTTGTCGGTGCCATGAAATTCAACACTTATTATTGTGAAATGTATGTGTTTTTTGTGAATTCGTTGAATGAAAGCTCTATAGGGCTTGAGATTAAACGTGGTATAATATAGACAGGGCATGTCAATAAAATGTCCCATGTGAAACTAGATTTTTTGGCAATGAAAAATAACAATTGTACGTGAAATAGTAATGATCATGTTTTTTCCGTCTATTTTGGAGCTTTCGTTATCAAATATAATCGGTCAAGTGCGTAACTTACAGGCGATGTAAGCTACCTCGCTAGTACTTCGGCCGAGTGGCGAATAACTGAAGAATAGCGCTATCTCGCTACAGTAGTAACTGAGGCGTAACCCAAAATGTTAAGAGCACCAAACCGGGATAAGCTACTAGGCTCGTAACTTGCGAATAATTTACGCTAAATCTTACACCTGACCGGACCCAAGAGTAAATTGAAGCATTATGCTGTAACTATAAACGACAATTTCTTATTTGCCCGATGGACGATTACGTAGATATGATGATCATTGGGAGATTTTATCATGCAATTTATTATCAACTTGTGAGTAATAATTATACTCAATGATGCATTTAAGACCAATTTATTATAACATATTTTAAATCTATATCATGCATATATAGTTGTAAAAATTAGTTCAAACAATCAAGCAACCAATCAATCAATCAATCAATCAATAATTATTTAATTAATTTATTAATTAGATAATATGAAATCAAATAAATAAACGAATATGCCTATTGAATGAATATTATAAATAAAGTAAATAAAAAAGATGAATACAAAATAATAATACATAGGACTACATATTTAATACATCGATTGATTAATGTCAATACCTGGGCCTCCATACTGCAGTTCATAGAAATTAACATAAATGATTTCATTAAAGTCACCATCATTTTTTGGGGAAAAAAAGAAGAAGAAAAGGGAATTACGGGAATCGAACCCGTGTTTTACGTTTATAAAAGCCAGGATCACAGTAGCACGTCACAGAGATTTGACGTTAAAACTGTGATAGTTTTATTATTTAGCCATTGATCCATTTATTTAAAACGAACGGATTTTTATCGTGAAAATGTTTCCATTTTATACCATTTTGTATGTTACTCTCGCACAAAATGTGTTTATAATGTAATTTGATTCTTATTTTTGAAAAAATGGTAATAAACTTTAAAATTTTTGAACACAAAAAATGGCGTCATATTTACAGATTTCATTGCTCGACTGGAGTAGTGTGACGTGTTGCATTATTCATTGTATTTAAATAAAAGTTTGACGTAGCGACTGACGACACATTTTTATAATTCTACGGGACACCATTCGTGTCATTATGATTGATGTTTGATACATGTACAGATGTTAGACGCTTGCGACAACTTTTTGTGAAGTGGGACGATAATAATTTATTTGGATATTTACCTCGTAATAGTCACTATTCCGTTCTTATTCTCCAGTTTTGCTCTTAAAACTACATCGCTAGTAATTTACGCTGTAGTTAGAGCATAAGTACTCGCGAGGTAATTTATACGCTCGTACGTTGCGCCAGTTTGATGCACTCGGCCCCTTATGTCGTAAATTACTAGCGATGTAATTTTCAGAGCATAACTAGAGAATAAGAACGAAATAGTGACTAACGAGGTAAATATCCAAAATAGTCGTATCTCAAAGTTTGAGTTGCATGCGCCAATAGTTCTTATTTTAGAAGCACAGTGAAATCGACCCATTGAGTAGTACACAAACTGGTCGGGTTTTAACTAAATGGAACATATCTTGCGCCACAGAAATAATGAGACAAATAATTATGGGCTTTCTTCTGATATCAAAATATGTTGATGGGAAAAAGCTTAAGTGATCGGAACATCCACTCTTAAAGAATACATTGATGTATGCACAAACCATTAATGGAATATCAAACGCAGTTTTTTCAGTCGAAAATTCCAAACGTGGCCAAAGGTGGATTCGCATTGGGATGCAGTGTATTGATAAAGAACTAATAGGGCTTACAGACAATTAATGTGTGTGAAAATGAAATGGGATGCATTGTTAATTATTGTTTTTGGAACGCCCTGTTTTAGCCATACTTGTAAGTACAGACGTTTAGTTTTATCACTGTATAATGAGGGTGATAGAATGCAACACATAGGACTAATCAAGACTTGAAAGAAAAAAGAACATATTGTAATGAGGAATGCGGAATGAAGATTATTTTGAATTGTTGTTGACCAACAAATCCAAATCCAAATCCAAAAAAGACAGCTATTATTTAAATACCACTTGACCCCAAAGTAGGATAAGTGGGTTTACTGAACTTGGAGTTGGTAAGGTATTCAGGACACAAGGGTTTCCATTAAAGACAAATCAAATCAATTAATTAATAATTTTCCTCCCAAAAATATTTATTCAAAACGAAAAAGTCAAATTACCGTTTCCAATCATTTTGTACATTTCAAAATGTGCAATTACAAACAAGAACAAATTGAATGCTATACACAACTTACTGTGAAAACAGATTTGACAAATAAGTGAAAATATAAAAGTGAAATTCATGTTGCAAGAATCTACTCTGACGATTCTACACCTTTTAATAGTCCGTCTTAACACTTTCCAAGCGGCTATTAGTTTTACCATGTACAAAACAGATGGTTCAGAAACATTTACTGACTGTCAATGTCTATCTCAAGGATTACTGAACCAATACTAGGCATGTTTGTACTTATTTCAATGCATTTCTCATGGTTACTCCAAATATGGTAATGAAATTCACTTATTTCGACATTTTTGAACAATTTTGTGAACTTTTGGAATATCGTCTGCAGACGCCTGTCGCATGGGAAGTGTTAAGATTGCATAGTGTAAACAGGAATTTTGCGTGTCAAGAGTGAAGGTAGGAGGATTGTATTCCACGAAGGGTTAAGAATGATTTAACTGGGTCACTAATAATTGTAAGCCTGATTATCTCAGGGTAGCATTGAAAATATTTGACAGACAAATGAACCTTTTAAAAATATCACAAAGTTAAGAGAAAGCTATGGTATTAGGGGAAATATACTTGAACACTAGAATACATCAATTGTCTAGCAAAAGTGGAAACATCAATTCTTCTTTTGCGCTATTAGATATGTGCACTTAAGATTATTTCAAATGACGATAACATTTTGGTTAAAATAAGTCGAAAGTCAATCAATTTGATTGCTTATAATGAGCATCATACCAATGTTTAGTCAAACTGGACGAGTCAAATTAACGTTTCCCGAAATAAGTTAATTATAATAGTTCTTCATAATATAAAAAACAACAACCATTCTGTTCCTATGACAACGAATGAGAAAACGATAAATCAGAAAGGGGAAAAGTCGAAGTTGAAGTAGGGTCATTATCTAAGATTCCGTGACCATTTTCGTTTAACTTATTTTTCTTAGTGGATTATTTTAAGAAAAGATGAGCTAGGGAGGACGGGATCCATAAGAGGGTCCTGAATTTATTACAGGGGTCAAATTAAAGACATTTTCAAATCTTGGTAATAAATCTTATCAATGTATGCGTTGTATCATAATGAATCAGACAAGGTACAGTTACAGGTACTCTGATAAACCGTTCTCGAGCTTTGGATACAAACGCAATTTTGATAATTTTGTTTACCAAAATCTAACAAAAAAGGAATATGTTTATCTAGTGAAACATTTACACAGAAAATTGCCTCTATATAGTCTTGACATTGGAGTGAGTACAGTTTCATCACATCTATACTGACGTCAGTATTAGCACCGTATGGGTATATCTTATAAAATTTGTGGTTTACCCTCTTCAATTCCCTCTGCAGTAAATTCAATCACAGGAATCCTATAAAACGTTTTTAAATGAAGTAATATGAAACCAGCCGCAACAAGAAAACAACTTCTGTCAAACTTCATCAATGTTTGACACTTCGTTTTATGTGTGCACAGAATGATTTAAGGGAATATTTGATATGATGGTTCTCCACTTTAACATTTGTTTCCGGTCCTCGTAAAAAATGTGCTATGGTGCTAGTATTGTCAGCAAAAAGTCATTTTCGTCAGTCACGTCCCAAAAGACAGTAGCAAGGATGTTTTTTTGTCATATGTATGCACAGAATGAGTCCAGGGATTTTGTTGTTGATATGTTCGATATATTTTTGGAATCTTTTCCTATTTTACTTTAAAATCTGAAACCAGTCTTCGTAAACATGTGCGATGGTGCTAGTATTGTCAGCAGAAAGTCATTTTCGGCGGTCACGTCCCAAAAGACAGTCACGTTCCAAAAGGAAGGATGTGTTTCATGATATCACGTTTCGCTGCGATTGAGTTGTTTTTAACGATGCATGTATTAAATCGTTATTCTCAATGGATTTCCTTCCGATTACAATGATATTATTATTAAATTTGTCTTTCCCATCAACTATTTAATACTAATGGTAAATCGAATCGAAAATTTACGCGGCATTGCGCAAATCTCGGTCAAATGTTCCATCGGAAATACTTGCTTTGTGTGTGTACAGAATGATTTAAGGGAATATTTGATATGATCGATGTATTTTTGGAATCCTTTCTTACTCCACTCTAAACTTTGTAACCGGTCCTCGTAAAACTTGTGCTATGGTGCTAGTATTGTCGGCAAAAAATCAGTCATTTTTGTCGGTCACGTCCCAAAAGACTGTAGCAAGGATGTGTTTTATCATATGTATGCACAGAATGAGTCCAGGGATTTCTTTTTGATATGTTCGATATATTTTTTGAATCTTTTTCTATTTCACTTTAAAATCTGTAACCGGTCTTCGTAAACATGTGCGATTGTGCTAGTATTGTCAGCATGGAGTGAGTACAGTTTCATCACATCTATACTGAAGCGTTTTACTTTAGTACTTACGTCAGTATTAGCACCGTATGGGTATATCTTATAAAATGTGTGGTTTTCCCTCTTCAATTCCCTCTGCAGTAAATTCAATCACAGGAACCCTATAAAACGTTTTTAAATGAAGTAACATGAAACCAGCCGCAACAAGAAAACAACTTCTGTCAAACTTCATCAATGTTTGACACATCGTTTTATGTGTGCATAGAATGATTTAAGGGAATATTTGATATGATGGTTGTATTTTTGAAATCGATTCCTACTCCACTTTAAAAAAATTATCCGGTCCTCGTAAAACATGTGCTATGGTGCTAGTATTGTCAGCAAATAGTCATTTTCGTCGGTCACGTCCCAAAAGACAGTAGCAAGGATGTGTTTTATCATATATATGAACAGAAGGAGTCCAGGGACTTTTTTTTTGATATGTTCGATATATTTTTGAAATCTTTTCCTTTTTCACTTTAAAATCTGTAACCGGTCTTCGTAAACATGTGCGTCCCAAAAGACAGTAGGAAGGATGCGTTTCATCATATCACGTTTCGCTGCAATTGAGTTGTTTTTAACGATGCATGTATTAAATCGTTATTCTCAATGGATTTCCTTCCGATTACAATGATATTATTATTAAACTTGTCTTTCCCATCAACTATTTAATATTAATGGTAAATCGAATCGCGGCATCTGCGCAAATCTCGGTCAAATGTTCCATTGGAAATACTTGCTTTGTGTGTGTACAGAATGATTTAAGGGAATATTTGATATGATGGTTGTATTTTTGGAATCCTTTCCTACTCCACTTTAAAATTTGTAACCGGTCTTCATAAAACTTGTGCTATGGTGCTAGTATTGTCAGCAAAAAGTCAGTCATTTTTGTCGGTCACGTCCCAAAAGACAGTAGCAAGGATGTGTTTTATCATATTACGTTTCCCTGCAATTGAGTCGTCAATGCACGAATTAAAGCGTTATCTTCAATATATTTCCTCCTGATTAGATGATAATAATCTGAAATTATTGTTTCTCATCGACCATTTGATATCAATGGTAAATCGAATCAGAAACTATTTACGCTGTTTTGTGCTCACATTTCGGCCACATATTCCATCGGAAATGATGGTTGCTAATGCAATAGTGTTATTTCGGATGCAGGTAGAATGATTGTTCAATTCTAATCATAAAACTTGCATTTGAAATGTTGTTTACCCTGTGGAGTTCCCTCTGCCGTAAACATCGTAAAATGAAGTAACGTAAACCAACCTCAACAAATTTGAAAAAAACTTCTCTCAAACTTCATCAGTGTTTGACACTTGTTTTATGTGTGCACAGAATGATTTAAGGAATATTTGATATGTTCGATATATTGTTGGAATCCCTTCCTACTTCACTTAAAAAGTCTTTGTAAGACATTTGCTATGGTGCTGGAGTTATCACCAAAAAAATCATTTTCGTCGGTCACGTCCCAAAAGACAGTAGCCAGGATGGGATTTAACATATCACGTTTCGTTGCAATTGAGTCGTTTTAACTATGCATTGCATCCTCTATGGATTTTCGTCCGATTATATGATATTATTTTTATTTTTAATATTTCTTATCAACCATTTGTGGCTTATGCGCAGCTCTTAAGGCGTCTTCTGCGCACATATCGGCTAAATATGCCATCGAAAAGGATGGTTACTAATCATAACCTTTATTGAGTATTCTTATATAGTGGGTGTGGTTTTTGATGTTAGCAATTTGATTGGTTTTTGTCTGAGTTTCAGCCGATACGCACTATATACTGTGAGACAATGGTGTATAGTTTGGGGCGGGGCTTAATTCAATCGAATAATAATACCTTCAGTGCGTATGATCATCGCGTTAGCGTGCCTTACACAAAGGCGCCGGAGTATGCGTTGTGCGTATAACGCAGCGTTGTCATGTGCGTGTGTGCTAAAGAACGCGATTCATTCGAAGCAGGAAGTTGGTAAACAGCTCGCTGGATTCGCCGATTTTATAAAGGGGAAATTTGTTGTTGTTTGATTAAAATATATATAATAAAAGATCAAAATAACCAATATAAACTAAATAAGAACGAGACTAAAATGTCGTCGTGTAAAATGTCGTCGTGTGAAGTCGTCGTCCATACACGACTCCAAATATGGTACAGCCTATGCATTATAAGACCATCGTATACAGCAAAACAGCTAAGAACTATATCTTATTCTCTAATTGTTTTATTCCAGATGCAGATTAAGTTATTTTTAATTTCTTCACAACTGGTCGTAAATAGGTGGTAAAGCCATCAGATTTTTTACGATGGAAAATGCATACATCTGTGTTACTGTTGTGCCAGTAAGGTTATGTTTATACTGTCCATAGAAAAAGAAATAGACTATCGACGCACTATAAATTCAACCATCCAATCGGATTACCGAGCTTTCCCGGATATCAGCGACATCGATAGCGTTTTCAACGGGCTTATATGGATTAACAGAATTAATTTGTATCATGTCCTCGCTTATAACGTGTTCTGTCTATGTAGGGTCAATGGTTGATTATACTGGTTTCATAAAGAGGGCGTGAATTATTAAGGCAACAAGCAATCTAAAAAAAATTGTCAGTAGGAAAATTCAAGATGTGATAATGTATCAATCTGTAAGACAGTAATATCAAACCATTATTACAGCATCTCTTCTAATTGGACTACATTTTCTTCAAAGTTGAAGGAGGGGGGGGGGGGGGGGGTGTAAAATATGCTCAAATCAAACACATCTTCTTATGACTTGCTACATGATTCCACAAGATTGTAACTGTTTATATTCGGATGTTTTCCCGTGATTGTCAAACCCATGGGTAAATGATGTTCATTACAACGCTAAAAAGACTAATATGTTTTACGATCAAAAATCATTATCAAAAATGAAACCCCCTGATATTTTAAGTGTATCTATCATTTTTAGGGTTCTAAGTTTTAGAGAGCAATGAACTCATGCTTCCTTTAGTTCATTTACATAGTCTAACATACTTTTTAAACAAGAACTACATTATTTGACGCTGCATTACGTGCAAATGAATGTGACAAAGTCACGTTTTCGCTTATTCTTGGTTTGTTTTTAGTTCAACTGCACACAATACTCAGGTGTTGCAATAGACAAAAGGATAGCGAAAATCACGTAATTAAACAGTGGCGGGGTTTTAGTGATCGTGTTTCAAGTGGAAAATATACAAACGTTAGGAAATCACTTCAGTATTTATTAAAAGTCGCCTTAAATATCTTGGAATATTCAAAGCTTGATGTTTGTTTAAAAATTCGGTTATAAAGTACATGTTGGTGGCCTGCTGTGTTCTTAAACATAATTCTTGAACATAAAATAGTTAAAAGTAAAACTTATTCAGATAGCTGTTTTAATGCGTATAGTTTTGGAACTATTTGCGAGCTTGACTTTACTTTTTTACCGGAATTGAATCCGATAAAGAGAGGAAACTTAAAAAAAATCATTAATGACGGAGGCATGAACATTTTCACCGTTTAATGTTATAGAAAATCTTTGGAAATCTTATATAGTTCTTTATGACTGGTAGGCTGCCTCATCCACATCTCTGGGGATGTGGAAACGTATTAGGTATAGTCTATAGACCAATCCAAGATTCCAAATACAATGAACTTTCTTCGGATTCGTGTAGTACGGAACTAAACTCGGTTGGTTCCATGGTCCAAGTTATGCTGTATGGAGGCTATCCGTGTTTTGGATTAGCTACCACCTTGTCGGGAATAATATTGTTCAAGTTTTGCCTGAAGAAGATTTTTTTCAAGTTTTGCCTGAAAAATACTTTTTTCATGATATGTAGACCAATTGGGTAACACGGTTCATGCAATGAAGTGGATGTGATGCACCGATACAATTGAATGTAACATATGCCGGGTACGATTCTCCTCTGTAGTCCGTTGCGCATGGTTACATGGATAACCTCTCTTCGCTATGGTGAACATAGCAGGAAAGAAGTTTTTCATATGGGTATATACAATAGAAAAGGGTGGATTTTGGGAATTGAAAACAGTTTTGCTGGATGGTGTACACAGTTATACATACCCTTGCGATAAATTGTTGAATTTTGCTCAATACAAATAGTGGCCAAAAGTGCCCATTTTCAAAATTAGTTGACCTTTTTAGGGCATTTACTCACTTATTGAGGTAATTAGTGGATTCCAGGGGATAATAACAAACTGAGTAAACTAGTGTATATAAAACTTCACAAATAGTGTTACATCAATCACATCAGTAAATGTGTGTATTAATTTAACATGTTTAAAATATTAGCAGTATTTTTAACTCTCATCGTTGCTTCTTTTACCGAACTATTTGTTATCATCCCATCAGCTAGTATTTTATATGTAGTTGCCTGCAAACGACTTTCCATATACCCATATTGACTACCGCGCTTTTTAAACATTCTAGTCATACAGGTAGGAGTGAAACGGACTTAGAGCATGTTTCTACTGGGGAAGATACCGTTAATTACCGGTAAGTTTTCCCAGTGGAAACAGCCAGATACCTTTAAGATTCGGTATTTTGGGTAATCCCAAAAACCTTCATAAACCAGTTTTGGAACCGGTAAGAAACAGCAAGTTTCCCAAAAGAAACAGATCTTACCAACTGTGTCACGCTGGATTATGCACATTGTAAGGCAATCTTTTTCAGGTGGCGCGGCATTGTGTGGTATTACAAAAGGTTAAATGTCGTGGCCCATCGACTAGGATCGATAAACTTAGCGGTAATTTTTCGCGAGTAGAAACAGGGGGGGGGGGGGGATTAAAAACTTACCGGTTAATCTTAGCGTTTAATTTGCAGTGCCCCAATGGAAACACGCTCTTAATATCAGCTCAACGCGATATTTCAATAAGGATTTGATTATACTTCCATTGTTGAAGATAACAGGCAGTGACGCGCGGTAACCTGTGGGAGTTTTATTCAGCGCGGCAATTTCAATTTTGCCGGAAGTATTTTGATGTTAAGCTCGATGGTTTCCCGTGTCTACTTTCATGGTATGACGAAGAAAGAGAGTAACCCCTATATCCGGGTCACATATGTTATACCATTGCGTCCTTACGTCGTAACGGTCCATTGTATCCAAAATCAATTTCGTATTATGTACCAGTTTATTAAAATATTTATTCTCCGACATAATTATGTCCATTATTTTGTATAACAAACGAGAAACGATATAATTAATAAGGTAAAACCCATATGGTGCTAGTACTGACGTCAGAACTTAAAGGATGTGTCCCGCAAGCATAAAAGGTGTGCATTATATGTTAGAAAAATAACTATCGAGCCCAACTTTTGTAATTATATAGAACAAAACACCACACGTATGACAAAAAACAAATAAAAACCGCAATCTCTCAACATGCACTTTTTAAAATTCGCGGCGATCGAAAGTCCCAGTGTCGATGATGTCATAGTTATACAATGCACATGCGCAAATTTGAGCACCAATACCCATGACGTCATCGACACTGGGACTTTCGATCGCCGCAAATTTTAAAAATTGCATGTTGAGTTATGGCAGTTTTTATTCAGTTTTGTGACAAGCATGGTGTTTTGTTCTATATAATTACGTAATTTTGGCTCGATAATTATTTTTCTAACACATAATGCTCAATGTTGTGCTTGCGGGACCCTTCCTTTAAGTAAAACGCTTCATTGTAGATGTGATGAAACTGCACTTACTCTCGTGTCAATATGAATAAGGCATGGCGACAATGTGTCTATCCGAACATGTTCTATGTTGTAGAACAATGGGGAATTTCGGCTAATTTGTTGGTGAGAGTGAGTTAGAATAAAATATCCAGATGTGCATATAGAACGCAAGCAAGTTTGTGGTTATCGGGCGATGTGGTTTGATGAAACTCATCACTCAAACTTGATCATTGTGAATAACATGAATAATGCATGCTGAGATGTCATTGATGTTTACGCGGGAATGTAACCGGATTGAATGAAACCGCAAAAAGTAAATAATCAATGAACGCTGAATAATGTATCAAGAAAATGCAATATGTATACGATTGATCGGGTTTGATGAATACCAGTGAAGATATTTAACACGATTCCAAACTTAGGCGACAATCTCTCCTTTGTTCTATACATGCGAATAGACTTTTAACCCTTCCTAGCGGCTATTCCATATACAAAACAGTTTTACAGAAAGTTTTCCCAACTTTCAAAGTCTATCTCAAGGATAACTGAACCAGTCCTAGCAGTGGCGTAACAGCCGGGGGGGGGGGGGGGCACAGTGCCCCCCTGAAGGTGCTCAGCAGGAAATTCAAACCTACCTACCAGGAAAAATAGGGGAAGGGAAAAGAGGAAAAGAAGAGGGAAAGGGAAAGAAAAAAGAGAGAGAAAGGAAAAGGGAGGAAAAAAAGAAAAAGGAAAAGGAAAAAAAGGGGAAAGAAAGAAAAGAAGAAAGGGAAAGAAAGAAAGAAAGAAAATTTCGCAGTACAAAAAGCACAACAGTCAACAAATTGTTAACTGTTGTGCTTTTTTGTACCGCGAAATTTTGTGACCGTGCGAAATTTTGTGACCGTGCGAATTTTTTTGACCCTCCCCCCCCCCCCCCCCCCCCCCCCCCTCCCCCCCCGAGGTGACTGACTGGGAAAACATTTGGGGCAACCTTTTACGAAAAATTCCGGGACGGAATTGTTTGGCTGTGCCCCCCTGACAACCAATCTCTGTTACGCCCCTGAGTCCTAGGCATGTTTGTACTTATTTCAATGCATTTCGTATAGTGATTCCAAATATGGTAATGATATTCAATAATTCTGACATGTTTGAAACATTTTGTGCGATTTTGGAATGTCGTCTGCAACGCCTGCCGCGTGGAAAGGGTTAAGCAGGGGCATACGGGTGTTAGAGTATTGGAAGTTGAGATGTTGGATAAAAAAGTTCATTATATTAAAAAAAACCCTATTAAATGTTTAAATAATTCAAGATTTTCCCGATAAACAACACTTGAATCCGCCAATATGGCTGTTGACCCATAAAATATATTATTTCGTCGCAATAAATGATAAAGACATGCTGTTTTCATGCTCGATTGAATAACTTTTTTTTTTTGAGAAGCAGAGCAGGTTGTAAGTTTCAATGCATATATAGTTTCGTACGACATAGCGAAAACTAACACTTCGAAAATAAATTAGCCTCGTCAATTCTGGACACAGCTGCCGGCTTGTATCGCTCTAATCACGTACTCTATCAATATTAATTTGGCGAATAGAAAACGCCGGTGGTATGTTATGTTTCATGGAGCTTGAACTAGATACTATGCAAATTGATCACAGATGAGACGTTCATAGCTTTTGCACTCGCCGACGTAATCCACACTATGCATTGCCAATGTTATAAAACTCTTAGTCTTACACAGATAGTTGGGGTGCTTATTGCTCTATAACTTAAAAGGTAGACCAGAACATATAATTTATCATCTCTTAATAGCGTCACGGTAGTGTAGAATTCTAAGGTGCCAAGATCCTGTAACAAGCCTGATATCATAATGGGATAGAGGCAAGATAGAAATGACCACACAAGACTGATATGGACACTTGCGCTCCATCTTCATGCTGGCATGTCCTTATTGCTCTCCTTGGACAATTTTGAGATGAAGTACCTATCACAAAAGTAACCATTTCGCTCAGCGGGCCTGAGTGAATATATTTCCATGAGAAATATATTCCTTGGCAATATAAGATAACAGTAAACATGACAGTTGACAACCAACCAAGACCATCAAAAATTGAGAAAGGACAACATTCGACTGATGACTTGGATTGTATATTTTACTCTTTACTGTACTTTTTTTATAAATATGATTATAATATTCTTTTCGGTAAACATCCCAGTAGAATAATAACTACTTTCACATCCCAGTAATAAATACTTCCACCAAACACGACGATAAAGAGATACGCCCCTTCCGTTATACTCCCTCCTTTATTTACAAAACGTGACCTATCGCCCAAATGTTTTCATTATTGATTTCAATGAAATGAAGGAAAAAATTGGGCTACTTTCACTAGACCATGGCAAAATGTGACTTTCATGATTTTGGAGGTCAAACAAAATCGCATTTTTGGCACTTTTTGGTCGATGATTCAAAAAATAATAAAGATTTTCAAAAAACCCAAAAATGATTCCTAGGGAATAGTATTAGGAATATAATAAATCTAGTATGACAAAATTTGACAAAATATATTTTGAGTTATCTTTGCAGAACCTAAAATGGGTGTATTTTATCATTTTCTCCAAAATTATTCATTGAACCCTTTTCTGCAAAAAAATGTTCTTTATATAGATTAAATGAATAATGAAGAATTTACGGCAGTTTACGGAGGCTATGGAAATAGTCAATGTTAAACCTCTCTTCGGTCTTCAGATACGTAAAGAGCCTGGATAGGAAAACTATGAATAAGTCAACAATATCATTATAAGACAGAATAAAGGACCATTCATGTCTTATTGATGAGGCTAGTTCGCCTCAGTTTTGCCTTTTAAATCGTGATGTGTTTGCTGATTGGGACAAGAAGCATATCTGGAATATTTAAGTACGTAGTTTGCCAATAGAACAATGGCATCATATCCCCGGCCCCGTGTTTGCGTATACTACACCAATAGTGGATTTATAATTTTCATCGTTTCCTCAACATTAAGTTTTTTTATTTTTGTGTTTATTTGGTTACATTGTGATTATGCTTCTGATTATATTGTATTTTATCTTGTTATATGATTGTTATATGATTCGATTATATTGTTGTTGTCATAAGTTGTACCGTAAGTCAGTATTTTGTACAGTGCATTGACCACTTTTGATTTTTCATTTTAGAAGTGTCACATTAATATTATTACTCTCTTCTGAGCCTAAAATAGTGGCAATTGAGAGGCTTATAATATATACACGAGCAAAAAATCCATACTACGCGCCGATCTATTAGCGTAAGTGTGCTTCGCATTAACCATTCCTACTAGCGTTGTTGCGGTGACCGTCGAAAATTAATACCGTAGTATTTTTACGAAGGAAAATGACCAAAAAGTGGCCCAATATGACTTGGAAAGATGACCTGGCAATGTTGTAGCGTATCAAAGGCTTTATACCCATTTGAAATACCTGGGCTATTGTTGTCAATAATCACCGATACAGATAAGCTGCTGTTATTATTCACGAGAGTCATGTATGGCCGTGTGTCTTGAACTCGCCACCCTTACCGTTGCATGTCCAGATTTTTACATTTTACAACATCTGAGATTCGAATTAGCATATCGCAATAACTATTTGTTCTACCCCATAAAAAGTATATATTTTCTGAACGGTAATCTCACAAGGAATCCAAATATGCTATTAGAATTTAAATAAGACTTAATGGTAACATGTTGTGATTAAGAATGTTCAAAAAATATCGATTTTTTTTCATATTTTGATTTAAGCTCAATAATAATTTTATACCTATCCCAATCATAATTTTACTGTGCATATTAAAGTTCCTCATGCAATTACCCACCAGAACATAATAGTTGTTAATGGTAAACATGTTGAAATATACTATATCGAGAAGTAAATGAGCACAAACGTTTAAATTTCATATTTATTAGAGTTTACAAGTATATTTTTTTTGGTATGTACCCTATCCTGATTTAAACGGTATTTTTGGATTCCCCTATTTGAGAGCTTTCCAAAAATGTATAATTTTGCTATCATCGGTTAAATATTTCTTTTGTTATAGTCATGTATGTAAAACCGATGAATTAGGGCAAGTTCACTGTGTAGCGAATAGGGAAAAAGCCAAGGACAACGCAATCGATTCATGATTACAATTGTTGCACAATAGTTGTCACATTTGTTGAAACAGAATCTTATAGAATATAAAATAATCTATAAAATGAGAGCAAAATCATGTTTGTAGCATACAGGGATGAGGAGTTATAGTAAATTGAACGTAGAATGGGAAACATTTTCTATATTCCCCATAGAGATTGCACACAGCGCCGCCGCCACCGCCGCCGCCGCCACCGCCACCACCCCTGACTTTCACAACATAATCAATCATATCTCAGCCAAACATGTATAGAAATACCTGATTTATTAACACAATGTAGCTAGATAAATAGGCTTTCACATGACACCTCAACCATAGCTGTACCACATTTAAGTTGTTGAGTTAATAGAGAGAGATGGATGATTTGTCACCAAAAATGCAACGCCACCACCCTTTTTGGGTGGTGAGTTCAAAACACATGGCCGTATACGTATCATGTATTTTGAGTCTATTGAGGGCTCCCTTGTGCGTACCATTTGAAATGATGGACTGAAGGTGGGGTAACCGGGGGTGAGGGTGGGGGGGGGGGGGGGGTGCGGGCGCAAACGTGTTTCATTGTTTACAATTATATTAGGGTGTAACTAGAGAAGGGGCAGGGCATCGATACCACTCATGCCCTTGCCCTTCCACCCAAATGAAATAACCCACTCAATGTATATTCTCAAAAAGAGTCGGTTATGCCCCCCCCCCCGATCACAGACATGTTCCCCCGGGGGGGGGGGGGAGGGGGTACTCAGATTTGGTTTGGTCGGGGGTGTGCCGCTGGAGATTCAAAACCCCTACCCATTTCTAAGGGTGATTTTGGAAAAATCGTTACCCATTTTTAGGGGTTTTGCCTTCATTTTATACCAAATTATCGGGAAAAAGACCTAATTTTTGCCAATTTCCACGAAAAAAGACCCATGTCTAAGGATTTATCAGTTGAAAAGCCTACCCATGGCTAAGGATGTCTCATGAAAAAATGACCCACTGTGGAGCGGCACGTCTCCGTATGCCTTACATACGTGAGTAACCCCCCCAGATGTTCCCTCCCCGGTCGATCTCCTCTTATCCTCACCCACCTCCAAATTGATGACCCCATTTACATAGTTACGCCACTGCATACAAAGCAAGTAAAAAAACATCCGAAAAAACAAAGAAATAATCGACTAAGTGAACAGGGCGTCGTGGGTACTATATACATGTACCATACTAAAGAGGCGTATAAGGCACACTAGTGCCGCAATGGGCCATATCGAATTTCAACGTGAACCCAGACCTCCCCCCGCCCCCCCCCCCCCCCCCCCCCCCACCCCCCCCCCCCCCCACCCACCCACCCACCCACCCACCCACCGCGATACTAATGCAGCGTATATGGACACCAAAAAACTTGCATTAAACGTTGGGTTCTTATCATGATGTGAAAAGGGCGTCGTAGGGAAAGCTGTTGAGTGAAGGTCCCAATGAAGCGTCAGCAGATGTATGAATGTATACCATACTAAAGAGGCGTATATAAGGCACGCTAGCGCCGCAATGGCCCCCGCAATGGCCATATCCAATTTCAATATGAGCCACCCACCCCCGATAAATGCCGCGCCTACATGCACACCAAAAAAGCTTGCAGTAAACGTTGGGTTCGTGTCACCAATGCTATTGTCACGTTAACAGATTAAGATTTGAATAGGTAAGGTAAAGGATTAGACGTTAAAGGATTATATTGACGGTAAAATATTAAGATTTGAATAGGTACGTTAAAGGATTAGACGTTAAAGGATTAGACGTTAAAGGATTATATTGACGGTAAAAGATTAAGATTTGAATAGGTACGTTAAAGTATTAAACGTTAAAGGATTAGACGTTAAAGGATTAGACGTGAAAGGATTATATTGACGGTAAAAGATTAAGATTTGAATAGGTACGTTAAAGTATTAAACGTTAAAGGATTAGACGTTAAAGGATTAGACGATAAAGGATTATATTGACGGTAAAAGATTAAGATTTGAATAGGTACGTTAAAGTATTAAACGTTAAAGGATTAGACGTTAAAGGATTAGACGTTAAAGGATTATATTGACGGTAAAAGATTAAGATTTGAATAGGTATGTTAAAGTATTAAACGTTAAAAGATTACAAAGTTGCATCACTCCCGTAAAGGATTATGCTGACGTTAAATGATTAAGATTTTAATTGCTACGGTAAAGTATTAGACGTTAAAAGTTTAACCCCACACCCCACCCCCCCACCCCCAGATTGTACTAATGCTTTTTTTAAAACCACATCGCTACCCTCCTCCCGCCCCATTCCCACTTATCAGGATTTCACGAGCTGGCGGCAAAATAAATTGGCCACCTATTACGATTTGCTGGTCCAATTTACCTTTCCTGGACAAAACAGGCTTGGTCAGCCCCCGCCCCCACCCTATTTCCCCAATTCTGCTCATTATTTCCGGGAGCGGTGCTCCCTGCTCCCGCACTTTGTGCAACCCTGGAAGAGATAGTTACCAAAATAAATATAATACTGAATGATATTCTGGCCTGATGATTGTAATTCATAATAAATTTATGACAAATTTGCATTTTTTTTGCAACGGATGTCAATGTCAAAATAACTTAAAATTATATTTAAATCGGTAGAAATGTTGAATTCAGAAGAAAAAAATAGGTAATTTCAGGTAATTGTTTAAAAACGGCAACATTTTCCCGCGCTTTGCGTGCATTTTTTCCGCGCCTCCAGTTTGTTTCTGTGTAGCCTTTTGTAGATTAATTTGCACATTCATTTTCCACAATCTCTTTTAAACTGCAATAGCAAAATAGTTGCTACTTTATTGCGCATGCAATACATTTTATTGCGCATGCAATCCCGAGACTGGATGAATGTAGTAGCAAACTTCGTCAGTGGCTAAGGGAGTGCTCATAAATACTTTGATGGGCGGGTTCAAAAATAAGTGGGATGGGGGTCAAACAAAATAGAACCTTGTTGGGTATTTTTAACCAGTGGCGTAGCCAGAGGGGGTGGGGACTGACATTGGCACTGTCGGTTCAAGAGGAATCCTGAATTATGATGGTCAAAAGTACACAGATGGACATTTTTCGCGCACTCGCGAGTATGTGTCCCTAAACATGCTAACAGGCAATACTTGTTTGTACAAGCTTGTTTAGAGCCAAAATGTACTTCAATCATACCAAAAATAAGTGTTAAGTCGACAAATTCCGGGGGGGGCGTGCAAGAAATGAGAGTGAACCGCCAAGATTATTGTGAGTAAAGAAATAGGAGTTCCGTTTGTATACCCTACCACTGCAAAGCAGCACTTTTAGAGAGTTGTTAAATACTATTACATTTTAATGCCAACTAATTTTATGGAACAATACAAATTCACAAATAAAATTGGATCAATGCCGGAATGTAAAACTCAAATCAGCTTAAAATGTTTAATATTAAGTTGAAACTTGATAACCATAGTTCTTTACACAACGGCGGTGGGAGCAAGGTGGCAATTAAAGGAGGGTTCCATCAAATGATCTTGTGAAGGGTTCATACAGAAGCCAAATATATAAAGCAGAACACCTAGGCCTATACATAGATTTTGTTTGATGTTTTAATATGTTAATAGGCCTATATATCTATAGTTTGTGTATATAGGCCTACCGTACCTACCATAACAAAAGTGATTGTGACTATATGTCTATAGGTTTATCATAAAAGAAGGTTCTTAAAAGGAACAAAAACCCTATTTTAGGGATAAAAATAATAAATGTCCATGGCTCATTTTTTACCCCCCCCCCTCAAAGTATTGTTATGAACACTCCCTAAGTCACTTTCCATACACATTTTAAACGCTCACCCTGCGATTGTTGTTAGCATTTTCTATGGCTATATTGCTTTTGATAACATTTAGTTGTTATATCAAAATCATTCATTGACCCCCCCCCCCCCTATTTTTAAATGCCTTTCCCCAATTTAGTGAAATATTTCGAAAATTGACTGAAAATAATTGTTAAATATTAGCGTATAGTTTTGGTTACCGATCTCGGATTCCCCCTCAAAACATTTATATTTCGAACACCCGTCACCCCCCCCCCCCCCCCCCCCCTGCCCTGCCCGCCTCGCCCGCCCACTCGAAAAAATATAATAAAGGGTTCAACAAAAGAATACCACTTTGTTTATGTCATTTTGAGTAACATTCATATCTAGCCTGTTTGGTAAAAAAAAATTGAATGTTACTCAAAATGACATGAACAAAGTGGTATACTTTCTTTTGTTGAACCCGTTATTACGGAACTCCCTTCCAGGCATTCCAAACAAATAAATAACAAATACCCCCCCCCCCCCCCCCACCCCCCCTCGCTCTCAAATGTCTGACTCTGCGACTGACCGATCGACCCTGCCTGCCGGGCCTGCCTGATACCTGAGAGGTCTCACAGAATTTGGTTAATCTATTGTTTGCCCATACAAAAGGATTTCTATCGGCGCCTTTATTGACAAGTCTTTTGTGTTGAAGCTCAAACAGCATTACTATGTTTTTAGCACAAATGCACCCAAAGAGCTACGTTATTTATTTTCAACGGTCACCGCAACAACGCTAATATGATATGCTCGACGCAAACTCAATTACTCACTAAAGCGGTCCAGCTACCCTATTCCATTATCCCAGTCATCACTTAATGTATTTTCAATAATTACGTCGAAAAAAACCACATTCGACTATTTGTAATACTGATTAAGGGTGTAGAGGTCGAGAGCTTTGTGACGTACACATGATCACGAACATCTGTAATGGTGACTTTTTCGGACATAGCATAGTTATTGGTCTAAGATCAATTTAAGAAACGCTTGTACGAACTTGCCAAAACTATGTACGACTCATTGTGTATACATGTAAGTGACTTGAACGTAAGACTTATCCGATACCCGCCAAATAATACGTAAGTCTTATCCGATAGGCGCCAAATAATACGTAAGACTTATCCGATAGGCGCCAAATAATACGTAAGACTTATCCGATAGGCGCCAAATAATACGTAAGTCTTATCCGATAGGCGCCAAATAATACGTAAGTCTTATCCGATAGGCGCCAAATAATACGTAAGTCTTATCCGATAGGCGCCAAATAATACGCAAGTCTTATCCGATAGGCGCCAAATAATACGTAAATCTTATCCGATAGGCGCCAAATAATACGCAAGACTTATCCGATAGGCGCCAAATAATACGTAAGTCTTATCCGATAGGCGCCAAATAATACGTAAGTCTTATCCGATAGGCGCCAAATAATACGTAAGTCTTATCCGACAGGCGCCAAGTAATATTTTGCATCACCATACGTATAACCACCAAGGAAAATTGAACAAATAAAACAATGCAAATGTTTCCATACTAATTTAGAAATAATTATTTGTATTGATCGCAGTTCAATTCTTAAGGTCGCTGGTACATATGTCGATGCAAAATACTACTTGGGCGCCTATCGGATAAGTCTTACCATAGACTATCAATGGATAAGTGGGTATTTTGTTTGAAGCTATGTGTGTTTCGGATCAAGGCCGCTCAACACAAAAAGCCTTTCGCCCTGTCATGAAATAACTTCTCAACATCCATATATAATACGCCACTCTCGTTCCCAGATGCAATACATCGCTAGGAATCGCTAGGAATGTGCTATTGTCCTTCGCGCTCATCATGGGTTCGAGTTAACGTGTAAAAAAAATACAGGGGGAAATAAGTGTCTATAAACTACACAAAAGCGTTACATCTATCGATCGCATCGGTGAATGTGTGTATTAATTTAATATGTTTCAAATATTAGAAGTATTTTAACTTTCACGGTTGCTTTTTTATCAAACTAATTTTATGTATCCCGTTAGCTAGTATTATATATTATATATGCCGTTATAGACTATCAATATCCAATCTGTTTACCGGGCTTTTCAAACATGCTAGTCATACAGGTGCGTGCGAAACAGACATATATCAGCTCCACACAACATTTCAATAGAGATAATCCGGGAGATAATCATCCCCTATATTGACGATCTATGGCTCTTCTGGTCTTACGCACAAGTCACTTATGTACTAAATTTATATCCCTATAACCCATAAGCCCATAGTCTTGCATATCGTACGTTATTCTTTAAAAGGTAAGCCATAACTTGTATTATAGTCTTGCATATCGTACGTTATTCTTTAAAAGGTAAGCCATAACTTGTATTATAATATTGCATACGTGTTTTAAACATGCTATACCTCAGCATATTGACGATGATTGAAATACTCGCGAGGGCACTTGTCTACTGACACTTGACTTCTAAACAGAATTTCTATAAGACGAGCCTTGTGAGATAAAATGATAGAAGAAAGAAATAGCTAATTTAGTTGTTCTTGTGATTGATCGCCACGTATTCACAGACGCACGCGGAATAAAATGCTGACCCACTTTTTTCTATAGCTTTATTGTTATCGTTTTATATTAGAAAGGCTCGACGGACATTTTCTAAATGGTTAGAAGAGGAACAATTCCATATTACAACAGTGGCACTTAGTGTGTGAGATGTGATACATCTCTGTTTCAATATGGGTGAGCGAACGTGAGGATTAAATTATAACCGCTTTAGCCTATTAAAATACTGAAGTGGTATGTTGGAAATAAGCATACTCTGCATTTCGGATTGGATTTTTTAGGGGTGGTAACAACCCACCCCCACACTACCTCCTCTCCGGAGCAACCCTTTCTATTCATTGCAAACTGTAAAGTGGCACAAAGTCGATTTTAGGTAGCTTTAGTTAATTGGTCATATCTCAAAACCAAATCAGATGAAATGAACGGCATATGAAAGCTAAGCGTTTAGTCTATCAAGATGTATACAATTGTTACACCAAATTCTAGAAGTTCATGGTCAATAAGTTGGGTAAACACGTGCACGGGTTTTTTTGAGACACCCTGTAGCTTTATTGTTATCGTTTTATATTAGAAAGGTTCGACGGACATTTATAATTCAATATTGCATGAGTGGCACTTTGTGTGTGAGACAACTCTATTTCAATATGGTGGTACAGGGTGGTTGAATGAACGTGAGTATTAAATCATGACCCATTAGTCCATTAAAATGTAATGAGAGAAATTATTTATAATGTAAATGTGTGTAAATGTGTGTACTTATTTATATATGCAACAAAATAAGGCACTATAGGTTGTCTACAGGATGTGTTCACATATGCTGGTTCCCTGCATCAATGGGCTCCACACAACTTATCCATAGATGCAGGTACGCTCAAATTTCCACTCAAATCTGATTTGCTGGCATAAAAGTCATGCATATTCATGATTGACACAAAATAGATCCACAAATAAATTTGATCAAGCCAGCGTCACGCTTAGAATGATAACAAATTTGCTGATTGGCACAAACTACACGTGTATCTGCGCTAACCACAGCGCCGGATTTCATACGCACATGTACGCATGTCGTACCGCGCTCCCCATCGCGCCGTAGCTATGGCAGCGCGACAATGCATTCAGCGTTCGATGCGGTATCTCAGCTACAGTGTGGTGATCGTTATTTACCTTATGCCATGACAGAGCGACAGTGCAATGTGTTGAACTTACGGTTACGGCCGGCAATGGATTTGCCCGTACCTGCACCTATGGATAAGTTGGCGCGCGGGGATCCAGGTGCAGGGAACCAGCATAGTATTCACATTGTCAGTTGAGCAACAGACCATTCGTAACTTGGACCACTCCTACCGTTGATGTCATGAATATGGGCATATTGATAATTCTGTTCTAGGGGACGAGCTGTAAATAACAGCAGATATAATGATGTCACAAATCTGAAACTATAGGTAATATTGTGGGTGGTATATTTCTGTCACAGGGGACTGAATATTTATTTTAAATCATAAAATAGAGGTTAATAATGTCACGCCTACTAAGTTGATTTACCTATATTTTTATAATCGGACAGGAACTGAATTATAACAAAATGTCAGTTTTTATATTCTCACACCTAAGCTACGAATTGAAAGTGTCATTCAATTAAAATACCAAAATAGTACTATTCATACTAAATATGTTCTGGGTGCTGGTCGTGGTAATGTTATTTTACGATCACAAGAAACCGAAATTCTGTAGCATTTATGATGTATACTTTTAAAGATATGTCATACAATAGCGAGCAGGCGACATTATGCAAACACCGCACAACCTTCAGGCTACAATTCTACTGACTCTTAACTTCTGAACAGGATTTCTATTAAGAGGAATAACGTGGGACGTGGGTAAAATTATAAAGAAAAAAGAGACATATTTTGTTATTTTTGTGATTGATCACGTATTCACAGACACACGCGGCATAAATGGTGACCTATTTTCTCTAAAGATTTATTGCTATCGTTTTATATTAGAAATGCTCAATGGACATTTCAATGGACAGAAGAGAAATTATTCTATATAATTTCGCGCACGTGACCATCAAATTTTTTTGCGAAGTTCTTGGTGTTCTGCGAGATATGTAAGTTGTTCGACATGATATGTTAGGTGTTGTACAAGATTTGTTAGGTCACATGGTCGTAGTAAATCATTCCTACTTGGGTTCCCCTTGCCGTTGAATGCGTAGACATGTCTTTGTCTTTCGTTCGTTTCTTGATAGACGGCGAGCTTTTCCGTTTAAGGTGACGTGTATGGCAAGCTCAATGTATAATAATTCGATAAACAGGCGATAAACAGTTTATCAGTCGAAAAACAATGTTTTCGATCGATAAACAGGGTTCATCGGCGATAAACACTATTTATTCGAATTATTATACATTGAGTCTGCCATAGACGGGATGTAAATCACAGCAGATGTAATTTGCTCCTCACCTCTATTGATGTCATAAATATGAGGGCACAATGTCCTTAAATTTACATATAATGGAAGAAATAGAAAGTAACCATTGGAATTGTGTTATCAAATAATTCCTAAGTGATGAAGATCCTGGTATCAAGGGTCGAAGGTTATGATATGTTTGACAGAATTTCAAAAAAGGTTACTATAACTGTCACCTTATATTTTATCAAGAGATAACTCCCAAAACTCTCATTCCTATTGAACTGCATATGTAGCAGTGTATTGTATACACCTCTTTTTAGTTATTTATTCTGGCAACACCGACTCTCCTAATGCATTCATTTATTCAGATCATATATGCCTGTTTACTGTTATCAATTCGTAAGGCCTTAGTTTGATACCTTTGTTTGCCACCTGTGTTAGTGTTCACTGAAGCACGCCCTAGCTTGGCTTGCAAAAAGCCCAAGCCATGTCATGTGGAATCGCCACATCTACAAATCATTCTGTTACCTGAGTTGGTTGACACTACATGCGTGTTGTGCAACCAAGACATTATCATTTATTATTTCATCTTTAGTTGGCAAATTTATATTTCTGTTCTTGATTCAATACCAAATAAAGTGGAAGTAAATTATATTATTTCGCCACGATCTACATTTTACCAGTTGTCTTATCCCTCGTAGTCAGTGAGAACTGATAACACAAAACCGTCTCACACATACTCTAATTTCAAGTAAAAGACAATTCGTGGGTGAAACCAGCCCATATATCGTGTGTAGCAGAACCACAATACAGAAGTTACATTTTGTTGAATGCTTTAGTTGCAGGCTAATATGTTGTGAATAACAACTGCTGCAGCGGAAATAGGTTGTGGTTGACACACCATCTATTATAACATAACATCTAATTCCGCATAAGAAGTAGGTTGATAGAACATAGGTCGATCATACTCACATTCATAAAGTGCTAATTTAGCCTTAAGTACATATATATGTTGCCTCTGGTTTAAAAGCCAATTAACTTGAAAAGTAGGTTATGCAACGTGTTTGCAATGTAAAATATTCAAAATTGCAATATCACCCGTGGATTTAAAACAAGATAACGATTTAGCAATTTACCGTCTCATTAGACATCTAATTGTCAATAAATGTGTGAAACATACATTATTATATCACATAGTTAGTACCTAATGATGTTCTAAATTGGCATGCCTGTAGCTGGAAATCATCTCGTATGTGTGCATGGAGGAGAGGGTGGTAGGACACCTACAGTGGGATTAGGAGAAATTGATCCACTGAGACATTTTAAAGAAAGGTAGGGGAATTAATCCAAATCTGGAGAAACGTTCAATACACTTTGGTGTAAGATCAGGAACTCGGTGCGCCACCCCATATCAAGTCCCCCGACTAGGAAGGCGGGGATTTTTAATTCCGGATATAATAATAACACTTCCTGTTACATACACCACGACGTTTGCAGATACACTTTAAGAAAACCAAGGTAGAGTAACAATTTGTTCAACATATTAGCGAACATGCCTCCAGATAGGCATTTCAGTATCCTCTTAAGAGGATTAATAATTTTGATTAAGTAATTAAAAATAATTTGTTTCTCACTTTGTAGCGACCCACACCTCTTATTAGTTCAGAAATCCTCATGTACATGTCACCAGCATGTAGTTAGATATCTTTTTATTTTGCTTGGAAGAATATTGAATTTATGATCATAAATGATCATAAATCGGTTTAAACTTGGATCCAAATTATCACATTCAGAGGGACTCAACGTGCCAGTGAATTTGGCAAAAGTTATCCATATTTGTGTTTATATAGGAAATTACCTACCTATCATCGTACACAAAATAAGATATTTGAGATCTTTAAAAGTAGCCATTATATGGTTGGAAATCATCGCTGCAACGCTTCAATTGAGTTTGAATCAAATCGGCTAATACTTGAAATGTGTAGAAAAAAACCACATTCTATTACATTACAGCTATGACAAGGTTTGTGTTTATGAATCCAGCAATATCGTGTTACGTAGATGTGGGTGTAAATTGCACTAGTACAAAAAGGAATCGCGGACACGAAACACTATGGGCAGATTGTGGTGTTTCTTTCGGACGTTGATCTACTTTACTACCGAGACGCAACCGCGTTCGACATGTTTGTGAATATATAGTTTGTCATATAACTTCAGTTTACCATTGTCTCTTCCTGATTCCCTGGGGCTGCCTCGTTTATCATCGGATGGTTTCTTAGTTTTATTTGGCTTTTACATTTGAATTCCATACACCCCCTATAAAAAACATGATTCTAGCCTTCCCCACTGGGGAATTTCAAACGGGGTTATCTGCATGGATGACTTCATTTGACATATACACTCCATGTGTGGAAGAGTATGGTGTAATATAGGGGTGTATGTATTTTAAATGGAAGAGCCCAATAACAACTAGGAAACCATCCCATGGTAAACGATGCAGCCTCAGGAAAACAGGAAGAGACAATGCTAACTACAGTCATATGACAATATTTATGTTGACAAGCATATTCAATTTGGATAGCATTTCTAATCAAGTTTCTGAACTCACTTGACTAGTAATTTGTTTTTGGACTAGTAATTTGTGTTATGCTGGATAAAATCCTTAATAATAGAGTAGTACGTTCACAACAAAATGCTTAGATAATATATATATATAAAGGTAGGAGGGAGAGGAAAACGAATGAAAAAAATAAAAATATGACCATCTTGTAAGGTGACCTGTTTCACGACGGAAATAACGTTTAAATGTAAATGATATTTACACAAACAGAATTCGACAAGTTTTCCTTGTTACCTGTCCGATGCTTTTTGTATTTAATTTTTTTAAATCATGGATCGATAAATATTTCTTGATTATTTTGAATCTTCTTCGACATTATGTGTTTCTTTTTTGAGAAGTTCCATTAGATGCCTCCATTGAAAACTGAAACAATGTGTTTCGAACATATTTCAAAGGTTTTGCTTATTTGATCATTGCCTCATTCAAAATGTGTCATATTTGAAGTTATAACTCTTATACGTGTAATGCACCGTTATAAGCTATACACGAGCAGGGGTGTCATGACGGAGTATGTTTACATGAAACAGCTATCGCGTTATTAGAAATTGTGTGGTATCTACAAAGACGACTAGTGATAAAATGCGGTCAAACAATACTATCGGCTTTTTAAAGGTCCCTTTCGGACGTCGATCTACTTATCACTAACGCAACAACTGTTACGTTAGTATCCAAATAGATTGATATTGGTGTTGTCAAATAACTTCAAAATTTCACTATTTTTAAACCGTATCTTAAAAACTGTTAGGTTTCCATATTCCATTTTTCTAGATTTACAGGCATTCATAAGTGCTACCCTAACAGGCTCCACTGTGTACATTTTCTGACAAGTAACACGCTATGTAAATTGTATCGCAATCATACTGGAAACAGGTCAACAATTGGCCCGTGTAGGTTTCAAATGAGGCTACCGTCTTATTTAAGTTATACAATGAATATCTGCCCACATATTAGACGGATACATTCAGCACAATGAAGTAGCTACCCGAAGGTATTTAACAGTAGTTACAGGACCTGTGACCTACAATTTAGTATGATTAATCTTCTTGAGAGTTTTTAATATGACCGAAAATGTTAAGATCCCACGCCGGGGGTGAATAACCTAGTTTGTGCACATAATCTGAACAGCGTAAAATAACCGCTTCCATTATGTACGGTGATCGTAGGCAGTATTACTTTATTTGCTAGTTATTATTTTACCTTTAACTAACAAGATCAAGAAATAGGTCGCTAGAACTATCCACATACAGAGCAAAGAAGCGAATCATCAAACTATACAGTATTACGACTTGCAAAAGTATTATATGTTATTCCTCTCATGCTCTCTAAGCCAGTCGTTAGAACGGCTACACGTACAATATTCGCTGTACATACGTCTATGACAAGTATTTTGCACAATAGAAGAGATAAACCCGGTTTATCGTTCGAGAAACCAGGTTTATCGTTCGAGAAACCTGGTTTATCGAAGAAAAACCAAATTAATCGGTCGAGAAACCTGGTTTTTCACAAAAAACTATGACAATCGACGATAAACTTGGTTTTTCGATTTGATAAACCTGGTTTTTCGATTCGGTTGTCAAAGTTATTGAAAAACTAAATTTATCAGCCGAGGTTGTCATAGTTTTTTCTCGAAAAACCAGGTTTCTCGACCGATAAACTTGTTTTTTCAAAAACTATGACAATCGAATCGATAATAGGTTTTCTCTCTCGAAAAACCAGGTTTCTCGACCGATAAGGGTGCACTACACTAAATGAAGTATCCCCTACCCTTAAGGGCGGTGTTTAAAATTAGAATCAGAAAATATGCATGGCAAAATCCTAAATTTAAAAGACTTGACAGTAATACAATTGCGTAAATGCCTATGAATTTTGATTAATTATGATTAATGGGACATCACCTACATGCTGACCATAATCTGTGAATATCATCTAGATAAATTTTGAGAGATCTTTCAAATTTGTGTTTTTCACTGGAAACATTGACGATTACGGCGGCATTTCCAAGCTCGTCAGAAAGGTAATCAACTCCATGGGCGTATTTTGAAAAATCGAGCAGAATTCGTATGTCACAGTTTTATTTTGATAAACCAGGTTTATAAAAAAACCCTGTGACAATCGAATTTGGGTGGAAAGTGTAAAATTTGGTCTTATTTGTTACTGTTGGTATGCATTGATACGAACTGTTGAACATGCATTATAATTACGTGCACATTAGTATTCAACTGTGCGTCTGACAATAAAACTATAGTTCCTTTGATGAACTAATATCGTAGTGGTCTTTTACAGTCAGTGCACATTTTTAGAATTATAAAGCTTCCCATGATCTGCTAAGACTTTTCCATATCGGACAAGTTCTATCCCACATTTAATTGCACGTGTATTAAAGATATCGATATTAAGTTATCACATTTTTATTGTAAAATTTACTTTACATTTTATAATGACATATCATGTTAAATAAAAGTAGTGAAAAATATGGTTTAAAATAAAAGTTCTTTTGTAATTAAAATGTTTTTGGCTTAATATATGAGCATCCATCCAATACATCTAGAATGCCATGGTAGTAATATGGGATTATCTCATGTGAACACTTGCTGTTTTTTCCGTCAGAACACGAGAATATATTCTGAGCATGATCATTCAACCTGGTTTTCTTATTAATTTGTAAGTATAGTGCAGTTTAAGTTCCAGATTAGATTTATTCCGTTAGCGCCCTCAACGGAATAATGCGCAACAACACTGACAAAATAGTTTAAGAATGTAGGATATCCCATATTTATTGTTTAAGAATGTAGAATATCCGATATTTATTGTTTAAGATTGATCCATCCTTGTTTTTACCTCCTCGACAACCAACCCCCTGAGTGTTTTGACATATAATTGTTTATCAATATGATTTCAAAGGTGTCAAAATATAAAATACGTATTCTGTACGTAGTTTATATTTGTACGTCTACTGGCTGGAACTTCATCTAGAAAAAACACTCTACGACAGATGTGTGTTGGCCAATTGAGACTAAAGCATGATGCACAAAAACGATTTTGACTAAAGTCACCCAACAAGAATATTCATAAAGGTTGCCGAGTTCGACAAATATGCTCACCTTTCGAGATCTGGAAAGGTCTTACATAATTCGTTATCGAAAGGTTAACTATTTGGTGAGAGAGGCTGTAATGTATTTCAAAGAAGACATCCTATAACGACCATTTGTCTTACAACAGCAATAAATCAATCTCTCCTTTAGTATTTCCTTTTCAATCCTATATCTATTACTTATAATATATTGCCTCATTTTCAAACACCAACGTGATGGGTCTATAAGTACTGTTATAGGTTATAAAAGCAATTGAAACGCGGCTCTTGACAATCCTATGAGATCAACTAAATGGTTTAGCGAGAGATAAGGTTGTATCCACCATTAAGATTCACTCGGGAGTTGGATATAAAAACAATGTGACTGTCTGACATGTCTGATAAGGCAACCTGCCAAAAGCAAATTGTAAGAGCTTTACGGTATTGATGTTGTTTAAATACATAATATTGACTATCATTCCACCGTGATGTAAGGTTAAGGACGGTTTCAAAAAAGAATATATTTGCTGGTTGATTTGTTTCCACAGTCGAATTATTTAATTTCAACAATATTTTACATATGAATTTTTACGCCTCAACCGAAGTTGAGCCTCTTTCCATTCTCAACATTCTTAGCAAACTGTATTTCATGCATAGCAAAGTGAAAGAATTCACACACTTTACATCTCCTTTCTTTCAGAATATTTTAAAGGTACACACAATAATTATTGTGTAAGTCATGGTGATTTAACTTTTTCGACAAAGAACAAAAAGATTTGTATCTTAAACCTGTTTGAAAAACAACAACAATATTTTTGCGATAGTCCGATATTCATGATCTGACATTTTACTGAAAGAGTATAGTATGTCGAAGATGATGAAAAAACAACGGACCTGATCTCATTGAATCAAATGCAAAATATTCATTCAATCAACATGTATTGTTCCACATCAAAGGAAATTGTCGCCACATAATGTCTACCTCATAATGCTTCTTCAACTACACTGATGCTATTGTACAAGAGTTAGTTACAAAGTACAGCGGTCATTTTATGTTGAGAAATTCTAAATGGAGGTGTCTCGCAAGCATAAAAGTGTGCATTATATGTTAGAAAAATAACTAACGAGTCCAACTTTTGTAATTATATACAACAAAACACCACACTTATGACAAAAACAAATAAAAACCGCAATTTCTCAACATGCACTTTTTAAAATTCGCGGCGATCGAAACTTCCAGTGTCGATGACGTCATAGTTATACAATGCACATGCGCAAATTTGAGCACCGATACCAATGACGTCATCGACACCAGGACTTTCGATCGCCGCGAATTTTAAAAATTGCACGTTGAGTGATGGCAATTTTTATTTATTTTTGTGACTAGTATGGTGTGTTGTTCTATATAATAACGTAATTTCGGCTCGATAATTATTTTTCTAACAAATAATGCTCAATGTTGTGCTTGCGGGACCCTTCCTTTAACAAAATGGATTACATATTGTGAGACACATAATAAATCACAAACTGTAAACAAGTCGTAGCATTGTTTAGTGTCAAGATACTCAAGAATAATCTCTTTATATGAAAATACCATTATATTATATTCCAGCGACCTATTTCACGCAGTTGTTTTTAAAAGTACAAAACATATTAGCCAATTCGTAACACTGCCTACCCATCCCCTGCATATATGGAAATAGTTGCAGTAAGCTTTTCACATTATTTGCATAAACTAGGTTATTCACCCCTGGCACGGGATCTTAACATTTTCGGTCAAATTAAACGCTTTCTTGTGGATTAATTGTACTGAATTGTAGGGCAAAGGTTCGGCATGTAATGTTAGATACCTTCGGGTAGATATATCATTGTGCTCAATGTTTTGTTCTAATATATGTGTAGTTGCAGTTCAAAGCTTGATTTAAATAGATAGCAACCTCATTGGAACTTATATGGATGGACCAATTGTTGACCTGTTTTTAATGTGTGTACGTATTTGTCTGTTTTAATCAAATTATTTGATAGATATTACGAACGCAAGTAAAATAATCGGGTTGTATAACAAATATAATTTAATGTTTGAGTAGTAGTAGCATGTAGGAATGTAAAAAAAGACTGATATGGTTATCTCAGATCTATTCAAATTGCATGATACGAGGGTTGGTCAACATGTAACGAAAGTGTTCTCGCACAAGTTACTCTGTTGAGAGATAGTGCAATAATTATAAATATGAACCTTTTGTCTTTCAAATGTTTCACTTTTTGATGTCTAAGTATGGGCTATGACGTCATATCATAAGCGTATAGTAAGTATACTTTGGACACTGCAAAAGTAGTTATTTGATTTGTGTTGTGTGAACACGTCATATAAGGATTACATAACATGACACCAGAAGCGGGTAAATCCAGTATAATCAGCACACCTAAGACAATAACTGTAATCAATGTGTAATTTGAAATATTTAGTATAAGGCGACGAAACCTCCGCCGAGTCGTCAGGAATTTGAGGGGGGGGGGGGGGGGGGGGGGGTTTGACGTAGGATCTCTAAACATGCGTAAAAGGAACACAGAGCTCGGAAACCGACAGTACATTTATTTTGTGCGATTTTCACTAAAATTTAAAAAAAAAATGAGATGATTTATAACGATAGTTAAATAATTATATAATTATATGAACTTATTCATATGAAATACACTGAAAATATGCGAAAGCGCAAACGGCAAATCGTTTCAAACTGGACCAAAAAAGGCTAAAACATGAAATTGACCAGATAAAAACCTACTGTGCATTGTGCATTCAAATCTAAACAGAACATTGACAAATTAATGCTTATAGTGAATTCATCGAAGAGCGATCTTTGGTGCCTGGATGTGCAGGGGTGATGAGCAAAAATAAGATGTACGATTTTTCGCGTATATTCGCTAGTTGTCGAAGGATCCCATTTTATTCCAATTGAGACTAAAGCATGATGCACAAAACTATTTTGACCAAAGTCACCCAACAAGAATATTCATAAAGGTTGCCGAATTCGACAAATATGCTCACCTTTTGAGATCTGGAAAGGTCTTACATAATTAATTATCGAAAGGTTAACTATTTGGTGAGAGAGGCTGTAATGTATTTCAAAGAATACATCCTATAACGACCATTTGTCTTACAACAGCAATAAATCAATCTCTCCTTTAGTATTTCCTTTTCAATCCTACATCTATTACTTATTGTATTGCCTCATTTACAAACACCAACGTGATGGGTCTATAAGAACTGTTCTAGGTTATAAAAGCAATTAAAACGCAGCTCTATGAGATCAACTAAATGGTTTAGCGAGAGATAAGGGGGTATCCACCATTAAGATTCACTCGGAAGTTGGATATAAAAACGATGTGACTGTCTGACATGTCTGATAAGGCAACCAGCCAAAAGCAATTTGTAAGAGCTTTACGGTATTGATGTTGAACGTGAATCTTTAAATACATAATATTGACTATCATTCCACTGTGATGTAAGGTTAAGGACGGTTTCAACAAGAATATGCTTGCTGGTTGATTTTTTTCACAGTCGAATTATTATATTTCAACAATATTTTACATATGAATATTTACGCCTCAACCGAAGTTGAGCCTATTTTCATTCTCAAAATTCTTAGCAAACTGTATTTCATGCATAGCAAAGCGAAAGAATTCACACACTTTACATCTCCTTTCTTTCAGAATATTTTAAAGGTTGGTTTCATTCATGTCAGATGTGTTAGTGTTGTATATTTAAACTATGACTACCTAGATAGTGTATAATGTTCAGCCTTCGATTTAATGTCGGTCTAGATTTATGTAGCGAAATGTATTTAACAGGTAAATCCAAGTATTTAAATTTGTGGACTCCCGTTGCTTCCTTTACGGCTGCAGAAACCCTTAAAATGTCAAATACCTAGAACTAGTCTATGCACGTAGGACGATAATTATCTATTGTAATTTATATAATCTGAACGTTGCGTTGCCGTGTAGGGGGTCAGAAAAAATGGTAAAACAGAGCTCGTGGTAGAATGACTGCAAATTCCATTTAAAAAGTTAGAATAATGTTTTCCTACCACTACCGGCATCAACATATAACACATACCGTTGTCTTACCACTACTTGCATCAACATATAAGACAAAGTATGATAAAACTATAAGATATAATGTTATCTTACCACTACCAGCATCATAAACGTTCAAGAAGAAAATTGAAAGTCAAACATAAATAGGTGAACGGGTTAGAAAAATGGCAGTTTGAAGGTATTTTACAGCACCTATATATGTGAATACAGTTGTTGCGTCGGTGATCGATGCCCAAAAATACCTTAAAAAGCCAAATGATGTTGTTTGACCGCGTTTCATTGTATCGCTAGGCGTCTTTGAAGACACAATAACACAATTTCTGATAACGCGATTCTTGTTTCATGTTAATACACTGGCGTAACATCTGTACTCGTGAATAGCTTATTATGGTGCATTATACGTCTAAGAGTAACTGACTTCAACTAAGCGACACTTACTCGTATTGTAATTAAAACTTCTACATTTCTCCAACCTGAGATACGTTTGTTGTCTGTTTTCAATGAAGTCTAATAACACGTCATGTTGGAATATCACAAAATTGGTTATTGCACCAGCTTGACGTAACCTAAGAGGGTAGTAGCCTACTCAGGCGGATCTTCAGATTTATCAAACTGAAGATACACACAATATTGTGGAAGACATGGTGATTTATATAACTTTTTCGACAAAGAACAAAAAGATGTGTATCTTAAACCTGTTTGAAAAACCAATATATTTGTTGATAAGTCCGATATTCATGACCTGACATTTTACTGAAAGAGTATAGTATGTCAAAGATGATGAAAAAATGCAACGGACCCGATCTCATTGAATCAAATGCAAAATATTCATTGACTCAACATGTATTGTTCCACATCAAAGAAAATTGCCGCCACATATGTCTACCACATAATGCTTCTTCAACTACACTGAATGCTATTGTACAAGAGTTAGTTACAAAGTTCAGAGGTAATTTTACGTTGAGAAATTCTTAATGGAGGTGTCTCGCAAGCATAAAAGTGTGCATTATATGTTAGAAAAATAACTATCGAGTCCAACTTTTGTAATTATATACAACAAAACACCACACTTATGACAAAAACAAATAAAAACCGCAATCTCTCAACATGCACTTTTTAAAATTCGCGGCGATCGAAACTACCAGTGTCGATGACGTCATAGTTATACAATGCACATGTGCAAATTTGAGCACCGATACCAATGACGTCATCGACACCAGGACTTTCGATCGCCGCGAATTTTAAAAATGGCACGTTGTGTGATGGCAATTTTTATTTATTTTTGTGACTAGTATGGTGTGTTGTTCTATATAATAACGGCTCGATAAATATTTTTCTAACAAATAATGCTCAATGTTGTGCTTGCGGGACCCTTCCTTTAACAAAATGGATTACATATTGTGAGACACATAATAAATCACAAACTTTAAACAAGTCGTAGCATTGTTTAGTGTCAAGATATTCAAGAATCATTTGTTTATATGAAAATACCATTATATTATATTCCAGCGACCTATTTCACGCAGTTGTTTTAAAAGTACAAAACATATTAGCCAATTCGTAACACTGCCTACCCATCCCCTGCATATATGGAAATGGTTGCAGTAAGCTTGTTCACATTATTTGCATAAACTAGGTTATTCACCCCCGGCACGGGATCTTAACATTTTCGGTCAAATTAAACGCTTTCTTGTGGATTAATTGTACTGAATTGTAGGGCAAAGGTTCTGCATGTAATGCTAGATACCTTCGGGTATATATATCATTATCATTGTGCTCAATATATCGTTCTAATATATGTGTAGTTGTAGTTCAAAGCTTGATTTAAATAGATAGCAACCTCATTGAAACTCATATGGGCCAATTGTTGACCTGTTTTTAATGTGTGTACGTATTTGTCTGTTTTAATATGATTTGATAGATACGGTATTACTAACGCAAGTAAAATAATTGGGTTGTATAACAAACATTATTTAAAGTTTTAGTAGTAGTAGCATGTAGGAATGTAAAAAGAAGACTGATATGGTTACCTAAGATCTATTCAAATTGTATGATACGAGGGTTGGTCAACATGTAATGAAAGTGTTCTCGCACGAGTGACTCTATTGACAGATAGTGCAATCATTATAAATATGAACCTTTTGTCTTTCAAATGATTCACTTTTGGATTTCTAAGTATGGGCTATGACGTCATAGCATTAGCGTATAGTAAGTACACTTTGGAGACTGCAAAATTAGTTTTTCTATTTGTGTTGTGTGAACACGTGCTATGAGGATTGCATATTATGACACCAGAAGCAGGTAAACCCCGTATAATCATGACTGTATTAAGTCAATGTGTAATTTGAAATATTTAGTATATAAGGCTACGAAACCCCGCCGAGTCGTCAGGAATTTGAGAGCGGGGAGGGGAGGGGGAAGGGGGGGGGGGGGGGGGTAACGTATGATCTCCAAACAGGCGTTAAAGGAAAACAGAGCTCGAAAACCGACATTACACTTATTTTGTGCGATTTTCACTAACATTTAAAAAGAAAATGTTGGGATGATTGATATGAAATTATTTATATGAAACATACAGAAAATATGCGCATGCGCAAACGGAAAATCCTTTTGAACTGGACCAAAAATGCCTAATGAAATTGACCAGATATAAACCTACTGTGCATTGTGCATTCAAAATCTAAACAGAAACAGTCACCTTCGGAGCCGTAATTTCACCCTTATTTTAAAGATGAACACTCCTGAATAGTTCTCGTTGAAAATGACTATTGGGAAAAAAATCATCGTGTTGCATAATATAGCTTTTCTTCATCATCTTCATCTGTGTGGATAATTTTATGCTCTGAGGTCTCTGGGCTGCGGACCAGACTTTGGCGGCTTAAACTGGTTTTGTGAGCGCTCAACCGTCCCCTTTCCCTCATGGCATATGGTTGGAGGGGGAAGCAACTCCGCTTGTCTGAACGCCTTGGGTGCTTCTGTAAAGCCAGATAATGTATATAGCTTGCTCGCAAGGCTGTTTTGACTGCTGTGTCTAAGATTGGTTTTCTTTTCCCGCTGGGGATTCCTTGATCCTAGCGAGGCCAGACATTTGCTGATCGTGGTACTATAAATCCCCCTGCTTTCGAATTCAACGGGAAAGTAGTTTACAGACCATCCATTATTCATGGCTGTCACAATATTTCTTTTTACTGCATTCTTTAGAGCTACAATATGTGTATTGTTAAAGAAATAGTAATTCAATTTCAACGGTTTGAGATAATTTCATGAACAGCTCCTTTTGAAATTCCCACTATTAGTATTATTGCGTTACATCCCACAACAATTTACTAAATTATAATCCCTCCGTTGTTCTTTATCCTTTAACTTTATCAAAGTTTTTGTCAGCTGTCATTAACCTCATAATTGCGTCACTTGGCGAGGTATCAGATTACTTTCTGCCATCTTACTCTATAATTGATGATTGCCAAAGATGCCTTTTAATCAACTTATCCACCAAAACTCAAAATGTCAATGCAAGCCCATAGGCGCTTGCGTATTAAAAGCCAATATTCATTAGTACTTATCTATCTCATTGTTCTATAGCCTCGCATTACAACAGTTGGTCAAATCCGTCAATACGGATTATTTCGATAACGTTAGATAAGTTCATTTAGTCGGTAGATATCTAAAGTTCGCATCGCATCCAAGGATTATCAAAACCTTGTACATCAACATCGATCAAGAAAGACGTCATCAAGGGTATTTATCAATTTACATCTAAGATGTATATCTCATAATTAACTTAAAACAACTGTAATGTTTTTACGATAATATTATTATATAGCACTAATATTGTACACACCCTTTTACAGAATCAAACTTGACATCAAATATAAAAATTTGATACACATCAGACACAAGTGAGATCATGCTTTAATATAGCAAACCGCCAGAGATTGGCCAAGGATGATTAAAATATATAAGCTTCAAGGTAATTACTCCAACACACATCCACTAGTCAATAATTGCCTACCAGCCTGTTTGGATGGAATACATCCACCTGGAAACCTAGTTCGTCCTTTATTATATCGACAACTTTAGAATGCATTTATTGCTGTACTGTCACGACGAAGCGATAAAAACTTGTAAATCAGTTATTGCTGCCCACACTTATAGATAGAATTAATGGTCCCATGCGTGATGTACTGATCTTTTTCCTTCAAATTTAATAAAAACTCACAGCGCCATGAAGTGTTTTTGAGTAAGTTTATGGGAAATTGATTCAACGGAATTTCGGTGTGAAAACATTAAGGTATCTAATATTTGCCAATGACACAGATTCTGTGGTCACTTCATTCATTGTTATGTATGTTTCATCATCATCATCATCCTTCGGCTGCAGAGCAGGCGATCACAAGTTTCTTTCATGCACTTGAGCAAGAGTGACGATTTGTCGATCATGCCATCATTGTCCCCTAGTAAGCGTTGTATATACGGTATGTAAGATATGATGTGCAGGGACGACCAGGTCTCCTCCGGTCATGTGTCGGTGCGTAGGTGGCATACTTTTTCAAACCTGCCACAGTCTCGTCATTTTCGGAGTTTCACGTCTTTTTATATCTGACTTTACAACTTGCTCTGGATTTAAGAATATATATATATATATACATATAGTTAACACAGATATACGAACACGAAAGCGTTTACATTCCGACACATCGAACACGGCAGACCAATATCCGACAGAATACGGAACACGAATTGATTATGACAAATCGCAAGAGATTGACGAAGTATGATTAAACTAGCTCTAGGTAATTACTACGACACACATCCACTGGTCAAACGGATTTCCTGCCAGCCACTTTTGACGGAAAACGTCCCTGATAACCTAGTTAGCAATCATTCATATTGGCATTTCCATAAATCATTTTTCCTGCAGCGTTTGAAACGCACAATGTAAATTGAAGTGCACCAAATCGAGAAAATCTACTTACCCGATGTCCAAATTAATCCCAAATTAGTTTTCTTGAAATTTTGAAAGGAAATTATATATAAGTATGAATATCAAGAAGATGGACTATTCTTTTGTTTCTGTATTTTCGGGGGAGGGGATGGGCATGTTTATAAGGTTATTTTTCAAGAAATCCTTAAACATGTGGATGATTTTGTTCTAGAAGACAGTCCAATGAGCCGTTTATGAGGTTCAAACCTCTGAATATTGTTCGAAATCCGGAAAACAACCGTCAAATCAGGAGTTTTCCTGACATAGAAAAACACCTATATATGGATCAAACCTCTAGCGGAACACCCCGTCAAAATAGTTTGGGTACCCCCGGGTGTATAACGTTACTCTATGATCAAATTCCATTGATACGGATTGGTTAAGTTTTCATTGATCATGTTCAACAATTTTGACGGGTGTTCCTTAGACAGCCATGAATGTAATAACAACCATCAAAAGTACCAAAAATAATATAGATTCAATGTAATTTTGGCCAGGACTATTACGTGTATACTTAATCACACCAGACGAAAAAACGAAAGTTTACTCTACATTTCATTGGACCATGCAATGGATGAAGCGGTGAATGGAGATCATGCTTATCATAGTCCATCAGAGATTAACTAGGAATGAAATCTTATTAAAATAGTTCAAGGTAATTGCTACTGCACGCGTCTTATCTACTGGTCAAGCGGATGGCCTGTAAATCCCTCTTTGATGGAATGCATGAACCTCATAATCTGATTGGTTACAATTCAGACTCCATGTGACATGTATATCATAAGCTTATTTGTCACCTTTAAGGTTCCTTGTACTGGTGGCCTCCTCCGCAGTCCGAATAACAGCCGGAGGATATGATCAAAAGTAATCGCAGAGACGAACGTACTTAATCCCGTGGAATTTAGACAAACCAGTAGTAAGATGACCGGTCAGATTCATGATCAGGACAACTATCGTTCAAGACTACATGGTACCGTCAATAGTTGTTGTTATTCTTAATTTTTAAATCAATCTTGTTAGATCCCATCAGGTTAACAGAGATACAATTTAAACACCATAACAACAATTCAATGGATAAAGCAGATTGCATACAAATATATATAAGTTAAAGTTCTCGATTAGTTACTAAATAGTTAATATTCATAAAGTTAACGGGTTACTTCGTAACATCCTTCCGGCGTTTGGAAAACAGTGCTTACCTGCTTACTGACAGCAGCTGTTTCATAGTAATTTTAACAATGTTTGAGACAAGTTGTTTTAGATGCCGAGTTGCTTAGGGTCCATATCCAAACTCTGAGTGCTTTTAAATTGTTTTTCTAGCGATTTCAAAGCGCTTTTCCAACGAAATACCGTTGGAAAAGCGCTTTTAAATCGCTAGAAAAACAATTTAAAAGCACTGAGAGTTTGGATATGGACCCTTATAACTCATCAAGCTATCATTTTTATGCCCATTACAGATTTCTAGTTGATTACAACACAGCGAGTTGTAATTCATGTAAGGTAAGATGGAAAGATCATATACAAAGTAAATAAACGGATAAACGGATAAACTTAGTCATTAATGTCCTCAGAAAGTCAGAGTTTGTCAAGCCCTTAAACATTTCCGTATTGCGATAACCTCTTCTCAACTTAGTGTATTGTTATTCAACTGCATATCGTTAAGGATTTGGATTAGGTTTCGATAAAATCGTTTAATGATAATTTATTTCGATCAAGTAAGACATAACACTTATATCTTCCTAAATGTATAAATAAATTTGAATCTAAATTCCATACACTGTTATCAGTAGACAATGTTACACAATGACGTGTGCAGTCTACTAGTTATTAGACGCCATAATTAACCACATGATGGGCTTTATTCTAAGGTATAGTTGACACCTTAAAGCCACCTCAATGACATCAGGATTGAAGATGTCTGCGTTGCAGACAGCATGAATAACGAAGTATGGATGTACTTTAATCGTTGAAGTAAAGCGATGCGGCAGCAATGATAACAGCCGAATATTAGTTGCTGGGGAATGACCAACTTTATCTATTAAGCGAGCATTTATGTCAGTCTGAAACCTGTCGGGTTCCATCTACCACACTCGATGATCTAATTAGGTTTACTGACCAATCTACCATGTATGAATAAGGAGGATAATTTTCCTTGCAATTTATTCTGAAATAGTTTTAGCTTCATTTAAATGGAGGTATTTTAAAATTCTTCTTGGCTTATTTTGTAACCCATTGGATCATGGCACAGAGATATATTTTGGTGTTATTTCATCAGGATTGTTCAGTAATTAGAATAAGAAATTGTTTTCATATGACAAATCCAAAATTAATTGATGAATAATAATAAAACGAATTATTATACTCACTTGTGACAGTTTCATGCTACAGACTATTTGACGTCAGCTCTCATCACAGGCTTTTTATACTGACGACCACCGTAAGTAGAGGGCGGTCTTGACAAAAAGCCTGTGATGAGAGCTGACGTCAAATAGTCTGATGAAGTGCTCAGTGTAGCATGAAACTGTCACAAGTGAGTATAATAATTCGTTTTATTATTATACATCAATTAATTTTGGATTTGTCATATGAAAAACAATTTCTCATTATACAGAGATATATTATTTATCATTGGTGATTATATGACACCATGGGCGTAATATTTTGATTCGTATTCTAATGTCAAATAAATAAGTCAGATTAGTGTCTCTGATTTCATTTTTAATAATCTGCCATGAACCGTGAGTGTTTTAAAGGTGTCATTAATCTTCAGCGACACTTGTCCTTGGGAATAGTCTGACATTTATAAATTTGGAATGAAATTTAATCGATTTAATAACAGTATTATAATGCCTTTGTTCTTTGAGTTGCAAATCCGATGAACCCTCTAGAGAAGAATGCATTCGATGGAGCAATATGTATCATACCCGCTTCTTCAATTTTATTTGCGAGTATTTTGGTTTAATACCAATAGTTGCTCTTTAATAATATTTGCAAATATCATTAGTATAATGCATTTTATGTATATATTTGTTATAGGGTGATCCAATAGTGAAAACACAGTTTTAAGTTTATGTATTGTTAATATGGTAACCAATGTTTTACGACCCAAAATGTCGTATTCTGAGTAACTGATGCAGTGTTCAAATTTCGGCTTAAATCGATTCATTAGAATATATGTCTAGAAATAATCATTAGCAGACTAATCCCTCAATAGCAAATGATTGATAAATTTTACCAGTCAAAACATCTAGATCAGGCTTTCTCAACTAGATTTGCTGATGCGCCACATTTTAGTAACTAACTTGTTGAAGCGATCCATTTGGTCATATTTTTTAGAATATACAATGGCAATTCCCCTTACAAAATAGTTTGACATATATTGTGTAGGCAACATAATAACTAATAATACTCTTTTGATGGCATATGCGCGCGCAGCGCGCGAAAAATTGCTGTCTTTATACATCTGACAGTCATAGGCCTATGAAATCTGGCTATATCATGATATGATTTATTTTTAAAACAAATTAAGCGCCACTTAGGATGCCTTGATGCGCCACAAGTGGCGAGCGCGCCACCATTTGAGAATGCCTGATCTAGATGGTAGACTAGACACCTTTAATACTTTCAACGCGGCAGGCGTCTGCAGACGACACTCCAAAACATCTCAAAATATCCAAAATAATAAAATGTCATTACAATATTTGGAATCACCGTGAAAAGTGCATTAGAATAAGTACAAACATACCTAGTATTAATTCCGCTATTCTTGAGATATTCTTTGAATGTTGCGAAAGGTTTCTAAAAAAATGTGTTTTGAATTGATAAAACTAATAGCCGCGTGGAAAGTGTTAAATCCATTCCAAAGATAACAAGCTTCAAGGTGTATGCCCTGCGGATAGTATGCATAACGATGCATATGATGTACATCAACATGTTCAACGAATGAAATACAGCGAATAGACGGGAAATGACACCAGGCAATTATTATTTCCTGGGAAATGGCCAACTTACTCTATGAAGAACACGAAGCAGCTTTGTCGGCTCGAAGCCTGTCGGGCTCAATCTACAGTTCATTGATAGTTTAATTAGACTTAATGAACGATCTACCATGTATGAATTGAATAACGAGGAGTGTTTCCCTAGCAATTCAATCTGAAATACGAGGGTCATTCAATAAGTTCTACCTCCTCACTCATAACATCACTTATGAATGACAGCCTCATGAAATCTTTGTCATGAGTATAGCTCTGAATCATAGGTCCACATTTATAGTTAATGATAATTGATATCTGATATTTAGTCCTGTATATTGAAGATCTCTCCATTCTTATGAAAAGTAAATATGACTTTTGCAGCAGTTCTCTGGCTAAATACAGGGCATTTTGTTCCCAAGAAATCAGTCACTTTGGTTGTTTATAGTCTGTTAAAAAAAGATCTGAGATTTAGAACGGTTTTAATTGACCGAAAGGTACTTTTTGTCTCTTAGAAGTGGACAAATAAATAGCAAATAGATGTTTGGTTTTCACTGCATCTCCAGAAAAAATTATGAGGTAGGAGATATAACTTATTGAATGTCCCTCGTAGTTTCAGTTAAATGTAAGTCTTTATTCAAAACTCTTACTGATTTATTTTGATGCAGAGACACTATTATTATTATTATAAGGATTTATATAGCGCATTTCCAAAAGACCAATGCGCTGTACAATATGTATACATTAGATAAAAATATGTTGAACAAAAACCAGCAGTAAAATAAGAATTATAATACATATTACATGATAAAATACACAAAAGCAGCACTGAGAGAAACACACAGCCCGACGCCACACCCCCTCAAACACACCCACGCAAACTCACCCCCATACCACATACACACTACCCCTCTCCCATCTCCCTCCCCCAAAAGATATTGCACATAAAACATGATTATTAGATTATTTATTATAGATGATATGGGAACGTGTAAGGGTCCATATCCAAACTCTCAGTGCTTTTAAATTGTTTTTCTAGCGATTTAAAAGCGCTTTTCCAACGGTATTTCGTTGGAAAAGCGCTTTTCCAACGGTATTTCGTTGGAAAAGCGCTTTGAAATCGCCAGAAAAACAATTTAAAAGCACTCAGAGTTTGGATATGGACCCTAATGCACATGAGATGTATATGTTTACATGTAAAATTCACGCCATTTAATTTCCCAATCATTTACTAAATTGCATTCTTATGTAATATAAGGATTACAATCTTCTTTCTGTTTAATGTTCTCGCATGAACCTTATCTCCTGAAAGGGGCGTTAATCTTCAGCGAAACATGTCTGACATTTATAAATTACGAATGAATTCTGCGTTAATCTTAATCGATTTACCAGTAATACTTACTAATGGCATTATTCTTTGAGCTGCAAATCTGATGAAAACTCAAGAGCAGATCCTCATCGCAAACTGTAGCAGCCGAACGCCGTAACAACGAGCGCCGATGGCGCGATGATCCATTGACCTGAACAAAGTTAATTGACCTACATGAACGTCCCCCCTTTGACCCCTGTCATGCCTGTGTGTGGCCCAAATATGCTCTAGGTCGGAAGTAAAGACTATCATTTGTTGAAATGTTGTGATCAGACATTCGACAAATATCTGTTTAATGAATTTATTTTGATTAAGTAAGACATTACATTATGCATAAATACATTTAAATACAAACCTCCGCTTCAAAAACGCAGATATCAGTATGGTATACAAACAACTTCTAGACTACAAATGAACGAACAACATTTTTCTTTTATCAATTCATTTTGATGGGAGAAAACTTTCTCAAATATATCTGACTTCAATGTGTCTGCCCCGCAGACATGGTATGACTAACGGAGTACCGAATATACTTCAACGGATTAGGTACCGCGATGTGACGACTATTATGACATCACCCAATCATTATTAACTGGGGGAATGACCAACTTTAGTCTATTACGAAAATGAAGCAGCTATGTCGGCCTGATACCTGTCGGGTTCAATCTACCACAATTGACGATTTAATAAGGCTTACTGACCGATCTTCTACGTATAGATAAGGAGGATTTCATTTGTTATTCATTGCGAAATAGTTTAGCAATTATTGAAGCACAAGTTTGAACGGGGGGAATGGAGGTTCTTAACCCATGTTGACTTATTTATTATTAACTGGGAGGATCCTGGCTCAAAGAGAGAGTTTGAGTACATGAAATGCACGTAATATTTTAACTCAATTAAAATAGCGTGGCGTGTTGATCACCTTCTTATTGTGCATTGACACGCATTATGAGTGAAGCCCAAGTTCTTTGTAAACATGCAAAAATACAAAGATACCAATAAATGTTTCTTTGTTTCTTGTAAGGTAATATGTCTATTGCCTAGTTTCTAATTCCTAATTTAAAGTTGTCACTTTAAAGCCATTTCAAAGATATCAGACTTTAAGGTGCTCGCAGACAGTATGAATAATGTAGCACTGGTCATACATCTACAGATGGAAGTACGGTGGCAATTACATCAACCGATTATTATTAGCTGGGAAATGGTCAACTTGCGTTATTAAGAAAACGATGCTCCTCTGTCGGCCTCCTCTCTAGCAATTCAATCTGAAAATAGTTTAAGCTTCAATTAAATGAAGGTCCCTAATTTGTATTGACTTATTATTTTTGAACCTGTTGGATCTTGGCGCAGAATTTCTTTTTTATTTATCAGAGCTGATGTGACAACATGTTATGCACGTGATGTTTTGAATTTTTAAAGAATGCGTGCAGTTAACATTATCTCCTTAATTTACTCAATCGCATATTTATGTCAAATAAGGCCTACTATTGTCTTTTATTTCCTTTTAATACTCTCCAATAAGCGTCGAGAGTTTCAGGTGTCGTTAATCTTCAGCGAAACTGGGAATAGTCTGACATTTATACATTTTGAATGAATTTCCCGTTAATTTGAATCGCTTTAACAGTAATACTATAACTAATGCTATTGACATTTGAGTTGAAGATCCGATGAACGCTCTAGAGAAGAATAGATCAATACAGCACTATGTATCATACACGCTTTGATTCTTATTGCGGGGATTAACTATAAATACCGATGGTTGCTCCTGAAATGACTTTAAAATAAAAATTGGTTTAATATAATTTATGTATTCATTTGTTACAGAGTGATACAATCATGAAGCAAGTATTGTTACCCAATGTTTTATGAGACATTTTGGCGTATCCAGACTGATTTATGTAGTGTTCGAATTGTTATGATCGTTTGTCCTCTAGACAAGGAAATTGAAAGCCAGACAAGCTAATGATGCTCATAAGTTTTCCGATGGACAACATAAACACCTAGCCTGAGTGCACAATGAAAATTCAAATTCAGATAACCATCAATACTGGTGGACAACCTTAAAGTATATCATGAGCCGTTTGTCCTAGACGAGTAAATAGACCACCAGACAACCTAAATATGCTTATACATTTTCTAGTGGAAGATCCTAGCCTCATTACCTTAACACTTTCCACGCGGCAGGCAGTTGCAGACGACATTCCAAAATTGCACAAAATATTTCAAAAATTTCAAAATTGTTGAATTACATTACCATATTTGGAATCACCATGAGAAATGTATTGAAATAAGTACCAACATGCCTAGTATTGGTTCAGTAATCCTTCAGATAGACCGTGATATTTGATTTGAGAAAGGTTTCTGAAAATTCTGTTTTGTGTTTGGTAAAACCAACAGCCGCGTGGAAGTGAAGTGTTAAGGATACTTAACTTTCTGGTGAATAACCTGACAATTGTCTACAATGAAGAACCTAAAAAGCCCGCCAGATAGTTAAAATGTATATATGTTAAATGGCCAAAACATTTGGTTTACATTTATAAGTTACCATATTTTTACTACCTATACCCTAATAGCTAATGGAACAGCATTCTTTATATTTCTGTGATAACACCTAGGGATTGAGTGTTTTAAAATATCCAAAATGGCTGCCAAAAGTTTATTATAACTGTAAAGCTGTAGTAATTTTCTGTTAGTGTTACATTAAAAATGACCATATAATTATTCATGCAAGGGTAATTCAATAAGTTCTACCTTCTATCTCATATCTTTGTTTGTCCCTCTTATGAAATATTCCACAATTGTAGCTTTGAATGTTAGCTATAAATTCATAGTAAATTAGTCTGAGTACTGGTTGCACTTTTCTCGGGATGCAATGAAAACCGAATGTCTATTTGAAAATACAGCAAAAAAATTCCCGAGTGCTGATCACTTGGGATATTCTAAGAGACAAAACTTACCTATTGGTTAAGTATAACCGCTCTAAATTTCAGATATCTCATTACAGACTATATGCAATAAAAGTATTTGATCTATTAGGAAAAATATGCCTTCTGATAAGCCAGAACCAGATTAGGACAACCATTATGTTAACCCTCCCCAAGCAACACTGCAAAAGTCATATTTGCTTTTCATAAGAACTGATAGATCTTCGATTTATAGGACTAAATGGAGTGATTTCAAGTGTCTTTAAGTTTTCTACTGTTGACTATCTGGTTGACTATTCTGAAGGTTGCAAATAAAGAAAACTCATAATAAAGATTTAACATGAGGAATCACTGGGACATGGCATTTGCAACAACGAATTTAAACTGATCAGCAGCATTCCAATATGCTGGCATAACAATACATTTGAGTTGATATTATACAATTTGCAATGCTAATTTTATACACGATAATACCGTAAAATAGTCAGATATCATCAATTTTCCCCGATATATAAGTAGTAAGAGAGGCAGCTCATCCCAGAAATCTGACTTTTTGGGACAGAAATATGTCCCAAAATCTGAAATTTGGAATCTTCAAAAAAAAAAAAAAATCTAAGCTCGGAAAAACCACAATTTTTTTCTTCAGTAGCCAGAGTCATAGTCAGGCCGTCGAAGTATGAAAGGATCATGTTGTAATAAGGGCGTTAATCGTTTCTTCACACATATAGCTACTCTATCGAGGCGATGTCTGAATGTCGTTAGGTTAAGGCGTGTGAAATAGGGAAGGGTATGGCTGGGAAAAAAGGGTTTTCAGGATGTAATTGATGTCATTAGCTCTTAATCGGGTTAATAAGTGAGTTAAGGTAAGCAACTTGGGAAAAAGGGGGGGGGGGGTGTTTATTGTACCGTGTTTTTTTCCATACTCAGCCAGCGTAGCTAGGTGTCGGAAAATGAGGCTTTATCTTCGCGGGCTAAGCCTAAAGGCATATTATGTGATCTTTTCGAGAGAGCGCCCTCTATTCATAATTTGTTTTAGAAAGTAGATTTTCTTGCAGATTTACATTTCCGATCATAAATCATACATACATTCCAAGTTACACAGCGATACGATTCCTAATACCTCAAAATCATGGTTTTAGAGTGAATATAGAGTGAAAAATATAAACTGTCGGGATTCCGACAGTTTATTTTCACTCTAAAACCATGATTTTGAAGTAATTAAGAATCGTATCGCCCTGTAACTTGGAATGTATGCATGATTTATGATCAGAAATGTAAATCTGCAAGAAAATCTGCTTTCTATTTTTTTTCTCGATGTTGAGGGCGTTCCCTGGAAAGATCACATAATATACCTTTAAGATGGTTTTGGACCAGGAAGTTCTCAGGCTCCCAAGCAACATAGGCGTTGGAAGATAGGGCTTTATCTTCACGAGTCTTAATCGGTGGAGCTGTCTATGAGTTGCATCGGTCGTTTATTTATTCGCACAGGGACACAAACAAGTTGGCCACAGCGGGGCTAGACCTGAGCGTTGTGATTGGCAGGAATGGTTCTCTATATAATTGGGGCCCTACCACCCAATCATCTTTACTTTCCACTTTATTACATATTTATATCCCAGAAAATTCAGATTTCTGGGATGTAATGCCTCTCTTACTACTTATATCTTGCTATTATATCTAGTCAAATGTACGGAGGAAAAACGCTAAGTTTGAGGGTAATTTTCCATTTTCGCTGTCCAAAATCTCTCTCTGGCTTTGACCACTTCGGAACAAAAGTAAAACAGATATGAATTATCATTTTCAAGGATTTGTAGCAGCTGAGATTCAAATCTACACTTGTGAAATATGTCATAAGACTGGCTTATAAAATAGCACAGTTATGAGGTAGGAGGTAAAACTTGTTGATTTACCCTCGTATAATATTTATTTGAGTATCTAAATACAAAACATTGACATTTTGTATGGTATTATTCTTTTCTTTGTCCAGATCCTGTGGATTACTTAATTCTACAACACTTGAACAAAGTTTAAAAGGACATGATAGACGGTTTCGTCCAAATCACGGAGGTAAGTTCTTCAATATGGTTAGTCTACTATACATTCAGTGGCATGTCAATTATGTTAGAGGCCAAGGAAAACCTCTGCTTTATGGACCCGACCAGACCATACATGCCATATCTTTCGAATTTGACATTTCTGAAAATGTCTGATTTTTTTTTACAATTTAAAAAATAAAATAATATAATTATTATTTACAAGCAAAACCTGAAATTTCGACCAATATTTAACAAAAATATTCAAAATTCTTTTTTTGAGAGTTGTAAAATGTGGCTACTCATAGACAATCTTGTCTATTAAAATCCCATTGAAATGTTGTCTAGAGCTGATACTATGTGCTCACACCTGCATGACTGGCATTAATTAATTAATTAATTAATTAATACGCACATTCACCGATGTGATTGATATAACACTCTTTATGAAGTTTTATAAACATAGTTTAGTTTTATGAAGTTTTATAAACATAGTTTAGTTTTATTTGGCATATCAAAAACACAGAGATACAATACATCAGATCAAATATACAAATCTTATAAAGTTACAACAATTAACACAACTGCACAGCTTTAGGAACCAGAAAATGTGTTGCACTGCCCCTGGTTGTGTATCTGTGGGTGTTGGACAATTTGATAAAATGAGAATTCAGGTACTCAGGTGCTATTTCATTATAGATTTTAAAAACATGATTGAGTTTAAGTTGTTTAATTCTGTCTTCAACTTTCAGCATTCCCAGCTTCTTAAATTCTACATCACCAATGTGGGACCTGGGCTCCAGCTTCAAAATGAAGCGAATCAACTTATTTTGCACAACTTGCAGCTTATTTTTCAACTTTGCAAAAAGTCTTACTTACCCAGTTTACAATTACATCTAAACTCGAACCCATGAGTTCGATAGCCAACAAGCACATCTTTTCAAATCAATGCTTAAACGCATCTAGGAACAAGAGTGACGTTTTTATTGAATTTCGAGAAGTTGTTTCATGATAGTGCGAAAGACTATGCGGACTTTTGTGTCGCACGATCTTAATCTGAGACGAGCATGGTTTCAATGGAAAGAACACTCATCGCCATCCATGTCTTCATAATCTATGATATACTGACCATGGATAACAAGAGTGAAATTGAGGGCTTAGCGCCATAAGGCACACTGAACAATCACCGTATATCGCCGTAGTATATTGCGTTTTAATTACTGGAGAAAATATTTTCAAACAAACGGCATCACAGCGTATTATTATGGGATGTATTTCGACTTATGACCATGTTGCCGTGTGCGTTGCTTTAGGTTTCCTTTGTGTGATCGTGTAGTAGACCATCATTCGATACGTCCCAAACACACCCTTCAATAACGATGTTGCGTTTACCGTGTATCCCCATCACCGTGGAAATTTAAAGGGGGAAAATGAGACCCTAAAGTGGCCCAATATTGACTCCTAAAAGATAACCTGACAATGCTGTTAACGAATGAAAGGCTTAAAACCCATTTAGAAACACATAATGTGATTATTGACTTATGTAGTCTTTTAAAAGTGTAGCTCGACGACATTGTCTGTGTTTTTAGCTTAGCCCAAATGCACCCAAAGTGCTACCGTAACCGTTTTTTCCGGTAAACCCGACACTGCTAAACTGACTATCGATAAACTCGCGACTGTTCAGGCCTATTGGAAATGGTAAACGAGGCATAAATCTGTCCTGAAAAACTGTAATTTGATAGACCCAAGTTACGTTTGTTTGTAGTTTGTGTTCACATTTGATGCAAAACTATTGTTAATTAAAAAAGAATGGAAAAATCGGCTCGTACCAAAATAATTTCCTTATTTTTCGCTCGATTTCGTCGGTTGAAACGGCAGAGGAATTGCCAAGATGTCATACAGGGTGTTAATAAGTATACGCATACACCAAAATACAGCCAATTTATGTTGATGACGTCGGCAAAGCGGGGCCGTTCTGATGTCGTCTGATCGTAGTCTGCTTGCGTTATAGCGCCATCTCTTGACGGTTCGGAGTTATTTGGTGCTTTGAAAGTTCACTGTGCAAGGCCCTATCTGTAATAGCTTCTACTTGTTACATATGAAGTTGATTATATGCTGAGCAATTGGTATACATGGAATGTTACTCAGAGCAGCTATTGCAGGTACAATATTTTGTTAAGATACCGAGTGATATGAAAAATGCACTATCATAAAGTTATCATTGTAGCCTTGTGGCTCTTATCGTTGAAAACTGTTGAGATTGACTGAGTTGATGACTCTACTACAGAGCATTACAGAGCACTCTCTACAGAGCACTTTAGTAGTAAAATTGAAGAACACAAAAAATGACTCAAAAAACTTTGGCAACAGTAGAAAACTCTTGGGTATAGTAACAAAACAAAAGGTGAGACCAAAGTGGTTCTTGACATTGATGGTGAAACTTGCTTTGATTCCAACAAAGTTGCAAATTATATCAATGAATTTTTATACTTCTGTTGCTTCAACATTGGTTAACAAATTGCCACATGTCAGTAATAGTTTTGGCACTGAGTCTGATGCATTTAGAAACTACTACAAAAATAAGAATATCTCCCCAAAGGGTTTTAAGCTATCGCCTGTTACCATTTACTTAGTATACAAAGAGCTACTGAAGTTGAAGCCCAATAAAAGTACCGGTCTAGATCGTATAACAGCGAAATTCTTAAAAGACGGTGCAGCGGTAATTACAGATCAGATGGCTTTCATCGTTAACTTGTCTATCACCAGCAACACCGTTCCCACTGATAAGGCCTTTATTCAAGAAGAACAGTAGATCCGATGTTGGCTATTACATAGACCGGTTAGCATATTGTCCATTGTCTCAACAATTCTTGAAAAAGCAGTGTATAACCAACTTGAAATGTACCTCTCTGATAATAATTTAATTTTATAGCCTGCAATCTGGTTTCAGAGGCTCATACTCTACTGATACATGCCTTATTGACCTCATCGATTATATTAGATCCCAGATGGCCGCTGGTAAATACACAGGTACGGTGCTCTTAGACTCACTGAAGGCATTTGATACAGTAGACCATGACATACTTTATAACAAATTGCAAGCTATGGGTATTCACATTGACTCTGTTAAAAGGTTCAAATCATACTTATCTGACAGAAAACAGAATGTTGATGTAAATCCGGTTGAATCCAAACCCATGAATATATCATGTGGCGTTCCACAGGGTAGTATATAAGGACCGCTGCTCTTCTTGTGTTATGTTAACGTTATGTCATCAAGCGTTAACTGTAATATTTTGTGATATGCTGACAATAGTGCCCTATTCACATCAGGTAAAGACCCAAAAGTAATTTCTGACACTTTAAGTAGAGAACATGAGTGGTGTAGACAATGGCTGATCGACAACAAGTTGTCCTTACACATTGGCAAAACAGAGTCTATTCTTTTTGGATCTAAACTCAGACTGAGCAGGGTGGACAAGATTGAAGTTTCTTGTGATAGAAAAATTGTAAATCCTATCAACTCTGTCAAATACCTTGGGATTACTCTCGATGAAAATCTCAGTGTTGCAAAATCAATTGTCAAAAAATCTTGTGGTATATATAGTTTCTTATACAGACAAGGTCATTTTTAAAATAATCTCGTAAGACCCTTTGCACTGCCTTTATACAATGTCTAAAGTCATAGATATAAAATGCACATGCGCAAATTTGAGCACCGATAACCATGACGTCATCGACACCGGGATAGCAGTTTGAGAGATGGCAGTTTGTATTCGTTTTTGTCATAAGCATGATGTTTTGTTCGGTATAATTACGCAATTTGGGCTCGATAATTATTGTTCTAACAAATAATGCTCAATGTTCTGCTTGCGGGACCCTTCCTTTAATGCTACCAGACCGTTAAATTAACACTGTACAAGCAGTATTTCATAAGGTTGTGAGTTCTAGCCACGCTGTGGCCAACTTGTTTGTGTCCTTGGGCAAAGTACTTAGTCTCAATTGCCTCGTCGACCCAAGCGAGCTGTTAAAAAGGGTGGTATTACAATCTAAGTGCTGATATGGATGTGCGCCTAGCCGGCAGCCCACGTAGATGAAGCGAAATGATTGTGACGATTTCCTAACGGCAGCGCAATCATATAGGCTACAGCGCCATGAGCGTCGCTTGCGGCGGATACCGGTGCATTATAAATGTCCACTATTATTATTATTATTATTAATATTATTATTATTATTATTATTATTATTATTATTATTATTATTATTATTATTATTATTATTATTATTATTATTATTATTATTATTATTATTATTATTATTATTATTATTATTATTATTATTATTATTATTATTATTATTATTATTAACAGTATCACTCTACTCTAGGGACACTTTCAGTATTCTTTGTCCAAAATTAGATGGATATATGCACTGCACATGCTGAAATCAATATTGAAGACTTAATGACATAGAATGGTAAAAGGTTTCCGACACAGAAAACAACCGAACTGTTAATGCTACCAGACCGTTAAAATAACACTGTCTAAAGCTGTATCACATTCTCTACTCTAGGGAAACTTTCAGTATTCGCTTTCCAAAATTAGATGGATATATGCACTGCACATGATGAAAATAACATTGAAGACTTAATGACATAGAATGGTATAAGGTTTCCGACACAGAAAATAACCGAACTGTTAATGCTACCAGGCCGTTAAAGTAGCATTGTCTAAGCAGTATCACTTCCTTTACTCTAGAGACACTACATTATTCGCTTTCCAAAATCAGATGGATATATGCATTGAATATGCTGAAACCAACATTGAAAACGAATTGACATATACTGGTATAAAGTTTCAGACACAGAAAACCATCGAACTGTAAACCGTTAAAGTACTCAGACCGTTAAAGTACTTATATTGTATTTGAGGGACACTTTCAGTAATCGTTGTCCTAAATAAGTTGCATTTCCCAGTGAATATGGATTGACCAAGAAAAGTATAGGGTATAAAGTTTCCGTAAGAAACCATAAAGCATCAGAGCTGTCAATGCTTACTAAAAATTATCAACATATTTGGAATCACTTTGAGAAATACATTAAAATAAGTACAAACATGCCTAGTATTGGTACAGTAATTATTGGGATAGACGCGAAAAGGTTTCTGCAAAATTTGTTTCGAATATGGTAACACTAATAGCCGTGTATGCACATATTAAACCAATTTCGATTAAAAAATACGAGCAACAGATTTGCGTCAGAATATTTCTATGGAGTACAGCCTAAGAGTGACTTTCATTACAGGGATGTTGTTTCCTCTCGATCTTTATCTTAAGATCATACTGTACTAATTTCCACTGCATTGGTGTATCTATGATTAATTACAACAATCAACTGTGGTTGTGCTATTAAAGAAAATGGTGCGGTCGGATATAAAACCAATGATTAAAACGATGGAAAAGCTTGAAATGCAGTAAAATAGAAATCTAAAGGCCCTGTCACACCATAACGTATCGCCTCAACGTATGCCAACGTATGCAAAATATCGAAAAATACGTTGGTGTACGTTGGTGTACGCTGATATAAGTTAGGGGTACGTTGGGGATACGTCGTTTACGTTAAGAGCACGCTGTGATACGCTGTGACAATTTGGACCACGAAAAAATATTGAGCATGCTCAAAATTTCTCGACGTACTCAACGTGTGCTAAATACGTTCTGCATAAGTTCCCGGTAAGTTTGTGGTACGTTAAATATACGTTGACATATACGCTGACATACGTTAGTGGTACGTTACTCGTACGTTACTCGTAAGTTGGTATACGTTGATGAACGTAGGCTGGGGGGAAACGTACAGCCAACGTAGTGATAACGAGTTGATAACGTATATGTGCCTTACGTCTAACGTATGCGTGACGTATTTCCAACGAGATTCGACGTATTCTCACGTATTCACCTTATGCCGGGCGATCGTGTAAGGCCCTGTCACGTATCCATAGCGTATCCATAGCGTATTGAACGTATACATAGCGTATGACTAACGTATTCATAGCGTATCCCTAACTTATAACATACTTATGACAGCTTATCACAGCGTATGCGAGCGTATGCGAGCGTATGACTAACGTATGCTTTACGTATACTTAACGTAGCGTAGCGTATTCGTAGCATATGATGATGGGTTGATATGTGTTCAGCACGACAGACCATGAAGAAGTAAGGATGAGATACTCAAGGGACCCATTTATATACTCAAACCCTCCATAAGTTCCCAAAACGCTGAATGCGCGCTAGCTGTACGGTAGCCCTGTCACACCATGGCGTATCGCCTGAACGTATAACAACGTATGCGAAATATCGAAAAATACGTTGGCGTACGTTGGCGTACGTTGGTGTACGCTGATACAAGTTAGGGGTAAGTTTGGGATACGTCGTATACGTTAAGAGCACGCTGTGATACGTTGTGAAAATTTGGAACACGTCGAGCCCGCGAAAAATTATTGAGCATGTTCAAAATTTCTCGACGTACTCAACGTGTGCTTAACTTACGTTCTGCATAAGTTCCCGATAGGTTCGTGGTACGTTAGACATACGTTTACAAACGCTGACATACGTTAGACATACTCTGACATACGTTAGAGGTACGTTAATCGTCTTAAGTTTTAGGTTGGACATATAGATTTACCCTTCTAGATATTTTAATAGTTATCATCTAGGCTGCGTTTACTTGAACTGGCAACACTTGTCCCGCCGTGTACGAAACTCAATTTCTTCAACGGCATAAGTCACGTGTTCGTTGTACGCCGAGGATACGCTGAGGATACGCCGAGCACGGCAGACATACGCTACGAATACGTTGGTCATACGCTCGCCGATCGCATACGCTGTGATACGCTGTCATAAGTTTGTTATAAGTTAGTGATACGCTATCAATACGTTAGTCATACGCTATGTATGCGTTTAATACGCTATGGATACGTCCATTCCATCACCGATGTTGACGCAATTCGTTGGGAAGTTGGACGTTCTTGGACGTTCTCGGACTCTGACAATTTTCGAGCTATTTTTTGAATACGTCGGCATACGTTTCGGCCACGTTCAGGCCATACGCTATGGTGTGACAGCGCCTTAAAGGCCCTGTCACACCATAACGTATCGCCTCAACGTATGCCAACGTATGCGAAATATCGAAAAATACGTTGGTGTACGTTGGCGTACGCTGATATAAGTTAAGGGTACGTTGGGGATACGTCGTTTACGTTAAGAGCACGCTGTGATACGCTGTGACAATTTGGACCACGAAAAAATATTGAGCATGCTCAAAATTTCTCGACGTACTCAACGTGTGCTAAATACGTTCTGCATAAGTTCCCGGTAAGTTTGTGGTACGTTAAATATACGTTGACATATACGCTGACATACGTTAGTGGTACGTTACTCGTACGTTACTCGTAAGTTGGTATACGTTGATGAACGTAGGCTGGGGGAAACGTACAGCCAACGTAGTGATAACGAGTTGATAACGTATATGTGCCTTACGTCTAACGTATGCGTGACGTATTTCCAACGAGATTCGACGTATTCTCACGTATTCACCTTATGCCGGGCGATCGTGTAAGGCCCTGTCACGTATCCATAGCGTATCCATAGCGTATTGAACGTATACATAGCGTATGACTAACGTATTCATAGCGTATCCCTAACTTATAACATACTTATGACAGCTTATCACAGCGTATGCGAGCGTATGCGAGCGTATGACTAACGTATGCTTTACGTATACTTAACGTAGCGTAGCGTATTCGTAGCATATGATGATGGGTTGATATGTGTTCAGCACGACAGACCATGAAGAAGTAAGGATGAGATACTCAAGGGACCCATTTATATACTCAAACCCTCCATAAGTTCCCAAAACGCTGAATGCGCGCTAGCTGTACGGTAGCCCTGTCACACCATGGCGTATCGCCTGAACGTATAACAACGTATGCGAAATATCGAAAAATACGTTGGCGTACGTTGGCGTACGTTGGTGTACGCTGATACAAGTTAGGGGTAAGTTTGGGATACGTCGTATACGTTAAGAGCACGCTGTGATACGTTGTGAAAATTTGGAACACGTCGAGCCCGCGAAAAATTATTGAGCATGTTCAAAATTTCTCGACGTACTCAACGTGTGCTTAACTTACGTTCTGCATAAGTTCCCGATAGGTTCGTGGTACGTTAGACATACGTTTACAAACGCTGACATACGTTAGACATACTCTGACATACGTTAGAGGTACGTTAATCGTCTTAAGTTTTAGGTTGGACATATAGATTTACCCTTCTAGATATTTTAATAGTTATCATCTAGGCTGCGTTTACTTGAACTGGCAACACTTGTCCCGCCGTGTACGAAACTCAATTTCTTCAACGGCATAAGTCACGTGTTCGTTGTACGCCGAGGATACGCTGAGGATACGCCGAGCACGGCAGACATACGCTACGAATACGTTGGTCATACGCTCGCCGATCGCATACGCTGTGATACGCTGTCATAAGTTTGTTATAAGTTAGTGATACGCTATCAATACGTTAGTCATACGCTATGTATGCGTTTAATACGCTATGGATACGTCCATTCCATCACCGATGTTGACGCAATTCGTTGGGAAGTTGGACGTTCTTGGACGTTCTCGGACTCTGACAATTTTCGAGCTATTTTTTGAATACGTCGGCATACGTTTCGGCCACGTTCAGGCCATACGCTATGGTGTGACAGCGCCTTAAAGGCCCTGTCACACCATAACGTATCGCCTCAACGTATGCCAACGTATGCGAAATATCGAAAAATACGTTGGTGTACGTTGGCGTACGCTGATATAAGTTAAGGGTACGTTGGGGATACGTCGTTTACGTTAAGAGCACGCTGTGATACGCTGTGACAATTTGGACCACGAAAAAATATTGAGCATGCTCAAAATTTCTCGACGTACTCAACGTGTGCTTAATACGTTCTGCATAAGTTCCCGGTAAGTTTGTGGTACGTTAAATATACGTTGACATACGCTGACATACGTTAGTGGTACGTTACTCGTACGTTGCTCGTAAGTTGGTATACTTTGATGAACGTAGGCTGGGGGAAACGTACAGCCAACGTAGTGATAACGAGTTGATAACGTATATGTGCCGTATGTCTAACGTATGCCTGACGTATTTCCAACGAGTTTCGACGTATTCTCACGTATTCACCTTATGCCGGGCGATCGTGTAAGGCCCTGTCACGTATCCATAGCGTATCCATAGCGTAATGAACGTATACATAGCGTATGACTAACGTATTGATAGCGTATCACTAACTTATAACATACTTATGACAGCGTATCACAGCGTATGCGAGCGTATGACTAACGTATGCTTAACATATACTCAACGTATTCGTTGCGTATGTCTGCCGTGTTCGACGTATCGTCAGCGTTTCCTCGACGTACAACGAACACGTGGCTTATTATGCCGCTGTAGCACGTATAAATACGTACCGCGCCGATCTCACATTACATCATTCCCGCCGATGTCATCAAGCAGTTAACATGCCTCCCAAGAAGAAGCAAACAACCAGGGGCCGAGGAGGAAAGAGCAAGAAGGCCAAGACAGACCATGAAGAAGTGAGGATGAGATACTCAAGGGACCCATTTATATACTCAAACCCTCCATAAGTTCCCAAAACGCCGAATGCGCGCTAGCTGTACGGTAGCCCTGTCACACCATGGCGTATCGCCTGAACGTATAACAACGTATGCGAAATATCGAAAAATACGTTGGCGTACGTTGGCGTACGTTGGTGTACGTTGGTGTACGCTGATACAAGTTAGGGGTAAGTTTGGGATACGTCGTATACGTTAAGAGCACGCTGTGATACGTTGTGAAAATTTGGAACACGTCGAGCCCGCGAAAAATTATTGAGCTTGTTCAAAGTTTCTCGACGTACTCAACGTGTGCTTAACTTACGTTCTGCATAAGTTCCCGATAGGTTCGTGGTACGTTAGACATACGTTTACAAACGCTGACATACGTTAGACATTACGCTGACATACGTTAGAGGTACGTTAATCGTCTTAAGTTGTAGGTTGGACATATAGATTTACCCTTCTAGATATTTTAATAGTTATCATCTAGGATGCGTTTACTTGAACTGGCAACACTTGTCCCGCCGTGTACGAAACTCAATTTCTGCAACGGCATAAGTTACGTGTTCGTTGTACGCCGAGGATACGCTGAGGATACGTCGAGCACGGCAGACATACGCTACGAATACGTTGGTCATACGCTCGCCGATCGCATACGCTGTGATACGCTGTGATAAGTTTGGTATAAGTTAGTGATACGCTATCAATACGTTAGTCATACGCTATGTATGCGTTTAATACGCTATGGATACGTCCATTCCATCACCGATGTTGACGCAATTCGTTGGGAAGTTGGACGTTCTTGGACGTTCTCGGACTCTGACAATTTTCGAGCTATTTTTTGAATACGTCGGCATACGTTCAGGCCACGTTCAGGCCATACGCTATGGTGTGACAGGGCCTTAAGAAGAAACATTTGGCTGAACTAACTGAATTCAGAATCAAGATGATTAGTTCCAGTTCCTTTATACCGTATTCTAACTAAGATAATTTCTGGTATTGAAAATGTTCCCAACCAATTTCGACATCTGAAAGCATTCATGTTCCAGGATACTTGGATATACATTTACTTATACATAAAGGTTCTTAAGCATCCCACACGCAGTTAGGGGAATATCCAACCAATTAAGACATCTGAAATAGCTATGTTCAAAAATATTTGAATACATTTAGTAAAAAGTGTTCTTACTCTGCATCACACAAGCTGAGACAAAACTAAAAATAAAGACACGGTGGCAAAGTTGCAAAGACAGAGTATATGATATCCATACGTAGCCTGCAAACAACCTAACTGTAAATGCGACCAGACCGTGAAGATACTATGCAGTATAATCTGAAAATAGAAAGCAAACAATGTCCGTCGGGATACTATACTCCTCTGGAATATAGCCTTATACAGTATACAGGGATTTTGTATCGGGTTTTATTCGAGGATCATACTGTATTACTTCCCAGGGGATTGATGTATCTATTGTTAAAATACAAACGATCAACTGAGATACGCTAATGACGACTAATGGCTCGATTGGCTCATGGTCGAAATTGTCAAAATGCCTGAAATAGTATATTTGATGTAAACAGAAAGGTCTGATTGATGATATTTTTCATTAGATATTTTAATACGTCATAACTGCGATGGAATATTCTACGTATATTTCAGTGCCGTCATCAGAAAACATTGGTGGGTTCCTAAAACGTATTCCAATAAAGAATGTCACAAGGATTCAAGTTTGACCTTGGAAACGAGACTTTGTTACTAACAATGCGCATGAGCAGAGACATACAATTACAAAAATGAGAATCATGCGCGCGACTCTCTTTTTTTTATGACAACGTCAATACAGATTTGGTCAAGGTATTCACAAGTGTTCGAGTATCCTTTTTCTTGATTAAACAAGACTTCGTTGCATAGATTTGGATAATTTCCTTGGGGTTAGAGCAAAATTATAATTTAATTAAATTGAAATTCTAATTACAGCTTTCCATATTGTAATCATATCCCATTTCCTCTATTACATTTGATGATCTAATACGTGTGAAAAAATGATAACATTCTATTCATCATCTTAGCTTAACCCTCTGAGAATTATCTGCCTATTTAACAGTGTTTATGATTGGTTGATTAAAAGACGTGCTCATTTGAATAACCAATTGAAATACTGCATCTAAAATATTTAACTATAATCTTTATCAGGGACACAATTATTCAATAAATGTCAGTGATTGGTGCAATAACTGATGTATCCATCTTTCTGACCAATCGGCAGGTAGTTCTCAAGGGGTTAAGTGATCATAGCACGCTGACGCCACACGCCGATGCCAGGCTGAGGCAATAGTTATATGACATGGGATGAACATCACCCAAGACTAACAGTAATTGGATTGGGCAGCAGAATATGTGACAACATCGGTTATTGGGTCAACTCCCTCTAGCTAGTATCACACTAATGTTGATTGGAAGGACACATTGTAAGGCTAAATAGCGGAGACATCCCATTCTGATACTACTTCGAACTAGTGTGGCAATATCATTGTTAATGAGTTTGGCCTTGTCCCGGAGCCTTGTGGGTAAGCAAGCACAAACACAATAATCAAGGCCATAAATAACATTCATATGATGGAATTGTAACACTTTTCACTTCCATAGTCTATTTGTCCATCACGAGACAGTGACGTAACTGCGTGTTCTACTTATTGCAGAACATAACGCGCGCGTCTACTCGAGGTGCTGGCGTATACACACGAGCGTTAAAAGACGGAAGATACATACGCGTGCGTAAAAGCTGCCCTTGTTAAATTACGTCACTGTCCACAGGTAGCCAAATAGAGTATAACTGGTGTGCCAATAGCATTGTTAATGAGCTTGGGTATGTGGGGAAAGAAAAGAACAAGTACCATACAGCTGTTCCACTGTGGAACAGTCTTCCAGTCAATGTTGTTGGCAACATCCAAGAGGAAGGACTTAAATATTTTAAATGTCGTGTTAACAGACACTTTCTATCCAACTCTTCAGAGTATGTTGGCTAAGCTCTCTCGATGTATCAATGACCTCCAGATATTATTTGTCTTCTTATTTTTTGCTGTTATTCTCTATGTTTGGGTGTTTTTCCTATTCCTGTCACCACGCCACTTTCATTGGCTTTTTTACTAGCCCAATTGTGTTAACTTGTATTTTTGATTATTTTCTGAGTTGCAGTGAACCAATTGATTGGCCCATCAGAGCTCTCTGTTGAGAGTTACCCGTTGGATTTGTTATCACTCAGTTCATTAACTTTGTTAATGTCTGTTGGGCTATTATTGTTCACATTTGCTCTTTGTATACAAAAAAAACCCAAAACCCAAAAACCATACTCCAGGCCTGAACTTGATTCATATGATGATAGATTTGTAAGACTTTTCGGGGTATATTCGGTGCATAAAAAGAGTTCCCGAATTAAGCATGCCGAGGGCAATCAATCATCCTGGACGCAGACATGCCCATACACATTCGGTTTATCGGCACAACATCGCCTATCAGGTCAACGTCCTCTTACACGTATAAAGATTAGAAATACACATTTGGAGCTAAATAGCGTGGACAGGTCCTGATAACGTTCTCAACTAGTGTGTCAATAGCATTGTTTAAAATTTATTGCAAGTACTAGCACGGGCACTAGCAATACTCCAGATTCAAAATGACATTCCTACGATAAACTGGCAACACTTACGTGTAGTCCAGGCATTTATGAACGTGTACAAAAAGATCTGCCAAAATGAGTGCAAGACATCCCGTCGAACCCTCACCTAAAGCCATATACTGGATTGAGAACCAAAGCATGGGACCACATCGCTAATTAGGTCAACCCCCTGTAGCTGTAGATGGGAAGGACACATTTGAGCTTAATAGCGGAACATATCCGTCTCCTACTACACGAATAGTCCTTACTAATGAGTCGACCAGAGCATTGTTTATAAGAGGCCAGGTTTTATTGCTAACCGTAAGATAGCTTTAGCGCTAAATTTCAGACCACATATTACATAATATATAAACTTGAAACCCTTTGTTTAGGCATATTCTGCGCACACACAAAATTTGCCGAATTGAGGGCAAGCATTCGTGTTCGACACATATCTACATCAACACATTCGGTTGAGAGAAACACAATTGTGAGAATATCTCAACCTTCTTCGGCTAATAATAGTATTACAGTTATGAAGATTGGCAGGGCAGATTTGAGCTAAGTATCGGAGACATCCCGTACTGATCATGTATGTATTATCAACATTATTAATCGTTAATCATTTCCAAATTGGCAAGACCTATTCGGTTTCTATCCCTACGTGCGCAAAAGTAATGCAAGAGTACGCACGCGAATATGGCAACACGCATGCGTAACGCATATGATGCACAATAAGCTTGTTGGCTTATGACTGTTCGGCCACACGTTGCCGAAATTAGGCAAGGATTCATTTTGGACGCAGACCAACGCAAACCACATTAGATTGAGAAGCAAAACATGTAGCAACATCACTTCTAGGTCAACCCCTTCTAGCTAGTATTACCCTTATACACGAGCATAATTACAACTAGTGTGTTCAGTAGTATTGTTAACCGTCGGCACTATGGTACCATATCCATATGTACCATTAAGATAGCCCTATCGGTAGCATAATATAAGATCACCATAACATTCCTACGATAGATCGGCAACACTTTGTCTGTGTATTGTTGGTACAAAAAGAGTTGCCGAATTTAGGGCAAAGATTCAGTTTGGAAGTCAACCTTCACATATCGTGTGACATTGAAAGGCAAAAATGTGACAACATCACTTATTAGGTCATTCCCCTTCTAGGGAGTATGACCGTATTGTTGATTGGAAGCGCACTTAGTCTAATGGCGGCGACATCCCGATCCAAGTGTTGGAAAAAGTGTACTATAGGTCCCAGATTCTGGAATGTACTAGTATCGTCCGATACTGCTACAAAGTCAGTGTTCCAGTATCAGTCGATACTGGCGCATATAAAAAGGTGCCAGTATCGGGCGATACTGGAACATAATTATGTACCAGTATCGTTCAATACTGGGACAAATCTCACTGATATCACGTGTAACATAAAATGTTCCAGTATCGCACGACAGTAAAATCGTACCAGTATCGAACGATACTAGCAACTTTTATGTTCCAGTATTGATCGATACTGGTATACCAGTATCTGGGACCTAAAGTACACTTTTCCCCAAATTTTAACTCGCATGTGAATCATATAATTATTTGTTGTGGATGACTGTATAAGGTAGCACAAACGCCGTACTCCGGGCCCAACAAAACATTTATATAAGTAGACTGGCAACACTTTGTCTGGACATTTCAAGTGTATAAAACGAGTTGCCGTATCGAGGCCAATGATTAATATTGGATGCTGCAGACCTACGCCCACACATTCGCTATTCCAATTGGAATAAAATTGACCGATATGATAACAAGATTCAACTGTCGGAAACTATTTACGGGATTATGTATCCTCGAGTCCCGCCTTATGTACCGATCGTCTGATTACTAAATTATTAATCGCATCACCGTCGTGTGTTAAAATATTTACAATGTTCCCTTCATTTTAGGTCAGTTCACACCCGGCTTGTGATGTGTATTTCTGTAACAAGCTTACACTTTGTAAGTGATGAATAGGTACAAATGGCTAGCTCAGGTACTATCCTGTAAAATCGTTTCTGCTAGTGTTTAATTGTTCAACATGCATGCTGCATGAACATATGGTAACATTGTCCAAATGTCAAGTATAAGGCGCAATATAACCTAGCATCGGTATGATTTGGAAGTCCTTAGTACGCAAGATAAATGAGTAAAGGTAAAGTTATTGGATCTGTCTTCATCCAGTTGTAATTTCGGCTTCTTTGTCCCTACTGAATTTGGTGGGATTTTCTTTGATGTGCCATGCTTCAAGAATCTTTCCCTCGGTATAATGCCAAAATGTTGGTAAAATCCTAATTTACGTCACGTTAAGTATCTTTTTAAAATTGTTTTTCAAAATATTCCGACTGGCCGTTTCATCGATGCATGCTTGGTTATACCTATCACAATGACATGTTGCTTGAATCCTTAGGATGAACTAACTTCCGCACTGTTGCTCTTTAAATATGCTTTTCCCTTCTGAAGCTTTCTCCTCTTGAATCACGTGCGTTTTAATCAGAAAGCACCAACAATCTAAGCTTTTTACCGCTTAGGAAATTGATAACCTGACGTGAACTGCATTTTGTATTACAGACAGAGCCCAGCGGGTTATTACTCAATCAATTGTTAAGAAATGACCAATGATGACCAGATTGCGTTTTCCAAGATTCTGCTTCTCTAAACCAAGAACAATCTCGTTGTACTACTACCTAAAAAAACCCTCGCACATTGTCCAATAGAGGAGAGTTTTTTCGCACCACCTTTTTCGTCTCAATAAATACATTCTTGCAGATTTGTATTTAAACATTTCATTTCAAATTATAATTAATAGCGACGATATGGTTAACATTGAGTGCATGGGTAATTTAACAAAGGGTTTTGTTTTGATAAACACATTTTGTGTCACTTTTCGAGATCTTCCTATTATTTGAGGGCGCTAGTCATTATATGACGTCAGATGATTTTTTTTGTATCAATGGAAAGGTAAAAATTAATAACAAATGCAACATCATAACACATTTAGAATATTATAATAAAGCGGAGATTGGAATAATCGCTATAAGCCCTCCATGATTAGTTGTGTATACAAATAGCCTGATAAGATGTGAATTAGTCTCCGGAGTGTTAATGCGTTTGTATTATCTGTATTAGCGACAGGTGTCCTTCGGATAACGCACGTAGTGTACAAAAAAACATATCCTGACCTACGTTTACCTCAGATTTCAACAACATTTTCTCGATATTTACATTATTCATTTTCTTCTTTCGAATGAGTTTTGTTTTGAAGGTTTTTAGGCCACACTGCAAAACGAGTCCGTATGGTGCATTCGTATAAGTGACTTGTACGTTAGACTTATACGATAGTCGGCAAAAGAATATCGTACACTCACTAATGAAAATTGAACTAAGACCAATGCAATTATGTCTATATTATCATGGAAATATTTGCATAAATCTCAGATCAGTTCGTATGGTTGCTTGTATATGGTAATGCAGAATATTACACTGACGACTATCGTAAAAGTCTTAGTCACTTATCTATAGATGAGGTGACCGTTGTTTACATCAGTAGTGTTTACAAATTGATTAGCGCCTGGTCTAAAGACATGCTAGAGGTACTAGTCCATGACTACTGCATACATACTATTCAAAAGCAAAACACACATCACTGAGCGCCAATTTTAATGGTGCGTACGCATACTGCAGGGCAACCAGATTTAGTACCTGGTCTCTCACTGTGCTTAGGGATGCAGACCATGACTACTGCACTATTACACCGTAAGCATTGTAAGTAGGCCTAATGATCAATCAAGTGTGAATTAAAGCACATTCCATATAGGTGCGCACGCATACTGCCGGGCACTACGTCACCGGTCACACCATCTATACGTAGGAGTTGTATGGACTATTTGTTCAGTGATTAACACATCCGCTTTATAAATAAGCTTGTTAGTGAATTTACTTTTCACTCGAACGTTATGGGGCGACGAGGCCAGTCTTTCAAAATCGCCAGATCATAATTTGTTGAAACATCTGTTAAGGTTTCTAACTTTTGAACCCAATATCCAACAGATTGAACGCGACGATTTAGTCTTATTTAAGTCATTTTATAAGTAGCATTATTCCTTTGCCAGAAGAAATTTTGATTTCATAGTAAGGTGTTTTGCCCTCTTTTTATACTCGTTCCGTACCGTATTCTCATCTCATCAATTCGACTATAAAAAGTTGGTCAACCCACTCTACCTCTCAGCGACTCAGTCACTCAGTTGAACTATAACCTATACATGGCTAGTGCCTATTTTCCGCGATAATTTCCTCTCTATAATTATTTGCTGTTGATCTTGGTTTATCAAAACTATTAATTATGAAAATGCTTAATCAATCTTTAATCCTCGAGTTGAAACATATCGAGAAACAACATATTATCAGCTATTGGATTATTTAGGATTGAATTATTGAAACACAGTTGGCAGGTTGGCAGAGGCTTTATGTCTTAAAGGCATATTATGGGATCTTTTCCAGGGGGCGCCCTCTATCCATGATTTTTTTTTAGAAAGAAGATTTTCTTGCAGATTTACATTCTGATCATAAATAATAAATATATCCTCAGTTACAGAGTGATACGATTCCTAATTACTTCAAAATCATGGTTTTTAGGGGTTGAAAATAGATTGTTCGCTAGCGAACAATATATTTTCACTATTTTTTCACTCTAAAATCATGATTTTGAAGTATTTAGGAATCGTATCGCTCTGTAACACAGTATATTTATTTCGAGGATTGAGGGCGTCCCCTGGACAAGATCACATAATATACCTTTAACAGCGTGTTTCTCTTTGCATGATAATTAAATGATTAAACAGGTTCAGACATTTAGTATTGTTAATAGGTTAGAGTAATGTAAAGGCTTATACGGTGAAGCAGGACGCCGGCTGTCTGATATGGTATGTGAGAGCATGAAATAACAATTGAAAATGAAATAACATAAACAGTGTCTTGTCTGAAATGTAATATCATCTTATTCTTAATAACGCTAGAAGCAAGTAATAGTAGGCATTGCACTACAATATAATCATATAGACGTATAATGCACACAAACATTTTCTTATGCCCAACATCATGGGAAACGGTACAGTACCTGTACGGTATAACCAATAGCCACATAGACGCAGAGTTACTGGTACTGCGCAGCCTCTTTAGTGGTACTTTAGTGGTACTTTAGTGGTACTTTAGTGGTAATTTAGTGGTACTTTAGTGGTACTTTAACAGTACCCAAACGGGTATTGGGCATATCGCACCCGTACTGGGTACCGGGAGCAGAATAACCATGATGCCGGGTATGAGAAAATGGCTGTGTACCTAATATATTTAATTCAATGCATGATTGATTCTGGCAACTGCAATCTAGTGTTGATAAGGTGTTTTATCGATGTAAACACGTTCTTGAATCACAGTAATGAACGATGAATCAATGCCGGAAATGAGCAGATGGGAGCTCCATGACGTTGATGAACATTTACATTTCGAGATAGCACGATAGTCCGAATGAAAAAGACTATAATGAGAATACGATTGACAGTGTCATGGCAGCAATTGTATTAAAGCATGCATCTATAACTTCTTAATGTGATCCTAATAATCAAACGGAGTCTTGTTAGGGGCCATATCCAAACTCCAGTGATTTTAAAGCATTTTCTACCGATTTTACCCCGGTATTCCAACGAAATAGAACGAAATACCGTTGGAATACCGGGGATAGAACGAAATACCGTTGGAATACCGGGGTAAAATCGGTAGAAAAATGCTTTAAAATCACTTGAGTTTGGATATGGCCCCTTAGTAGATAGTACCTTTTCTAGTATGATTTAAATTGTCAGTAGGGTTCACAACTTGATCTTCCGATTGTTTTTATCAAATTAGTCAAGCATTTATGTCCGTTATATCATAAAGGAGAATGGTTAGTTTGATAGGGTTAACCGCTTATCTTATATTAGCTACGATCCACAATATACGAAGGGTGTACATTTTTGCCTCTTTGAAAACACCAGGGCTACATTTATTTGTCATACCGCTTGGTGGACAAAGAGGCCTAAAATAATTTAAAACAATTCAAAACCAACACTTATTGACCTTTCTTATACCTCGTCAACCTCATTTCTTGTGTTGGTTTAAGAAGGAGAGGGTTGATAAACTTGCGCATGTATTAGTTGCAGTGAAAAAAACCTACAAATTGTTAGTTAAATGTTGACTCTTGTTGGTGTGAAGTTTCACATTAGTTCGCAAAGTATGAAATGGTTAATATCAATGCAAACGTACACCATACACTCAAACGTGTCATCACTTGAAACCGCTTATTTCCCAATTTTTTTCTTCAAGAACAGACAAGAAAGCTTCAAATCATTGAAATCAGTTTTAAACAAGATCCACATCTCTATGTTAAACCCTTTGATGCTGAGATGAACCTTGGATGTGCTCTAGGCGCTCTCTCAGGTTTTTTGTTACGAGACCAAATCGATATTTACAAGCGACATAAATGAAATATATTTCATACGCGTTTAATCCTGCATCAGGGGCGTAGCTACGGGGTAAGGGTAGGTCACACTATTTTCTTCGGATTGTAGATGAGTTACCAGATCAATGATCAGACGGTAAATCGATCTAAGAGTGATTTAATTGAAATTGGTAGTGCTTTTATTCTTTAAAAATATCATATTATCAAAGAAAAGGCCTCTATTGGCGACTGCCCCTAACGACTGCCCGTGGACCCCAATTAAACGATTTTATTGAGAATTGTTTACGTTGAATAACCATTGAAAATATACATTTAGAACTGAGACGCCTTCATCGGTAGGCCCATATCACTAAACTCTAATGTTCACAGCAACTTATCATCTCATTGCCTAATGCTAGATGCAACCCTGAACTTTTCACTGATGTAGGTGGGAATCAATAAAAGTTGTAGAAAACCAATTTCCCATGTTGTCAAGGCTCTCGTATACATCACATTAATTGTTGATGCAATAAGCGGTCATCTGCGCTTGGCAAAGTACGTCTTACAATTAAATGCCACGTTATATTAGCCTCGGCATTAGTTAACTGCTATTAGGCAGATTAATATCGTGATACATAGTACGTCGTTGAAGAAAAAATCCTGCCTTAACCTTTAGGGACTTAGACCAGTTGGTTTGAAATCTTATCGATTTATTTCACGCAACATGATATGATATGAATCTTTAATCGGATACTGTTAATTCAAAGAATTCTTTAGAGAGTATTAACAAGTACCACGGATGATCTGCTTTTCTGCTATGATTTCAATTGAAGGTTAGACGTTATACACCTGGATGATCTATCCTATCTACAGGGTGTCTAAAAAACCCCGTGCACGTGTTTACCCAACTAATTGACCATGAACTTCTAGAATTTGGTGTCACAATTGTATACATATTGATTGACTAAACGCTTAGCTTTCATATGCCGTTTATTTCATCTGATTTGGTTTTGTCAATCTGGAGATTTAACCAATTACCTAAAGCTACCTAAATTCTACGTTGTGCCACTTAACTACAGTTTGAAATGAATAGAAAGGGTTACTCCGGAGAAGGGAGGGGGTTTGTTACCACCCCATAAAAAAATCAAATCCAAAATGCAGAGTATGCTTATTTGGGTACCATGGTATAGGTTTCCTCTATCCATACATACCAAAACAAGTACAAACATCCCACACATGACGTCACAATGACGTCACCAAACATGGCCGACCTCGAAATTCCCCCGTATTCGCTGGACAGTGAAATAAAGGCCAAAATAGGGATCTTCGCCAAATATCGGAATTATACCCGGTTTTTTGCGTATAAGTGAGGAAAATAGTGTTTTGAACATAGGCTTATGATACAATTAAAATATAATTTCAAAATGACGATTTAAAAAAATACAAGGTGGCAACCCCCCTACTATCGGACTATGTCGGTTTACCCCCTACCCCCTGGTAAGGTGGCACCCTCAATTTGTTTTCGTGAAAATGAGCGCAGGGGATGTAAAAGCGATCACCTATACGCCCTAGGTCACTGTTCTTTGCGTTTTAGCGCAATCGGCGACCACTTTAGGAGGACGAGGGTTTTAATGCATTCTTTCTGGAAGTGGCACAACGTCGATTTTAGTAGCTTTAGTTAATTGATCATATCTCAGGTTTGACAAAACCAAATTAGATGAATTAAACGGCATATGAAAGCTAAGCGTTTAGTCTATCAATATGTCTACCAGTGCTACACCAAATTATAGAAGTTCATGGTCAATAAGTTGGGTAAACACGTGCATGGTTATTTTGAGACACCCTGTACTTTTGATTTTGGTTGAAGATTAGACGATGTACACCATTCACAAGTTACAAACTACCAAATATTGATAACAGCCAACTTTGGTATTCCATGTGCCACGTATTACTGTATCATTTAATATTCAAAATGGATACAAAATTATCAAGCATTGATGGGACTTGTTTCTTATCCGGTACACTTGGTCAAGGAGGAATCTCGACCCCAAATTTGCAACCGAAAAACGAGACATCTTCAGAATGAGTTTATAATTTATGAATCTTGCTATTGTTGCATTTTCTCATTGGAATTAAAATAATTTGGGTTCGTCAATAACATATAACAACGCACAAAAACGTCTTTATAAAATACCTGATCCAACCTATGATCCCCTGAAGCAAGGTCTGAATCGGTCATGTCGGTGTAACTTATAATCGTACTGAGAAACCAATTTAACATGCTGTGAATGCTCTCGTATACATCATATTTATTGTTGCTGCAATAAGCGGTCATATGCTCTTGGCAATGAACGTCTTGCAATTAAATGCCAAGGATTAGCCTCGGCGTGAACCTTGGATTTGACTGAAGGCCAGTTTAATATCTTGATTCGCAAATGAAGAATAAATCTTCTGTCTCAACCTTTAGGGGCTTAAAAGCCGTGGTTTGAAATCCTATTGATTTATTTCACGCAACATGATATGAATCTTTAATCATTAACGGTTAATTTAATATACTTTCTCTAATAATTTTAAGTTTAGGTAACTATTATATGGAACTACTTAATACTTATGTAAAAGTTACATAAAACATATGTAAAAATACCCAATCTGTGTAATACTAATACACTTCTTGTTACACTGATTGTGTTTTTTTGTACATAATCGTTTTTTCTGTGTAACACATGTCACATTTTAAATAGAATATAAAACATGCTGAATGCTTCCACGATGTATTAATGACAGCCCAGTTTTTTGTGCCACAAACCAAATGTTTCATACCAACATTCCAACATCAGGAAAACGATTGACTGAGGGTTCATTCCCCATCTAGAATAATCTAAAAGGTTTAGGAATGCTAACATATTTTCTTCAAAAGAAGAAGAAAAAAAAACCAAACAAAAACAATCGTTGCATTATAAGCTGTGGAATTCACAACTAATCGGATGGGAAAATGCTCACATTGAAATCCACCATTGACATTTGATCTTTGTGTTTTTTTTTGGGTAAAATGCAGATTCACGTTGGTTCTATAGTATGGCTGATCTCTAAGCAGACGTCACATTCACTTAGAAATAACCGGCGTGAAGCTTTAAGACAATTAAGTATAAGATAAACATCCAATACTGAACCCACAGCGCCTCCTGAATATTTGCACCACAGATTAAACTTTCCAAATTAAAAATAACATAATCATATTATCTTTGCATTAAATAAAGCCATCACATTTTATACTTTGCCAGAGGTAATGCAAAAGTATTCCGACCTTGCCATTATACACGTTAATATATGCACCTACCTATGCCGTTTTATTAGTTCACCCTCTCAGACTATTTCTCAACTTAAATCAGATAACTAAAAAGCATCAGACATCCTCGTAAGTGCCTTCAACACTTTTGGGAGCACTTTATGTGTTTGCTGAAAAGTGAATATTACGATAGATAACCAATTATCGAGAGATTCAAATGTTGTATTAACTTTAAAATTAACTGATGTAAGTATTATTCGAAGCTAACGATCGACAAACATTAAAGAAACAGAACATTTTACCTTGATGAAATTGACAGAAAAGTAGGAGAAATACTCTCTTTTATTATCCAAACATAGAAATTGGACACACCATTGACTTTATAATTTTAATATGTTTTCCAGGAAGGTAAATATCATTATGGGATACCCAGTGTATCCGGACGGGAAAGTTTTAATATAATGTACTATAACGATGTACGTACCCGCGCTAGCACCCTACTTACCATCGAAGATGTAACTACCACACATTTATCTCCTTTGACGCGATGTAAACGAATAACGAACACTCCTTTTAAGTATCGTCTCACTCTCATCTACAAAGGGCCGAATCCATGCTTACTAGAGGTGAATATTAGTTGCAAGTTGTTTTGCATTTAGATGTAAATTAAGTAGTCATTATATAGGTTATCCCCACGCGGATCACTTGGCAAAATAGGCTATAAACCCAATGATAATATATTACTCATGAAAGTTCCCGCAAGCCACTTAGGCCAAACAAAGAAGATTGTCTGTGTCTGTCTCAGAAGCCCGCCGCATTGGTATGGAAAATGAGTTACGGCGCGTAAGCTGTGGCCTATTTTCTTTTTTAAAAAAGAGGCTATGAGGTATGCGATTTTTTTTGGATTTTTTTGTTTGTTTAGATTTTTTACAAAATATTTTAAAAAAAAGGTCTCTGTAAGCTTGGATTAGCAAAAAAAAAAAAAATGGAAAACCTCAAAGCCTTTTTCTCTAACCCCCCCCCCATTTTTTGTTTTGTTAGCCAAATGTTTCTGAGACAGACCGTCTTCTTTGTTTGGCCTAAGACAACAATTGTCTACAAGGTGGATAACTTCTCGGCCATTAATATCACAGCTGCATGCCAATGAAATTCGATGATTATTCAATAATACGAGTTCGATCACACACAATCAAATTTATGTGGCCACTAATAGTTATGCCGCCCCAGTTTATCTAAATCGTTCGCTATAAACGCGATGGGTTGCTTTCTTTGAAAACAAAGACTTACATATGATCATATCCAAGGGAATACTGTTTGATATATTATTGCGTCGTAAAGGAAATAAATATGAAATTGATAGGAAACGACATTTATGGAGCTTGTCGTTTTTGTAATGCTTTCCTTTGTAATAACTTATAGCCACAAGGAAAGAGTTTCAAATTTGATTAGTTTTGAAAATAAATCACTTTTTATTATTGCGCAATACCCACAGATGTTAACAACTTTTCACGCGACTATTGGTTTGACCATAGTTTTACATTATGCAAAACAGATTTTTCAGCAATCTTTCCCAACCAAGGATTACAGAACCAAAACTAGTCATGTTTGTACTTATTTAAATTGATTTACCACGATGATTCCAAATAATAGTAATGACATTAAATAATGTTGACATTTTTGAAACATTTTGTGAAGTAGTGGAATGTTGTCTGCAGACGCCTGCCGCGGAAAGTGTTAACATACATTTCTAGACCATAGTAGCTAGATCGGTTGGTTGGTTTCTAACCCAAGGGATCAAAGTCACTCCATGAGAGGCATACAGACACAAGTAAAGTCTATCTTTACGGATTTTACTAGTGTTTTTTGTTGAATTTTTAGGATTTTTCCAGACTCTTTTAGAATTTTGTCAAATCTAGGCGTTCTCTCCATTACGACTATTTCAATCAAAACAATAGTTTATTGGCAATTTAACAAATAGAGATCTTGTTTCGGAATCACTCAATTTATCTTTGACTGTATATTGGTGTATCTTGGGTAAGACATTCATAAGACAAGTGTAAAAACCCCATTACGGAATAACAGCTGTATAATCCTTTATTCCGTCATTATCTTTTGCAACGTCAATTCCGTGCTGTCTTACACCAAGGATAAACCTGTATTTCCCCCACCCCTATCAAACATCGAAATAATGTCCGTCGCAAACAAGATTTGCATGTCAGAAATTATTTTTTTGGACTATGTATGACCAAATACAGGTTTGACGTTACGTTTCCGACTTTTGTGCCGTTGGCAGTGTTGAACACGGTGGCCGAATCTTAATCAGCTAATTAGCTCGCTTCGGAATATGGGTGTGTGCGTTTGTAAATACCTGCAAACGAGGACGCACACCCGGTTATTTACATTCCAACTGCGGACACACCTGCAAACGAGGACGTCCTCGGTTTCTTGATCATGCAAAGTATTGCAAACAACATAAGAAACACTATCTAAACGAAGTCCTCTTTGGTGATGCTCTCCCCAATGCACAGGCCTCTGTTGGATAGCACACAGTCTAGTTGGCGGTTTGACACCCATTTTTTTTCAACCGCCATTTTGGTCCTCGGTGTGTCGGTGTGTGTCCAGGTTGGTGGGTCCTCATTTGGATTATACCACGTTTGGTCCTCGTTCGGAGGTATTTATAAGTATTTGTGGGTGTGTTACGTCATGTACGTGCAGAAGCCTGTCAGGCTATAAGAAGGCAAGTTATCAGATGAGGTCAGTTCAATACCCGGCAACTTGTCATCTCAATGCCTAATGCTAGATGCAACCCTGTACTTTTCACTGATGAAGGCGTGAACTATAAAAGTTGTAGAAAACCAATTTCGTATGTTGTCAAGGCTCTCGTATACATCACATTAATTGTTGATGCAATAAGCGGTCATCTGCTCTTGGCAAAGTACGTCTTGCGTTAGATAAGTCTCGGGATGAACCTTGGAATTGACTGTTAGGCAGCTTAATATCGTGATACGCTGTTGAAGAAAAAAAATCCTACCACAACCTTTAGGGACTTAGGGCCATGTGTTTTTAACTGACCAACCAAAAAGGGTGGTGGCGTTGCATTTTTGGTGACGAATCATCCATCTCTCTCTATTAACTCAACAACTAAATGTGGTAGAGCTATGGTTTATGTGTCATTCGAAAGCCTATTTATCTAGCTACATTGTGTGAATAAACCAGGTATTTCTATAACTGTTTGGCTGAGATATGATTGATTATATTTTAAAAGTCAGGGGGTGGTGGCGGTGGCGGCGGTGGCGGTGTGTACCCTCGCTATGGGGAATATAGAAAATGTCCCCAATTTACAAATACTCCTCATCCCTATATGGTACAAACATGATTTTGCTCTCATTTTTTAGATGGTTTTATATTCTATAAGTTTCTGTTTTAACAGACGTGTCAACTATTATGTAACAATTGTAATAATGAATCGATTGCATTGTCCTGGGCTTTCTTCCCATTCGCTACACAGGGAACTTGCCCTAATTAAATAATGCATAAATTGATAATGAACGTATGATAGCAATCTCCCATTTATCATCATATCTATGTTATCGTCCATCGGGCAAATCAGAAATTATCATATAGTTACAGCATACACAGTCAGTTATGCTTCAACTTACACTTGGGTCCGGTAATGTATAATATTTAGCGTAAATTACTCAACAGTTACTAGCCTAGTAGCTTACCCCGGTTTGGTGCTTTCAAAATTTTAGGTTACGTCTCAGTTACTTGCGAGGTAGCGCTATTCTTCAGCTACCCGCCATTGGTGCACTCGGCCGATTATCGTACTGAGAAAACCAATTTCGCATGCTGCTAAGGCTCTCGTATACATATTAATTGTTGCTGCAATAAGCGGTCATCTGCTCTTGGCAATGAACGTCTTGCAATTAAATGCCAAGGATTAGCCTCGGCGTGAACGTTGGATTTTACTGTAGGCCAGTTTAATATCTTGATTCGCAAATGAAGAATCCCTTTAGGGCTTAAAAGCTGTAGTTTAAAATTCTATCGATTTATTTCACGCAACATGATATGAATCTTTAATCAGTAACGGTTAATTTAAAGTAGTTTTTTTCTGAGAATCTTTCCTCGAAGATTAAAGACATTAATAACTTACCTGAACCTCAGATAATCTGCACTCATGGCTATAGTTCAACCGTTAAAGATTAGACGTGATACACCTACACAGAGAAAATTGATTATATCATTTTAGGTAAATAATATATAGAACTCCTCAATGATTATGTAAAAGTAACATCAAACATATGTACAAAATACCCAATCTGGGTAAAATTACCACACTTCTTGTTACACAGATTTTGTATTTTGTACATGTTTCATACCAACATTCCAATATCATGGAAACAGTTTAATGAGGGTTCATTCCCCACCTAAGATCATCTAAAAGGTTTAGGAATGCTAAAATATTTTCTTCAAAAGAAAAAGAAAAAACAACCAAACAAAGAAAATCTTTGCATATAATGAGAATTCACAGCTACTTGGAGGGTAAATGCTCGAATTGAAATCCATGATTGACATTTGATCTCTGTGTTTTTTCTGGGTCAAATGCAGATTCACGTTGGTTCTATAGTATGGCTTATATGTCTAAGCAGACGTCACATTCACTTGAAATAACCGACGTGAAGCTTTAAGACAATTAAGTATAAGATAAACATCCAATACTGAACCCACAGCGCTTGAATATTTGCACCACAGACTAAACTTTCCAAATTGAAATAACATAATCGTATTATCACTGCCTTAAATAAAGCCATGACATTTTACACTTTGCCAGGGGTAAGTCACGTTCAAAAGCATTCCGACCTTGCCATCATACACAATAATATATGAGAGAGAATATAGAGAAAAAGCACATTGGGAAGTAGTAGAATATGTCTTGAATAAAAAAAAAATGTTATTAGGGCCCGACTGACCCGTTTATTTCAAAATTTTCCAACCAAAAATTGTTTTATACGTACATACCCACACAAAAAGTATTAAAATATTACGATTGATAACCAATTATCGAGAGATTCAAATGTTGTATTAACTTTAAAGTTAAATAATGCAAGTACTATTCGAAGTTAACGATCGACAAACATTAAAGAAACAGAACAAATACAATTACCTTGGTGAAATGAAATTTACAACACTCTCTTTTATTTGCCATAGATAGAAATTGGACACACTGTTGACTTTATATTATTTTGTAGATGTAAATTAAGTAGTCAATACATAGATTATCCCTAGCGGATCACTTGGCAAACACCGAATGATGATATATTACTCATGGAAAGTTCCAGCCAGCCACTTATGCCCATGTGCAAACTTAGAAACATATTATATTTGTTACCATCGACCTGATAAAAACGCTTATTATATTTGTTACGATCGACCTGATAGAAACGCCTACTATATTTTTTACCATCGACCTGATTGAAACGTTTATCAATATTTTTTACCATCGACCTGATAGAAACGCATATATAATGTTTTACCATCGACCTGATAGAAACGCATATAATATTTTTTACCATCGACCTGATAGAACGCTTATTATATTTTTTACCATCGACCTGATAGAAACGCATATAATATTTTTTTACCATCGACCTGATAGAAACGCTTATTAAATTTTTTACCATCGACCTGATAGAAACACTATCATATTTTTTGCCACCGACCTGATAGAAAAGCTTTAATCTTTTCCGAGGATCTTTATGCTTACATATTGCTCCTTAAGACCAGACATTCATTTAGTTGGGGTGAATGTTTGCAAGGCGAATGCAATTACCAATAACCAAATACTGAAGCTTTACCCAACCGGCTATATTGACATCCAATATGTACATACAAGCCTTCTTATTAAATGCTACCCTAAGATATGTATTACGAAGGGCTCAGCTGTTTTTAATGATGAGTTAATATTAAAACCGTATTGTTTCTAATTAATCTACATGTATTGCCATTCCTGGCAATAAAACCTGGTTCTTGTATTCCTGGAAAAAAGCTGATTTCAAACAAAGCATCATATTATCATGCTGCATAACCATCCCACATTCATTCATGCTAGGTGATGTAAATGAATAACCAACCCTCCTATCTTTGAATAATCGTCTCTACTACACAAAGCCGAAAGCGTACTTACTTGAGATGGATACTTACTATAGTTTGATCAGTTCCAAATTGGCGAAGCCTTCTTACACTAGCGGATGAATACAGCAGTCCGCGGGCGCGCATGAAGGAAACCGGCGCATTATGCACCGCGGCGTGACGCAAGCGTGCGTCCAAATCAGCGTGCGGCGCGTGTGGCCATAATCGCGAGCATACGCTTGGATTACTTTTGCACACGGAGAGATTAAACCCGAATATTTTCCGCCAATTTGGAACTGATTAAACCATAGGTGAATGCATATAAATGAAAATTAAGTAGTAACTACGTAGGTTATCCCCGAGCGGATCACATGGCATGGAACACCAGGCGATGAACCAAAGGAAATTATTCTCCTTGTAAAAAGTTCCTGCCTATCACCTTCACATATTTGCAAGCCATAACCTGACCGTATTGCAGGCGACCTGATACGAGCGCAATAATCAAAAGCTTCCCTTTAAAGAATCTTTATGTTCTCGTAAATGCACCTATAGGCTAGAGTTCATTGGGAAATTCATACGCTCGCGGTAAATGCTTGCAAGACGAACGCAATTAAATTTAAGGGAAATAGTTACTTCGTATGTCATCCCTAAGCGGATCACATGGCAGACCAGGCTATAATCCGAAAGAAATTGTTCACCTCGTAAATGTTCCCGACTATGACCTACAAATAGTTTCAACCCATATAGTATTGAATTCGAGACGACCGCTTTAATCAAAGTCTTCTTTTTTAAGGACTTATGTTCACGTAACGCTCCTTTAGACTAGGAATTCATTGTGAAATCCCCACATTTAATTCACTCAACGTGGCACAAATAATACCTTGCAAGCGTCTTCCTTTGAGGTATCTTCTCAGCTACATCAGGCCGAAAGCGTGCTTACTTGAGGTAAATACTTTATTTATTTAAATGTAAATTAAGTTCCCAATTAAGGTATCATAGAGCGGGTGACATCATGACGTAGCGAATCCGACTATAAAACAAATGATTTATCATACTACTGGTGAAAAAGTCCTGCAAGCCACCTATTCCCATACACCATCACACATGTACACCGGGTTTGTAACATATTTCATTATTGCATTAGACCTGATACGACCGTTTTATTCTTGTCTTCCAAGAATCAATGCTCTTAAAGATAGACAGGCATGTATTTGCTTGAGGTAAATGCTCATAAGGCGAGCGCAAGCAAATACTGTATATAGCCTGGAACATTTGCACTGCTAGCTGTAAGGAAATGTAATCACGTAATCTGTTCGCTATACGTACTTATTTTACACTAAAATGTGTTACAATTAGATCAGTGTCAACAAAAGGGCTCAAAAGTTCTAATGCGTGATTCAACAATTTTCTGAACTATTCCTTGCTTTATTTATTGTAATGTATTGCAGAGACAATGCAACTCGTGTGTTCCAAAGGGTTATTTCTCAAATAAAAAGTATAATAGCAGTTTTCAAAATATATAACTTAAACCACTTGCCATCAAAAGTTGAGGAGAGCCAACAGAAGTGATGTAGTGGTTGTGGTAGTCATTTTTTCTCTCTCATTGAACACATATTTAACCGTTTATAATAAGCTTAATTAACCAATTGTCAATTTATCCCTTCTTACAATTTAAGCCGTGTTTCGTCACATCCGTTCTGCCATCCTCATGTGGCTATGGACGTTTTTATATTTAGCTAATTTCTCACCTTATCGTTTGCCAAACAATGTTCCCATTATACACTCAATTTAGCTGTTTTTGCATTATCATCATATTTTTGTGCATTTAATTTTATACTATAATTTAAATTTTGGAATAAATCTGGATAAGAGGCTGTCGGAAATCATCCCTGTGTGATCTACAACGAACCACCCGTGACTCTCTATGTGGGAATAAACAGCGCCAAAAGTCCAATTATCCAGATTATTTAATAAAGCTAATGGCAATTACATTTGGAATGAGAGCCCTTTTGATTCAAAACCTACCTTTTGAAAAAAAATCGAAGCTTTTGTACTTCTTTATTTTTCAGAATTGTAAAGTATTCCTTTGTTTTTCAATTTATCGCCCTCTACCGTCAGAGTTCTTTTGTATTTCTTTATTTTGAGAAAAGGTATGAAAATCGTGGTAGGTATGAATCAAAACCTACCTTTTGAAAAAATGTCGGAGCTTATGCATTTCTTTATTTTTTCAGAATTGTAATTTATTTCTTTATTTTGAGAAAAGGTATGAAAATCGTAGTAGGTAGGCCTGAGTCAAAACCTACCTTTTGAAAACATTTCGGGGCTTATGTATTTTTTTATTTTTGAAATTTGCAATGTATTTCTTTGTTTTTCAATATATCGCCCTCTACCGTCAGTTCTTTTGTATTTCTTTATTTTGAGAAAAGGTATGAAAATCGTGGTAGGTATGAATCAAAACCTACTCTTTAAAAATAAATCGGAGCTTATGTATTTCTTTATATTTTCAGAATTGTAATGTATTTCTTTATTTTGAGAAAAGGTATGAAGATCGTGTTAGGTATGAATCAAAACCTACCTTTTGAAAAAATGTCGGAGCTTATGTTTTTTTTCTTTTCTTCAGAATTGTAATGTATTTCTTTATTTTGAGAAAAGGTATGAAAATTGTAGGAAGGGCTGAATCAAAACCTACCTTTCGAAAAAAATTCGGAGCATATGTTTTTTTCTTTTTCAGAATTGCAATGTATTTCTTTGTTTTTCAATTTATCGCCCTCTACCGTCAGAGTTCCTTTGTATTTCTTTATTTTGAGAAAAGGTATGAAAATCGTGGTAGGTATGAATCAAAACCTACCTTTTGAAAAAATGTCGGAGCTTATGTATTTCTTAATTTTTTCAGAATTGTAATTTAGTTCTTTATTTTGAGATGAGGTATGAAAATTGTAGGTATGAGTCAAAACCTACTTTTGAAAACATTTCGGGGCTTATGTATTTCTTTGTTTATCAATATATCGCCCTCTACCGTCAGTTCTTTTGTATTTCTTTATTTTGAGAAAAGGTATGAAAATCGTGGTAGGTATGAATCAAAACCTACTCTTTAAAAAAAAATCGGAGCTTATGTATTTCTTTATATTTTCAGAATTGTACTGTATTTCTTTATTTTGAGAAAAGGTATGAAGATCGTGTTAGGTATGAATCAAAACCTACCTTTTGAAAAAATGTCGGAGCTTATGTATGTATTTTGTTTTCTTCAGAATTGTACTGTATTTCTTTATTTTGAGAAAAGGTATGAAAATTGTAGGAAGGTACGAATCAAAACCTACCTTTCGAAAACAATTCGGAGCATATGTTTTTTTTCTTTTTCAGAATTGCAATGTATTTCTTTGTTTTTCAATTTATCGTCCTGGCAAAAATCTTACCTTTGTATATTAACTTTCTGAACTCAGAACTCATAAAGTCAAGATCGCAGTGACGAGTATATATTTTTTTGGTTAGCTCAATGGTGTCACATTCTTTTTAATCGTTTAATCATTTGAGGACTAAAAGGTAGAAGTTAGGGCTTTAAAAAGGTCTTTAAACGTCTCCTATATTTTGCCATCTCTAAAATAATTCTTCAGAGAATCTATTTTATGTATAAAATTTCACTAAAATTGCTGGTTTTTAAAAATATTTTGACCCAAAAAATCATTCAAATTTTCGGAGAACGTAACAAAATCGATTTGTTTACAAATTTTAGTTTCGAAAATATTGACCAAAAAGTGCCAACAACTTTATGTTAAAAAAAAATGATCCTAAAGAAGTGTCTTTAGATGATTTGTGTGCAATTTCGGCATTTTGTTAAAAATAATTACTGATTTTTTTGGATCAAAATATTTGACAAAAACATTTTTAGTAAAATTTGATACCAAAAATGGATTCTCTGACTCATTTCATTTACAAATACGTATACATCAAGTTATTAATTCAAAAGTTACAGCGCTTGATAAATGTCATCATAAAATGGTTGACTCCTTCCTTAACGGAGCCATCAAATCAATAAGGCAGCGTTATTGGCAGTTTCTATCGAGCACGACGGGTAATGCTACTAGTGTCACATCGTCGGCTATGTATACTTCAACTGAGGAACATTAAGGTGTTCATGGATTTGAATTTGTATAATAATTGTCATCAAATTAGAATATACTCGCGAAAGATTGGCCTTTAACTTTCGGAATCAGAATTTGAAAAAAATTAAGTTCAATAAAAGACACATGAATAAGAACATGGCCTCGATATGCTTTCGATATCTGATGGTATGTCTAGGCAAATGTGACAGATCCATCGCGGTACACATGCTGTATTGATGTACATGTGGGATTTAACATTATGATTGATTGTTTTAATCAATACGCATACAATCATTATAATAGGTTGGGTGAATTTAATGATATAATTTACGTTTTTATGAATTGCGGAAACTAAAGACCGTTGATAATTCCGATATTACTATCACCATGATACCATCTAAAGTATCATCGTGATTCAAGTTACTAGAGAATGGGAGGGAAACTAATATAAGTGATAATGAGAATGATTAAAAATATACGATTAGAGAAACTGGTAGATGATGTATTACTTTGACGATAACATATTATTATTATTCTTTAAAAAGGTAATATTTAGCGGAGTGATTTAAGTAGCTAGCGGTACATTTGCAAACTGATCTAACTGGCAATGACATGTAAGTATCACAACATTTAATAAATGTAGAGAAGAATTTGAAAACAATAAAGCTTAACGACGAAATATATTGAAAAAACCTATTAGTATTGTGTGAGACTATTGATGACGATTACAATAATTTGGAGCCTAAGGAAGCACTGCAAAACCAGTACGTATGGTGCATTCGTATAAGTGGCTTGTACGTAATACTTATACGATAGTCGTAAAAGTAACAGTTTGCATCACAATACATACAAACAACCTTAACAATTGAAATGAGACTAATACAAATATTTCTATAATATTATGGAAACATTTGTCACTTCCCATAGCGAAAAAACAGCAGATTAGCGGATAGTTATCCGGTAACCATCGGGTTACCACCGGGTGGAAATGACATGCAAATTAGATAGTACCGGGTAACTACCCGGTAACGTTTTGGAGAGCAAAGTGGGTATTGCGGATTACTATCGGGTAGATCCCCGAAATAGCGGATGGTTAGCGGGTAACCATCCGGTAATGTTTATTGTGGATTACTATCGGGATACTCCCCATAATAGTGGATTGCTACTGGGTAACTTCCCAGAATAGCGAATTGCTATCGGGTGATCATCGGGTGGCCACCCGGTGGAAATGACATGCAAATTAGGTAGTACCGGGTAGCTACCCGGTAACATTTTGGAGCAAAGTAGGTAGAGCTTGTCAAACTGCGGATTACTATCGGGTATACTCCCCGAAATAGCGGATGGTTTATTGGGTAACTCGTTTGGGAGCATACACAGGGGCAGCACCAGTTGTTGGGGCAGGGGAGGGGTGGACAAATCAGGGACATGGGGCAGTTTATATGCGTAAGCATGAGAAACACTAAGGTTTCTATGCACAAATTGCTTTAAATTAGGCTATATTAAAAAAACCTTTTTGTCTCAAAATTAGAAGAAACAAAATTCTGAGAAAAAAAATCCCAAAGTTTCTTCGATTTTTCAGATTTTCATTGATCACATCATTCTAAATACAAAAGATCACTTTTATAAGGATTTTAATATTTTATATTTATAAAAACAAATGTATTAAAACAAACCCACGCATTCCGCATTAGGTTTTGAAAAACTGAAGAGCTTTGAGACAAAAGATTTTTTTTAATATAGCCTTATTTGGTTTCAAATTTTAGGTCTTGCATACTTACACCAACTTTCCTTTCATGAAACGCATTGTCACAAGTCAAATAAGAAGGAGCCTTAATCTGTTTATCACCCATCCATTTATTTCGAACTGTTAAATTTGCAATACTAAATATCATACTTGGTGCCAAATCTCGTCAGATTTACAACTTAGATTAATACTAAACCAAAATAAGCTATCAATCGACCATCATCAAATAAATAAATAAATTAATCAACCACATACTGACTAAGGTAGTACTGGAATTATACCATAGCATGCATATAAACTAAAAAATTAATAAGCTTAAGCTTATACTCAAAATACTGTAAATCCAGGATAAATCATTTGATAAGTATAAATCTGAATAGTCTACCTTACCAATTCTTGTAGAATAGCATGCAGCTTTCATCTATAATAGGTTTATAACATTGATAGTGATAAAATAACCACAAATATCCACACATTTCCTTAATGCAGGGATCAATGTGCAGCTTGAACCTACCCTCCTCAAGCATTCACCTGTATTCACCTTTCTTCAGGATAAATTAGGTCAAGATTAGGTCTATCCTGCAATTTGTAGGGTGAAGATTCACCTCAGTGCACCATGTTCGTTCAATAGTAATATGTGGAGGAAGTTGAAATATAGGTGAAGATTCACCATAGATTCACCTGTCCAATGTATAAATTAGTTTAAGATTCACCTCTCCAAAAATATTACTAGGCAAAGATTAGGCGTCTTATCTTTGACTAACCTTGAGGAGGGTAGGTTCAAGCTGCACATTGATCCCTGCATAAATATAGCAGCATTCTGACACAGGCAGTTTGTCAGTTGGCAGCAAATTCCAATATGGCTGCTGCAGGTTAAGAATTCAAAATTATTAGTTTACGGAGAGCTTTTCGGGTGTTACTTTTTATAGGTCAAGTTTTCGGAGAGTGTTTCGGGTGTGTCATTTCAACTCTATTATACAACAGAGTTTGCGGAGAGCTTTCCGGGTGTTAAGTTTTAGAGGTCAAGTTTGCGGAGAGCTTTCCGGGTGTTAGTTTCAGAGCCATATGTTTTCGGAGAGTGTTTTGGGTATTTGCAAAGTTTTGGGGAACCATCGGGTAACTCTCCAAAAGAGCTAATTGCTCTCCAAAAACTCTCCCGCTAGTGGAGATGTTTGGATTACTTTTAAAATACTCTCCGCAAGGTATCGGGTAACCATCCGATAACTACCGGGTGGTTACCCGGTGACTTTATTTTTTGCTATGGGTTATACGCATGAGTCAAGCGTACTGGTTTTGCAGTGCAGCCAAACAGACAACTAAGACAATAATTGTCTACAAGGTGGATAACCTCTCGGCCATTAACACCACAGCTGCATGCCAATAAAGTCCGAGGCTATTCAATAATACGAGTTAGATGACAGTCAAATTTATGTGGCCACGTATGGTTATGCCGCCCTAGTTTATCTTAATCGTTCGCTATAATAAACCCGGTGTATTGCTTTCTTTGAAAAACAAGGACTTACGATATGATTATATCCAAGGGCAGACTATATTTATTTGATATCTAATTGCGTCGTAAAGAAAAGATATATGAAATTTGAAATTGATGTGCGTGTCTCTCTCTAACACCGATATATCAAAGGGTTCCATATCACTATTTGGCAAACCGTGAAGAAGATATGTTTACTTTGTAAGTGATTTGCATAGAATGACGGAATAGCCAGGGCCACTATGTAATTTCGTTGGATTTTGGTGGGGAGTTCCTGATTTTTGCATCTAATTAATGTTTAAAGACCACTGATACCAGAAACTAATGTTTACACATTTTTAAAATTTCCAATGGCGGCCATATAGGATTTTTAAAATGGCGGCCAAATTTGAACATATTTCAACTATTTTTTTAACAAAACATGACATGTGGTCACTTTTTAAAGCTATTTTTTTGGGTAGAATTGTCATGTCTGTTGCCCCTAGAGCAGGACTAACTAGTCCTGATCTTAATTTCAAAATGGCGGCCATGACTAAGGGGTTATTCAAGATGGCGTCCAAAATGGCCGCCCAAACTGTTCAAATCTCATAAAATGACATAGCAATCAAAATATATGATTTAAGTATAGTTTTAAAAATGGGATGTATGTATTAGACCACTAGACACTCATATTCAGAATTGTTGCTTTGTTAACACACCTGAAACCAAGATGGCCACTAAAATGGCCGCCAAAATTGGTAAAATTGGCATAAATGAACCAACATGTATGATAAATGTCAACACTATTTTTTTGTTAGGCACAGTTTCATATACATATGTTCTGACCAAATGTCCAGCAGTTTGACGCACTTCTAGATCAAAAAAGAAGAAGTTGACTTGCCCTTTCAGGGCCAGAGTGTGGGTCGGACGGTCAGATTTTTAAAATTTTTAAATTTTTTGAAAATCTTAGGAGGGAGATACTACACAAAAACACGTTTTAAAGATTTTTTTTTTTCTTCTTTTTTTTCTTTTTTCTTTTTTTTTTTTCTTCTTTTTTTTAAACAAGCAGATACTACTCAAAAACACGTTTTCATCTTTCTTTATTGTTATGTGCTTCTTTAATTTTTTTCTTCTTCAATATTTCTTCTTTTTTGTTGTTGAAAAAACAAAAACAAAAAACAAATAGCGACCCTAAATTTCCGAAAATTCGGATCGGTCGACAAGGGCAAGTCAACTTTTTGTTGTTGTTGCCCTATCTCGATCGCAATGATGTAACATTCCCCTGTGCAAAGCTTGACCTATTTCACACCCACTTAGCCCTATCACATCTATGTGTTGTTTGTATATGCCTTTAGCCCTGGTTGATTGCGTTATTTCCCAGATGTCCGTGTTCTCATCGTTAATGTATAAAAAGAGCAAACAAATACTATGAATCTACTCTCTCAGATCTTGTTTGTCTAACTGTATGCTTAACTATGTATTATAGCTCACCATGACTAGACAGTAGCCAAATAAATATACTAGAATATTTTTATTTGAGCAACAATACCCAAGGCGCAACCATAATGGCATCAAGTCATTTTAACCTTAATAGTGTGCTGTCAATTTTAATTGACAGATAAACGTTGGATAGTTAAAACTAACCAACGTTTATCAGACGGTCTATGTTCACTGAACCAAAAGGTACAAAAGCCAATACATTTATACAGCGAATAATGTCTACGAAGCCGCTATTACTCCATGTACTTAACCCTAATTTCCAAGATATTATTATTTTTTTCTTTTATTTAAATTGTGATGTTGTTTGGGCTTTTATCTTAATTTTATGTCACTTTCATTGGCAATTTTAACCCATGCCCATTTGTGTTTCTTGTATTATGCATATTTTCTGAGTTGCAGTGAACTAATTGATTGGCCTTTCAGAGCTCTTTGTAGAGATACCAGTTTGATTCCTAATCACTCAGTTCATTAACGCTGTTAATGTCTGTTGGGCTATTGTTCACATTTGCGCTTTATATACCAAAAAAAAGGCCAAAAAGGCGAAAAAAAGGCAAAAAAGACGTGTTTTGTGGAATAAAAGTAGTAAAACTGGTCAAATTAGGGGGGGGGGGGGGCGGTTGTCCGCCGAGCCGGTGCCGAAAACTGAACCCGGGTCGCCAGTCCGGCTCCTATCTAATTGAGCCATGGAGTCAGCTTATAAAATGTACGATTTTCCTAACCCATATAATAGCCCGCTCGACCGCGCCACCTAGCAGCGTATTGTGGTTACGAGGAAGCTTAGGTTAAAGCGTGACTATTACACAATGTTGACACGTCTAATTTCTGCCAATATAGCTTAACACAGTCGAAAGGTTTTGGTTGTCCTTCAATTACTTTTTTATCAGTCAAATTGTTTGACATATTGGCTGGTAACGAATACTTAATTTTCACCCTTTTATTTCCCAATATCACCGTCAAAAAACATGCTGTTTTTCAGGGAACAAGTTAGAATTCCAGATAATATTATTTTGTAGTGGTTATATCGCTATACGTCTACTCTTTTTTTCTGGACTGTGACTTTGTTTTATTCAACATATGATAAGGATACTCTTAGACAATTTCCTTTTAATTTAAATTTACGAAAGGGAAAATCCTGTCAAGGCGAGTAAAAGTCTAATAAAGTGTTACGCCGGATCATCTAACACTTCCGGCTATATGACCATAAACTAATTGAAATCTCATGATCTAAGAGCGTTATACAAACTTCTCACGTTTTACAAGGGTCAAAACGGGTTGACAACTATATTGTCAAATAGCCGGGAATATCGATTATCTGGAATTTGCTTTCATTACACACCATAAACCAACGTATGTGTATTTGAGGCACCAACCCGTACCTTCCTCCGGGAAATATTGTAAATAATGAAATTTTGTGTCAAGCTATCGTCCATTACATCAATATGACGATGCAGTGAAAGGTCATCCGCTCTTGGCAAGGAATATCTCGTAATTGAACCCAACGCGAGATTAGCATCGGCGTACCACTGACTGTGACTAAAGGCAGTTTAATATCGAGATCCGTCAATGTCCCTCTCAACCTTTGGATGGCTATAACGCTGAAGTGATCAAGGCGTTTACACACCTGTGGATATCTGAAAGGAGGCTGGGATCTTTGGGAATGTCCAGTTTTTATAACATCTACTGGATATAGCCAGATAGATTTTCTTTGAAACATAGAAGTTCTTTCAGACTCTAACTGGGCAATAGTTTTTAATATATACGGCATAATATATAGATTCCTGTCATTTGATTGGTTACAAATTAAGTAATCAAGCCTATGCCTTCAATTTCAATATGCCATCATTAAAACAACTATGCCCGGGGCATAGTCTTTTTTGATGACGTCACACCCCACCACGTTGGACGAGTCAAGCAATCCGCGACCCGGTTTGAATCACTCCGAGCCGAGTGTCCCCGAGTGACGGGACGTAATAATACGGCGAACGATTTCGTTTTGAAAACTCTGTATATTTCTACGCCGTGATTGACAGCTGACCTTTGACTTTTGGCCAGCTTTTGGCATTTATTTATCGTACGCGTTTTGATTTTACTACGTTAGTTTCTATCCTCATAGTGTGAATTACCTTGTTTACCTTGTTGACGAAGAAGGCATCAAAGTTGTCATTGATTAAGCTGACACAGTGACAGCCTAATTACATTGTGTCAAGTGAAATACGCTGTTAAAAATCTTCACCTAACAGTTTCAAGTTTGCGGTAAGATTAAAATTAGCCTGAGACAACCCTTCCAAATTCGGAAATCGGAGAACAGAACGGAATGTCATTTTTTACTGTAGCGGGAATAGGATAGGGCAGACCAAATTCAAGCCAGTATTTTTAGGAAATTGAAATAGGTTGAGCTATTTAACCACAGATTCCCTGGACACTAAATATGATATCTGAAGCAAAAGTTCAGAAAATTGACTGAGGCCAACTCAGATCATCTGACAGATGCTTTCATTTCATAGCTCTCAGACAGAGACCTATGATTTAGAGTTATCTTAATATGCCTATCTATTCAATTAACAGTGTTCTTTCAACCTATCAAATGACAACAATCTATATATTTGGTATATAAATCAAATATTGACTGCTTTCATTCGGGTCACGGTTCAAATTATAGGCCTACAGTGATCTCAAAACCAGACCTGGGCCTATAATTTGAACCATGCCCCTCATTGCAGTCAATATTTGTATACTATAGCCCATCAATAGATTTACTATAGCCCAGCGTAAAATACGTTTCTTTATGAAACAAATAATAACCGCTCTAAATTTTGGTCACAGTTCAAATTATAGGCCCGCGGTGATCTTAAAACCAGACTATGCCCCTCAGCTGCGCCTCGGACCATAGTCTGGTTTTCGGGATCACCTCGGGCCTATAATTTTAATCATGCCCCTCATTGCAGTCAATATTTGCATACTATAGCCCATCAATAGATTTTACCATAGCCCAGCGTAAAATACGTTTCGTTATGAAACAAATAATAACCGCTCTAAATTTGGGGATGTTAGAAATAACGGCGATTTAGATATAATAGGCTATATTTTCTCTCAGCTTCTGGAAAGTAATGAACTCAACTTTTAATACTTTTTGCTGTTACTCTTAAGCACGGCAAACTACAGCATTATCACTTTTCTATCATGTCCGTCACCGAACTCCTGAAGAATATCAATACCAAACAGAATCGTGGACATTATGCTTGTTGTGAGGTAATTCATTGAATTGCAATTATTTAGTGCTTACCGTTTTTGGTTGGCACATTAGGTGAATATCCAAATTTATAACAACTTGACAACGCTAATTTGTATTTGTCAACGAGCTAACCGCTTTCTTTCGAGCTCCGTATCTAGGTGTTTTAATACATAGACGCAACAGTAAGACACAGTATGCCTTCGGTGGTCGTAACGACCCATACATAAATCCCACTCGACTTTAATACTATCTTTGAAGTTTCTTCCCTGCTACATAATGCCAAAAGCGTACTTGTTTGAGGGTAAAACCTGCGAGTTGCAAACTCTTAAAATACAAATTAAGCAATCGATACATACACGGTATAGCACTCTGTTTATGGCATACTTAGCTAATAAACACCCACAATTCCAAACCACCTGGTGAAATGTTCCCGCTTGAAGTATCTTCCCTGCTACATAATGCCAAAAGCGTACTTGTTTGAGGTTAACACTTGGGAGTTGCGAACTCTTAAATATAAATTAAGCAATCGATTCGATACATACAACTCTTTGATCATATGGAATACATAGATAATAAACACCCACAATTCTAAACCACCTGATGAAATGTTCCAGCCTACAACACGCCTACAAACCAGCCCCGGAAACCAGTTTGACAATACAAATAGTATTTTGCATTTGCGTTCCATCTTAAATGAGCGCATAAATGGAAAATCTTTGATTCTATGAATCTTAGCTTTGCGTTCACGTATTGCCCTTTGGCCAGAACTGCTTGAGGTGCGTGCTTACAAGGGTAATGCAATTTTAAATGTTCAAAGTGAGCAGGTAAATACCCCGGTAAATACAATACTGAAGTTATCACCTTATACATAATGCACTCCAGGTTACATCGAATTGTAATATCCTTATCGACACGTAAACCATTTGACAATTGTGTTTCTATTCGAATTACGTGGTGCAAATGAGAACAGCAGCATTTACAGGGGGATTCTGTATTATTCTGAATCAGATATATTTGATTGCTGGCTCGTAAACCCGATCTATTAGTCCAATTAAATGGCGAATTCTAGGCGGGGTGATTGGTGCTAATTTTTTTTTTTAATGGGAAAAGACTTAACTGAATCAATGGATCAATTGATAGAATAATAGAAATTAAAAGTCTTTAGTTTGTGCTGTGTTCAAACATCCAAAAATATGAGTACTGTTCAACGCGGATCATGATATATACGTATTGTAATAGATATTGCATACTGCTTATGAAACACAATATTTATTTCTGAAAATGTATATTAATTTTAACGTAATTTATAAATAAACTTTTGTTTTACAATTACTAAGATATTTGTTTCACAATTCATAGAAGTAACAAGTATGAGCGATCCCTTGTACACACTTTAGTTCGTTAAGGTTTTGGGTGTAAGGCAAAAACTCATCTCTTTCCAAAAGATTAGGTTTTTTATTGACTATTTTAAATTATATTTGCGAGTTTTTAATGTGTTATGTTTGCATTGCATGTTGTTTCTAAATGGTTCTTGATGTAATTTACTGTGTAATTTTAATGATATTTTTATGCCTGTATTATAATACACATATTTGTAAGGGTCCATATCCAAACTCTCAGTGCTTTTAAAGCATTTTTCTAGCGATTTAAAAGCGCTTTTCCAACGGTATTTCGTTCTATTGTTAAAAGCATCGGAAAAAGATCGGTGATTAACTAGAAACCTCTCTACTTATCTGGCGTTAACAATAGAACTATTGTAGTACTCTCGATGGCTGCATTAGTGAAGCAGACAGATCAAAGGCGCAAGGAAGGTTGTGTTATATTCTTTAAGAAATACTATATTATAGCTTCCTTGCGCCTTTGATCTGTCTGCTTCACTAATGCAGCCATCGAGAGTACTACAATAGTTCTATTGTTAACGCCAGATAAGTAGAGAGGTTTCTAGTTAATCACCGATCTTTTTCCGATGCTTTTAACAATAGAACGAAATACCGTTGGAAAAGCGCTTTTAAATCGCTAGAAAAATGCTTTAAAAGCACTGAGAGTTTGGATATGGACCCTAAAGCGCTTTGATCTACGGAAAAGGCGCTATGTAAAAGCCTTTTAATAATAATGATAATAATAATAATAAGGCAATATTAATTATATTAGAAAATTAATATCGTCGATGGATCATAATCACCTAGCCTTCAGGAATTCATTATCGTCGGTTATATTTATGATGAAATCTAATAAAAAAAACCTCGTAGATATAGTTTCCTATCGATTGACGTGACATTGAGCTTTATTAGATGATAATGTCTTGTGGCCACTTATCCCTCATCAAGTCTCCACTAGTGCATGCCACTGGACACTAGAGACTGTTGATAATACCAATTTGACGACAAGATACATTAACGCTTAATAGTCACAACAATGACGATGAACAGATGAACACTTAAATAACCACTTGACATATTAAATATGTAAAAGAAACAATCGTTGCGTAAAGTGTTGATTAACCGCTCGGTTATTTAATTTTCACTGCTGCTTGATGTTTGAATTTTGGACAATTTAAAGTAACGAGTTTTACGACAAACTTAACGCATCCCTTCTGATGCAGAGGTGACCATTACCCAATGGGTTACACGTTTCGACGGTGCATTAAAACGCTATTACCAACAGCTGATGTGTAATTTGTACTTCCATTCAGCGAAAAGTCTGGAAAGGTATTAATTTTATCGAGGTACGGTTATGCCATCAATGTTGATGGGTAGGGAATGGAAGTTGTTGCAACTCAAATATCATTTTATTACAGACATTTAATCTTCTCTTTATATAAAACTGAATATTTATCATCTTTGAGGACAAGAAATCTGATGAAAATCTGGTATTAATAACTTTGTTGGTGTTAACATGTCCAATACCGTGCACCAATCGTCAGTGCTACTTTAAAATCAAATGATCTTAGCGTAAGACTATTAGTTATTAGGTGAGGTTGGGTCGGATACGGATTATATCTATACTCTGTTTGGCCATCTCGAGACAGTGACGTAACTTAACAGACGCAGCTTTTACGCCCGCGTGTTTATCTTCCGCCTTTCAACGCTCGTGTTTGTACGCCAGCGCCGCGAGTAGGCGCACGCGTTATGTGCTGCAATTAGTAGAATACGCGGATACGTCACTTTATCCTACCATCGAGACGATTCTCGTGTTCCTATTGGATAAGCGCCTGGATTTAGTGACTAGATATATTCCGTATCCGACCCCCAAATCCCGTATACGGTCAGTAAGGAACTGCGCATGCGTTGTAGTAGGATTGCTACGCCGGCGCGTGACGAACGTCATGATTGCATTTGAACTTGCTCGGGTTTTAGGTGACTTACAGAATCATTTGTTCTTGTTTTGTTTTAATAGTGTTTTAGTAGGATAAAATCGTTATTAGGTGAGGTTGGATCGGATACGGATTATATCTAGTCTCGGAGTCTGTATCGGGACGAGGGCGCAGAATCCTCGACTAGATATAATCCGTATCCGACCCAACCTCACCTAATAACTAATAGTCTCGAGATCGCCAAACAGAGTATAGCCGAGGATTCTGTATCAGGACGAGGGCGCATCACCTAATAACTATTTTATCCTACTAAAACACTATTAAAACAAAACAAGAACAAGAACAAATTAGTAGTCACCTAAAACCCGAGCTACAATCTTAGAAAAAAGTCCTTGGAACGCGAACGCTGAGCTGAGCACACGTGCTGGGTATTGTGTGCATGTTTTGATACTTAGTGTCTTCTGTTATAAACGGAAATGGTTCAAGTGAGATTTTTCCTTCCCCACCCCCATCGATCAATGTTGGGACACTCTGACAAGCTGCAGGAGCCACTGACTTGGTCAACATTGTACGGGGGAGTGGGGGTGACACTTTCCCGTTAATCACACGCAAGTGTTCCAAGAATTTTGTCCATGATTGTAGTTCAGATGCAGTCAGCTGCGTCAAGGGGTTTTCACCTATTTCGTGCAGGTAGGACTCTACTGCCTTCGCCGCTTTAATGTTGGCGTAGCAACGCTACTACAACGCATGCGCAGTTCCTTACTGATCGGATACGTGGGTCGCATACGGAATATATCCAGTCACTTAATTCAAGCGCTTATCCAATAGGAACACAAGAATCGTCTTGATGGTAGGATAAATACATTTACTTGTAATACAGAATGCTTTAGACGTTTCGTCAGAACGGGTATTATGTCGGTACTTGTACCCACTTCTTGCAGGTCAATGAACGCAAGTGTTTGCAGGTCATGTATAACAATTTGGTATTGCAACTAATTACATTCCCTGTCTCCAGAAAATGACGATTTTTGTCATAAATACACATCGATAAAAACATATATCTAGCATTCTACATACCATCGCAGCATTTCTGAATCAATCAGATTTCCAGTTTGATAACATTCCCCTCTATTACATGTTTTGTCAATGTAGTGACGATCACCTGCTGTTCTTGGCAGATTAATGCAACGCAGGATTGCATTGCTTTATTTTTAGTTATAACCGTGTAACTTGTATTTCACTGTTAGCTGGTTCAATATCTTGACTATTCTAAATCCGAAAATATTTGATCGGTTCCGATTGTTTCCGATTAGCCAAGTGTTTTTGACATCAGTGGATGACTCGGAGTCATCCCCAGAAAAACAAATGTGTTTTTACCGGTTGTCTTTAATAACCCGTGTGTGGATTGCGCTGGTGTTGGTGAGAGCTTACAATACAAGATAGCTTTGCTCACATTCAAGGCATTAAATAATATGGCACCAGCATATATCACAGAACTTTTAACTAAATACACTCCCGGGAGAACCCTTCGCTCTTCTACTCAAAATCTTCTTCACATCCCGGCTACAGGAAATACAAAATTTTACAGTAACAGAACCTTTGCGATCATAGCACCAAAGATTTGGAACAGTTTACCATCATATATTCGCTCAATGTCATCTCTTGGCCAATTTAAAAAGTGCCTCAAGACTCATATCTTTAAGTCTATACATAGTGTTTGATTGTTTATAGTATATTGTCAACTATTGTGCAGTTCCTGTATGTCTCTCATATTTTGTTTTTGTTTGTATTTTATGTATTGTACTTTTATCTTTGTATTTAAGCGCTTTGAGAACTTGTTGTAAGGCGCTATATAAGTATTTTGTATTATTATTATTATTATTATTATTAGATTGTCTCCCTCACAAAGCTGTATTTTGTTGTGTTTCAGTAACAAAAACGGCGAGATAAATGAAATTCGGGGTAATACCTTCACATTTTACCTTCAGCTCGATACATTTTGAAGTTGCCGGTATTTGACGCCATTGTTGATAAAACAAAATAGTCTGTTTTACTTCTCATGGGTGTACGCTTGTATGTAAACATAGTGACCCACTTGGCGAACAACCAATGATATGAATGCGATCAACCGTTGCGACGAGCGCACTACGCACTTAGTCCACGTGACCTGTTTTTCCGAAGTTTTCCGATCTCCCTTTGAAATGGTTTATAGTTTAATCAGTTCCAAATTAGCGAGAAATATTCGGGTTTTTTCATTCGCTGCTGTACATGCTGTAAGGAGGTCACTTTTGAACTGATCAAACTATAGTGGTTGTTCTTGCCAGTTCGTTTCTAGTGTGATATAATATTAAAGGGGCATTGAGAGATGTGGTGGAGGCAGCGCCCTCAATTACAAACATATATGATAAAAACTGGAATTTGTATATTTTTACAATTGTATTACATGTATGAACTTACACCTATAATGATTAAGAAAAATCAGCCCTCTTTGTACAACAAAACGTCGATTCAAAAATGCTGGTAGAGCCGCAACTAGCATTTTACATGGTTAAGGGTGGTATTCCAACATATTTAAACATTGTTTTAATCAAGTTTTGCTGGTGTTTGTTTAGTAGGAACAACAATAATGGCAATTTTGACTGTTCATCTTGAATTCTGAAGTAAATTAATTAAAATAAAAAAAATTCAACATGACATTGTGTCCCTTTAATGTTGAACACAGCTTCACGAAGGAGCCCGTATGCGCAATACAACGAAAATGTTGGGGCGTGCGTCCGCGTGTATAACCAATATTGACATTTAAACAGACAATTACATGTTTTCCTGTTTTGTACCCCGTGAATTGCCCCGTCTCAACCTTTTCCGTTTCTTAAAACCCTAGCTTTAATACCTGATCATTTATTCACACGACATGTTATGAATACTCAATCAAAAATTGACAATTTTGAATATTTTCTTTCCCGTTGTTGTACCTGTATAAGAACAATTGACGCGTACCCAGGATTATCGACAAACTTACTCGCATATGATCGTTAAACCTACATGTAGTTTACACCTCCCACGCGTGTTATATTAATGCCAGAGGTAAAAATGTTTTCAACATTTGTCTCTTTTGATGGCATCCAAATATTTGCATAGCACCCCAACATGGAGATAAGACTTTTAAAATGAGATTCTTATTTCTATTCCCAAACGATGGATTATTATTCATTACATTTTTCACTCGACATGAAATGAAAGTTTAATTCACAATCGTGTTTAGGAACTTGGGACTCGTACAGGTATACGTGATATATCTAAGTCAAAATTATATTGAAACTTAATTTATGACGATTGCACCATGGACTCGACACGAACACAATCTTTGGATTAAATATACATATAACAATTCACCTTCAAAGTTTTCCCTATCATGTACAATACAACCTACAGACTCTGCATTATTATGCCTACTTCTATGTCATTGGAGACTTGCAAAAACTCCGGTTAATTTTTAAGACGAAAAAAGAAAAAGTAATTTGGCAAGTGGATATATGTATGAAACAACACGTATTTTTACTGAAAAGTCTAACTTCGATGTTAACCATCGAATATCATCAATCAATAAAGGAAATAATGGAATGTAAATAGTTATACCTCAGTTTGTATGGCCTTTGCACTTAAAGGCATTATTATGTGATCTTTTCCAGAGAGCGCCCTCTATGCATGATTTTTTTTTAGAAAGTAGATTTTCTTGCAGATTTACATTTCCGATCATAAATTATACATACATTCCTAGTTACAGAGCAATACGATTCCTAATTACCTCAAAATCATGGTTTTAGAGTGAATTAAGAGTGAAAAATATAAACTGTCGGGAGTAATTAAGAATCGTATCGCCCTGTAACTTGGAATGTATGCATGATTTATGATCAGAAATGTAAATCTGCAAGAAAATCTGCTTTCAATTTTTTTTCTCGATGTTGAGGGCGTTCCCTGGAAAGATCACATAATATACCTTTAAGGCTAAGGGCTCGATTCTGGACCGTAAGCATCAAAAATCAAATTTGTATTACAAGCATAAAAACAAATCTCATCTAAATCTCAACATAAAGCAACACAGTGCCTTCCAAATTCTAAATTCTGACTAAATTGAATCTATCATGGCAAACCAATTGCTCATCTGATCAAACTCCCTCACTTCTATTGACAATGCTGTGAGGGTCATCTGGTGCTCTTGGCAATACATATCTTGCAATAAAATGCAACGGAAGATTACATACGGTGCAGTAATAGACGTGACCCTTGTCTTTGACGAGAGAGGCAGACAAGGCGTCACGCCAGTGCAAATTGCTCCTAAAAGGCATGTCATCGTCCAAACCTTTGGGTACCTTTACCCTAGCTTGAGACCCGTGTATACATTTTTTTCACACGACGTGCTATAAATCTTTAATCAGAAATTGTCAAATTGCATTATCACCTTTGCCAGGTTTTATTTCTGCCTCTCGCCAAGATCTATTGATATGTGCCCCGGATCATCGACACCCTTCCTTATATCTTTACGTTAAATCTACCCGTAATATATACCTCCCACGTGTTAAATTTATGCCAGGGTTTGAACATTTTCCCCTATGATGCCAATTTGGCATAAAGGAATTTCAATAAATCTTTGCCTAACGGCATTATGGCGAATGCAAATGAGATTCCTATTCTACTACCTAAAGAGAATCATCACATAGCTTAGTATTGCTAACATATATGTCACACGACCTAACAAGAATGTTAAATCCCCACTTGCGTTTAAACAAATGTGTATACTAATAAATCTAAGTCGCAATTGTATTTGATTGAGGTAAAAAACACTGAGGTGAAGATAATTTGTAATGTTTATACCGTGAATAAATAAATGAATAAATAAAAATAAATAAATAAAATATTACATGAATATCAAATACTAATACCACTGAGTCAATTGCACAACAGATTAAAGTCTGACACGAAATAAGATATCCTCGCATTAAACATACATATAACTCTTTGCGAGCGGTATTCACGTTCATGAAATGATACAGCTATCTACCAGTTGACATAACCACTAGATTCGTTGCAATAGAAAGTGACCTAGGGCATCTAAGTAATATATTTTACATCCTTTGCACTCATTTTGACGAAAATATATTGGGGTGGGTGGTGGGGGGGGGGGGGGGGGGGGGCACCACCTTACCCGGGGTAAGCCGTCAAGTCAAAGCCTGAGGGTATGGGAGGGAGCGCCACCTTAAAATAGTTAAAATTACCATTTGAAGAAGAAGAAAATCTTGATAATATTGTCTTCAATCTTATAGTATACATATGTTAAAAACATCATTTCCCATTTTCCAGGCATAAACCTGGTGAAATTAAGATATTTGGAACTTCTTTGGCGAACATTTTAATTTTGGCCTATATTTCATTGTACAACGGTGATATTTAGGTCGACTATGTATGTGACGTCATAGAAAAGAAGTCACTAGCCAAGTGATGCACATATAAAATATTCTTCGTTTCAATTCCCAAAGTAAAGTCGATAAATTCCTACTCTTATATATTTGACGTTATCACAATCATTATGTACTCGTTGAAATTCACCTTACTTCAGTGAAGGTCTACGGAAGTCATCATGTATTTCAATATGCTATGACATTTCATGTAATGCTTAACTTATTATTAGAGTCCTGACTGTATGATTATAAACCTTATCATTCACATAGTTTTAGTGTAGGCCTATGGTATAATTTTTTATGCAAAACGATTGACTAATTCCCACCCCTCATATTTTTTCTTTACTTGAACACACATCACAAACCGAAACATGTATCTATTTGATAGAGCCCCGTACTTGCTAAAGAATTTGTAACCTCAAAATCAATGCAATCTGTGGAAAAACCAAACCAAACGCCTCCATTATATATTGACAACTTGTTGACGGTCATCTGCTGGCAAAAAGATATTGTAATTAAATGCAACGCGAGAATAGATAGAGACTAGTATATGGTATTCTAGTCTCAGGGTTTTGTACTGTGTCTAAATCATCCAATGAGATGTAAACTGGGACATGAATTGTCACCGATGTACTTGCAATGATTAATGTTATGCTGTATGATTTTTACGCCAAGCTACATACATGTACGCTGCTCGCTGGTACTCTGCTCGCTAACGCTCGTTCTGGTTTTTGCAGATGGCAGTACGTTTCTAATGCTATTCAGTGGAAACATTTATAGTGATACGCCAATGACAATTGCCTTTGGGTGGCCAGGGTGCCTAATATACACATTTATTTGGAAATCGTACACATTTATCTCGCACAACATGACTAAATTCTTAATCAAAGTTTGTCAAATTTAAGTAACATCTTTGCCGTTTCTCTGTCTCTAGACGTGTACACTAGATTATCAACAGTTCCCCATAAAGGGTTCAACAAAAGAAAGTATACACTTTGTTTATGTCATTTTGAGTAACATTCAATTTTGTTTTGACCAAACGGGCTAGAGCTGAATCTTTTAGGCCGAATCTTTTAGGCATAATTTGATACCAAATTTGCCCCCTAATAACAACGATAAACCATGATTAGCGCCATTTAAAGATAATTAGTCATTTTTCAAAAGTCACATTTTCAATACACTACGCGGGAAGAAAAGACCACATGTTACCTGTCCATAATCAAATAGCCCGCTCACTCAGGCACAGCCCAACGCATCCCCACTGTGTGATCAATATCCATTTCATTCCCAGCCTTTCAAAGTGCCACGCACAGCATTTTTTCGCGGCTTGCGTGCGTTGAAAATGTGACTTTTGAAAAGTGACCAATTTTCTTTAAATGGTGCTAATCATGGTTTATCTTTGTTGTTAGGGGGAAAATTTGGTATCAAATGATGCCTAAAAGATTCATCTAAATGCCTATTTAGCCTATTTGGTCAAAACAAAAATTGAATGTTACTCAAAATGACATAAACAAAGTGTATACTTTCTTTTGTTGAACCCTTTATATAGCATGTATATCTTGATGTTAAATCTATAAGTTATGCACCTCCCACGTGTTAAATATGTACATTGGTCTAAACATGTTTCCCCATTATGATGCCAGATAATTTGGCATGTCGTATGTCACTAAACCTTTGCGCAGCATCATAACATGGAGTATATAAAGTTGCAATTGAGACTCTCATATCCATTTCTAACCTAGGAGTACCATTCGGTGTAACATTCCTTACATTTATTTCACACTACCTGATATGAATGATTAATCTGCATCTCGTTTATATGAATCTAAGTCGAAATAGTGTTCGACAGAGGCAAAAAAACCCGAATCGAAGACGGTTTAATGCAACTTGAATATCCAATACTAATTCCACCGGATCAATTGCACGACAGATTAAAAGCCTGACACGAAATAACATAATCTTCGCATTAAATATACATGTGACACTTTGCCAGCGGTAACCACGCTCATGAAATGATACATTTGTCTACCACCACATATTTTTTCGCAATATTGCGGGTACTACTGTCTTAGTTGATATTAACAACTTCCGCTTTACAATACAAAACAGATTTGTCAGAAACTGTTCCCAACTTTCAAAGTCTTATCTTAAGAATTGTTGACCCAATACTAGGCATGTTTGAATTTATTTTATTGCATTTCTCATGGTGATTCCAAATATGATGATGAAATTCAATTATTTTGACTTTTTTGACACAATTTGTGAACTTTTCGAACTCTCGTCTGCAGGTGACTGCCGCGTAGAAAGGGTTAACATCCCAAACATAATACATTTATACAACTGCTACATTCTATGTTGAGAGAAGAAGATGCAGCTGACCAGGTGGTGAACATATCAACTATTCCGCTGTTTCAATTCCTAAATCAATGTCGATCGATCAATATTTATCTTTCGATTTTAGCCACTAGATGTTATCAGTATCAATAATGGACTCTTACTTTTATTGTTGTTGGGTAAATGACTACGGGAGTCATAAGTCATATAAACGATGAAACTTTATGTGATGCTTATGATTCGGTTCCTGACTGTACCACTGTCAATCACAAAATATAGAATAAAGTACCCTTGCTTGAAAATTACACATTTATTTCACTCAATATGACATGAATCCTAATCAGAAATGGTCAAATCTACGTGACAATCCTTGCCGCTTATAACTGTCTCTTGACGTATGCCCCGGATCATCGACCCCCATTTATATCTTGAAGTTAAAATCTAACACGTATTATAATGTATACCTCCCACGTGTTAAATTTTTACCAGGGGTGAAAATGTGTTAAACATTTCTTTCTCATATGCAAGCCAAATCGGAATGTCGGGGTTCACTAAATAATTGCGTAACAGAATACCGTATCATGGCAAATAACAGTTTGCAAGTTAGATTCTTATTTCCATTCCCAAAGGGACTACCATAAGGTTTAGTGTTTTTCGTACACTTAATTCACCCGACCTGATATGAATGTTTAACCCTCTTCTTACTGAGCCTTTTTCTAACACTATTTACTAAGGGACGGGGTGGTGTTTACCATCCCCCTAATTATTTAAATCCAAACGGAGATGTAGAATATGCTTATTTTGGTACCATGGTAATGCTAAAAGGTACAAACATCCCACACTTGACGTCACAATTATGTCATAAACATGGCCGAGTACAGTGAAATATAGGCCAAAAATAATTTTCGCCAAAAAAGTTCCAAATAACGGAATTTCACTAGGTTTTTGGCTTATAAGTGAGGGAAATGATGTTTCTAACATATACTATATGATTCAAGACATACTGTTTTTCCCCTTTAAATGGAGAGATTTTTTATATGGTAAGGTGGCACCGACCCCCCTACCCTCAATCTTGGATGGCTTTCCCTACCCCGGGTATGGTGGTACCCCAATGTTTCCCCATCAAAATGAGCTCAAAGGATGTAACGGATGTTGCGTTCTAGCGCCACCGGCGAAAATCATTAGGCTCCACATTAGTAGGATGAGGGTTAATATACATGTATATTCGTGTTTAGGAAAAACCGTCTCGAATATACATCTTAGTCGAATTGCTAGGTAAAAAGCCATGTTGAAGACGATATAGACATTTAATACAGATAACTCCAGATCAATTGCACCACAGACTTGAAGCCCGAAGCGAAATAACATAATCTTCACATATGTAGGTCTACATGTTACACTGTGCGTTTAGAAATCTATCTTATCAACTTCAGCTATATACCACCATATATATCACAAGTATTGTGTGCACTACTGTCTCGATGGAAATACGCATAACTTGAATTCAGGGTAAGTTTAAAATTTGATGTTAAGAAGGAACAAAAGTAACTTGGTATAGTGAATATATAGCCCCATCCATTTTGATGCTATAGGTAAATCTGATTAATTTCCCCACTTCAACTCTAGCCATTGTATGTTAACAGAACCGGGAATAATGAATGGCGATAGCCGCAATATTGCAGTGTCAATTGAAATATATATATGAATGACTATGGGAACTCTGTATGAATATAGAATTATATTAAACTTCATATCTAATGGCATTGCAATGGTTTGATTCTTGAAGTCATGCACTGTTAATCAATACGTCTGAGAGGGGTTAATCGTGCTCTCGTTTGCATTTTACATAAGGCTTGTAGCCTATACTTGATGTAACAACTGGCAATTTGCACATAATAGTATGTAGGTGAAGTAGTCGATATGCAGGTTAACGCCCGAACCGCATTTAAACCAAAATCCGATTACAACACATGCAGGGGGTTCGACCTTATATTGATAATAACGTAATAAAATTCCTATTTCCTGAGATTCGTGGTGACCACGTAGTGTCTTAACACTCTCCACGCGGCAGGCGGCTGCAAACGACATTCCAAAATGTTACAAAATGGTTAAAAAATGTCAAAATTATTGAATTTCATTACCATATTTAGAATCATCATGAGAAATGCATTGACATAAGTACAAACAAGCCTAGTATTGAGTCAGTAATCCTTGAGATAGACTTTGCAAATTGTGAAAGGTTTCTTAAAAATCTGTTTTGTGTATGGTACAAATAATAGCCGCGTGGAAAGTGTTAAGGCAGAAATGTATCAGATTGAGGTAAACGATTGCCACGTGAGAGCAATTAAATTAAACGTGGATCACAATAATATGATATAGACTCGGGACATTTACACCTTTGGGTATATGCATCATGTACATAAAGCGTACACATCTTGTGTAACTAGTGGGAGAGTGATCAAAATTGGTTAAGGATACCATATTTTGATGTCTGACACATTTCATTGGGTATATGTCCGTCAACTGACATGCTCACAGTGAATATTGAAATGTAACTAATGTGTTAAGCTACCGATTTTTGGTGGTTCTGACTATCCGGGTTTCCCTGTTATTTATGGATTTCTTTCGCACTTCGATGGGAAGATACTTACATTTATTTTCAACGCCATTAGTCATACTACCTATCACTTAGAGATTCCTATTCCGTGGATGTTATAAGAAGGATAATATTGAGAACCATTGCAACGTTGAAAAATTGTAATTTTTGAAGAAATAAATATGTTAAGATTGTTGATAAACACCATTGCATAAAGAAAATGAGAGATGTTGATGTTGCAAAATGTATTGCAAACCATAGTAAACAAGGTGTCGAATAGAGTGATGAAATGAAACAATTGTATGGTTGCCAATTGATACGACGCACCTGATAATGATGATGACAGCATGGAATTGTCTTATTCGAAAACCATAAGTAATCCACATTGCAATAGGTTTTTAACCATCCGTTCATTGATATCACTACTCTTTCTTAAATGTTAAAAACTGTGTATACTAGCATTTTAAATGAGTGGGTGAATTTGGTAATTATAAATTCTGATCTAAAACTTTGTGCTTGTTCTATCGTAGAAATTGCAAATAATTTATAGAAAAGTTACCACAAGTCTACACAAAATGTTCAAGTTTGAAGAAAATTGCATTTTCCAATTTCATTCCTTTCTTCTGCATGAAATATAATGCAAGTATTATACAAAATACTAATCTTGTCCGGAGCTCCCGGGATAGGAAAAATAGCTTAGGATTTAACAACATCTTGCACTCATTTTCTGATCCACACCACTAAATAGACCCCTATACTTTTTACATGTAAGGGGGTGTTACAAAACGTCGATTTACTCGTTTATAAAGCGACTGGATTTGTCAACTTTACATTTTTTCTTCAAGTTCATGATATTTGTGATCATTGAAGTACAACATTTATGTAGGGTTACCCTGAAAAACGTAAAAGTGATTTAATTACATTTGCCATTTCTTTCATTTGCATAAAAGGTAACGAAGGATAGAATATCAAATTTGAGATCTTGTTCGGAGCTCCCGGAAAAGGAAAAACAGATTATTTGTAACTAAATTCATATGCAGGAGTGAATAGGTTTTAAATCTAAGGAATCGCATTAACATAAAAGAACCGTTACAACTTATGTAAAGAAATGCGGTATCTCTCTTCCGTGGTCTATGATATTAGACATTAAAGAAGAATATTTACAGCACCCATCCAATTTTCCCGTTTTTAAAAATTCATTTCAACTCATAATCGTGTGACAACTTGTTATATTTTGATAATAACGGCTGTTTATAAAATTAGGGTTTGATATGAAATGGTTCAACTTAAATAAGAATTGGGAGTATATGCTATTGGATTGGGCTATTGTTTAAAACACTAATATGATAACATGATATTAGCCTTTGTTTGCCAAGTCTATGTTGTTGTATTTATCAAAATAGACAAATCATAAGACTGGCCGACGTGAATTTTGAAGTTTAATTTTTTAACACCACTATACGCACATTTTAAACTCTTAGATTTTCACACGTTACAGAAAAATTGATCATCGGATTACATGTCTAATCAGTATGTTAAGTTTGGGCACTCTCAACACCTTTGAGAGCGTTCATCTATCTTAGTTTTCCCGATTGTTTATTTATTTCAGCGCATGTCTGTCTGACACCGTCTGACAACTTTATATAATTATATGTATTGCTTGCCCAGGGATATATGTAGAATTTTCACCTTACCTCGTAAAAAAGCAATTCAACATCTTGTCAAAACATTTGGATCTATATCCTGACACGTGTCCTACCAATATCATGTTTTTGTGTTATGCCTTTTTGATTACTTTATCTCATCATGGTATGGTGGCATCTCTAAGTATCATGTTCATAGATTGCAATGTGCTTAACAAAAAGTCATCAGATTTATCCTGAACAAGGATTCCATGTATCATATTAACCATACAGATTTCCAAACATTGAACATATCGAATATCAGTACCAGGGCTGAGCAGCTTCGTTTAAACCACGATTTTAACATATTTAATGATACCTGTCCAAACTATATGAAAGATTACTTTATATAACTTTAAAGTGTCAAATGCATAGTTTAAAAAAAAAAGAAGGGGCAAATGCATAGTTGTGACAGGCTTATTCCCGTATTGGCCAATCAAACAAGAGATTTATTGTTTCTCAATAGCCGTGAACAAGTAATGATAATAATAAATAAATAATGCTTATTGTCAACATGAACTGGACTATTTCTCTGAGTGCTAAGTTATATCATTAATAAATAAACTTATTACCTATCCTGGTTTAGAGTTGTAGTCCACATACGGTATATCTTATAGAAACCCACACAATAATATTATTACAGCTGTTAAAAACAACTTATCTGACCAGGCTCGTAGTCATAATTGGTACGGTTGTTTTAGCTTTTGGTCTATTATTTCTTAGTGAAGTGCAGACAGTTTCCTTCATTTTTATGCCCGTGAGGTCTTTATTTACAAGCTCTTAACATAAAAAGATAATATACAATGTACATACACAAAAAACACAGCTTACATTTGACGTAACCACCACATCATAATGACCAGTGCTTTTATTGCTCACTATAATTGAATAAATTATTAACTTCAAACTTATTTTTGTTCTGAAAAGTATCTTGTACCCCCAATGTTTGCCATGAACTAAAATTACAGACGTTTGTACCCCAATGTTTGCTATCAACTAAAGTTACAGACGTTTGCTTGAAGCTCAAAGATATAAAAGGGGTGTTTAACTTTACTCAATGTTCACGCATTACAGAAAGGTGGAAGACGTAGACGTAGTACAATAACCGTTGTCTAGTCCCGGTGTTTTCCACGATCCCGCCAAAAACACTTCAAATAAACTTATTCTAAACATATACATACATACATACACTCCGGACCATGAACGATTGACCTCTTGAGCTAACAGTTACTCCGGACCATAAAAACGCACAAGCATGTGTCAAGTGCTTTAAATACTGGTCAATACACTACAGTGGCATACTCTATCTATACATCCATAAGTCCTTTAAGGTATACGCCAAGAGCCGTATAATATTATTGATATCGAGCGATGGGAATTTCAAATCCAAACAAATTCGGGTTGTATTTTGTGAATTAATAATGGTTTTACAATATTTCTTTAAGCTATGGTACGTACGATTAAATAACCGAGGTGTTTATTTGGAACATCATTCCTCTCCAGAGAGATAAGAATCAATGATTATGTCATTTCTGCTCCGACGACTGTATCATGACACGCCATGTTGGGGAGAGTGGATGTTTTACGGGTTAGTCACCTTACCTTACACCATTGATATCCCGGGTTCAAATCCGAGCAATGTCAAGGTATAAGTACAAATTCAGACTTCCCAGAGAGGTCCTAACCTTATCGGATCGTCGTTTTATGATAACAAGATACGCCGATACCTGAATATTTAGAAGAATACAAAGATGGCAAATCGTTCAACATTGACAAAGGATTCCTAATAAAAATGAATTTTACAAGGTATCAAATTACTAGATTTCGAGCTTCATGTCACCGATCAAATAAACGGGTTTTTTGTTGTTCCTTAAATAATACATGGGGTTTGCCCATGAAAAGCAATGTTTTATCGTTCAATAAATATGTAACAGTGTTTTGAGCAACCTTTAGTCGATGAAATAACTATCGATGTGCTCACTTAAGGATGCTTAGGGGAACATAATATGCAATCGCAGTTTTTTAATGATGAAGACAGCCAGCTGTCAACTGACTCAGAGATATAGATACGCCAATGAAAAGGATTACACACAGTCACCACGTTCACGATAAAACACTTCCAGCTTTTAAGGGCTTTTAGCATACAGCTCTTTATCACATCATTAGTGTAAATTATTGTGTTATTATACAGCATCTTAACGGTCTCTTCCACCTGAGGCAATGTTCAAATCCAACTGATGGCCCTGCAGAGTTTTTATGGCAAAAATCTGTGTAGACGTTTTGTTAATACAATGTGACTACAACACTAACGTGACTTACGTTATTATCACATGTCAATCATGAACCATAAAGACAAATAGATAGAGTTTAGTGAACTGGATTGCTTTTCTAGAGGCTAAAAAAGACAAAAACCATCCCGCAATAAAAGTTTGTTACCTTAAAGCATTTTAAGAAAAATAGTGTTCAGATGAATCTTAGATGGGAGACGTCTACTGATTAATCAGAGTTATATTTCACGATAACAAAGAATCAAAGACACGTCCAGTCCAACGGTGTAGATTAAATATAAAATGACATATTGAGCGCAAGGATTAATGAAACAATGCCGAAGGAGTCAAGTGAGAAACAACATTATTGTTATTGGTCTGTGTTGCCGATCGAAACGCAGGAAATGAAAAGAAAAGAAAAATCTTATTTGATTTGATTATTTGTTTTGTTTTTTATTTGTTTGAGGTCAAAACAAATGTCATATATCTATCAAATTTAATTGGAGAAATACCGCATATGAAACCACAGATGAATATTAGATGGGGACTATTTAAGAACCACTGCAAAACTAGTACGTACGGCTCATACGTATAAATGAATTGTACGTAAGACTTATACGATAGTCATCAAAATACTATGTTGCATCACTATGCGTACAAGCAATCTTTACTAAATTGAACTAAGACCAATGCAAATGTTTATATATTTTTCAGGAAATATTTGCAATGGTTAAGTTCAATGTTCATGTTGCTTTGGCGATTACCGTATAAGTTTTAAGTACAATTTACTTATACGTATGAGCCATGCGGACTAGTTCAGCCGTGTGGCCTTAATCACATAGTATAAATGTCCTGATATATCATCGTCACTTTCAAAGTGTTAACACTTTCCACGCGGCAGGCGTCTGCAGACGACATTCCAAAATGTCACAAAATGTTTCAAAAATCTCAACATTATTGATATAGTATTGGTACAGTGATTCTTGAGATAGACTATGAAAGTTGGGAAAGGTTTCTGAAAAATCTGTCTTGTATATGGTAAAAATAATAGCCGCATGGAAAGTGTTAACACATTAGCTTGAAATGTTTATATTACATTATTACAATAGACACCACAACGAGACTTATGACAATATACTAACTAGATACTTATCGTGCAACATTCTCATCGATTATGACAGAGAAAAAGAATATAAGACACATTGTTTATTGAATCAAATACATTTGGCCACAGTTGTCAGACTTTCTTACAAGAGCCGTGCTCCAATAATAAAGTTTATAACATGGTACGTTGCCAAAACAGTTTAACATGGCTGTCTCATAATTGTTACAAGTAGAACCGTAATACTGTCTTTTGATAATAATATACTAAGGCGACACTTATTGGACTTCTTCGAATATCACAATAAACAACAGAAAACAGAACATGACACACATCGTTGATAAAGTCAGAGAATACACCAAATCATTAAGAGAATGGACGTCGAAACTGTCTGAAACAGTAAGTTCAAATTTGGAATTTTTCTATGAAATTGTATTATTAATTTTCCTTGGATTCCTGATGAAATTATTCTCTGATTAAGAGAATGTTATTGTTAGAATAGCCGTATTACAACATTAACTTGACATTAGGTAAACAGTATCTAGGTTTTACTGCAATAAGAACAGCGAAGCTGTCTATTGACAGCACACTAACGAAACACAACATCTTGCAATCCCCTATTTGAATATTACATATAAAAGAACATGAAACACAATACTTCAGAGGCAGCTAATCAGTATTGTTGTCATTATTGTTTCGTTGTTTTGATCGGCTGTGTTGCCTGATAACAATTAATCGTCCGTTTAAACCTCGGAGATCAAATGAATATAAATGTCAGTTTCCAAAGCATTCCACTGAGTTTAGAAGAGATGATCCTTTTCGAGTGGGGTTCCACACCTACATTATATGCTAGTAAGACAAGATAAAGGCGATCGCTGATCTTTGTCGATACAAACATTATTTCTGATTTTTCTTGCTAATGTATTGATCTCACTGTAACGAAGGTTAAGCTTAAGTGAGAAGTTATATACGTAATCATCACATTTAGTAGTGTAGCCAACAATCCTACTGCTGCAGAAATTCGATATATTGCCGAAAATATGTGAATTAAGACAACAAACAAGGTTAATCATAATTCCAAAGTATAATACATCTTCCAAAAAATCTAACAATCCCTTACATTTCTTTGACGTTTCACATTCTATTGGGATGCTGTTGTAGGATGAAGTTGTGACGTTTTCTAGGGTATCTTAAAAGCTCCCCACAACCCGACACGGCGAGTAACCCCATTTCGGTGGGTTTAGGAACTTAATCAGTATCTTCAAACTAGTATTGAATAACAAACGGAGGACATTCCTGTTTTTGTAAAGCATACTGACCGAAAATATAAAGCAGAATTTGTTTTGGGAAGTATTAACTGTAACGAAAAATGCTGGTGAAGTGAGCATTATTCCGACGGCATTCAACAAAAGCTAGAAATAACTCAATGGAATATCTCTTACGTTATTTACATGTAACGTTCAATATCAATGCAGCATTTCTGCATTGTCATTTTTGATTAACTCAATGTTCACATAGATACCATTGTTTGTTGATAAAGTTCATATCATGCTCATTATTGACAATGCACTTTTACATAGCTATGTTGGAATGACATTCAAATAATGTTTGAATTAATTTTTTGTATCAAAGGACATTTATCCTCCGCCAATAGACAATAATAGCTGCGTTAGAATGACATTCCAACCATAATTGAAATATTCAAATAATCAATTAACATTCATCTTCTGGTATTAGAGACAATAAATAGTTATATTAAAATGACATTGAAATAATAATTATTATATTCAAATAATCAAATACCGTTCATCCTCTGCTATTAAAGACAATGTATAGCTGTATTGAAATGACAGGAAACATCTCTTTTGTTTGATTGGGTATAACAAATAGCAAGGTTGTCTTTTAAAATAATAACGCGACAGCATAGTGCATCGACATGATCAAGTCATCTTTGACTAGACCAAAGGAAACAATAATTATGATTAGCTTAACATTCCAGTAAGTTGGTTGCAATAACTGTAATTAAAAAACTCATTAACCAAGCGCGAACGGACATTTGAAGATGCCTCTGCTAGTCGATCATTTTGGTTTATATGGTAGGTATCAGACAAAATGTAAACACAAATATTGAATATCATTCGATTTATTTTAACCAGCTACTTACTCTGCTGAAAAGCCATCCACACTGAAGTCGTTATTACTAAAGCTCACTCTAAAATCTTTTATCTTTATATTATAAATCGTACCTTTTCGGAGATTACACAATATAGAAAGTTATGCTTAAGCATAAAGCTAAAGACTCGAGTTTTATTAAGTTTTATAACCTTTCACATTGTATAATGTTTGTGATTTACTGTAGCGCTAATGGTGGACATTGCCGACGGAAAGAGATCGGTGAAAGCATGAATAATTTATCCAGGTTGACGTTGACAGGACTGAACTGAAATGTTGTCAAACTGAGGTGTGCAAAGAGAGAGAGAAGAGAACTGAGAGAAATTGCAATCTTTTGGGAATGGGACGCAGATGGGTTATTAGCGGTTACTCTAACACGTAAAGTGACCGGGAGCATAGTTTTATTCATATCGATCTTAAAATAGATTTTCCTCTTTTGACCACCTATCAATCTCCGACACATTTAAGTTAAATGAAACTCTGAGTGGGAGCTTGACTATGGAATTATTCAAGGTAAAGAGTGAAGCTAATAGATTGCTGTTTGTAAAAAGGTCATAGTATTCAAATGAAATAGCCTCTTACAGGCCAAGATTATCGACAGCAGATATTGACGATCACTAGATATGCAAGCGAGTTGTTGCTACCCCTTATACATAGCTATGTTGGAATGACATTCAAATAATGTTTGAATTGATTTGTGTATCAAAGGACATTTATCCTCCGCCATTAGACAATAATAGCTGCGTTAGAATGACATTCAATCCATAATTGAACAATACCGTGCCTTCCAAATTTTAAATTCTGAATATGATGAAATATATCATGACAAACCAATTCCTCATCTGGTCAAACTCCCTCACTTCTATTGACAATTTATGAGGGTCATCTGGTGCTCTTGGCAATACATATCTTGCAGTAAATTGCAATGGAAGATTACATACGGTGCAGTAATAGACGTGTACCTTGTCTTTGACTAGAGGCAGACAAGGCGTCACGCCAGTGCAAATTGCTCCTAAAAGACATTTCAAGTCGTGATACTCCAAACATAATGTCATCGTCCAAACCTGTGTGTACCTTTAATGGCAAGCTCAATGTATAATCATTCGATAATCAAGTGTCCTGAAACGAATGTAAAGTAAACTACTTTGCCATCGGAAGTTGATACCTTGTTCTGACCTTTTAGGTCACCTATCAGAGAATCAGCGCCCAGATCATTTTCCCCGCGGTTTTAGGGTTTGGAGCTGGGCTTGGTTCTTGGCATTAGTCATTCTGCATTGGTTGCATCGGGTGAAGTTAGCGGCGAAAACCTACCCATCCCACCCATGTCGTTAAGGTGCTTTGGTGGTTATCATTGACTCAATTAGGGCAAGAATAATAAGTTACGTAATGCTATAGCTGGGTTTTGTTTGTTGCCATCCGGAGCCCGGGCTCATTTAAAGGTTGTAACCCCTTTCTTGAGAAGACAAGTTTGCTAGGCAGGGGGAGTCCGAGTTATAATTTTGTACTTGTAGCCTCTGGCAACCTGTTCCTGTGGTCGTAAGGCTTTTGGAAAACTATTATTTAAAAATAAAAATGAAATTAGAAAAGGGAAAATAATATAAAAGAAATAAAAAAATCGTTATCAACCCGCGGTAGTGGGTTTAGTTGCCATACAGGGCCCGGGCTCAATTTATTTTCCCGTGGTAAGACCGGCGGAGGCTGCTTAGTGGATTATGTTGCCATCCGGGGCCGGGCTTTAATTTATAAAAATGGACAATGCGGTCAAACTCACGGGAGTGGGTCCTGTTGCCAAGCCAAGTCCCGGGAAACTTTGCAGTGCCCTAATAGAAACACGATCTACGACTGTTAATCACAAAATATAAAATTAAGTACCCTAAAGCTTGAAACTTACACGTGTGTCCCGGATCATCGACAACCTTGCGTATATTTTGAAGTTAAAATCTAACGCGTAATATATACCTTCCACGTGTTAATTTATACCAGGGATAATTGTAAATCATCATGGATATGTATCTTATCTCCAAAGTACAAAAAAAAGGCCGATCCCCATTTGCACACCTCTGCCTGACTCTCTCAGAAAGTTTTTCTTAAATTTATACCAGGGATAAAAATGTGTTCGATATTTCTTTTTCATTGGATGCCAGCCAATTCGAAATATCGAAGTTCACTAAATAATTGCATAACGGCATATCATAGCCAATAACAGTTTGCAAGTTAGATTCTTATTTTCATCCCCAAAGGGACTACCATATAAGGCTTAGTATTTTTCGCACATTTAATTCACCCGACTTGATATATGAATATTTAATCTACATGTACATTCGTGCTTAGAAAAACCCGTCTCGTATATTAAGTAGTCGAATTGCTAGGTAAAAAGCCATGTTGAAGACGATATAGACATTTAATACAGACAACTCCAGATCAATTGTATCACAGACTTGAAGCCCGAGGAGAAATAACATAATCTTCACATAACATATAGGCCAACATGTTACACTGTGCGTTCAGAAATCCATTCGATTAACTACAGCTATATACCACAATATATACTACAAGTATTGTGTGCACTAAACTGCTGTCTCGGTGGAAATACGCATAACTCGATTTCAGGATAATTTTAAAATTTGATGTTAAGCAGAAGAAAAAAACCCTTGGTATGGTGAATATATGGTGACTGTTTAGCCCCTTCATTTTGATGCAATAGGTTAAGGCGATTAATTTTCCCACCTCAATTCTAGCCATTGTATGTTAACAGAACCGTGAATAATGGCGATACCCGCAATATTGCAGTTTCAATTGAAATACTTATCTGAATGACTGTGAGAGCTCTTAAGAACATAGAATCATATTAAACGTCATATCTAACGGCATTGCAATGGTTAGATTCTTGAAGTCATGCACTGTCAATCAATACGTCCGAGAGGGGTTCATCGTGCTCTCCTTTGCATTTTACACAAGGGTTGTTGCCTATTTAGTTGATGTAACAACTGGCAATTTGCACATAATAGTATGTAGGTGAAGTAGTCGATATGCCGATTAACGCCCGACCCGATTCCAACACATGCAGGATGTTCGACCTTATATTGATAGTAATCCTTTAATAAAGTCCTTATTTTTCGAGATTCGTGGTGACCACGTTGTGTCCCCAAGGCAGAAATAAATCAGTTTGAGGTAAACGTTTGCCACACGAGTGTAATTAAATTAAACATGAAAACATAGACTCAGGACATTTACGCCTCTGGGTATATATGCATCATGTATATAAAGCGTACTCCACTTGTGTAACTAGTGGAAACATTATACAAATAGACTTTAAGGAAACCATTATTAAACCCGACACACTTTCCTGGGTATATTTCCGCCAACTGACAAGCTGACAGAGAATTTTGTAGTGTAACCAAATGTGTTAAGCTACCGATTCTTGCAAAGTAGTTCTGAGTATCCGGTTTTCCCTGTTATTTATAGCTTTCTTTCGCAATTCGATGGGAAGATACTTACATTTATTTTTAATGCCATAAGTTATACCTCGTATCACTTTGATATTCCTATTCCGCAGATGCTATTACACGAAAAAATACAAATATTTTGGCACCATTATAACGTCAACAAATTGTAATTTTTGAAGAAATTAATGTTATGATTGTTGATACTAGGTATACATAAATAACGCAGATAAAAATGATAGCATAATAAAACCTAGAGACCACTGATTTTGCAAACTTTTTTTACAAACCATAGGACACGAGTTGTTGAGTAGAGTGATCCAATGAATCAATTGTATGTGTGCCAATTAATCTGACGTACCTGGCAATGATGATGACAGCATTGAATTACCTTATTAGAAATCTATAAGTAATCCACATTGCAATAGGTTTAAAAAAAAGAAGAAGAAGAAAAAAGAAGAAGTTTTTAGCCACCCGATCATGGATATCACTACTCTTCTTAAATGTTAAACTATAAACTAGCATTCAAGAGTGGGACAAATTTAGTAATTTCTTAAACTGTGTACTTGCTCTATCGTGGAATATGGATATATGGAAGTGTTACCACTAGTCTACACAAAATGTTCCAAGATTGTCATGTCATTCCTTTCTTCTGCATGAAATATAATGCAAGTATTAGAAAAAATGCTTAGCTTGTCCGGTGCTTCCGGGATAGGAAAAACGGTTTAGAGATTTAACAACATCTGCCATTCCTTTATTGCATGAAGTTTGTATTTACATAAATTATAGACCTTACAGAGATCTTTTTCGAAGGTCCCGTAATCATGATAATAGGAAAAACTGATTTATAATTTACCTATATTTGCCATTTCTTCAATTTGCATAAAATGTAACGAATGATAACATATCGAATTTGATATCTTGTCCAGAGCTTCCGGAAAAGAAAAAAACAAGATTATTGATTTTTAACTACATTCTATGCAGGAGGAGTGAAGTAAAGCGTCGCAACTAATGTCATTGTTAGAAAATGCGGTATCACGCTGTTGCCTATGATATAAGACATTAAAATAGCTTTTATTCATTTCAATTCATATCCTGACAATTTGACAACTTGATAAAAACGGCTGTTTAAAAAAAATAAGGATTCAATATGAAATGGTTCTATTTAATTAAAATTGGGAGTATATGCCATTGGATTGGGATATTGTTCAAAACACTAATATGAAAACGTGATACTAACCTTGCGTTTACCAAGTCTATGTTGTCGTGTTTATCAAAATAGACAAATCATAAGACTGTTTAATTTTTGAAAACCTATTAACTATACGCACATTTTAACCGCTTAGATTTCCACACGTTACTGAAAAATTGATCATCGGAATACATATTTAACCAGCATGTATGGATATCACAAGCTTGAGCAATCTCAACGCCTTTGAGAGCGTTCATCTATCATGATTTCCCTGATTGTTTAATCATTTCAGCGCATGTCTGTCTGGCACCGTCTGACAACTTGTTATAATTATATGAATTGCTCGCCCAGGGATATAATATGTAGACTTTTCACCTTGTCTTATCTCGTAGAAAAGCATTTCAACATCTGTCAAAACATTTGGATCTATATCCTGACACGTGTCCTACCAATATCATGTTTGATGCCTCGTATCGAATATGCGCATGCGCACCACTATGAAATAAACTGTCAAATGCATCGTAGGTGTAGAATTCTGAAAGGCCCGTTTGGGCTCAACAAACAAGATATTGATGGTTTCTCAATAGCCGTGAACTGAGAATAATAAATAATTAATGATTATTGTCAACACTGTATCACGCGTTCTGGGGATGTGGTTTCAGATCTAGTTCTTTGGAAACCAGTTCATGGCAAAAGAAATGCTGGACGACCGATGTTAAGCTATGTGGATATCCTATGTCATGACACTGGACAAACACCTGCTGAGATTAAGACATGCATGGACGATAGGAGTGTCTGGAGAGCCATCGTTGATGTCCGACAGATGTCGCCGGAGTGAGTGAGTGGGTGATTGTCAACATAAACTGGCCTATTTTTCTGAGTGCTAAGATATATATCATTAATAAATAAAATTATGACCTATCCTGATACAAAGATGTAGTCCATATTTATCTTAAAGAAACACACACATTAATAGTAAATAGTATTACAGCTGCTAAAAGTACTCATCTGACCAGGCTATGTTTTGTTTTTGTTTTTGTTTGTATATAAAGAGCAAATGTGAACAATAGCCCAACAAATATTAACAAGGTTAAGGAACTAGAGTGATTAGAAATTAAACTGGTAATCAATTGGTTCACTGCAACGCAGAAAATATGCACAATACAAGAAACATAAATGGGCACATAGAGAACAACATCAAATATATGAATAAAATATGTTGCCGTTCGAAGTCATAATTGGTACCACTGTTTAGCTATTGGTCTTTTATTTCTTAGTGAAGTGCAGGCAGCTTACATTTGACGTTACCACTACTCCATAATGACCAGTGCTTGAATTGCTCACCATAGTTGAATACATTGTAAACTTCAAACTTTTTTTGTTCTGAAAAGTATCCTGTACCCCAGTGTTTGATTTCAACTATAGTTGCAGAAGTTTGTTTGAAGCTCAAAGAAATAAAGGGTGTGTTTAACTCTAATGCCGGGACCCAATGTTTAGTCGTCACCCTACTTCCACAGCTACAGGGAAGGTGGAAGACCAACAGGGGTTTTGGACGTAGACGAGCGCAACTGGCGATAGTACAATACCAATTGTCAGTGTCTAGTCCTTGGTGTTTTCCACGATCTCGTCAAATACACTTCAAATATATAAGCTTATTCTAAACATATACATTTCATACATACACTTCGGACCATGAACGACTGACCTCACGAGTAAACAGTTACTCCGGACCATAAAAACGCACAAGCATTGTCAAGTGCTTTCAATACTGGTCAATACACTATTATAGTGGCATACTCTATCTATATATCCATAAGTCCTTTAAGGCAAACGCCAATAGCCAACCGTATGATATTATTGATATCAAGCGATAGGAATCTCATATCCAAACAAATTCGGGATGTATTTTGTTAATCAATAATGGTTTTACAATATTTTGGTAAGTTATGGTACGTACGATTAAATAACCGAGGTGTTTATTTGGAAGGTCATTCCTCTCCAGAGAGATAACAATCGATAAATATGTCATGTCTCCTCCTACGACTCATGTTATCTTGGGGAAAGTGGGTGTTTTACGGGTTAGTCACCTTGCATTTCACCACTAATATCCCGGGTTCAAATCCAAGCATTGTCAAGGTATAATTTCAAATCCAGACTCCCCAGAGAGGTCTTAACCATTATGGGATCGTAGTTTTATGATAACAAGATACGATACCTTAATCTTTAGAGAATACAAAGATGGCAAATCGTTCAACATTGACAAAGGATTCCGAATAAGAATGAAATTTACGGGGAAATTTACAAGGTATCAAATTACTTGATTTCGAGCTTAACGTCACCGATCAAATGTACTGTTGTTCCACCAAATACATGTAGAATTACATGGTAATTAACATGGGATTGAGATACACAATTCCATGTTAAGTATCATGCCAGAATATACTCTGGTAGTCTAGAATACAACAACATCTCATGTTAAAGGTTTATTCCGTTATAGCGCCCTCAACAGAATAAAGCGCAAGAATTTAGTTTAGGAATGTAGGATATCCAATATTTATTGTTTAAGATTGAGCCATCCTTGTTTTCAACTCCCCGACCACCAACCCCCTGAGGGTTTTAACATATACATGTACTTGTTCATGAATATCATTTCAGCGGAGGTAAAAAAAAGGATGGCTCAATTTTAAACAATATATATATTGATATCCTACATTCTTAAACTATTTTGTCAGTGTTTCTATAATCTGTCATACAAATTAACATGGAATATTGCATTCTAGACTACCAGATTATATTCTGGCATGATACTTAACATGGGATTGTGTATCTCAATTACATGTTAACTACCATGTAATTATACATGTATTGGAAAAGCAATGATTTATCGTTCAATAAATATCATTATGTAACAGTAATGTGAACAACCTTTCGTTGATAAAATAACTATCGATGTGCTCACACAGGGGAACATAATATTCAATCGAGGATCGCAGTTCTCTTTAATAATGAAGACAGCCAGCTGTCAACTGAATCAAAGTTATAGATACGCCCTTGAAAAGGATTGCACACAGTCACCACGATCACGATAAAACGCTTCCAGCTCTTTATCACATCTTTAGTGTAAATGATTGTGTTATTATACAGAATCTTAACGGTTTCCCCCAACTTAGGCAATGTATGGCCCTGCAGGGATTTTATGGCAAAAATATTTGTAGACGTTTTGTTAACACAATGTGACTACAATGCTAACGTGACGTACGTTATTATCACATGTCAATCATGAACTGAAAAGACAAATAGATAGAGTTTAATGAACCGGATTGCTTTTCTAGAGGCTAAATAAGACAAAAACCACCCCGCAATAAATGATTGTTACCTTGAAGCCTTTTAAGGGAATAGTGTTCAGACGAATCTTAGATGGGAGACGTCTGCTGCTTAATCAGAGTTATATTCCATTACAATAAAGAATCAAAGACACGTCCAGACCTACGGTGTAGAATTAGTTTAAAATGACATATTGTGCGCAAGGATTATTAAAGCAATGCCAAAGGAGTCAAGTGAGAAACAGCATTATTGTCATGTGTCTGTGTTGCCGATCGAAACGCAGGAAATCAAAAGAACAGAAACATCTTATTTGGTTAATTGTTTTGTTTTTTATTTGTTTGAGGTCAAAACAAATGTCATATCTATCAAAGTGAATTGTAGAAATACCGCATATAAATCCACAGATGAATCTTAGATGGGGACTGTTTGAGAACCACTGCAAAACTAGTACGTACGGCTCTTACGTATAAATGACTTGTACGTAAGACTTATACGATAGTCATGAAAATACTATGTTGCATCACTATACGTACAAGCAACTTTTACAAAATTGAACTGAGACCAATGCAAATGTTTCTATACTGCGATTTGCTTTGGCGATTACCGTATAAGTCTTATGTACAATTCACTTATACGTATGGGCCATGCGGACTAGTTCAGTCGTGTGGCCTTAATCACAGAGTATAAATGTCCTGATATATCACTTTCAAAGTGTTAACATTTTCCACGCGGCAGGCGTCTGCAGACGACATTCCAAAATGTCACAAAATGTTTCAAAAATCTCAACATTATTGATATAGTTAAGTATTGGTACCGTGATTCTTGAGATAGACTATGAAAGTTGGGAAAGGTTTCTGAAAAAATCTGTCTTGTATATGGTAAAAATAATAGCCGCATGGAAAGTGTTAACACATTAGCTTGAAATGTTTATATTACATTACAATAGAAACCACAACGAGACTTATGACAATATACTAACAAGATACTTATCGTGCAACATTCTCATCGATTATGACAGAAAAAAAGAATATAAGACACATTGTTTATTGAATCAAATACATTTGGCCACAGTTGTCAGACTTTATTACCAGAGCCGTGCTCCACCAATAAAGTTTACAACATGGTGCGTTGCCAAACTAGTTTAACATGGCTATCTCATAATTGTTACAAGTAGAACCGTAATACTGTCTTTTGATAATAATATACTAAGGCGACACTTATTGGACTTCTTCGAATAACACAATAAACAACAGAAAACAGAACATGACACACATCGTTGATAAAGTCAGAGAATACACCAAATCATTAAGAGAATGTTATTGTTAGAATAGCCGTATTACAACATTAACTTGACATTAGGTAAACAGTATCTAGGTTTTACTGCAATAAGAACAGCAAAGCTGTCTATTGACAGCACACTAACGAAACACAACATCTTGCAATCCCCTATTTCAATATTACATATAAAAGAACATGAAACACAATACTTCAGAGGCAGCCAATCAGTATTGTTGTCATTATTGTTTCGTTGTTTTGATCGGCTGTGTTGCCTGATAACAATTAATCGTCTGTTTAAACCTCGGAGATCAAATGAATATAAATGACAGTTTCCAAAGCATTCCACTGAGTTTAGAAGAGATGATCCTTTTCGAGTGGGGTTCCACACCTACATTATATGCTAGTAAGACAAGATAAAGGCGTTCGGTGATCTTTGTCGATACAAACATTATTTCTGATTTTTCTTGCTAATGTATTGATCTCACTGTAACGAAGGTTAAGCTTAAGTGAGAAGTTATATACGAAATCATCGCATTTAGTAGTGTAGCCAACAATCCTACTGATTTCTAAGTGCGGCCTTAGATATCACGAACTGCTGCAGAAATTCGATATATTGCCGAAAATATGTGAAATAAGACAACAAACAAGGTTAATCATAATTCCAAAGAATAATACATCTTCCAAAAAATCTTACAATCCCTTACATATCTGTGACGTTACACATTCTATTGGGATGCTGTTGTAGGATGAAGTTGTAACGTTATCTAGGGTAGCTTAAAAGCTCCCCACAACCCGACACGGCGAGAAACCCCATTTCGGTCGGTTTTAGGAACTTAATCAGTATCTTCAAACTAGTATTGAATTACAAACGGAGGACATTCCTGTTTTTGTAAAGCATACTGACCGAAAATGTAAAGCAGAATTTGTTTTGGGAAGTATTAATTGTAACGAAAAATGTTGGTGAAGTGAGCATTATTCCGACGGCATTCAACAAAAGCTAGAAGTAATTCAATGGAATATCTCTTACGATTTGTTAACATTATTTTCATGTAACGTTCAATATCAATACAGCATTTCTGCATTGTCATTTTTGATTAACTCAATGTTCACACAGATACCATTGATTGTTGATAAAGTTCGTATTATGCTATTATTGAAAATGCACTTATACATACCTATGTTGGAATGCCATTCAAATAATATTTGAAATATTAAAATCATCAAAGGACATTCCTCCGCCATTATAGACAATTAATAGCTGCGTTAGAATGACATTCCAACCATAATTGACTTATTCAAATAATCATTAACATTTATCTTCTGCTATTATAGACAATAAATAGCTATATTAAAATGACATTCAAATAATAATCTAAATATTCAAATAATCAAATACAGTTCATCCTCTGCAATTATAGACAATGTATAGATAGCTGTTATGAAATGACAGGAAACATCTCGTTTGTTTCATTGGGTATAACAAATAGCAAGGCTGTCTTTTAAATTAATAACGCGACAGCATAGTGCATCGACATGATCAAGTCATCTTTGACTAGACCAAAGGAAACAATATGATTAGCTTAAAATTCCGGTAAGCTTGTTGCAATAACTATAATTAAAAAAAAAAAAATACGCGCGAACGGACAAGATGTCTCTGTTAGTCGATAATTTTGGTTAATACGTACCAGACAAAATGTTAACAAAATATTGAATATCATTCGATTTATTTGGACCAGCTACTTACTCTATAAACCATCAACATGACACTGAAGTCGTTATTACTAAAGCTCACTCTAAATTCTTTTATCTTCATATTGTAAATCGTATCTTTTCGGAGATTGCACAATATAGAAAGTTATGCTTAAGCATAGAGCTAAAGACTCGAGTTATTAAGTTTTATAACCTTTCACATTGTATAATGTTTGTGATTTACTGCAGCGCTAATGGTGGACATTGCCGACGGAAAGAGATCGGTGAAAGCATGAATAATTTATCCAGGTTGACGTTGACAGGACTAAAATGAAATGTTGTCAAACTGAGGTGTGCAAAGAGAGAGAGAAGAGAACTGAGAGAAATTGCAATCTCTTGGGAATGGGACGCAGATGGGTTATCAGCGGTTACTCTAACACGTAAAGTGACCGGGAGCATAGTTTTATTCATATCGATCTTAAAATAGATTTTCCTCTTTTGACCACCTATCAATCTCCGACACATTTAAGTTAAATGAAACTCTGAGTGGGAGCTTGACTATGGAATTATTCAAGGTAAAGAGTGAAGCTAAAAGATTGCTGTTTGTAAAAAGGTCATAGTATTCAAATGAAATAGCCTCTTACAGGCCAAGATTATCAACAGCGAATATTGACGATCACTAGATATGCAAGCGAGTTGTTACTACCCCCTAATTTTAAATAATGACAAGTTAATTAATTTACAAATCACTGAAACAACATTGTATTGATTCTGATGTGACAAGGAGAATCACCAATACAGATATTTATGTATTAACCCTAACCTTTCCAGGCACTACGATTCACTACGGTCAAAACAATCTCCACGCGCATGCTTCAGCATTAATTAGATGACGTCATCGTCCGAGACTTTTAAAATGAGATTCCTATTTCTTCCCAAACGATGGATTATTATTCCTTACAATTTTCGCCGTACATGATATGAAAGTTTAATCCACATTCGTGTTTAGGAACCTGGAACTCGTACAGGTATACGTAATATATCTAAGTCAAAATTGTATCGCAACCTTACTTTAAGACGATTGCACCATGGACTAATAACTCGGCTTATACATAATCTTCGAACTAAATATACATATAACAATTCACCTTAAAAGAGTTCCCTATCATGAACAATACAACCTACAGATTCTGCATTATTACGCCTACTTCTAAGGTTATTGGAGACTTGCAAAAACTCCATTTAATTTTTATAACGAAAAACAAAAAAGTCACTTGGCAAGTGGTGAATGTATGTTAACCATCGAATATCATCAATGAATAGAATAATGGAATGTAAATGTATAAACCTCAGTTTCTATGGCCTTTGCACGTAAGGCTAACGGTTCGATTCTGGACTGTAGGCATCAAAAGTTAATTTTTGTATTACAAACTTAAAAACAAATCTCAGCTATCTCCACATAAAACAATACCGTGTTTTCCAATTTTTAAATTCTGAATAAATGAAATATATCATGACGAACCAATTCCTCATCTGGTCAAACTCCCTCACTTCTATTTACAATTTGTGAGGGTCATCTGGTGCTCTTAGCAATACATATCTTGCAATAAATTGCAATGGAAGATTACATACGGTGCAGTAATATATGTGCACCTTGTCTTTGACCAGAGGCAGACAAGGCGTCACGCCAGTGCAAATTGCTCCTAAAAGGCATTTCAAGTCGTGATACGCCAAACTCAATGTCATCGTCCAAACATGTGGGTACCTTTAATAGCAAGCTCAATGTATAATCATTCGATAATCAGGTTTCCTGAAACGACTGTAAAGTAAACTACTTTGCCATCGGAAGTTGATACCTTGTTTTGACCTTTCAGGTCACCTATCAGCGAATCAGTGCCCAGATCATTTTCCGCGCGGTTTTAGGGTTTGGAGATAGGCTTGGTTCTTGGCTTCAGTCATTCTGCATTTTGGTTGAATCGGGTGAAGTTAGTGGCGAAAATCCACCCATCCCATCCAAGTCGTTATTAAGGTGCTTTGGTGGTTATCATTGACTCAATTAAGGCCAGAATAATAAGTTACGTGCTATAGCACTTACGGTTGTGGGTTTTGTTTGTTGCCATCCGGGGACCGGGCTCATTTAAAGGTGGTGACCCCTTTCTTGAGAAGACAAGTTTGCTAGGCAGGGGGGGGGGGGGGGGGGGGGGGGGGAGTACGAATTATAATTTGGTACTTGTGGCCTCTAACGACCTGTTCCGGTGGTCAGGCCGGCGTAGGGCTTTTGGAAAACTATTTTTTTTAAATAAAAATGAAATTAGAAAAGTGGAAAAAATATAAAAGAAATAAAAAATCGTTATCAACCCGCGGTAGTGGGTTCAGTTGCCATCCGGACCTGGGCTCAATGTATTATCCCGTGGTCAGACCGGCGGAAGGCTGCTCTTTGGGTTCTGTTGCCATCCGGGGCCAGGCTCTAATTTATACAAATGGACAATGCGGTCACACTCATGGGAGGGGCTCCCGGGCAACTTTGCAGTGCCCCAATAGAAACACGCTCTACGACTGTAAATCACAAAATATAAAATTAAGCTTGAAACTTACACGTGTGCCCCGGATCATCGACAACCTTCCGTATGTTTTGCAGTTAAAATTTAACGCGTAATATATACCTTCTACGTGTTAATTTATACCAAGGATAATTTCAAATCTTCTAATCATGTATCTTATCTCCAAAGTACAAAAAAGATTGGCCGACCCCCATCTGCACACCTCTGCCTGACTCGCTCAGAAAGTTCTTCTTAAATTTATACCAGGGATAAAAATGTGTTAAATATTTCTTTTTTCATTGGATGCCAGCCAATTCGAAATATCGAAGTTCACTAAATAATTGCATAACAGCATATCATAGCAAATAACAGTTTGCAAGTTAGATTCTTATTTCCATCCCCAAAGGGACTACCATAAGGCTTAGTATTTTTCGCACATTTAATTCACCCGACTTGATATATGAATATTTAATCTACATGTACATTCGTGCTTAGAAAAACCCGTCTCGTATATAAGTGGTCAAATTGCTAGGTAAAAAGCCACGTTGAAGACGATATAGACATTTAATACAGACAACTCCAGATCAATTGTATCACAGACTTGAAGCCCGAAGCGAAATAACATAATCTTCACATTACGTATAGGCCAACATGTTACACTGTGCGTTCAGAAATCCATTCGATTAACTACAGCTATATACCACAAGATATACTACAAGTATTGTGTGCACTAAACTGCTGTCTCGGTGGAAATACGCATAACTCGATTTCAGGATAATTTTAGAATTTGATGTTAAGCAGAAGAAAAAACCCTTGGTATGGTGAATATATGGTGACTGTACAGCCCCATCATTTTGATGCCATAGGTTAAGGCGATTTATTTTCCCACCTCAATTCTAGCCATTGTATGTTAACAGAACCGTGGATAATTGCGATACCCGCAATATTGCAGTTTCAATTAAAATACTTATTTGAATGACTGTGAGAGCTCTGTAAGAATATAGAATCATATTAAACGTCATATCTAACGGCATTGCAATGGTTAGATTCTTGAAGTCATGCACTGTTAATCAATACGTCTGAGAGGGGTTCATTGTGCTCTCTTTTGCATTTTACACAAGGGTTGTTGCCTATTTACTTGATGTAACAACTGGCAATTTGCACATAATAGTATGTAGGTGAAGTAGTCGATATGCCGATTAACGCCCGGCCCGATTCCAACACATGCTTTCAGGATAATTTTAAAATTTGATGTTAAGCAGAAGAAAAAACCCTTGGTATGGTGAATATATGGTGACTGTTTAGCCCCTTCATTTTGATGCCATAAGTTAAGGCGATTAATTTTCCCACCTCAATTCTAGCCATTGTATGTTAAGGCGGTCGATCCTGTAATACCAGGAGCGGAGTGCCCATCTCTCTTTCAAAGCGATAGGGCCAGACTCACTCCTTTTCATAATGTTGCTGTGTGGGGCTCGCTACACCTCCTCCACAGCGAGTCTGTTACCTTCCCAGCACTGAAGAATGCCGGTACCCATTTAAATACACCTGGGTAGAGAGGAGTAATTGCGGTAAAGTGCCTAGTGCCTAGATTCTTGAAGTCATGCCCTGTTAATCGATACGTCCGAGAGGGGTTAATCGTGCTCTCCTTTGCATTTTACACAAGGGTTGTTGCCTATTTACTTGATGTAACAACTGGCAATTTGCACATAATAGTATGTAGGTGAAGTAGGCGATATGCCGATTAACGCCCGAACCGCTTTTAAACCAAGACCCGATTCCAACACATTCAGGATGTTCGACCGTATATTGATAGTAATCCAATAATAAAGTCCTTATTTTTCGAGATTCGTGGTGACCACGTTGTGTCCCCAAGGCAGAAATAAATCAGTTTGAGGTAAACGTTTGCCACACGAGTGTAATTAAATTAAACATGAAAACATAGACTCAGGACATTTACACCTCTGGGTATATGCATCATGTATATAAAGCGTACTCCACTTGTGTAACTAGTGGAAACATTATACAAATAGACTTTAAGGAAACCATTATTAAACCCGACACACTTTCCTGGGTATATTTCCGCCAACTGACAAGCTAACAGAGAATATTGGAGCGTAACCAATGAGTTAAGCTACCGATTTTTGCAAAGTAGTTCTGAGTATCCGGTTTTCCCTGTTATTTATAACTTTCTTTCGCACTTCGATGGGAAGATACTTATTTTCAATGCCATTAGTTATACCTCGTATCACTTTGAGATTCCTATTCCGCAGATGATATTACATGAAAAATACAAATACTTGGCACCATTATAACGGCAACAAATTGTAATTTTTGAAGAAATTAATGTTATGATTGTTGATACAAGGTGTTCATAAATAACGCAGATAAAAATCATAGCATAATAAAACTTAGAGACCACTGATGTTGCAAACTTTTTTTACAAACCATAGGAAACGAGTTGTCAAGTAGAGTGATCAAATGAAACAATTGTATGGTTGCCAATTGATCTGACGCACCTGGCAATGATGATGACAGCATGGAATTACCTTATTAGAAATCCATAAGTAATCCACATTGCAAAAGGTTTTTAGCCACCCGGTCACGGATATCACTACTCATTCTTAAATGTTAAACTATAAACTAGCATTTAAGAGTGGGACAAATTTAGTAATTATCTTAAACTGTGTACTTGTTCTATCGTAGATTATGGATATATGGGAGAGTTACCACAAGTCTACACAAAATGTTCCAAGATTGTCATGTCATTCCTTTCTTCTGCATGGAATATAATGCAAGTATTAGAAAAAAATACTTAGCTTGTCCGGTGCTTCCGTGATACGAAAAACGGTTTAGAGATTTAACAACATCTGTCATTCCTTTATTGCATGAAGTTTGTATTGACATAAATTTAAACACTCTTTATAGTGTTGAGCCAATCAGAAAGCAAGAAGCTAAAATACGCGGAGTGCATTGAAAGTGTCTAATGCACCCTGCGTGCGCGTTGTTTAATGTGCGCACGACGCGCTTTGTTTTAATTCGTTGTCCAGTTACCGCGGGCTCGCCGATTTTCACTGCGGGTGTTAGCAAACTTGTTAACATGTTTTTATTCGTTATTACATAGATCAAAATTATCCTCAAATAGTGAATTTTGATTTGTATTGTGTCGTGTATGAATTAGGTCAATACATGCATATGTTTTGTTTCTCGAAAAAAATAGACAAATCAATGCATTTGCGCCAATGTTGATATGCTCAAAATAGCATTCCCCCTGCGGGGTCGTGCCATTATTCACACATCAGCATCAGCGCGCGTTCATTGATGTGTCTAATTTCTTTTGAAACAACACATACACATTTATTGACCTATAATTATAGACCTTACAGAGATTTTTTTCGGAGCTCCCGAAATCATGATAATAGGAAAAAATGATATGTAATTTAACTATATTTGCCACTTCTTCAATTTGCATAAAATGTAACGAATGATAAAATATCGAATTTGATATCTTGTCCGGAGCTTCCAGAAAAGAAAAAACAAGGTTATTGATTTTTAACTACATTCTATGCAGGAGGAGTGAGCTAAAGCTTCGCAACTAATGTCAATGTCAGAAAATGCGGTATCACGCTGTTGCCTATGATATAAGACATTAAATTATCTTTTATTTATTTCAACTCATATCCTGACAACTTGACAACTTGATAAAAACGGCTGTTTATAAAATAAAGATTCAATATGAAATGGTTCTATTTAATTATAATTGATAGTATATGCCATTGAATTGGGATATTGTTCAAAACACTTATATGAAAACATGATATTAACCTTGCGTTTACCAAGTCTATGTTGTTGTGTTTATCAAAATAATCAAATCATAAGACTGTTTAATTTTTGAAAACCTATTATCTATACGCACATTTTAACCGCTTAGATTTCCACACGTTACTGAAAAATTGATCATCGGAATACATATTTAACTAGTGTGTATGGATATCACAAGCTTGGGCAATCTCAACGCCTTTGAGAGCGTTTGTGACACGCCTATAGAGTCTTTTTACTCCTATAGAGTCCACACAGCATTCGTCTCGCATTCTGTGGGGTTGGGTTAGCGCCCTCAACTAGTTTAAGATTGTAGGATATCCAGTTTAAGCTTGTGCCATCCTTGTTTTTACCTCCCCGACCACCAACCCCCTGAGTGTTTTGGCATACAATTATGTATCAATATGATTTCCAAGGTGTCTAATCTAAAATACGTATACTGTACGTATTTTATATTTGTACGTAATCTTAAACTAGTGTTATTGAGATTTATTCCGTTGAGGGCGCTAACGGAATAAATCTAATCTGTGCTGTGTGGACTCTATAGGAGTAAAAAGACTCTATAGGCGTGTCACAAGCGTTCATCTATCATGGTTTTCCTGATTGTTTAATCATTTCAGCGCATGTCTGTCTGGCACCGTCTGACAACTTGTTATACTTATTTGAATTGCTCGCCCAGGGATATAATATGTAGACTTTTCACCTTGTCTTATCTCGTAGAAAAGTATTTCAACATCTGTCAAAACATTTGGATCTATATCCTGACACGTGTCCTACCAATATCATGTTTGATGCCTCGTATCGAATATGCGCATGCGCACCACTATGAAATACACTGTCAAATGCATCGTAGGTGTAGAATTCTGAAAGGCCCGTATGGCTCAACAAATAAGATATTGATGGTTTCTCAATGGCCGTGAACTGAGAATAATACATAAATAATGATTATCGTCAAAACTGTGTCAGACGTTCTGGGGATGTGGTTTCAGATCTAGTTCTTTGGAAACCAGTTCATGGCAAAAGAAATACTGGACGACCGATGTTAAGCTATGTGGATATCCTATGTCAGGACATTGGACAAACACCTGCTGAGATTAAGACATGCATGGACGATAGGAGTGTCTGGAGAGCCATCGTTGATGTCCGACAGATGTCGCCGGAGTGAGTGAGTGGGTGATTGTCAACATAAACTGGCCTATTTTTCTGAGTGCTAAGATATATATCATTAATAAATAAAATTATGACCTATCCTGGTACAAAGATGTAGTCCATATTTATCTTAAAGAAACACACACATTAATAGTATTACAGCTGCTAAAAGTACTCATCTGATCAGGCTATGTTTTGTTTTTGTTTTTGTTTGTATATAAAGAGCAAATGTGAACAATAGCCCAACAAACATTAACAAGGTTAAGGAACTAGAGTGATTAGAAATTAAACTGGTAATCAATTGGTTCACTGCAACTCAGAAAATATGCATAATACAAGAAACATAAATGGGCACATAGAGAACAACATCAAATATATGAATAAAATATGTTGCCGTTCGAAGTCATAATTGGTACCACTGTTTAGCTATTGGTCTTTTATTTCTTAGTGAAGTACATGCAGCTTACATTTGACGTTACCACCACTCCATAATGACCAGTGCTTGAAATGCTCACCATAGTTGAATACATTGTAAACTTCAAACTTTTTTTGTTCTGAAAAGTATCCTGTACCCCAATGTTTGATTTCAACTATAGTTGCAGAAGTTTGTTTGAAGCGCAAAGAAATAAAGGGGGTGTTTAACTCTAATGCCGGGACCCAATGTTTAGTCGTCACCCTACTTCCACAGCTACAGGGAAGGTGGAAGACCAACAGGGGCTTTGGACGTAGACGAGCGCAACTGGCGATAGTACAATACCAATTGTCAGTGTCTAGTCCTTGGTGTTTTCCACGATCTCGTCAAATACACTTCAAATATATAAGCTTATTCTAAACATACATTTCATACATACACTTCGGACCATGAACGACTGACCTCACGAGTAGACAGATACTCCGGACCATAAAAACGCACAAGCATTGTCAAGTGCTTTCAATACTGGTCAATACACTATTATAGTGGCATACTCTATCTATACATCCATAAGTCCTTTAAGGCAAACGCCAAGAGCCAACCGTATGATATTATTGATATCAAGCGACAGGAATCTCATATCCAAACAAATTCGGGATGTATTTTGTGAATCAATAATGGTTTTACAATATTTAGGTAAGTTATGGTACGTACGATTAAATAACCGAGGTGTTTATTTGGAAGGTCATTCCTCTCCAGAGAGATAACAATCGATAATTATGTCATGTCTCCTCCTACGACTCATGTTATCTTGGGGAAAGTGGGTGTTTTACGGGTTAGTCACCTTGCCTTACGCCACTAATATCCTGGGTTCAAATCCAAGCATTGTCAAGGTATAATTTCAAATCCAGACTCCCCAGAGAGGTTTTAACCTTATGGGATCGTTTTATGATCACAAGATACGATACCTGTATCTTTGGAGAATACAAAGATGACAAATCGTTCAACATTGACAAAGGATTCCGAATAAAAATGAAATTTACAAGGTATCAAATTACTTGATTTCGAGCTTCGCGTCACCGATCAAATGTACTGTTGTTCCACCCAATACATGTAGAATAACATGGTAGTTAAAAATGGGATTAAGTATCATGCCAGAATATACTCTGGTAGTCTAGAATACAACATCCCATGTTAAAGGTTTATTCCGTTATAGCGCCCTCAACGGAATAAAGCGCAATAATTTAGTTTAGAAATGTAGGATATCCAATATTTGTTGTTTAAGATTGAGCCATCCTTGTTTTCAACTCCCCGACCACAAACCCATGAGGGTTTTAACATATACTTGATCATGAATATCATTTCAGCGGAGGTAAAAAAAGGATGGCTCAAATTTAAACAATATATGGATATCCTACATTCTTAAACTATTTTGTCAGTGTTTCTATAATCTGTCATACAAATTAACATGGGATATTGTATTCTAGACTACCAGATTATATTTTGGTATGATACTTAACATGGGATTGTGTATCTCAATCACATGTTAACTACCATGTAATTATACATGTATTGGAAAAGCAATGATTTATCGTTCAATAAATATCATTATGTAACAGTAATGTGAACAACCTTTCGTTGATAAAATAACTATCGATGTGCTCACACAGGGGAACATAATATTCAATCGAGGATCGCAGTTCTCTTTAATAATGAAGACAGCCAGCTGTCAACTGAATCAAAGTTATAGATACGCCCTTGAAAAGGATTGCACACAGTCACCACGATCATGATAAAACGCTTCCAGATTTTAAGGGCTTTTAACATACAGCTCTTTATCACATCTTTAGTGTAAATGATTGTGTTATTATACAGAATCTTAACGGTTTCCCCCAACTTAGGCAATGTACAAATCCAACTAATGGCCCTGCAGGGATTTTATGGCAAAAATCTGTGTAGACGTTTTGTTAACACAATGTGACTACAATACTAACGTGACTTACGTTATTATCACATGTCAATCATGAACTGAAAAGACAAATAGATAGAGTTTAATGAACCGGATTGCTTTAGAGGCTAAATAAGACAAAAAACCACCCGCAATAAATGATTGTTACCTTGAAGCCTTTTAAGGGCATTGTGTTCAGATGAATCTTAGATGGGAGACGTCTACTGCTTAATCAGAGTTATATTTCATGACAACAAAGAATCAAAGACACGTCCAGACATATTGCGCGCAAGGATTATTGAAGCAATGCCGAAGGAGTCAAGTGAGAAACAGCATTATTGTCATATGTCTGTGTTGCCGATCGAAACGCAGGAAATCAAAAGAAAAGAAACATCTTATTTGGTTATTTTAATTTTAGTTTTATTTGTTTGAGGTAAAAACAAATGTCATATATCTATCAAAGTTAAATGAATCTAAGATGGGGGGGGGGGGGGGGGGGGGGGGACTGTTTAAGAAGCACTGCGAAATAGTACGTATAACTCATACGTATAAGTGACTCATACGTAAGACTTATACGATAGTCATCAAAATACTTTGTTGCACCACTATACGTACAAGCAACTTTTACAAAATTGAACTGAGACCAATGCAAATGTTTCTATATTTTTAACGAAATAATTGCAATGGTTTAGTTCAATGTTCATGTTGCTTGTACGAAAAGTATTGCAAACTATTGCTCTGGCGATTACCGTATAAGTCTTTACGTACAAGTGATTTATACGTATGAGCGATGCGGACTAGTTCTGCAGTGTGGCCTATAATCACAGAGTTATACTGTAGTATTGTAATACTAATATAGTTTAATCATAGAGTTATACTATATGTATTAATACAATACTATCGTTAAACGTGAACCACACACGCTCTTATACTTTAATAACTGTTATGATTATTGTTCCTTGGAAGATCAGATTAGATTTTGTCTTCAAGGAAGTTACAAAAATGCACATTATTTTAAACAAGGGATGCTACCTTTTGCAATCAACGTTTCGGATTGGATAGTTTTCAAGCTAAATCTTACCACTTAACCCCTGAAGGTCCGAAAAGGTGCCTCACCGTGAACGCTATTAACCACAACGGTCCGTAAAATTGCCCACGCTGAAATCTCTATAATAACCCTAAATGTCCGAAAACGTGACTAGTCCCATGAATTGTTTGTAGAATGGTGTCAGTCGAACCACATGATAAACTTATAAGTGTATTAATTAAACATGTAACATACCCGAAAAAGCAACATTACGGTGTGCATAAAAATACCTTAAATATGTTATTATTATTCAACAATTACGATTGCAGAGGATTATGTTATATATGCCTGTTTTCATTACTGCAACGTTAACCTTTATTTTGATCTATCCGGCACGCACACAAATCTCATTTACATTATTTTATATTGTATTCAAAATAGGAACAACATTCCTTCGTCGCCATTCCTGATTGAATTAGAGAAGTTCGTGCAGATATCATAATAGAAATAAAACACGAATTGTTGGTTTTAAGGTTTGCTGTCTCAACACTTTCGACGCGGCTATTGGTTTACCAAATACAGAACAGAAATTTCAGAAACCTTTCCCAAATGTCAAAGTTTACCTCAAGGATACTGGAATAATACTACATGTAGGCATGATTATACTTATTATAATGCATTTCTCAGGATGATTCCAAACATGGTAATGAAATTAAATAATTTTGACATTTTTTAAACATTTTGTGAAATTTTGGAATGACGTCTGCAGATGCCTACCGTGTGGAAAGTGTTAACAATAAGCTTGAAATTGTTTATAAATTATTACATTATAATATAAACCACAGGCTTATGATAAAATACAACAAGGTACTTATCGTGTAACATTATCTTCAATTATGACAGAAAAAAGAATATAAGACACATTTTGATTGAATTCGAAAAGTTCGTGCAGATATCATAATATAAATAAAACACGAGTTGGTGGTTTTAAGTACAAATCCAGACTTCCCAGAGAGGTCGTAACCTTTTCGGATCGTCGTTTTATGATAGCAAGATACGATACCTGAATTTTTGGAGAATAAAAAGATGGCAAATCGTTCAACATTGACATAGGGTTCCGAATAAAAATAAAATTTACAATGCATCAAATTACTAGTTTTTGAACTTCACACTACCGATCAAATGTACTGTTGTTCTTGGTTCATTAGATAACACATGGGGTTTACCCAAGAAAAGCCCCGTTTTCTCGTTCAATTAATATCATTATGTAACAGTAATTTGAACAACCTTTCGTCGATGAAATAACTATCGATGTGCTCACTCGCAATTCTCTTTAATGATGAAGACAGGCTTAGACAGCCAGCTGTCAACTGAACCAAAGATATAGATACGCCCTTGAAAAGAATTACACACAGTCACAACGATCATGATAAAACGCTTCTAGCTTTTAGCATACAGCTCGTTATCACATCATTAGTGTTATTATGCAGATATAATCTTAACGGTCTCTTCTACCTGAGGCAATGTGCAAATCCATCTGATGACAAAAATCTGTGTAGACGTTTTGTTAATACAATGTGAGTACAATACTAACGTGACTTACCATCCGTCAATCATGAACTATAAAGGCAATAGATAGAGTTTAGTGAACCGGATGCTTTTCCAAAGGCGAAAAATGACAAAAACAACTCCGAAATAAATGTTTGTTACCTTGAAGCCTTTTAAGGGCATTGTGTTCAGATGAATCTTAGATGGGAGACGTCTGCTGCTTAATCAGAGTTATATTTCATGACAACAAAGAATCAAAGACACGTCCAGACCTACGGTGTAGATTTAGTTTAAAACGACATCTTGCGCGCAAGGATTTTTGAAGCAATGCCGAAGGAGTCAAGTGAAAAACAACATTATTTGTCTGTGTTACCGATCGAAACGTAGAAAAAGAAAAGAAAATACGCATCTGATTTGATTATTATTATTATTTTTTTATTTGTTCAGAAATCTCTCCCAACTTTCCAAGTGTTAACACTTTCCACGCGGCAAGCGTCTGCAGACGACATTCCAAAATGTCACAAAATGTTTCAAAAATGATAACATTATTGATTTTCATTACTATATTTGGAATCACCGTGAGAAATGCATTTATAGAAGTATACACATGCCTAGTATTGGTACAGTAATTCTTGAGATAGACTTTGAAAGTTGGGAAAGGTTCTGAAAAAATCTGTCTTGTATATTATGGTAAAACCAATAGCCGCATGGAAAGTGTTAACACATTAGCTTGAAATTGTTTATATTACGTTACAATAGAAACCACAACGAGACTTATGATAATATACTAACAAGATACTTATCGTGCAACATTCTCATCGATTATGACCGGGATTATGCCAGAAAAAAAGAATATAAGACACATTGTTAATGGAATCAAATACATTTGGCCACAGTTGACAGACAAGAGCCGTGCTCCTATAATAAAGTTTACAACAAGGTACGTTGCCAAATTAGTTTAACATGGCTGTCTCATGTTTGTTACAGGTAGAAACGGTAATACTGTCTTTTGATAATAATATACTAAGGCGACACTTATTCTACTACGACCTCTTCGAATATCACAAAAAACAACAGAAAACAGAAGATGAAACACATTGTTGATAGAGTGAGAGAATAAACCAAATCATTGATAGAATGTTAGATAAGCCGTATAACAACATTAACTTGACATTAGGTAAACAGTATCTGTGTGATATTGCAACGCAATAAGAACAGCAAAGCTGTCTATTGACAGCATACTAACGAAACACAACATCGCGCAATCCCCTATTTGAATATTACATTACGTTACATGTACATTATTTGTATTACATTACAAAAGAACATGAAACACAATATTTCAGAGGCAGCCAATCAGTAGTTGCATTATTGTTTCGTTGTTTGGATCGGCTGTGTTGCCTGATAACAATTAATCCTCCGTTTAAACATCGGAGATGATATGAATATAAATGACAGTTTCCAAAGCATTCCACTGAGTTTAGAAGAGATGATCCCATTCAAGTGGGGTTTCCACGCCCATCACTACACATGCTAGGGATGGAGGATAAAGGCGATCGCTGATCTTTGTCGATACAAACATTATTTCTGATTTTCGTGCTAATGTATTGGTCTCACTGTAACGAAGGTTAAGCTTAAATGAGAAGTTATATACGTTATCATCGCACATAGCGAACTGCTGCAGAAATTCGATATATTGCCGAAAATATGTGAATTAAGACAACAAACAATGTTAATCATTATTCCAAAGTATAAAACATCTTCCAAAAAATCTAACAATCGCTTACATGTCTGTGACGTTTCACATTCTATTGGTATGCTGTTGAAGAATGAAGTTGTGACGTTATCTATGGTAGCTTAAAAGCTCTCCTACAACCCGACACGGCGGGAAACCCCATTTCAGTGGGTTTTAGGAACTGTATCGGTATCTTCAAACTATTATTTAATTAAAAGCTCGAGTTTATGTTTTAAAACCTTTCACATTGTCTAAGGTTTATGATTTAGTGTAGCGCTGATGGTGGAAATTGTCGACTACAGGGAGAGAGAGAGAGAGAGATCGGTGAAAGCATGAATAATTTATCCAGGTTGACGTTGACAGGACTGAACTGAAATGTTGTTAAACTGAGGTGTGCAAAGAGAGAGAAAAGAGAACTGAGAGAAATTGCAATCCCTTGAGAATGGGACGCAGATGGGTTGTCAGCGGTCACTCTAACACTTAAAGTGACCGGGAGCATTTTTCTATTCATAATGATCTTAAAATAGATTTTACTCTTTTGACCACCTATCAACCTCCGACACTTTACTATGGAATTTTTCAAGGTAAAGAGTGAAGCTAACGGATTGCTGTTTGTAAAAAGGTCATAGTATTCAAATGAAATAGCCTCTTACGGGCCAAGATTATCGACAGCGAATACTGACGATCACCAGACATGCAAGCGAATTGTTGCTACTCATAAACGTATCTATTTGTGTGTGTATTACATGTAATTTAAAGGTGTAGCCTATGTTATGATAACTTTTTTTCTTCTTCCGATTTCTGATATCAGAAGGATCGTCATATTTGTCTCATTATTTCTGTAAAATCTGAGAGGCCAAAAATGTTCCATTTATATAAAAATTATAGGCCAAAATGCGGTGAATTACTTCAAAAGGTGGTTAACCACACGGTTAGTTTGTGTACTACTCAATGGGAACATTTCTTGTGACCTTGTGCTGCTAAAAAAATATCGAAGTTATGCAACTCAAACCTGGAATGCGGTAATTATCAGGATGACCTTTCATGTAAAATAGAAAACATCAAGTTGAAAACCTGGCCAGCAATCAGAACAGCTACCTTTAATTTTCAAATCACTGAAAACCAATTATATTGATTCTGATGTTGCAAGAAGAATCACCATTTCGAATATCACTGTATATCATCGAATTTTGGTGTTTATAGTGTGATCGAAGTTACTAATTTCGTATAAGTTATTCTTAACATTTAACATTAGCATCAGTCTTAATTTGGCCATTTTCAACAGTGCCCGATCAAGTTTATTAAACTTATTTAATGATTCAGAATAAAACATCGAGCTATACCAAAAACAAAGTCGATACCACCACAAATATGTTTTTATAATAACATTTTCGCGATAATAACTATATAATATACGAGTGTCCGTTTGGCATATGATGCATACCACTATAACGACGTTTAAACCTAATTCACGTAGCGCGCATAGCTTTCAAATAACATCCGGGTGCCAGTGATTCTACCGTCTTTCAGTGACATGTGCGCATGTCTTCGTATTCATAAGATAATGACGTCTGATTTTAACGTATATATCATCCATAATCAATAAGGTTATGAATATTGTATAATTACTGAGGACAATGACCAGAGTTCAATATCATAACAGCTAAAATCAACCGAACAACACTATATAATTCGTGTAAGGTGATGTTTATGAAAAGATGAGAGTCTACACAATTCGACCTGGATCCCATTTCATGCACAGAAGCTCTTGAATAAACACTTTGTGAATAGAGTTTATCAGGGGCGAGTTCCCTATAGATCCAAGATTTGTGTTTCACATCTTGGCGCCAGAAAATCTAGAAACAATTTTTGAAATTAGTCTAAAATTTGGCTGCACGCTTTTGGTGACATTTGTCAGTTCGTTTTTTTGAAGTAAATGGATTGGGTCTCCAAGGCCCTTCTCTGTGCACCAATCAGCGACTGGAAAAAATTGAGAGCAAACGAATATATAAACTTGAATATTTACAGGAGATATACTCTTACAAACGTCTCAGACAGACGTTCTCTATCAATAGCCGTCAATTTACAACTAATTACACGTTTAAACTTGTGAATTTAAACACTTTAGCTGACGTGCATGCGTGATGTTGCACATTTTCGCCAAGTGGTATATTTCCGATGTTAAAACACCTACTTGTAAACTGTAAAGTAATTCGGTGATCTAGTTACTATTATTAAATAAACACTTATGCGAGCGAACATGTCTTTTGAACGCGGTTAAGTCGTGTGCTAACAATATGACTTGTCGAGACGATGTGTTACCAACCTGGTTTATAGGATAAGACATCTACCTACGGATGGAAGCAGACAATAATTAGGAACACGAGGATCGTGACTTCATGTATGGTCGGAGGGAATTAAAATCAAATTGTAGTAGTCGGATGCCTCAGGCTGGAATCAACATTGTCCCATGTGCGTTGCTTATAACTGCGGGTTTCAACTCACATGCTACTCCATGTAATGTGTTAGTTCGTCTTCTAAACTTATTTCTTTTCACGAATTTAGTATGTTGAATTTCATGGACTCTTTTCTTCCAAACTTTTGTCGGTTTATTGTATCACAAATCTATTGATGCACTTTTTCAACAAGAGGATATTAATTCCACAATATATTTAATTCTTGCGAAAAAGCTTATACTGTTGTCCTGATGACTTTTTAATTGCGTTAAGAAAATTAATTAAAAACTGTAATCTTAACTTGCTCCACCAAAATACCATTTTGTGAACAGGAAACCACATTGTCGTACTACTTCAGCCATCCATGCCTTAGAAATTGAATTTGAATAATAAATCATTTACGGGGTCCTAAGTTTAGAATATTTAGTTGCATTTTCTTTTCACCATAAAAGATCCGACTGACAGTAGCCAGATAATGAATTTTGGGCACATGATGTTTATGTCTGTCATTTTCTTTGACCGGAGAAATAAATGGAACTAGAGAGGAACGAAGAAGGTCATTTGGGCGAGGGTTAAGTGAATTATTTTAAACTGGGTTTCACAGTTCCAACTATCACTTACCTGGAACCAAACCCATTGAGGGTATCCTAAGGCATTTTCACTAATCATGTAACCAATCAACGGTTCAATTACCTGATGATGTGTGATGGCCTCACACAAATTGATTTATTTCTTTATATTCGAAATTGGGCGGACCTGCGAAATGTATATCTGGGCGCTAGAGTAAAAGTCCACGCAGTCATGCTATAAGTATTATCCAGTTTAAAGCCAAAATTCGAACTGTGATGTATTGTTTAGTATGTATCTATAGTTTAATCATTTCCAAATTGTCGATAAATATGCGGTTTTTACCTCTTCCTGCCCAACAGTAATCCAAACGCACGTGCGCTATTTTGGCATAAGCAAACTTTACGCATTCGATTCACACCGCGCCATTTTTCGCCCTGCGAGCGTTGTACGCACACACGCTCTTCGGAAATGGTTTAAAGACATACTTCCGTAATGTGTTTTAAAGCTTTGCGAGTTTTATACGCAATGTGTTATTGATACTAAACATTCAATGCTAAATAAAATAGCAAAAGTGATTCGAATACACTTAAAACAACAACACGATGTATTAAGGGAGCACATCAAAACTCGACCGCCCGGCAACCGCCGGTTCCGTGCAGTACCGTGAGGTTGCAGCCGGTTTCTATTGTTTTAAACAATGATATGAGGTCCAACCGGGCGGAACCGCCGGTTGCCGCGCGGTCGAGTTTTGATTTGCTCCCTAATGTTAATGTATTGCATGTTGTAATGAAAGCAGTATCTCAGAGTTTAGAAGAGTACCTTATATTTACAATCATGATTACATATTTTTTCCTTTTGAAATGACATTTACAGGATGAGCGAAAATTATAAGGACCCACGATTACAACTTATTTAGAATCACGGTTATAACTTTGTTGTGTAATATCCCTGTCACATATACGGCGATCAGGTCAGCGATTGCACTGCGCTCAAAAAAGTATAAAAATGTGTATAACACGTTGTGAGAGCGCGGAAAACTTATCGAAATTGTCCATTTTTTAATCAGGGTCACTTAAATCCTTTCACGCTCTGCTGAGATCAGACTGGCGCTTGGATTACGCTTAAACATCACAAGCTCGGAGGTTCGGCACCCTCAGAGCGTTGTCTTGTCCTATCGTTCTATGTACATGTAGATGTTCACTTGTCAAACTCCAAGAACAGACTGAGCATCCTTTAGACAAAGACATGCATGGATGGAGTTCAAGAACTTGGATTATTAAGTTTAACAGGTGTTTGGTATTGTACTTGGGGTGATGATTTGAATAATATTGACCTGTTTTGACAAATTGAATATTATAAAATTTCATTAATTAATAATACTAGCGGTACACCCTCTAGACAAGATAGATGAGCAAAGAGATTCTAATGAGTTGTAACTTGAGTTCATGAGTTGCATTAAATTACTGTCAAACTTAAGTTCGTGAGTTGTAAATAAAACGCGGCGCCCGCCCGATAGACTTTTCTTCTCTAAGTTTTTCATATCTTACCATACTTTTAACCTGTCCTCCCGTAATCCCATCGCATACATGTCCTCCTTCAATTCTGTTTGATTCTTCCCATTACAGTTTTGCTCCGTAGCTTATACCATACGTTGTTAACACCAAATGGTTTATTCTAATAAGAAACCCCATCATTTAATAACCGAATCAAACGCGGGTTTCTAAAAATTATACCCAAATAATTTGCCTTTATTCTGTCGTTTCAATTGTTCTATTTTAACCTGTATTTAGAAAGTTTCGATCACCTAATGGAGTGTCACAATTTTTTTTGAGACACCTGTATATCGCTTTATCATGTTAATGTATTTAGATTCAACAATGTTATTGATACACCTACCTGTTCAAAACTCCCGCTAACAGACACTATTTCCATGGCTATACAAAAGTGGCATTATCGAATTACGCTAAGCTAGGACAATGCTCTCTAAATAACAATCAAAGTTAAAGATCGGCATTGTTATTCCTTCTGTATCTACTATTTCTATGTTTGAATATAATACCCTTCGTGCAATCACTATGTACTACCCCGCGCGATTGATTTGGACACCAGCTCTCAGATTTCTCCTGGCAATTAGAGTATATTGGGACAAAAATGTCAAAATTTCCCATCTGCACACGGAATAGGTTTGATAACAAAAATCTTGATTTACGGTATATAAGAAAGTTTTGAATCCCCATGAAAACTGAACCAAACAATTAAGAGTCAGTCTGTGTAATTTTTTAGAATTGATTCTATCCTTCAAAAAATAGATTTTTCTCATAGCTTGTGTACTGGTAGGCCCTTGGGCACTAACAACCTGGGTGACTTTCAAAAAATAAAAAATCGACCTGTTGCCATGGCAACCCACCAAAAACCAATTTGGGCCATTTTGGACCATATTTGCCCTGACATTTACTCAAAATTGTCTTATTTCAAGAACTCATCGTAACAAAACGGAATAATACTGGAACCTTTTAATATAATCATCTCAAAGGACAACTCTTCCCCTACTGACTGCATCATTTAAAGGTAAATATCATACTCCTAAAGGTAAATGCTAAGTATTTAAAGGTTGCCTATTTTCAGTTTTGAAATAAAGGCGATTTTTGACCAAATGTATTGCCTTAAAAATAATTCTGCCAGGGGTGCCAGAAATTTGTCTTTGCTGGTGTGAGTAGTTACATGCATTGCCCTTCCAAATCTGTAAAAAGTAGCTTGGGCAAATGATATTCCTAAGTACAGTGTTGCCAGGAACAACAGCCTTTTTGAAATCTGAGCATTTTGAATAAATAAGCCTTTTTAACCCTATTTGTTATAAAAGCATGTGTTTTTTCAATGATATTCAATTAAAACATATTCTAATAACTCGGTTACATTCTTGTGGTTGATTGCAAAGGGTAATCTGTAATAAAAATTCGACCTGTTGCCATGGTAACAACCAAAAAACAATTTTGGCCATTTTGGACCAAATTTGCCCTGAAATATACTCAACATTATCTTATGTCAAGAACTGGCCATACCAAAACAAAATAATACTGGAACCTTAGAATACAATCACCTCAAAGGACTCCTCTTCCCCTACAGACTGCATCATTTAAGGTGACTATCTTATTCTTAAAGGTAAATGCCAAGTATTTAAAGGTTGCCTATTTTCTAGTTTTGAAAATCAAGGTGATTTTTGACCAAAAGTATTGCCTTAAAAATCTCCTTTTCAGGGGTGCCAGAAATATGTCCTTGCTGGTGTAAGTAGTTCGATGTATTGCCCATTCAGATCAGTAAAAGGTAGCTTGGGCAAATGATATTCCTAAGTACAGTGTTGCCAGAAACAACAGCCATTTTTAAATCTAAGCATTTTTTTACTAAATAAGGCTTTTAACACTATTTGTTATAAAAGCATGTGTTTTTTCAATGATCTTCAATCAAAACATATTCTAATAACTCAGTAAACTCTTTTTTGGGTTGATTGCAAAGGGTTATCTGTAATAATAATTCGACTTGTTGCCATGGTAACAACCAAAAAACAATTTTGGCCATGTTGGACCAAATTTAAATTTGCCATGAAATGTACTCAAAATTATCTTATGTCAAGAACTGAAAACAAATCAGAATAATACTGAAACCTTAAAATACAATCACCTCAAAGGACACCTCTTCCCCTACTGACTGCATCATTTAAGGGTGAATATCTTATTCTTAAAGGTAAATGCTAAGTATTGAAAGGTTGCCTATTTTCAGTTTGAAAATCAAGGTGATTTTTGACCAAAAGTATTGCCTTAAACATCTCCTTTTCAGGGATGCCAGAAATATGTCCTTGCTGGTGAAAATAGTTCGATGTATTGCCCATTCAGATCGGTAAAAGGTAGCTTGGGCAAATGATGTTCCTAAGTACAGTGTTGCCAGAAACAACATCCATTTTTAAATCTAAGCATTTTTTACTAAATAAGGCTTTTGAACCTTTCATTATCAATGTGTTGTGAACATGTTTACCATACATATATCTGTTATGTATATTCAGTATTATGCCTATATGCTTTTTAACACTATTTGTTATAAAAGCATGTGTTTTTTCAATGATATTCAATCAACACATATTCTAATAACTCAGTAAACTCATTTTTGGGTTGATTGCAAAGGGTTATCTGTAATAACAATTCGACCTGTTGCCATGGTAACAACCAAAAAACAATTTTGACCATTTTGGACCAAATTTGCCATGAAATGTACTCATAATTATCTTATGTCAAGAACTGAAACCAAAACCGAATAATACTGAAACATTAGAATACAATCACCTCAAAGGACACCTCTTCCCCTACTGACTGCATCATTTAAGGGTGAATATCTTATTTTTAAAGGTAAATGCTAAGTATTGAAAGGTTGCCTATTTTCAGTTTTGAAAATCAAGGTGATTTTTGACCAAAAGAATTGCCTTAAAAATCTCCTTTTCACGGGTGCCAGTAATATGTCCTTTCTGGTGTAAGTAGTTCGATGTATTGCCCATTCAGATATGTAAAGAAAAGCTTGGGCAAATGATATTCCTAAGTACAGTGTTGCCAGGAACAACAGCCATTTTTAAATCTAAGCATTTTTACTAAATAAGGCTTTTGAACCTTTCATTATCAATGTGTTGTGAACATGTTTACCATACATATATCTGTTATGTATATTCAGTATTATGCCTATACCTGTTTGTATATTCCAAAAACATTTTTTTCTGGCAACACTAGATACAACTTCGTTGTATCGCTTGTCTGCATGCTATATACTGTTCACAAGAAAGGTTGTAATTTCAGCTACTCACACCAGCAAACATGTTATTTTGTCAACACTGATCGATTTTCATAGGTTTAGCTGGATTTATGTACAGTGTATGTTTATGAAATTGGGTGTTACCCAGTAACCCAGGCAACACTCTTTTTCATATTACTCTTTGAAAACAACCACAAGAATGTAACCGAGTTAATAGAATATGTTTTGATTGAATAGCATTGAAAAAACACATGGTTTTATAACAAATATGGATGAAAAGGCATATTTAGTCAAAATGCTCAGATTTTAACAAGGCTGTTGCGCCTGGCAACACTGTACTAAGGAATATCATTTGCCCAAGCTACTGTTTACAGATTTGAAAGGGCAATACATGTAACTGCTACTTGAAGAGGGATTTTTAAGGCAATACTTTTGGTCAAAAATCGCTTCTTTTTTTCAAACCTGAAAATAGGCTACCTTTAAATACTTAGCATTTACCTTTAAGAGTAAGATGTTTTTGGTTGTTACCGTGGCAACAGGTCATTTTCATTACAGATAACACTTTGCAAACAACCACAATAATGTAACAGAGTTATTAGAGTATGTTTTGATTGAATATCAATGAAAAACACATGCTTTATAACAGCCTTATTTAGTAAAAATGCTTAGATTTAAAAATGGCTGTTGTTCCTGGCAACACTGTACTAAGGAATATCATTTGCCCAAGCTACTTTTTATAGATCTGCATGGGCAATACATCGAACTACTTACACCAGCAAGGACATATTACTGGCACCTCTGAAAAGGAGATTTTTAAGGTAATACTTTTGGTCAAAAATCACCTTGATTTTCGAAACTGAAAATAGGCAACCTTTAAATACTTAGCATTTACCTTTAAGAATAAGATATTCACCCTTAAATGATGCAGTCAGTAGGGGAAGAGGTGTCCTTTGAGGTGATTGCATTCTAAGGTTTCAGTATTATTCTGTTTTGGTTTCAGTTCTTGACATAAGATCATTTTGAGTACATTTCATGGCAAATTTGGTCCAAAATGGCCAAAATTGGTTTTTTGGTTGTTACCATGGCAACAGGTCGAATTGTTATTACAGATAACCCTTTGCAATCAACCCAAAAAAGAGTTTTCTGAGTTATTAGAATATGTTTTGATTGAAGATCATTGGAAAAACACATGCTTTTATAACAAATAGTGTTAAAAAGCCTTATTTAGTAAAAAAGTTTAAGATTTAAAAATGGCTGTTGTTTTTGGCAACACTGTACTTAGGAATATCATTTGCCCAAGCTACCTTTTACCGATCTGAATGGGCAATACATCGAACTACTTACACCAGCAAGGACATATTTCTGGCACCCCTGAAAAGGAGATTTTGAAGGCAATACTTTTGGTCAAAAATCACCTTGATTTTCAAAACTGAAAATAGGCAACCTTTAAATACTTAGCATTTACCTTTAAGAATAAAATATTCACCCTTAAATGATGCAGTCAGTAGGGGAATAGGAGTCCTTTGATATTATTGTATTCTAAGGTTCCAGTATTATTCTGTTTTGGTATGGTCAGTTCTTGACATACGATAATTTTGAGTATATTTCAGGGCAAATTTGGTCCAAAATGGCCAAAATTGGTTTTTGGTTGTTACCATGGCAACAGGTCGAATTATTATTACAGATTACCCTTTGCAATCAACCACAAGAATGTAACCGAGCTATTAGAATATGTTTTAATTGAATCTCATTGAAAAAACACATGCTTTTATAACAAATAGGGTTAAAAGGCTTATTTAGTCAAAATGCTCAGATTTCAAAAAGGCTGTTGTTCCTGGCAACACTGTACTTAGGAATATCATTTGCCCAAGCTACTTTTTACAGATTTGGAAGGGCAATACATTTAACTACTCACACCAGCAAAGACAAATTTCTGGCACCCCTGGCAGAATTAATTTTAAGGTAATACATTTGGTCAAAAATCGCCTTTATTTCAAAACTGAAAATAGGCAACCTTTAAATACTTGGCATTTACCTTTAGGAGTAAGATATTTACCTTTAAATGATGCAGTCAGTAGGGAAAGAGTTGTCCTTTGAGATGATTGTATTGGAAGGTTCCAGTATTATTCCGTTTTGGTACAGTGAGTTCTTGACATAAGACAATTTGGAGTAAATTTCAGGGCAAATATGGTCCAAAATGGCCCAAATTGGTTTTTGGTGGGTTACCATGGCAACAAGTCGATTTTTTATTTTTTGAAAGTCACCCAGGTTGTTAGTGCCCAAGGGCCTACCAGTACACAAGCTATGAGAAAAATCTATTTTTTGAAGGATAGAATCAATTCTAAAAAATTACACAGACTGACTCTTAACACTCATGTCTACTATTATATTAACTATGACTCTTTTAAGCTGTTTTGAACTAAAAATAGGAAGAAGAGCAACTTTGTAGATACAGTATCTGTTCACGGTTTCAATCGAATCTGTTGAACCACAAAACTGTGATCACGAGTGATTTTAGCGTGTGTTCTTTGCAAACGAAATTCTTCAAAATCGGTACCACATACTTGAATTAGTCACCAAATGTCTAAAATACCAACATACAAAATATCGGATTAACACTTGTTTCAATTGGCTACATATTTTAATGATAACATTGGATCCTAATCATTTTGACTCAAGCTGTATATATAACTCAACTTTAATTGGACATTGAAAAACAATCTTAACTCTTCATATATCAGCCGGAAGTGAATAAATCAAATACTGGAATCTGTACAATACAACCATCATTTTTAGGAAGAGTGTCGAGCATGACACTCGAATTGTCAAAACGGCAGTATACTCCCCTGCTCACAGTGATTTTGACACATGAATCATTTTAGCATTATACTTGATTTGTTTTTAATTAGTCTTCGGAAAAAGACCAACGATAGACTGATATATTGTATTCGTTGTTATATGTCTGGTGCATACAGCAACGTCGGTTATATGACATGTTCTCATAAATTACTTAAAAGGTTTATTTTTAAAATGGCTTAGGGTTGATCGAACTTCGGTTAGTGAAGTCGGCCTATTCGTTTGAAGTTTGGATACAACTGTATAACGATATATGATTTTTTACTGTCTTATTACTGAATCACGTAACGGCGTTATTGACGTGAGCGAAATATTATTTATGTTATTTAACAATTATTTGCTTTCATAAGACACCGATAGAGAATCATGACTTTGTGGATCATTCCGCACGAGATCGTGTCGAGTACGTTATTAAATTTTGCTTGATGAAAGCTATGTTGTATTACCGCAGGCTGATAATTACAATAGGTTAACATTGCCACAATAATTGATGTATAGTTAAAGGTAGACACATTAAAGCAGTGTGGGCTAACATAACATGATACCTTATATTGAAAGGTCACGAATTGAACTGAATTGTATCTTTACTATTACTGCAATATTGTTTATTATTATTATTGATATGGGCCTTCCAATCGGTACAATAAAAGTACGTATTGAATACTGTGCACCAAGTTCCCGGATGTGCGTCCAATATTTAAAACATATTGCTGTCTAATATTATTTGTGCGGCGCAGAAGATGTGCGCGTGAATATAATGCCCGACGGTCGGTTCGAGCTAACTTATTTAGTTTTTATCAAAACAGTCTGTTATATAAATAATAATAATAATATTGAATGTCTTATTTTCGGGTGATACAAGTATATTGCACTAGAAAAATTCACTCGACTCCGACTTCGCAATATTGTTATAGCTCGTGCAATATATTCTTGTATCACCCTCATAGCCATTCAACATTATATAAACATATAATTGATAACGTAACTATAAATAAACTAAGGACGACCGTGTCTCTTGAAATTGAAAAATAACATATTTGAATAACAGCACTGATCTCAGAGAATAGTTACATCAGGAATCCAAGGAAACATAATAATAAAATTTCAAAGAAATAATTCCAAATTTGAACTTACTGTTCTAGACAGTTTCAACGTCCGATCGGATGTCTTTATCAATGGTGTATGACCGCTATCAACAAAGGCACCGAAGACAAGCTCACTTACTACCTCAACAGCGTCGATGACACGGGTAACTTAGCAAAATAGCGTTCCTGGACACCCTTATAGTACGCAAACCAGACGGCAGTCTTCAACTCCTGGTATACAGGAAACCTACTCACACAAACCAATATTTGAACTTTCCATTGACCCATCCGCTGCATCTTTTAGACAGGAAAAACAAAATAGTTACAGATCAAGAAGACATGATCGCCGAGGAAGAAACTATCCTTTATCTAACGTAACTCTTCCGTATATTGCCAGCGTCACAGAAAAGATCAAACGAATCTTCAAAAACATAACATAGGTTTGGCGGTAAAACCACACACACCAGCCTCCGCAATATCCTAGTACATGCAATGGACAAACGAGACATAATACGTACATAGGCGAGACAGGGCGCCGGTTCGAACACAAGACAGAAAATGACAAAATGACAGGCCACAAATTCACTCGTACTGCAAGAAGAGACTTTCAAAGTCTTCTAACACAGATCACGCTGCTACTGAAAACCACTTAATTAATTAGGAAAATACCAACATACTCGCGAGAGACGACTCCAGGAATACCAGATGGATGAGAAGTCTTTCGGAACCGTCGCAAAGCAAATAATGACATAAAATAGCACCTATTGAATGTCGACGAGGGGGCCTACCATGTTAGTCACCTGTACGACCAGATAATGTATATATAAACCAATTACGAAAGAAAGATCAAACCACCGATTCCGTCTGAGTGTGTAGTTTCCATTGTTGGATCCAGCACTCATGCGTAAGACCACTGCGTCACTTTAAAACGTCTGACGGATTGGCATTCGTATGAAACTGGAAACTATTCTAGTTGTGAAAGCTACTAACTCGGAAAAGACATCAAAATGACACGAAGTCTTTATTAACCGTAAATTAAATAAATTGCAATTCCTATCCAAATATATTTTGACTGATATACATCAGTGCATTTTACCGCGTGCCTTTCGAGAGATTGAAAAAAGGTAGCCCTTTAATACTAGAGTTAATTTGTCATAACCTTTCACATTGTATAAGGTTTGTGATTTAGTGTAGCGTTGATGGTGGACATTGCCGACTAAATAGAGAAAGGAAGTGAGAGAGAGAGAGAGAGAGAGAGTGGGGGAGAGAGAGAACGGTTAAAGCATGAATAATTTATTTAGGTTGACGTTGACAAGACTGAACTGAAATGCTGTCAAACCGAAGTGTGTAAAGAGAGAGAGAACAGAACTGAGAGAAATTGCAATCTCTTTGGAATGGGACGCAGATGGGTTGTCAGTGATTACTCTAACACTTTAAGTGACCGGGAGCATTTTTCTATTCATAACGATTTTAGCATAGTTTATACTCTCTTGACCACCTGTCAACCTCCGACACATTAAGTTAAATGAAACTCCGAGTTGAAGCTTTACTATGGAATCATTCAAGGTAAAGAGTGAAGCTAACAGATTGCTTTTTATAAAGGTCATAGTATTCAAATGCATTAGCCTCTTACGGGCCAAGATTATTGGCACCGAATCACGAGATATGCAAACAAGTTGTTGCTACCCCCTAAACGAATCTAACTTTTTTTTTAATATGACAGGTCATTTAACTTTAAAGTTTTTAAATCTTTGAAAACACATTGTATTGATTCTGATGTGACAAGAAGAATCACCACGGCAAACACAGCATTGATTCGATGACTTCATTATCCGAGCTGATATGTGGGTACAAAACGCTGCACAGTGAAAAGTTACTGTATATCATCGAATATTGCTTTTAGTGTTTACAGTGTTATCGAAGTTACTAATTTGGTATCAGCTATTCTATAATATTTTACATTAGCATCAGCCTGAATGTTGCCATTTTCAACAGGACCCGATCAAGTTCATAAACTCTTTTAATGATTCAGAAAAAAACTCGAGCTATACCAAAAAACGAACTCGATACCACAAAGATATTTTTAGAATAACATTTTCGCGATATTTAAACTAATTCACGTAGCGTATAGATTTCAAATAACCTCCTGGTGCCAGCTATTCTACCGTCTTTCAGTGACATGTGCGCATGTCTTCTATTCACAAGATGGTGACGTCTGATTTAGACGTATATGTCATCCCTTATCAATAAGTTTATGAATATTGTATAATTACTGAGTGCATGGATCAGGGTTCGATATCATTACAGCTAAGATCAACCGAAGAATACTATAGAATTCATAAGGTGATGTTTATGAAGAGATGAGAGTCTACACAATTCGACCTGGATCCCATTTTATGCACAGAAGTTCTTGATTGAACACTTTGTGCATAATTTGTATCCGGGCGAGTTCCCTATAGATCCAAGATTTGTGTTTCATGTCTTGGCGCCAGAACGTCAGAAACATGGTTTAAAATTTGACTGCACATTTTGGTGACACATAAAAAACACAAAGCAGAACTGCTTCAACAATTAGTGGTTCAGTGGATTCGAAGGAAATATCGAAATAGAGAGAAAAAATCACTCGAGGGAACATGAGAACACATTTCATTGCATTGTTTAACCAATCCGACCATCGTTTAGCCAAGCAGTTGATCAGTTTATGGTCACGTGATGTTTATGGACATCTTTTTTCCTTGACCGGAAAAATAAGTGGAACAAGAGAGAAGAAAAAGGAGGCCATAAGGGACCGAAAAGCGTTCTCCTTTGAACCGGGTTTCACGGTTTCAAACAACAAAGGTAGGTCCATTGGGGTATCTCAAGTTCTTTTCACTAATCATGTGACCATTCAACATCAACGGGTCCATTACCAGATGAAGTGCGATGGTTTCACAAAAAAAACCAGATTGATTTCTATAATGCTCTAAATCGGGCGGACCCCTGAAATGTATTCTCTAGGCGTTAGATGTATAGACATACATGTGTTCGTTTGTCACACGATACACACTACTGTAATGTAGCGCGTATAGATTTCAAACAACATCCGGGCGCCAGTGACACAAGTCCTCGTATTTCACGCAAGAGTGGACGAACGCATTAACGTGACTGACCCTGTGTGTGTGCTACCTGAAGTCGTCTGCGTTGCAGAAAAAAGTTCTCAGTACATGATCGCAACAGCGGGAATATTAAACATCGTAGAACCGCAACCGATTGTAAAACCAGTTCGTTAAACTAATCATGCAAATTGTATCAATTCTGGCATATTCGTAAAACTTACACCATCCCGTTAGTAGGGCCTGCTAAACAATCTTAAATTCATTCCTTGCAAGTCTTTCAATCTATACAGGTTTCTTATCAACGTAAGACATATTCAGAACTAGTAGCATGCGCTCAACCAATTAAGTTTACTAACTTAAATTAGTAGAGTACGAACCAGCCTTCCCCTATTGAACTTTGATGTGCGTTTTAACTCGGATTCTTTTAGGAATTAGTCTAACATTCACTTTTTGAAATGATTAGGTTGGGTTCCCATCGCCCTTCTTTATGCACCAACAATCCTCGACAACAATCCTCAACGGGAAAGATTGAGAGCTAAGAACTTTACAGGGGATATCCCGTATCCATATACACGTCTCAGACAGACGTTCTCTATCACTAGCCGTCGATTTACAACTAAATTACACGTTTAAACTTGTGAATATAAACACTTAAGCTGGCTTGCATGCACGATTGTTGCACATCTTTGCCGAGTAGTAGATTTCCGTTGTTAAAGTACCTACTTGTAAAGTAATCCGGTGATCTAGTTACTATTATTAAATATACACTTAACGCGAGCGAACGAGTCTTTTGAACGCGTTTAAATCGTGTGTTGACAACATTGCTCGTCGAGACGATGTGTTAACAACCTGGTTAATAGAATTAAGCATTCACCTACTGATACAAGCAGACAATAATAAGAACGCGTGAATCGTGACTTCATACGCGGTCGGAGGGAATTAAAATCAAATTATAGAAGCAGGATGCCTCAGGCCGGAAACAACATAGTCCCATGTGCGTTGCCTTTTATTTTAACGCTGTATTCACCTCCCATGCCACGCCGTGTAATGTGTTATTTCGTCTTATAAACTTCTTTTTTTTGTCACGAATTTAATGTGTTGAATGTTTACAATGAGTATGAACTCCTCGTTATTGAATCTGGTGAAACAAGTAATACTGTTTTCACGGGTGACTTGTCAACATATACAGTGAAAAACTAGAACGTGTTACTCTACTCTAATTTCCCCAAAGACCACAACTCTTGAACATAAAAAACACAAAACAGAACTGCTTCAACAATTAGTGGTTCAGTGGATTCGACAGGAAACATCGAAATAGAGAGAAAAAATCACTCGAGGGAAACATAAGAACACATTTCATCGCATTGTTGAACCTATCCGACCCTTGTATAGCCAAGCAGTTGATCATTTTGTGGTCACGTGATGTTTATGGACGTCGTTTTCCTTGACCGGAAAAACAAGTGGAATGAGAGAGAAGAAAAAGAAGGCCATAAGGGACCGAAAAGCGTTCTCCTTTGAACCGAGTTTTACGGTTTCAACTATCACGTAGGTCCCTCAAGTCCATTTCACTAATCATGTGACCAATCAACATCAACGGGTGAATTACCTGATGAAGTGCGATGGTTTCACAAAAAAAACCCGATTTATTTCTATAATGATCTAAATCGGGCGGACCTGCGTGCGAAATGTATCCTATGGGCGTTAGAGTAAAAGTCCACGCATTCAGCCTAGTATCTGGAACGCTATATTATTAGAAGTGTGGTGTATTGTTCAATATACATCTAGTACATCCTCTAATTCGCTTTTAATAATCACTTTGGAAATCTGTTGTGAATTCACTGGATATTAAAGGGGCATTGAGAGATACGTACGGGATTGCGTCCTTAATTATCCTGGAAATCAGTTTTTTTTGCATCAAAGTAATACTTAGGCATGTACTAATTACCATCTGAAACAGTTTACCAACATTCGCCGTTGATCATATACAATTTCATGACTTTCTTAGTTTCGATATGATCATATCGAAACTAGGTGCTGAATTCGGAAGTTATGCTATCGTTTTATATGCGGCCTTCCGCGGCAAATCTCAACCCGGAAGTGCCGTTATTTGCTTATTTAGCATGAAGGCGATGTCGGAATTGTATGACATTTTGGATTTGGGCTATGTTGATGATTATCTTTACGTTATTTGCTCATTTAGTATATGGAAACATCTATCACTGCCCCTTTAATAGTCTTGTTGAATACAAGGTTTTATTGAGTTAGAGCAGCAAACATAATTTACAATAATACTTCTTTTGAGAGCATGAAGTAAGTTTTAATATACTTTAAACAATATGACTTTGTATTGATACGCGACTGCTATCCTACCAACCAGCGAATTTGTAAATTTGGGAATTAGAATTATACTATATTGTAAAACTTAACTGTTGCTAAACACTCGACGCCAATTAAAATAGCTAAAGTGAATCGAGAACACCTAAAACAACTAATAACACGATGATTTAAGATATAACATTACTAATGATTGGTTCGTTTTTGATAGCTCCAATGATACAATTGGTGATCATCGGTAAACGCATTCTGAAACCTCTGTATACTTTTATATATTGTATATATTTTGCATCGTTTGGAATCTACACTGCAAAAAGGTTGCTTAAATATTTACTCAACATTTTACACAACGTTGTTCAAGTATGCAACCGCTCAACTGTTGAGTAAAATTTGCCCAACACCGTTAGATAACATGTTTTCACCAACAGTTGAACAATTGTAGTTACTCAAAAGTTGGGCAATTATATCCACTCAACAGTTGTTCAAGTATGCAACAGCTCAACTGTTGAGCATTTTTTAACCATTTGTTGAGTGTTTTATTGTTTATTGGTTGTGGGCTTTTATTTAGTGATTTGTTATTAGGGTATTTTAAACCTATACGAACATGACGAAATAAGGTTATTACCACAGAGATTTAGACCGATCTATCACATCATCTTCTTGACAGACCAAGCTTGACATTCAAAACCGGACTCACAAAACGCCTGTCAGATGTCACAAACTCTGATGTTGATGTGAATTCACCGTTTTATTTACCAGATTATGGTTTATCCAGATCTAGAGATCTCAACTCGTGCAAACAGTTGCTCGTGCACAAGACGCCATATGATTGAATGACGCAATCACAAAATTGTTTTTTTTTGGACAACAGTTGCCTAAAATTCAAACGTGCGTAACTTGCATCAACTGTTGCGTGATTTTCCTCAATGCTCAGGCAACAGTTGACAAAGTAGAATGTTTTTACGCAACATATTTTAGCAACAGAAAAAGTTTCCACCAACATTTTAAGGACATTGTTTTCGACGAATTGCTCAACGCTGGGGAATTTTTACTTTTATACAACGCCTAACTGTCTACATAAATTGAATGAATTTTAATCAACACGTCAACCAACGGATAATAAAAGTACTTTTAGCAACGTATTTTAAGCAACATTTTTGCAGTGTATTCTCAGAAACATGTTATTTAGTATCCAGTGTCAAAGGTATGTTACAATTTAAATCAAATATTTTTCTTTCAAATTGAGTTTACACGGAGGTTACATAAGATCAATCGCAATATTGTGTATGAGTAGAATTATATTATATTGTAGCTATTTTTGGCATATGTAATAAAATGAACTTAAAATACAATGTAATGGAAACCATGTGGACAAACACACTCCAAAGCTAAGTAAAAAACCCATTGGCATGATACATGTATATTTTATTGAAACATAGATAATGACGGTATTGGTGGCGAAGTAAGTACTTTCTATTGAAACTATATGCTCATCTTGGATTAAATACGCGCAACAAAAAAGCCTGTGTAGTCTGTTGCACTGTCGAAAAGACGCGCTCGTTGTCCATCGAACCATATGATCGAGTTTAGGTGTTAAAACTGGGTAAGGTAGATGTCTATAAAACTTAAAAAAGAGTGTTACATCAATCGCATCAGTAAATGGGCGTATTCATTTATTATATTTAACATAGTTGAAATATTTGAATTTTCACCTTGGCTTCTTTTCTCAAACGTTTGTTATAATTATATCCCATCCACTTCTATGAAATATGATGTTTGCAGAAATACACTAGCAATACCCACATTAGAAAAAGTGTACTTTAGGTCCCAGATACTGGTATACCAGAATCGTTCTATACTGGAACATAAAAGTTGCCAGTATCGGTCGATACTGTTACGATTTTACTGTTCCAGTAATATCGGTCGATACTGGAACACCAAATTGTGTTCCAGTATCGAGCGATACTGGAATATAATGTTCCAGTATCGACCGTACACGCGATACCAGTATCGAACGATACTGGTACATAATTTTGTTCCAGTATCGCCCGCTACTGGAACATTTTGTTTGTGCCAGTATCGACCGTTACTGGAACACTGACTTTATACCAGTATTGGTCGATACTGGGTGTTCTAGTATCGGATGATACTAGTACATTCCAGAATCTGGGACCTAATTTACACTTTTCCCCTTATATTTACATGCAGAATCACAGTTACAACTTGGCATAACATTTACATTGTTTCTCTGGCAATATGAGTATACTTGGAAAACAATTCAGGATTACATATATATCTCTTTCATATGCGTTTTAAATTTTCCAAATAAATAGCTAAATATATAATGTTCCCGTCTGCGCGGATTCTGGACTGTACTAGGATCGTCCGGTACTTGAACACCCAGTATCGTCCGATACTGGTACAAAGTCAGTGTTCCATACAGGGACATAATTATGTACCAGTAACGTTCGATACTGGGAAAAATCTCACTGGTATCACGTGTTTCAGTTACTGAAACATAAAAATGTTCCAGTATCGCTCGATACTGGAACACAATTTCGTGGTCGATATAAGAACAGTAAAATCGTACCAGTATCGACCGATACAGACAACCTTTATGGTCCAATATTGAACGATACTTGTATACCAGAATCTGGGAACTAAAGTACACTTTTCCCCTTTTGTTGTTGTTTATGTCAAGTACTTTTTATGAGTCATTTAACACTCATGTCTACTATTCAATCAAGTGAGTTTGAGTCAAACGAGGTAGAATAACATAGTTGTGAGGCAGATACGTCTGTTCATGGTTTTAATTCAAATCATTGAACCAAACAAACAGTGATCACGATTGATTGCAGCATTTGTTCTTTGCAAATGCATTTATTCAAAATGGTAACATGGGTAATCTTTTCAACAAATATTTCCAACATACGAATCTATTACACATCTGATTTACACATGTTTTAAAGGGGCATTGAGAAATACGTATAGGAGTGCGACCTCAATTCTCCTAGAAATCAAGTTTTTTTTTCCACCCAAGGTATATATGGGCATAAATTATAAGCTACTAACCATACACCTAAAACTGTTAACCTTAATTCGCCGTCTATCTTGTAAAATGTCACGATTTGGTTATTTCGATGTAGATCACATCGAAAATATCAGCACCACTCGCCACATAAATTGCCTCAACCGAGTTTGTATCGCGCGCCATCGTTCAACCATTTCCCCATAAATTATTACACTTCAGGGTTCCTACGTACCTAATATTATTAAATCATCTTTATTCTGTCATATAAAATAAAGAAGAGAACATTAAAAACCAAGGCAACTTGGGCCTATACGGCAAGGTGAACTGTAAGACAGAAACGCATAGATGGTAGGCAGGGATCCCCGAAAACATTGGGTGTCTTCTTTGACAGGAATAATACGCGTACCATCTATGTTGTATTCAACCACCTTCGGGACTCCACCACAAAGGGAAAGTGACCGACATTTACTTGGTTTTAATGTGAGACCCATGCTTTGTGTCTTGGATTGGAGTTCATTTATGATTTTCCGATGTTGACGTTTATTACTGGTTATAAGGTTAAAGTCATCCGCATATGGTGTTGTTATGTTCCTATTCCATGTATTCCCATCTAGATTAAAGCCGTGTACGGTGCGAATACTAATGAAACAATTCATTTGTTTCAAATTTCATGTTTCTCGGCAATCTCTAAATGTCCCTTTAATATAATAATGGCTACATATTTTAAATGATTTGATCAAATTGGGTCCACATGTTTCTGACTGTACACTGTTCATCTAATCTCAAAATCAGATTGGTGTAACTACTTTTGATTGGACATCGACAAACAATCGTAACACTTTCCACGCGGCAGGCGACTGCAGACGACATTCCAAAATGTTAAAAAATGTTAAAAAAATGTCACAACTATTGAATTTCCTTACCATATTTGGAATTACCATGACAAATGCATTGAAATAAGTACAAACATGCCTAGTATTGGTTCAATAATCCTTGAGGTAAGCCTTGACAGTTGGGAAAGGTTTCTGAATATTGTAAAGCCAATAGCCGCGTGGAAAGTGTTAACTTGTCGCTTACCAGCTGAAAAGTGAATACACAATATACTTGAATTGTCAAAGGGTCAATATACAATACAACGACGATCATATCTGAGGACGAGTGTCGAGCATGACACTCGAAATGGTCAAAAACGTCAGTATACTCACAGTGATTTTGCAACAACAGAATCATCTCAGCATTAAACTTGATTTGTTGTTAATTTGTCTTCAAAAGAGAAGGGCAAAGAGTGAACTGATATTGTATTTCCGTTGCATTAAGTCTATGCCAACACCATCGTTGGTTAGATCACACTGTCATGTTCTCATCTATTAATTAACTCGTGACTATTAATTTAGGGTTGATTAAACTTCGGTTAGTGAAGTCGGCTCGCATTCGTTTGAAGTTTGGATTATATACTAACAACCGTATAACGATATTCGCAATTATAATCTCTTCGGATCACTATTGAATCACGTAACGGAGTTATAGGCGTGATGGAAATATTATTTATTTAATTTAACATTTATTTCGTTTCATAAGGCACCGATAGAGAAAATCCTTATTTGTCAAGCATTACACACGACATCATGTCGAATACGTTATTAAATTTCGCTTATTGAAAGCTATGTTGTATTACCGCAGACTGATAATTACAGGCTGTTCGAATTATCACAATAATTTCTGGAATGTCTGTGAAAGGTACAGACATTGATTTTACGAGAGGTATCGGGTAAAATGTCTAAATGATACCTTATATCAAACGTCACGATCTTAAACTTTACTTTATCTTTGCCATTAGTATTGTACTGTTATATCACATACTAAATAATTTAAATTAACTATAAATTAAATAAAGAAGACTACTTTACTCTGTTTTTACTAACATATTTTTCTTTTGGTATTTCATGGAAAAACGGTAATGGAATAAAATTACAGTGGAACTTTTAAACGTGGCAATGACTTCATTGATCTCACTTCAGTATTAAATTTGTGAATATGTGTTTGTGCAAAATTACTCTAGAGCATAGTGCATGCAGTGTGTTGCATTATGTTCTACTGTCTAATCACTATTGTCAATACGGTTCCATACCTTGTAAAGTTTGAGAACATTCTAACCCCCGCTTAACCATGTTTTCAGGGGTAATAACTCTCTTTTTTCTTTCAGTATTTCTTTGATTTATAACACCACCATGCGTTATTCCAGGTTTTGAATTGGGTCTTTTTGTAGGAAGGACTTGGTACTAGTTTAGAAACATAATTATTGCAATGTTCGCTGATTTTCTTGTTTTAAGGTTCACAAATAAATAAATGAGGTAAAGTTACCACAGTTTGATTCTCGAAAGAGCAAAATCGGTGAAATATATCCGAAGTTATGACAGAGAAAAATTTCCTGTTCGCGGTAGATTGGTTTTTTTATATTTTTTTTAACGTTTCCACAGTGCATGGAGCACTCGTGCTTTTATTTTCTTAATCATAACATATTTATAACATAATATTAAGAATATTCCTTTTCGTTATTGTTGATTAGTTACAAAAAATCATGCCTTGATCAGAGAGTCTCCTATACCATCAAATATTGTTTAACCTTAGCTTAGTGGTTCACGATTTTCAAAGATACATGACGCTCTCAGTCGAGTCGACAAACAAATACAATATATTTTGATAGAGATAGATAACAAAACCAAACAAAATAAATCAACTTATTTATATGTTTAGACACATTTTTAATTCGTTCCATTGTTCTGTATCGTTCCATTGTTCTGTATTAGATTAGTATATAGATTGGTGGATTAGCGCGACCATCAACACAATCAATGCTAATGATCTCTTGCAGTTATTTGCGGGAGTAGATGATCACAGCATGCGGTTAGGAATAAGGGTTATGGCCTATGACTGAACACGGAATCCTTTATAAGATAATACTATTTTTGACGATATACGGGATAAAGAGAAAAAATAAAACAAATGTGCCAATGTTGGTATAGTTTGAAGTTTGAATGGTTGAAATTGGTGCAGTATAAAACAACGTAACGTAATGATGTTACCGACAAAATATAACATCACTTTTCACACCCAAATAGTGTACGAGTATGATCATGTAGAGCTGAGCATCTAGCCAGCTATGCTTAGCAAGTCAGTGCCTGCCTGGGGCTGATCGATAATTGTAATCGGGACCACTCTGCATGTGGTATATCTTGGGTCTGCATTTATTTCCTTGACATATCAAACCTGTCACAAAAAAGGTCTCAAAGTTTACTGGCGTTTAGAACGTAATGGTAAATCCCACACATGGTCTTGCTTCAACAATAAAGCAGACTAACAGCCTGAAAAATAGCCTGACAAATGTTATGGACTCGGTGTCTTTGATATGTAATATAATAGTGTCCCAGATTCTGGACTGTACTAGTATCGGACGATACTGGAACCAAATTATGTACCAGTATCGTTCAATACTGGGACAAACTACACTGGTAACACGAGTACCAGTATCGTCCAATACTGGAACATAAAAACGTTTCAGTATTGCTCGATACTGGAACGCAATTTGGTGTTCCAGCATCGCTCGATACTGGAACAGTAAAATCGTAACAGTATCGAGCGATACTGGCAATTCTTATGATCCAGTATTAAACGATACTAGTATACCAATATCTGGGACCTAAAGTACACTTTTTCCCAATAGTGGAGTTCAAAAATATCATACAAGTTGATCGTACCATATAAGTATCACACGGTCATTATTTCCTTGATTATTAAAGAGCTACAGGTATTAAGGTTTATTCTTCGATAAGAAGACGGGTTTGATGTTTCTTTGATGTCTTATTCTTGACTATTACTACTCCAACGATGTACGACGTTCCTAAGCCTTCTGATTATCATTAAATCACGCAACAGTGTAAAATGCGTGACCGCAGTATGACTAATTTGATTTAACAATTATTTGCTTGTATAAGCAGTACTCTGAGGCAATACTAGAGAGGCGTCATGATTTGTTGAACATAGCGTATAGGGAAGAGAAAAATACGGTATTACATCACGCTTGATGAAAGCTATGTTATAGTACTTCAAGCTAATACACACAGGCGGTTAGATTTATAACAACATCTGCGGTAATGAAATCAAATCATTCTTTTGATTATTTGAAATATCAAACAAGAGTAGATCAAAAGTTATGTGAGCTAATTATAGCGATAAATGTTGCATCAAATAATAGTCAGAAGGTAAACTAAAAAAGTGAGGTTGGGTTTAGTTGGTTGGGTTTAATCAGTTGAAATTATGCATCGATAAAAGACTCGTTTGATATTCCTTTGATATTTTATACTTTGCTAATGCAACACTAACGATGTAGATAAAGGGAAAGTCGATAAACACTTTAAAGCACTGTATGTAAACCATGTTAATTATTGGAGTACACATATGGCTAATGGACATTAATTAAATATTGTATAAATAATAAAGGTCATACAACCACCCTAATACGGTAAGGGCGCCATACCATTCATTTGTGGCGCACTGTCTAGAGTGAAAGTTCATCGTTGTTATTAAGAATAATTAGCATGTTCGTCAGTACTTCAGACCATATTATTAGGATAAGAATAATTAGATGTTCATCGTTACTTCAGGCCATACATGTATATTAGGATGGGCGTTATACAGAAATAGTACTGTACGGTTCAACCGTAAACCGGACCAAAAACAGATTCCAAAGGGTTATACCATAACCATCATGTTGCCGAGGGCAGCCCATAGATGTTTTCGTCTCATCATACTTTAAGACACAATAACATAGGTGTTAATTAAAGTGTTACCTGGGATTGTTAGTGATTTGTAATACCTAGGTTTTTGTTACGAATTGTTTTATTTTATAAAGCAGGATAATATTTTGTTTATTCAACCAGATGTGGACACATTTTCAATCAACTCATGCAAATAAATAACAAGTTAAGATGTACTAGCAACGAAAGTGTATCACATAAATAACATCTATTTTTATGATCATGAAATAGGCGAAGTGCAAAACGATCATCTACACGTTATGCAAAAGCTTACATAGGGATTTTCTATCATCTTGTTTATTTGCTTAGCCATTATGAAAGTTCATCCACACCACAATTTTGTAGGATGATACAGAAGTAATATTGCCCGAAATACTCCGACAAAGGAACATCCGTACCAGGTGAAACCGTCACAACAATATCTTTGTTATGTTATCCGGCCCATAGGCTGTTATTGCATGCCAATATTCTTCAGATAATCAGGAAGATTTTCCGTCGGCGGATGAAATTGTTCCTGGCACATTATGGTGTATACCACTGTCGACTTGACTTGGGACGAGGACATCATGTTTTATATAATAAGTTTGGTTAAAATCTAAAAGTGTAAACTGTAAACAATTTTGGTAAAGATATGTTTTTCGATTTTGAGTGGCCGTATCGTTTGACAAACTTGGTAATTCTTAATTTTAAGAATACAAGGTTATACAATTCAGATGTTGTCCAGCAATGCTACAGTGATAAAAAAGCGACATGATTATGAACGCATTGTTCTATCAACAGATCAGGGAACACACTCGTTCTCGTCTCGTCTGCAAACAGTTTACAAAATAAGGTTTCTGGAAATGTCCCCGTACTTTTAATGATTCTATATATACGATTAAACGGAAGACGATGCCCTTTGAGTTACTTTTAAATTTCGAATACGAGTTAGGTTTAAAAACAAACGTCATTATAGGCAGTATCATTTTCAAACCTTGTTTTATGAGCTTATCATAGTACTTATTGATTTTCAAAATGGAAGATAATTTTGATTTGATTTATAGAGTTATATTGCGACGATTATCTACACTTTATGCAAAAGCTTACATAGGGATTTTCAATCTTGTTGGAAAATCTACACTTTTAGATTTGTTGGAAGATTTACACTTTTAGATTTTAACATCAGTTGGAGGGATCACATCCCAAACAGTGTGGTATATGGCGATATCCCCCTATAACATCAATAATCAGGCAGCACCGTTTATGTTTTGCTGGCCACTACATACGAACAACCAACCAGCCTATCTCCGGTCTAATTTTCTGGACTACTTCCTTTGGGGAAAGCTAACAGAGGCAGAAGACCCCTTCAGTATCCTGATACCATCAAGAATGATATGGGTTTAGATCCACCAGAGATCCGCCAACTCATGAACAACAGGAAAGTCTCTCGGAAAGTCTGGGCCCAGTATGTTGCGAATAATTTCTCCATTTCGTCCACGGACGACTAATGATGATGATGATTGCAACTTAAGGAATTCAAAATTTCTATACAATTTGTTATTAGTTCTCTTTGATGGAAACAACAAACAACCCCTCATTTAAGATATATTCCTGTCAGAAGCATATCACATATTATTGTGCCCGTAACCTGTTTGTTTAACCTGTCATACCTTACACAATATTATCCATCAAAATTGTCAACTGACGCGCTATTTTTTATTATTGCTCCATTGCTATGATATTATGATACGCTTATTGAGAGCAGGTGACGGTCCATAAACCGTAAATCTAGTTTAGGTATCCACGCTGTAAGCTATTAATGCATTCGATAATGTAGCTACTTTGAAAGACACTCTTGATAAAGAGGTGGCATTGTCGTATTAACATCGTTAACATACAAGATCACGTTAAAATTCAGCGCATAATTTTATACACTCGTCCAAAGTAGTTCCTTGCCACTCATTGAAGTTCAAATATTTCACATAAATATTTAATATAAATTAAACAATTGCATGTCAAAATAAGCAGACAATAATTCTCTATCATGTCTGTATGAAATTAAGATGTACGCATTCATGCATGGCTGAGCACATTCATTAAGCAATGGTAAGGTTCATATTGTGTTCAATCATTCACATTAACATTTGAATGGAGGGATTATCCAATTTTTTGCAATCTTCTTCCACAGACCTTGCCATTTTTTTTCTCTTTCCAGCCCGTTTATAGGGACTTTTTAAATTTTATAACATACAACAATAAATTAACAAAATACAAAAATAACACTACAAAAAATACATCAAATACAGACAAGGCATCAACATTCAGACGCCACAAGTGCCAGACAAAGTTTTACTATGTAGGCACATAATGCTATTTTTTTTAAGAAAACATTATGAAAACAATATTATGAAAACTATATGATGAAAACAATATTATGAAAACAATGTCAAAATCCCCCATCTTTTGTTATGGGATGCCATTTTATCATTCCGTTCTGCAATCACTTTCTCGGATTTTCACCAATGCTTTAAAGACATAAATACTAAGTTTATTTTCTTCAACTCTGCATCTATAAATATAACGTTTTGCCAAAAGAATAATAATATTTTTGAAAAAGTCGAAATCTTCATTAAATAAGCCAAGACATATATTCTGATAGTTTACATTGAAAAAGATATTTAGCCCAGTATTCATCCATGCACTAAGATTGTTCCAAAAATCTTTTGTTACATTACACTCCCACATGAGATGTTTTACCGTTTCTCTATTCACTTTGCAGAAACTACATGTATCAGTTTCTATTAAACCAATTCTAAACAAGAAATAGTTTGTTGGTAGAATATTATGAATATAACGAAACTGGAAATATCTTGTATATGAGTCCTTGCCATTGACCTTGCCATTGACAAGTGAATGGGATCTGCCATGCATGAGTGATCATGTCTAAATTCCATGTTAAGCTGTTAGAAGATTACTTTCTGCTTATTTTGATATACAATTATATATATTCTATTAAATATTAATTTGAAATATTTGGACTTTACTAAGTGGCAAGGAACTTCTTTGGACGAGTTTACATGAGGGTAATAGAGTTCAATTTCACGCATTTGCAAACATGAAGAATGTGGTCAAATTATCGTGGTTGGAGATACAGTACACCTTCAGTATCGTGGAAAATGTTTACAAAATAAGGTTAAAGACTAATTTTTGGGAAAGACTGTTTCTCTCTCTATTTATATGATAACTGAAAGACAATATCAGTGCACGTTGAGTTTTTATTTAAAACACGAATTAGGTTTATAATTAAACGGCATTTTGCAAAATTGATTGTATATAATACCATTTTCAAACCTTGATTTTGAGATTATTATCGTGCGTATCGTTTTGCAAAATGGAAGATCGTTCTTATTTTACTTTTAAAGAGATTTAAGAGTTATATTAATCTTAAGGAATTCATAATACCTATAATAAATTTATTACTAGCACTCTTCGATGGAAACAGCAAACAATTCCTAATCTAAGATGAATACACGGTACACCTATCCTAGAAACATTGGATCATATCTTATTGCGTCGGTAACCTGTTTGGTTAACCTGTTAACCTGTCACACCTTACTGAAATCTCCATCGTTATTGTCAACTGACGCGCTATTCTCATTATTGCTACATTGCTATGATTATGATACGCTTATTGAGCGCAGGTGGCGGTCCGTAACCATAAATCTAGCAAGTTATTAATGCATCCGATAATACATATACACAGTTCAACAAAAATAAGTTCCCCTTTAGATTATGCCTGACATTTTTAAAATGAGTTACTCCATCGAATCTTTTTTTTTTTGGCACACATAATGTATGTGTTCACAACAACACCAGCACGGAGCTATAACAAAAGTTGCTAAATGATGTATTGAAGGAGGATGGTTAAGCAGATTAAACCTGAGTCTTTGCTTGAATACCGTTAATGTGTTGTACTGCTTGTTGTACTCATTTGGCAACTTTTGAATCTAAAGGGGAATTTATTTTTGTTGAACTGTGTACTTTGAAAGACCCTCTTGATACGGAGGTGGCAAGCAGTAAAAAACCGTTTACAATAATACACGATGGGGGCTGTCAAGTGTCGTTGTATGAATTTGTCAAGCACTGTAACTTTCAAACTATTTATGTGTTGTACATAAAAGTATACACTTTTTTGAATGAAATGAGTCGGGGAATCCATTTTTCGTATCAAAAATCGTGATTTTTATATTTTTGCCCAAAAATGCCTCTTTTTTGCCTAAATTTTACAAACAACCTAACAAAATAATTTTTAGGTAAAAAATTCTAAAATTTTACAGAAAGCATCTTAATTCAATTATCTAGGAAATGTTTTTTTTTTTGCCTTTAAAATTTTTAGTTTTGAAATTATTGACCAAAAAGTGCTAAAAATGTGAATTTTGGGATAAAATATCTAAAAATTCACATTTTTAGCACTTTTTGGTCAATAATTTCAAAACTAAAAATTTTAAAGGCAAAAAAAAAAAACATTTCCTAGATAATTGAATTAAGATGCTTTCTGTAAAATTTTAGAATTTTTTACCTAAAAATTATTTTGTTAGGTTGTTTGTAAAATTTAGGCAAAAAAGAGGCATTTTTGGGCAAAAATATAAAAATCACGATTTTTGATACGAAAAATGGATTCCCCGACTCATTTCATTCAAAAAAGTGTATACTTTTATGTACAACACATAAATAGTTTGAAAGTTACAGTGCTTGACAAATTCATACAACGACACTTGACAGCCCCCTTAAAATTCAGCACATGAGATAATACATTCAAGAGGGCAGGCGAGTACAACTTGAATGTGAAAAATGTGGTCAAATCATCGGATTGAATGTAGAGCTTAGTCTATTATAGTAGTGAGAGTCAGGCCCATTAAGCCACGAATCCCCCCTGTTATACGGGCAAATGGACCTCTCATGGAGGATTGGTCGGTAGGGCGGTTTTTCCCCACATTTTTTGCCGCCGAGTAATTGGAGAGTGGGGGGTAGAATTGGTGGCGTCACAAAAAAAAATCAAGTTTATTGTTTTATTTTTGCTTTTTCTAAGGTATTTGTCAAATATTTCTCAAATTGTACAAAATGTTCTAAAACAACAATGGCCTAACCAGGATTTTTTTTGGGGGGGGGGGGGGGAGTGGGTGGGAGGGCCGATTCATTTACTTTTAAAATGGACCTTTCACCAGGGGGAGGCGAATTTGGCAAAAGTGGATTTTTTACCAAAATGTAGCCTTTTTCCACAAATATGCGTAATAAAACCCAGACTTTTTTGATTTTTTTTTTTTTGGGGGGGGGGGGGGAGGGGTAGCGATGGGCCTGGTGAGAGCTATGCGAAACAAAGTGTTTTCCATCGGAGACAGATTTGTAAGCGGTTAACAAACAATACCTATAGATAACGTTAGAGTTATTCAAATGATGCCCTCTCGATTGCATTTTAAAAGAAAAAAGGGGGGCACTTAATAAGCTGCGTCCAATATTTTCTACCAGAGCAACATATCTGTTAGCTTTAAGTGTATTTTATTTTCAGGATTTTTTTTTATATTTCAGGGAATGTATCAACTTGAGGAAATAGTACAATTATTGAAGTGTATTAACTACATGTATACTACGTAGAGTCTTTCATTTATCCTTTTCAACGTTCTATTTTAACGTTTCTTCTGGGTTTTATTTATTCTACTTTTTCTATCATGACATTGAAGGAAAGAAAATTATCCTTACATCTTCCTTATAGCACGCAATGGTTGACGATAACACCAGAAAATGAACTTAACTAAACCAGTTGCATGTATTTTAAGAATCATAATTTTGAGGTCATAATGAAAAAAGCAACTCGCGAGCATTCGATCAAAATAACGGATAATATAGAACACAGCTGAGACCATAAAAATCAGATATTGCTTTATCTTTAATAAAACAAAGGCATCTGCACCTACTGAAATTCCCCCGGAGCGCGCCCCAGATAAGATTAAAACAATATTATGTATAGCAGGATATTGAAGTCAAGGAAAGAACTGTTCCGGTTGATCAACTGCGAAGCTCTCAAATAGAGTATAACGCAATATAGGGAAGCAGTTTGCCTTGAGGGAAATAGATATATTATATATTATTCAAAGACAGAGATTCTGGGTTGATGAAACATGACTAAATCCCGAAAGGTATATTACATGATTTATGGACCATAGAGACGCCTTAAGGAGAAGGCTGCACAGGTAGATTTTGCCAATTGTCTTGAACTCATGGCTAATGTCACCACTTTCTGACGCATCTACCAAAGCACGGCTTGAACAAATTTATTTGGAAAGACCTAAAATCTTGAAAAAAGTGTGCAATAAATTATATAGTTTACAAAGAGGTTCTTATGAGTGGCCATAATATAAACAAAACGTGTAAAGTTACAAGTAGAACGTGTAAAATTAGACGTCTAATTGGTCCCTCACATGTATCCGTGTGAGCTGGGCGGCCCCTTATACCGTATTATCGTATTATAGAAAAATAACAGAGTCCAACACGGTGAACAATCAGCACAACGACTTCTGTGAGTATTTTAGGTTATCAGGTTTCAGTTAATAGTGGATTTTTAAATATATAATTTTAACCATTCTTAAATCTGATTGTATTTTTCAGGACCCCCTGTTTATGTGAATATTGGAGTACACGTGGAAAGTTTAAGTGCAATTAAAGAATCGTCAATGGTAAGTACATGTGCAAACATATTCTGTACTTTAAACACTGTGAAATTACAAATGATGACAAAGTAGACTTCAATGTGTCAGTTATATGTATATACAAATGTTTTCCCCTCTAAAATTAAATTTCAATGTGCTATATTTTCATTAGTTATCAACAATTTCATTTCCATCCGAAGTGTTTTGTAAAGAAAACATTGACATCAAGTTAAATCGGAATTCAAGCTATAACTGAGAGTAGTTGTGGTTAAACCTCGAATTCCATTCGTTTGTGGATGCATTGATACATATAATAACAATGAAATTAAAAGCGATCTTCTGAAGGTATTCCAATAAACTGCGCATGCCAATTATCATTTATAAATTTCTGCACATGAAGTTTTTCATCACCAGTTGATCTCAGTTGAATATTCCCATAGCGTTACACTGCCGATAATGAGCTAATTGATATTCATGAGGTGATTTACTACGGCGATTTTACATTGGAATTTTGACTTAAAATCATGAATTGTAATGCTTTTAAATCATGAATCTGAATAGGAAACATGAATTTATTGGTATAAAATATACAATGAACACAATGAAATGGTAATTGGGTCTGATGGTTTAATACTTTGTCGACAACACAGTGATAACTTGCAAGCTTCCAGGGGGGGGGGGGGGGAAATACTTATGGGCGGCAGTGTATGTCTGGAGCTACACATCGTGATTGTGCTTCATTTATATTGGATTCATTGTACCATAAAATCACCCTCCCGATTTTGTCAGCATAGCGGCAGCGGCAAATCATCTCGATTGGATTGGTAGACCAGCGTTATATTACAAACTCGATACCCACAGAAGTATGTCAACTCGCCAACTTGCTCTCAGAACCAAACAACATTCAATACATTCAGAGGTTCTTGTTTTACAGTCTGTTCGGTAAAAAAGGTTACATGTAATATTCATCTGAACGAGCATACGTGCATTAGGCTCAAGGAAAGCGCACCTCATCAAGTTCATTGTAGAATGTGATATGAGTTGCGTGTTCATATGAAGAGACTCATGTGCGCCAGAGGGATGTTTTCGTGTGCGTTGATACATGCGAACTTCAAAATATTTGCATTCAAAATATTCGCATATTTTGCACCGAAAAAACCTATATAACAATAAATATATAATTCATCCTTACAATTATTTTAGGTATCCATCCTTACAATTGTTTTAGGCACCCAATACACATTTATGGACTCAGTACACGCTGTGTGCATATGCTATGTACATGTATGTACACAGAGCATACTGAGCATAGCAATGAATTTAATATTTTAGTACGGATTAGCTTTATTTCGTTATAGCGCCCTCAACGGAATAAAGCGCAATAAAACACTGACAAAATAGTTTCAGAGTAGGATATCCAATATTTATTGTTTAAGAATGCATGCTAGATCCATCCTTAGCTTTACCTCCACGACCGCCACCCCCGGATTCCTTTGTCATACAGTTATTCATGAATATCATATCAGAGGTGTTAAAATTGTTGTAACATAGAAAAAGGGTTCTAAGGATGCTTGACAAAAAGGATGAGACACTTATGTAATCATGTTTGGTCTTCGTGTCAAATTGTCAATCTGGAGAATAATATACTGTGTTAATATGCGCATCATTTGACTGTCTGTCATTCGATAATACAGTACACGTATTTATCCCATAGCGTGTCAATATTTGAAAAGCTTGTTCACGGCTGAATATACCTCGAGTGATCTGTATATCTCATTTCTGGACTTCAATAAGGACATGTAAGAGACGGTAATATACATTGGTGCTGGTTTGTTTACCAATTAAAACCGAATAGAACAGAAATGATGACAGGATGTCACTGAATACAAACTAATGATGGCAATTAAGGGGAGGTTCTTTTTATATTGTTGAAGCTGTCCATACGGACTGTATAGACATGAAATCGATAGATTCATATTATAGGTTTACGAGGACGTTTCGCATATAAGCCGTTTTCTTTCTTTGTTAAAGGCCCTGTCACACCATAACGTATCGCCTCAACGTATGCCAACGTATGCGAAATATCGAAAAATACGTTGGTGTACGTTGGCGTACGCTGATATAAGTTAGGGGTACGTTGGGGATACGTCGTTTACGTTAAGAGCACGCTGTGATACGCTGTGACAATTTGGACCACGAAAAAATATTGAGCATGCTCAAAATTTCTCGACGTACTCAACGTGTGCTTAATACGTTCTGCATAAGTTCCCGGTAAGTTTGTGGTACGTTAAATATACGTTGACATACGCTGACATACGTTAGTGGTACGTTACTCGTACGTTGCTCGTAAGTTGGTATACGTTGATGAACGTAGGCTGGGGGAAACGTACAGCCAACGTAGTGATAACGAGTTGATAACGTATATGTGCCATATGTCTAACGTATGCCTGACGTATTTCCAACGAGTTTCGACGTATTCTCACGTATTCACCTTATGCCGGGCGATCGTGTAAGGCCCTGTCACGTATCCATAGCGTATCCATAGTGTATTGAACGTATACATAGCGTATGACTAACGTATTGGTAGCGTATCACTAACTTATAACATACTTATGACAGCGTATCACAGCGTATGCGAGCGTATGACTAACGTATGCTTAACGTATACTTAACGTATTCGTAGCGTATATCTGCCATGTTCGACGTATCGTCAGCGTATCCTCGACGTACAACGAACACGTGGCTTAATATTATGCCGCTGTAGCACGTATAAATACCGCGCCGATCTCACATTACATCATTCCCGCCGATGTCATCAAGCAGTTAACATGCCTCCCAAGAAGAAGCAAGCAAACAGGGCCGGGGCCGAGGAGGAGGAAAAAGCAAGAAGGCCAAGACAGACCATGAAGAAGTGAGGATGAGATACTCAAGGGACCCATTTATATACTCAAACCCTCCATAAGTTCCCAAAACGCCGAATGCGCGCTAGCTGTACGGTAGCCCTGTCACACCATGGCGTATTGCCTGAACGTATAACAACGTATTCGAAATATCGAAAAATACGTTGGCGTACGTTGGCGTACGTTGGTGTACGCTGATACAAGTTAGGGGTAAGTTTGGGATACGTCGTATACGTTAAGAGCACGCTGTGATACGTTGTGAAAATTTGGAACACGTCGAGCCCGCGAAAAATTATTGAGCATGTTCAAAATTTCTCGACGTACTCAACGTGTGCTTAACTTACGTTCTGCATAAGTTCCCGATAGGTTCGTGGTACGTTAGACATACGTTTACAAACGCTGACATACGTTAGCCATACGCTGACATACGTTAGAGGTACGTTAATCGTCTTAAGTTGTAGGTTGGACATATAGATTTAACCTTCTAGATATTTTAATAGTTATCATCTAGGCTGCGTTTACTTGAACTGGCAACACTTGTCCCGCCGTGTACGAAACTCAATTTCTGCAACGGCATAAGTCACGTGTTCGTTGTACGCCGAGGATACGCTGATGATACGTCGAGCACGGCAGACATACGCTACGAATACGTTGGTCATACGCTCGCCGATCGCATACACTGTGATACGCTGTCATAAGTTTGTTATAAGTTAGTGATACGCTATCAATACGTTAGTCATACGCTATGTATGCGTTTAATACGCTATGGATACGTCCATTCCATCACCGATGTTGACGCAATTCGTTGGGAAGTTGGAAGTTCTTGGACGTTCTCGGACTCTGACAATTTTCGAGCTATTTTTTGAATACGTCGGCATACGTTCAGGCCACGTTCAGGCCATACGCTATGGTGTGACAGGGCCTTAACATTGATGATGGAGTGACGAACCTTGATTATAGCACTATTTACGAATGACTTGGAAACGATGCAACGACGACGATTGCTGCTTCCTTATTACTTTTACCATCTTAGCACTTTCCACGCGGCTATTAATTTTACCATAGGCCTATTCAAAACAGAATTGGCAGAAACCGTTCCTAACTTTCAGGGTCTATCTCAAGAATTACTGAACCATTACTTGGCAAGTTTGTACTTATTTCAATGCCTTTTTTTAATGGTGATTCCAAATATGGTAATGAAATTCAAGAATTTTAACATTTTGAACATTTGGTGAAATTTTGGGATGTCGTCTGCAGACGCCTGCCGCGTGGAAAGTATTTTCTGTCTCATTGTCTACTATCATTGCCACCTCCTGAAAAATGACATGATTCTTGTCTTTCACACAGTCCATCATGAAGAATTTAGTATGACAATTTTCTAACCACCATGATTTTGACGTATGCCAAATTCTTTATGCCTCGACTCTTTGTTCTTTCACGCGTCTGCCAACTTTCTGCCTGTTTCCCTGTGTATAGTCTGAAGAGGGTCACCTTTATCATTGAGATAAATATGCATGTTCCTGATAGATTGGTATCCTTCATGATGGTCCACAATACAAAGTTTTCAAATTTGAAAACATGAATTTAATTTATTCTTATACACCCGTTTACGCCTAGCAGTTTTGTCTTAAAATGGTGAAATCGAACTGGTCACGCTCGATATTTTACCATCATTTCCTGCAGTCTTCATTGTACTATTTATATAACAGCCATTAAATAATTATCTTAACGTGAAAAGAAAAATCATTACAAATCTAATAAGCAGTCTCGTTGACGAAACTGCGCGTTTTTCAAGCGTATGACATAGCGACCTTCTTCCGTTATTCTATCTTTGCTTGACAAAAAGGTCTACAGTTCATTCCCTGTGAAATACGTTAATGAGTACATGACATTTTCCTGACTTACACAGTAAAGAAAATATGTTACGTTCTCTCGCTTCGTGACTAAATCGATCAATTTAAACTTAAACAATATCAAATATTATTTCAGGCAAGTGTTCTTTAGATTCTAGTTGTAACTATCTTAACAAAAATTGAAGGTACATTTTTATTATACCCGGTTGTGGCTGTACCTACTATTTAATGATAAACATTCTTGAACCACGATTAAACAATTTGCAAACGAAAGAGGATTATGTCGATATTAAAAGTTAGTTGGATATGAATTTGCGTGATCGCGACATAATATATCAAGTAACCATGTGCACCAAAAGCATGCAAAGGGTTGGTACAAGTATTAAACATCTGGCCACAGTGTTGGAAAGTTTTACAAACTGTTAGTCTATTAAATGGTTCGTGCATAGATATCCGAAAATCTTCCTCTCGTAGTTTTGTGAGTCTCACATTTCAATGACCGCGCATATAACAACAGCAAAGTTGCACCGGTCATTGAAATCGCCATAACTTTAAAAGTATCCATTCGATTTTGTTGAATGAGGTATCAAACTGCGGAGAAGTAATTTGCTCATTACTGTTTATCTCAGATTTTTAGTACCGATTATCTATTTTGAATTAGCTAACCTCAAAGCACCTGGTCAGGGACTTTATGTGCTAAGTGTATTTGTCTACGCTGATGCTATAATAAGATAATAATAAGGAATAGTCCTACTCAATAAACAACGAAGCAATTTGATTCGTCATTTTCATAATCACCACTTTCCTCAACAAAGATAGATAGGCTTTTTGCTTTGCTGCCCTCAATAAGTTCTCCGAAAGGGAGAATGTTGTCGCGATAGGCAGTTGCTATTATACTTCAAAGCAACCATTATTTAAACAAATATTCCGCCCTTGGTGTTTTCGACTTCAATTTCTAGACACACAAAGAAATCTTCCATAACAAAAAGTTTTTTATACAACATTGTATCCTTTGAACGCAAAAAGGCTATAATCAGCATGACCCAGTTGATGCAAACAGCTTTTTTAAAGGAGTTCATGTTTTATGTACACTATTGACACTTAAGCTTAATATGAAATCTCGAATATATATTGCTATACCCCGGAGAAAACACAAATTATATGACGCCATTTTACGTACAAGTTATTCATGTCTTATTGGATCAAAACATATTAGTGGAAGAGGGTCGTTAATGATTTGGGCACAGCGCATGTCTATTCTCTGGAGATAAAAAGCATGAGATTAGCCCCATTCCATTTTTAGGTATGGATGTACATCCTTGTAACAAAGATCGGTAGAAGAATAGAAACATTTGAAGTAATGGCAGGGATTCTATTAATTTTGGGATAGGAAAGTCCTATACTGACGTACGTAGCGAAAACAGTCCCTTTTGCATATTTACATAAATTAGGGTAATCGTCCGGAATGCGTCCGTGACGCGTTTGACGTCATTATTTAGTCAGCATAGAATTGATGGCGCTATTCACGCGGTAGATTTACACCAGCTTGCTGTCAAAAATTATATACTGACACTGGAGTTGGTGATCAAAGTCCAGCGGTTTTTGGATGAAATAATTTAGTTCCAACGTGTGATGAATTTTATGGGGTCATATAATCAAAATCCCGGGCAAAATCCATTGTTACATTGAAAGCAATGGAAATTCAAAATTAACGGCCGTTCGTGTCTACCATCGTCTGCAACAATCACGCCTTATCAGTATAGCGCCACCAATTCTATGTTGACTAAATCTTAATTTGAAAGTGGCTTCCGATCGGCAAGCTGAGTGGCATACCCCTGGTAATGGACGGAATTCGAGAAGAACACAAATTAGTGGAGGAGGGACATCACCGGTAATAAATGATAATTGCAATTCTGTGTAAGAGCAGAGAAATTCATACCATAAGCTTATCGAAATACCATTGCCGTTTATACTGTGGATAAAACTAAGTTAATATTGCAGGCAGATCTAAGGCAATATTATATAAATGTACTCAGTGATCTCTAAAAGATTCACCATTCATCAATGTGATCATCAAAACGTCGCTGTTCTGGCATATGATGATTTTTTGACAAAAAAATAGTTAAATTGAATTTCATAATCTCCGAATGAAACTCTTTATTCTCCAAAACAATTGAGACAAAAAGGTAATTAGTTGATAATATAGTGCACTAATTAGTGTGATATATCTTGGTTTTTACATTATATATTCTACCTGCACGAAAACCTCAGTTTGTGTTCATGCATACTGGCATATTATGATATGCAGGCATAGACCACCGTGTAATTGGAGTTGCCTATTGTCCTACCATTCCGGCATATCACTGGCATTATCACTGTAGGAAGAATAAGAAGTCCTTTGTTTTGATCTCGCATACCGGCACATGACTTTACGACTTTTAAAATTATAATTACTCCTAATTAATGATTGCAATTTGATGTTGTAGCATGCTCATAACAAGCATATACTATATTTATTAATATTCTTTGACAACGATAGTGGTCTCAGTACTCTCCTGAGTGACCTTTCAAAAATTGAAATATTTTCAAATGCGATTTTCTCAAAAGACTGTTTTTCATGATATACCGAGAACAGCGACGAAAATATCATGTACATCAAGGGAATATACGCTTTAGAGGTGTGCTTATTTTGTTGATCACAATATCACCATACAAATTGCACAGGGACTGGTTTTTGCACCGTGCCAAGACAACTAAATGAGACAAATCTGTCAAATTTATATTAACCCTTACAGCCCCGAACCCCATGAAATCTTGTTTGAAAACTATGCTTGCAGCACGTGTCGCCTCAGTCTATCTCACAGCCTGGTTCTCACATCTGATGATAAGAGCGCACGGAATTGATAATTGCGGGTGCGAGACCCCTGGCCGACTGGACTAAGACACTGTGATCCATGCCGGAGGACCCGGGGTCGAATCCCGTCGTCGGCAAGTCCGGTTTTCCCCGCTAAGTTTCGCCCATTTCCATCCCGTAGAGTTTGTCAACATTTCATCCCAAAAGTGTTAGGGTAATGATTTCTTTGTTTGTTTGTAGATCATCTTGGTTCCCTCTTTGGATTGCAAATATTGTTAACGTTATCGTACACATTGTTCATTTTATTTTGAATATAATCCTCAACGGGATCTGATGCATCCTAATTCCTATTCTAACTACATTTAAAAAAAATCACATAAATATGATCACATTTACTAAAATTCCCTCTTGAATTGAATTGCAATTTACATTTTTCTAAATGTTTAAAGATGTTTCACATATTTCTTAAATTAAATGAAAATATTTGTTTTCAACTAAAGCTGAATTTTAAAACAACATACGGACATTTAACTATTATTCCAATGTACCAACTATTTCAAAAGTTTGAATAACATAGAACCTTCTCTATATAGGATACAACAATTCAAACATTATCAAACAAAGTTATTTTACTTTTTGTTCTTCACAATCTTAAGTAATCTTACATTACAAGCGTTCTGCAGAGCAAACGCATATAGTAAGCAAATGCAATTTGAGCTGTAACTCATCTCATGGGTGTAAAGCTCAAATCCCAGTTGTGTATAAAGCATCGATGCATATAATCAGTAGCGATCAAGTTTAAGCTTTAAGATTTCTAGTTGTTAGACGTAAACAAATCTCAAGTATTTAGGAAATTTAAATATCTAAAGTCGATATATTAAATAGCAAGTTTATTGGTCGAACATGCCCATAGCAGGAGGTTTATATCTTTAGCCCAAACGGTACCGTTTTTTAAACCTATCAATTGGTTGCTGTAGCAGGTACTTTTGCGTTACGACTGACGAATTCTTCGAATATGATTAATAATAGTCTTGTTCTTTGATAGAGCCTTTACGGATTTTATCAACATGCTTCTGAGGAAGCCGTTGATGTTGTGGTGGAAAACAGTCACCAAGGTGCCAAAATTAGTCAAATAATTTAGTTATCTTTAGTAGCAGAAACAACACACAATAGCAGTCCACTAAATTCACTTTGGAATTCAAGGTGTCATGCATTATGATGTGTTCTTATTTTTCTTTTGTCTCTTAATTATGATGTTTGTTATGCTTGATGTCACGGTTCTGCTTGAATATTTAATGAAGTGTATTCGATACCACCCCTTGCTTTGTATTATGTCGACGGTTTTGACCCGGCATGCTTTCTTTGAAGCTGAGGTTGGATTGATTGAGATGACGGCAGTGATGTGTACTATATTAAGTCATCTCAATTGAATTGGTAGACCAGCGTTGTGTTACAAGCGTAATAACCACAGAAGTATGTCAACTCGGCAACTGTCTGTCAGGATACCAAACAACATTCATTACATTCAGGGTTCCATGTATTAGAGTCTGATCAGTACAAATGTGTTATTGCATTTCCATCTGAACTGAGCATCAGTGCATGTGCAGAAGACTCAAGGAAAGCGCACCACATGTGGGGGTGTATGATACGGGAGGTTCACAATATCACAGCACATTTGGTACTGAACGAATTATGTAGGCATAGCACACACAACATTCAAATGATTGAGACATGTACAAAATTGGATTCAAATGAAAGATTGCAATGAAAGATTTATTTTCCAAAAAAAATTATGACAATCGGTCAATGCATTCTTGTGATACGGTGTTTTGAGATACTCGGAAAATGGCCGAAAACCTGCCAAAAACAGTAACAATGCCCACAAATATAATTTATCAGGATTTAGAGAGCTCAATTTGTTAATAATGTAACATTCAAAACACCATTTACACATAAATTATTTCTTTAACAATTGAATATCTATATACCATGTTAAATTAAAAAATATGGTAAAATTATATTGCATTAAGCTAAAATAACCTAGTGAAATTGGTCATTTTGACCAGTTTTACTGACTGCAATCAAAAAAGTGACTAAGTCCAGCTAATTAATATGCGTAAATGTTATAAATCCAGATGTGAATGGTGTATTGCAATCAAACTTGGCATTATGGCTAATTGTACGATACCCAATCTTTTAAACTATAATTTAGTTTCATAAGCTCATTAAATATGCAAATTAGCTAATTATCTATTCAAGTCATTGATATGCAAATGAGCAATGTCCGACAATTTTTTTCCCATCATAAGAGTGATCGGTAATAGATATATAACATGTATACCCAATTTGATTGACAAATATTGATGGATTTAGAAATTAAACAAGCTTTTCCATTTCTTAAATACCCATATTCAAATTCTCAGTCTTTTCCTCACAGGAGGCACTCAAAGGATGCAAAAACTGAGCATATCACTAAATTGATTGAAGTGTTTAGTACAATATCTCAGGTTAGGTTTATTTAAAATCGGCCCAATATATTCAAGTTCAGAGCCAATTTCAAAAATTGGTAAAAACAGTCATAACTAAAAAACCTGATGATAAGTATTTATACCTGGATCAAGGTTATATAGTCCAAGGTCATGACTACCATATATGGCAAGCTCATTGCCCTACAATGAGTGCCTCTTGTGAGGATAATTAATTTTATATAGGGATGTTTTTCAAAGTGGAGCTGCATACATTATATGAAAAGATTGTTTTGCATAAGGGATTACAGACCACTCCTACATGTTACTCATTTTGCATGATTAATTAATCCAAATATTGTATGGCTGTCTTCATAACTTGGATTAGTGCATCCATGCACGCCAATTGAGGCAACAATACAAAACCACATTCCACACCATCCATTCAATAATGCAAAATGAGTAACAGGTAGAAGTGGATGTAGGGCTTTATGCAACACAGCTTTTCATATGTTGTTGTTCACTGGTGTAATGCTCCCAGTGGCAGACTTTGTGTGTGTGCATTGTGCTATGCCTAATAGTAATACAAATCTGATCCATCAGCTGAATTTGTTTTTAAACGGTACCTTTCTTTTAAACCTATCGATTGGTTGCTGTAGCAGAAACAACACACAATAACAATCCACTAAATTCACTTTGGAATTCAAGGTGTCATGCATTATGATGTTTTCTTATTTTTCTTTTGTCTCTTAATTATGATGTTTGTTATGCTTGATGTCACGGTTCTGCTTGAATATTCAATGAAGTGTATTAAATACCACCCCTTGCTTTGTATTATGTCGACGGTTTTGACCCGGCATGCTTTCTTTGAAGCTGAGGTTGAATTGATTGAGATGACGGCAGTGATGTGTACTATATTAAGTCATCTCTATTGAATTGGTAGACCAGCGTTGTGTTACAAGCGTAATAACCACAGAAGTATGTCAACTCGGCAACTGTCTGTCAGGATACCAAACAACATCCATTACATTCAGGGTTCCATGTATTAGAGTCTGATCAGTACAAATGTGTTATTGCATTTTCTTGAGCATCAGTGCATGTGCAGAAGACTCAAGGAAAGCGCACCAGGTGTGTGGTACGGGAGGTTCACAATAGCACAGCACATTTGGTACTGAACGAATTATATAGTAATACAAATCTGATCCATCCGCTGTATTTGTTTGGAGACTGTATTTGTATTTGGATGTTACACAAGACACTGATTTTATCATTTTGGAGTTCGTTTCAAATTATCAATCAGGAGACAAATTCATTGCGTGAGCAGTTAAGTCTGCTATAGGGCCTACGATAATATGATACACGCACCTTCCCTGTAGTGTTTCAATATTTGATATTTGTCTAAAACTAAGGAACATATCCGGCCGGGGGTGTGAGGGGGGGGGGGGGGGGGGCATTGACATTGGAAAAGGGTATTGGTATGTGCCGCCCTGAATACCAACACCACTTTTCACCCCTTTTGAGCTCCTAAGACCAACATTTTATTGAAAATTCCAAAAGTTGCTTTTTTACTATTCAAATTTGGGGAAAAACATTCTTATTCTGCCTTGGTGTATGTCTTTCCGTGCATTTGCCGAACCCTCTGTATGTTTCCCCGTTGTATGGTTTATTACAGTTCTTACAGATTGTCATGGACCCTATCCCCTTCCTAATCGAATTAAGCTAGGTAACCTTAAGTTAATCAAAATACCACTGGCCTGGTAGTACCATTGAGCCTGTGAACTTGATCTTCTGACTGGAGATCTCTTTTCATACAACGTGGACAATCAAAAGTGATGAGATTTGACAACAGTGACAATTTGGTGAGTTGGCACTTCAGAATCTTGATGAGGTGGCAATCACACATGAAGAGATTGAGAACGAGAGGAGAGGAGGGGTCAGTCTTGTTGGTGAGGTGGAAGAGAAAGGAAGTGCTGTTAGCTATCTGCTCTGCAACAACCACTGTGTTGTAGGAGCCATCTATATAATACATGTAATGTCAATTGTACATGTACAGTCGTCTGGGAAACCCTAAGGGAATCAGCCCTGTGAATAAATTGTAGATTCATAATGTGGTGGGCAATGCCGGCCTAACCCATTTATCCATGGAGTAAAATGTGGACATGTCTTACCACACAAGCTATGTTCGTTTGTTTGTGAAAAGAGTGCATTATGATATGCAGTGTGACTGTTGTGGATCCTCATCTCCAGAGTGATTCTTCTGCTTAACGTTCGACGGGACTCTGTCAGGCGCCATTCAGATATGAAACCTCGCCTCGTCGCCGACAACGAAGAACCCTCTAACCCGATTATCCGGACATTCACATACAAGTAACTGATCCGCCACGCCTTCGCATCACGTCGCCGCATCACAGGCCAATGGTCGCGATAAGTAGAAATTATTTTATGTTATAATATGTTATCAAAATAACCGTCTTATATATTAAACCATGTATGTACAGGGTGTCCCAAAAGTCTATGCACGTTTTTGAAGAGACATATCTCATAAAATATAAATCATATATTATAAATTTAACCATATTTTGATAGACGAGATTTAGGAAATTCATTTGATATCAAACACAACCCTATTGGTGAACCCACAACATTATAAAACTGGTTGAAAGTCATTGGCCGTATGCCAGACCAACCCATACCAAATACCACATATTGTTGCTAAAGGTGCGCATAAATTAACGGTATGAAAGCAACGTTGCGCATTAGTCACAGTTCACTGCTTACCGTGCAACATTAATGTTATTTAATACCAAACTCGGTCACTCACAACATAAATAAGCGTAGTAGACAACATTGCACAGCAAAAGTCTTCATTCAAGATGGTTTACAACATATATAAGCGAATACAAATTGTATGGTTCTACGCTGAAACACATTCAGTTCAACTGACTCAACAAAAGTTCAGAAAACATTTCAAAGTGAAACGCGCACCAGGAAGAATATCCATTCTGAAGTTGGTGGATACATTTTTGAACACAGGAACATATTCTAAATGGGTAAAACAACCTTCGATGAGGCCTTCAAGCAGCAATACAATAATCAGCTAAGTTTAAATGTTAACATGTTTGACAGCTGTGTGATGTGTGTGTTCACTTTTCTGTTTACGTTATTCAATTGTTTAGGTCTGTGTTTTTGCATTAGCACACGTCTCTGTATACATGGAAAACATTTAAGTTAGATTTCACTATAGAAACGAAAATTATGTGTGATATAGTTTGTTATTATGATGATATCACTGTAATGTAAAATTTTAAATATTACAATTGACGGATCACTTTCCGTGTAACCAACTCTACCCGTAATTTTGTTAATCTCAATAGGTATGGATTTATGAACATTATTCCTCCGAAGTATAAAATTACATTTTTTGCAGTAATACATATTTTACTTCTAGGATGGCCTTACAAACTGATGTCACTCCAATGTTTGGTATCAAAATTATTTCCCACATCTCCTCTTTCTAAATATGTATTCATATTTTCAATACGACTTATATTTTGTGAAATACAAAGCTTTGGGACACCCTGTATAATATAATGACCATGTTAATAATTATGTTGTAGACTAGTAAATAAACATATGCAGAATATTTACAACTATAGATGGCTATGGGTTTCACTCTAATAACTCGGGAGGTAGATTTCTACCTTGATCATGTGACCGTAACAAAATGATAAACAGAATAACATCCGTAGGTTTAAACAGGCTCAAGTTTATCTTTAGAATGGATTAACATAAGTTGGGTACATCATGTTTATCCACAATATTTTAAAAATAATGGATTGCGTTATTTTTTAAACATTGAGTGTAACGAAACTAAGGGTGGGAATTTCGGGTAATTGTGTACCCGGGTACCCGAAATATGTTTCGGACGGGTACCCGCAACCCCCAAAATGTTTTAATTTTTTTATTAATGTAAATTTTCCATTTCCTGGATGCCCACCTAATACTACACACGGTATGTAATGTACACTTTCACCTCCCTGCATCTCCAATTAAGATCGTTGAATTAAAATGTTGTTGCTTTTGAAAATAATTTTATTTTTACATAAGAATGATAAGAATGAATTAAATAATTTAGTACAAGATTTTAGGTTAGTAGAGACTATCCCTAAGCTAATGGTATGGGTCAAGGGGTATTATGTGAGTTATTAAGGGTCAAATGCGAGTCATCTAAGGTCCTGTTTTGGACTAAGAAAAACAATTAAGATGTAAAAAAAAAATCCCAGCCTTAAACGAAACATTCTTACCTCATTACGGGACAGGTTCGATGTTTGCGACGACTTCCCTATAGTGTCTCAGCCGTATGAATAATACCTCAATATCAATCACGGTCATTTAAGTAATTGTCTTCGAATTGAAAATAAAATCTTTACAAATCTAATGAGCAGCGTTTTCTGCATTGTGACATTGCGATACTCTTCTGTTATTCTATAGATGCTACGGCATGAAAGTCTACAGTGCGTTCCAATTAAAATGCCTTAATGTGAACATGACATATTGCTGTTTCTTATACAGTAGTATCAAATGTCTGTTCTGTAAGTCGAATTTTGCTTCAGGAAAGTGTCTTATTTTCGTGAAGTCACAATTCTGAACTTAAGAGTATATGTGTAAAAAAAATGTAGGCGTAATCTGGGCAGGGTAATTATCAAAATGCTTTCAAATGCTATTTTAGTTGTAAAGGACACTTCCTGTAGTTTGAGATACCACCAGGTAGGATACCTTGCTATCAGGTAGGAGACTCTCATTAAAGCGTATGCAAATGTAAATGGTCTATATTCCACAAGTTATGGTGCAAAGCCCACATTTTTATAATGTTGAAATATGTTTAAAAATATGCAAACATTTATAGTCTTGTAACTTAAATGGTCAAGAAAAAACGTTTCTGAAGTCATCTTGTGTGACAAATGAGTTTACAATACAATATGAAGCTTACATTATAAAACATTGAAACTTATTGTCGCGAAGCGCGCAAACATGGCTACGTTTGTTTTAACACTGGCGTTGAAAACACTGTAATCTTTTAGGTGGGCATGGGGACGTCTAAAGTCTTAGGGGAGGCGTCCCCACATTATGTTTTGGTGAAGACGTGGAGGGGGAGGGGGGGGGGGGGGGGAGGGGTGATACCCGTCCTCCGCTTGTGCCGCCTAAGAAGCGTAGAAACCTCAACTGCTGCTACCCCAAACCTCAACCGTATCGTTGGCACTTAGGTGTAGAAATGCGAAATTGTGAACTCTGTGAAAGTGCAGTGCAATGTAGTGGTTTTCTACGCCGACGGTGATAATATGATAAATAATACGCAGCAAGTCGTCATATTGTGAAAAAACACAATTTGATTCATTCCGTACTTAAAACAGCTCGTAGGCTGTTTGCTGCCCTCATGTGGCTGCGCCTAAAGAAAAACATTTGGCTTTTGAAAGTTGTTGCGATACGTTTAGTCCTTTAAACAGTCGCCATTTCAAATTAACTTTTACCTACACCAATATCCTATTCTAGTAACGTCTTATAAAGTATGCAATCTTCTTCTAAAATATTAACCACTTTCGAACGTAAGCGATTCTTGTTAGCGTGACCTAGATTATTATCACAAAACTTTATTTTTAAGGAAATCATGTTTTCATTTAGTCCAATGCCCTTTTAGCGTTATATGAGACAAAAAGCGTTCTATTACTCCATTTTCCATACAAGTTATTCAATGTCTTTATGCTAACAGTGTCCATTTAAATGATGAAATTAATGGATAAACCCTTGATGAAAACAGATTTGTGAAAGATAGTCGTTAAGGCTTTGGGCATTATTAGCATTTGATTAACATTTAAAGTAGTGCTAAACCCTGGAGACACGAGGACTATCATTAACCCGTTTTCATCTTCATTTATTCATGTGTTTGCTTATAACAAAGTCCGGTCGGATGGTAGTTTTGATAGAAAACTTTGAATTAATGAACAAAACTCGAGAAGAATACAGGATGGAAACAGACTAATGGAAGGAGGGCCGTTAGCAAAAAATGCAAATTTCAGTAAAGATAGAGATTACATTCGACATTTATACTATTCAGGATTAAAACACAAATACAACTGTCATCATACCCTGTTCATGAAAAAGAGTTAAAATTACTTGCAGGCAGATTTAACAACTTTGCGGCAATCCTATGAAGACTTAATAAACACCAGAATGAATTCCCTAATACACTCATGATAATCTGGGGCATCCGTGGGCATAAAACCTATTCTTTCATTTTTAGAAATTATGTGATCAACATTTTTCACACTCAGGCTTATCACAGGGACTAATCCAAGTTCACAAAAGGATACAAATCTGTGAACAATGCATAATCTACATAAATATACAAAATCTGGAAATTATCATTCCATTTGTTACTATAAACATTCCGGTTACGTTAGTGTTTTATTAGTTTTGTTGTACCGCATCTTCTTGTTTAACAAATGAAAAAAATAAGAAAATGTTTCCAGTTTTTCTATGCGTTTTAAATATCATAATAAAATTGAGAAATACAAATCTTGTCAATTATAAAACGCTTAATTAAAAAGAATGATACAATTAAATCTTGTGTTTAAAAGGAAATGAAAGTGTTTCTAAACCATCTTTTTCTCAGTTCAGGTGGCACAGCATATTAATCGACTATAGTCTTTGAAGCATCACAAAATAAGGGAAATTTGAAAGCAAGAAAGTTCAATATACTTGGTCTCAAGCAACATATTAAAGTTGAGCTATTTAGTGACAAAATAAAAAAAATAAAAAATTGAAAAATACAAGGACCACTTGAATCAGAAAAGATGGTCGTAGACCCGCAGTCCAAAGTTGGACATTAAAACATGAATAGCAACAGTACAATTGCTTTAAGCTATTATAAATAACTGAAACTCAACTATTCATGTCTGTATTTATTTTAATGCATTTCTCATGGTGATTTCAAATATGGTGATGCAATTTATTAATTTAATACTTTAAATTTATTTTGTAACAATATGAAGCTGTCGTCTGCAGACGACTGACGACTGCTGCGTGGAAAGTGTTAAAGGTCATGAAATGCACTTCTATAATTAAATTATAAATCGATTGAGATTCCGGGAAAAAATAATTTTGGTCACAGTGGGATGGGGCAGCAGACGCCTTGACTTTGAATGTACGTATCAAATAACATAGGAAGATAACATTAAGACCAGTTATTCTAATGAACACAGTTGACTTTAAGCTAAAATGTCAACGAAAGACAATCTGAGGATTTTAATTGAATCGATTTCACACTAGCGACTAACGAGAGGTTGTTATTCACATCAATTAATGTTTCCTTCTTACCTATAGTCACAGGTTTTAATGAGACAGTGTTTAGAATGATCTAATTATGCATGTTCTATGTTTTTATTTTACCAAGGAAACTGAAGCTCTGATCCCTTCAAACTGTTTTGATATTCATTTATTGTTTAAACCCTAAGGCGAAAACAATATAAAGTAATATAATAATGTTTTATATCATATATATACGAATATAATATAAAGCAGTTTACCAACCCACGGTGTTTACAATAGACAATATAACAAACAAATATTAACAGCCACCGGCGAATGTCCCAACGAAAAATAAGCAAGGACATTCACCGGCGGGGATTTGAACCCCGGTCTCCTGATTACTAGACAGGCGTCTTAACCACTAGACAACCGATACTTTCTGATAAACGGCAATTTGAATCAGTGGTAAGTGATTAAGCGACGGGGTTATACAATACACACGGCACGATAACGTGAGACATTTGGCCAAACACGGTAGGGATCACAAACGTGATGACAAGAGGAAACTGAATAAATAAATCAGATAATAATGTTTTATATCATATAATAATATAATATAAAGCAGTTTACCAACCCACGGTGTTTAGACAATATAACAAACAAATATTAACAACCACCGGCGAATGTCCCAACGAAAAATAAGCAAGGACATTCACCGGCGGGGATTTGAACCCCGGTCTCCTGATTACTAGACAGGCGTCTTAATCACTAGACAACCGATACTTGCTGATAAACGGCAATAACCGGGGTTATATTACACATAACAATGTTCTATACGAAGAAATATTTTTTGCCAATGCTGTGTAATCATCTGTTAAGTTTAGCAGAACATCTTCCATTGTGAAACAAAAGTGTTTCAGCTGCTGATTCTGAAACTGAAACGACTAATTTATCCTAAGTGCAATCATGTGTGATTTTTGGCTGAATCCTTCATATAGATTTCACAACACCGTTGTCTCAAAAGACAAGCTAATTAATAAGGTAATTTTGAGCAAGGTTAATCATCAACAAACGCTAACATTTTCAGAGTCTGTTTCGTTAAGCACCTTTACACTTAAAAGATAAATAGTACACTGTTAAGGTATATACTTAATAAATGACGTCTTTTCGGTTCACTAACTCGACATGCAGTATATCATTGTGTCAGAGATAAAATGGGACATACCGGCAAGGGGGACTCAAGGAAGTTTTTGATTTGATTTTTTGAATTTTGTGAGTGCTGTAATTATTGAACAATTAATCAAATGCATATAAAAATATACATATTTGGAAAGGATATGGATCAGAAAATCCAAAATTTGAGTCAATTTTGACCCAAAATGTTGATTTTTTTTTGAGAAAAAAATTAAATCTGATATTTTACCTCCAAAATCATGAAAATCACATTTGTGGCACTTTTGGTCTATAATTCAAAAAATAAATAAGATATATAAAAAAAAATTGCTTCCTAGGGAATTGTATTAAAATCATAATAAAACTAGTATGACAACATTTGACAAAATGTATTTTGAGTTATCTTTGCAGAACCTAAAATGGATCAGAAAACGTGTTTTTTATAATTGTCTCCAAAATTGTCAATTTCATGATCATGGTTGGATTCAACCCTTTTTCTGCACATAAATGTATAATTTTATATAGATGAAAGGGGAAGTAGGGATTGAGAGGTCTTATAATATAGATTTTGTTCTTTTGGCTTCAAATCACAGCCCAGAGAATTAGCTTTCTTTTGCTTCAAAAATGAACAAAATCGGATATTCCTATGCAAAGTTATGATAAATCTTGCGCATCCAAGTTCGTCGCGAAGTCGCAATTTTCGTATATTAACGCATGTATTTAATTTTTATGTTTTCTATTGTTTTAAGTAATTATTTCTGGTTAAAAATGTCATATTTTATTTGATTACTCCAATAATTAATGCATTAAGTGTTCTAAGATGCCTTAGATAAGTGCAAACTTCCTTTTTAAATCAAATTTAGTTAATTTGATACAAAAATTACGATTAATTACCTTTCATGAGTATTAATTATTCGTATTTACCAATGACCCGCCCTTTAACTGACGATATCTCCGTAACTAATTTCGACCATTTTGCAACCGTGCGCGAAGGATATCTGGAAAACTAAAAGGGCTAGGACCTTCACATTTAAAATGAACTAGAATGGAGACTCTAACCCTATGTGAACATATTTTTTGACATCTCCGTAATTTTGTTTGTTCCAGTATCGAGGGATACTGGCACATTTTATGTTCTAGTATCGGGCGATACTGGTATACATGCTACCAGTACTGATAGGTCCCAGTATTGAACAATACTGGTACATAATTATGTTCCAGTGTCGCCCGATACGAGAACATCATTTTATACGTGCCAGAGTATTTTCCGCTACTGGAACACTGACGTTGTACCAGTATTGAACAATACTGGATGTTCCAGTATTGTATAATACCAGTTCAGTCGAGAATCTGGGACCCAAAGTACACCCCCCAAAAAACCCACACACGATCTGTATCGGCTATGTCCTCAACAAAACGATGTACGTCCATTAATCCAAATCGAGAAGTTATCATATTCCATTGGATGTAGCAATAGTGGTGCAACTACTTTAATCAGAAAGCATTCGACTAACTACTGAAATGCAAGCCGTGCGTAAACATCGGATGTCGTTTAGATGGCTAAGTGTGTTTGACTTTCTATTTTCGCCATGTGGTTAGCCGGTTACCAGCTATCGTACAATCGTGTCGGTAAATAACGAGTAATGTGATACGCGTAGAATTGCTTGGCAGACGGGATCCAAAACATCTGTGATCGTAATATCCTTTTTCTGTTGGTTGTTGTTCCGCGATACTGCATCAGGGACGCAGTAAGAGATATACATAGGGTTGGTGGATTGTTTTGGACCGACTAACTATTCCCGTCGAATGCGTTATCACCAAACCGAGGGCGTTGATGTTTTTGCACCGATGGACACGGTTAGTCGGAAACTTTTAATCCTCATTGGTTTCAACGTTAAATAGATTTTGATTATAGCATTAAAAAAGTCACATGTTTGAACTGAATTATTTCATTGTAAAACGGGTAGATTAAAAAAACCCACCCTCTATGCGTTATTAACCGGTTGACGCGTTCAGTTGATACATACACAGGGTACGTATAATTTAAGATATAATATTCTTGAACAAGACCATGTCTGTCATTGTCTCCCGATTTCACATCAAACGTAATACAGAGCTAATTTAGAGTTAACAATTTAAAAGTACATTTGGAAAATCCCAGCCCGTAGTTCCCTTGAGGTATGATAGTGGATCCCTTACACTACGTAATCACGCATTGATATAAGTGCAATGTTTATCCATTACAAGAAATTAACTGATCTTATTCTAGATAGGTGACCCACTTATAACAAAAACAACCACGACCTCTGCTATATACACACAAACAAATGTCTAAGCATGTTTGACTTTCAATTTTTACCGCGTGCTTCGCCGGTTGCCAGGCATTAGGACGCATCATGAGATATCTATGGGGTTAGTTGATTGTTTTCGTCCGCGTTCTTTCAATTTCATCGAATGCATTATTTGTAAATACAAAATAGAGGGTCTTCGTGATTTTACCTTGATTTCCAGGCGACGATACCCGCGGTTGGCCGTGAACTTTGAATCCTCATTGAGTTCAACGTAAACATAGATATTGATTATATGATTAAAAAAGTATTTCATTTTGTGTTTTATCCATCGTTAACCGTTTGAAAACTTTCGGTTGATAATGTTACCACATAAGTATAATTTGTGGACATTCAGATTTCTGCATCACGATTTGTCATCATTTATTTTAAAATATTACGCAGCTTTAGAGGTAGCAATTAAGTGCACACTGACCTCTCCAAAAAAATAAAATAAAGAAGGACTGTTGATTTGGTGCAACAGGTGAACCAATCGTATCCCGCATAGATGACCCACTTATTAATATATACGTCCATTAGCTAAAGCCTAGAAGCTATCATATTCCATTGGGGGTAGCAGTAGTACTACAAGTACCGCAATCAGAGAGCATTAGGCCAGCTACTGAGATGCAAGTCGTGCATACGACGTCGGCTGTGTTTTAGACGTTTACATTTGTTTGACTTTCTAGTTTCACCGTGTGGTTAGCCAGGTGCAGGCATCGCACAATCGTATCTGTAAATACCGTGTAATGTGATATGAGTAGAGTTGCTTTACACAGGATGTCAAAATGATCAAAATATCTTATTAGATTATTATGCTTCTGAACCAGTTTGAATTATTTAGACAGGATGTATTCACTTTAATATTGTAAGAAAATAATTGCCTTACGATTCTAACCATTAGCCATTATATACAATGCTACTAGGATGCAGCTAAGTATAATAATTGTATTTTACTAGTCACGGGTACGAATGTAATTTTACGGCCTGTGGAAAAGGGGCTCAACACAATGGGCCGTATTCTCGTACGTATTTAAACGCGGTTTTAAGCTAAAGACGCGTTTAAGGGGGGTGTGGACTCTCATGTACAGCCTCCGTAAAACTGTTGCCAAAAAATGCACTTTTTGGTCTATAACTAAAAAAATAAATAAGATATAAAAAAAATCACCCTGGGGAATGTTATCAGGATTATCATATAACTAGTTTGACAAAATATGACAACATTTATTGTGAGTTATCTTTGCAGAACCTAAAATGGGTCAAAAATGTGTTTTTTATAATTTTTTCGAAATGGTCAATTTCACAATCATGGTTGGATTCATTGAACCCTTTCCTGCAAAAAACTGTATACTTCTATAAAGATTAAATGAATAGTGAAGAAGTTACTGCAGTTTTACGGAGGCTATGCTGAGGGTCCACACCCCCTTAACGTAGACGTTAACCACATCGTTAAACTAAACGCAAGGCTCAAAAATATTTATGTTTAACTTAAACACGCGTCTAACCCTCTGAAAGTGTCAACTTTAAACGGTGGTTATGGAGGTAGTTTAACTCGAGTTTAACTAAACATGGCACAAATTGACCTTCGTGACATCGCAACATAACGTCGAATAATGTTGGAATCATTACGAGTTGAACGATATAGGCGCGGAAACCCATTTGAACAGTTCATTATTGAATAAATATTTCATACAATGGCAAGTTTCCAGGACTTTTCTTGGGACAATATTCAAGTGTTCAAAACCGTGTTTTGTTATTTTTAAAGTATCATGTCTAAAAGATAAACTTGCGTTTGAATTTAATCAGTTTTATTCAAAAACAACATTATATGTGAAGTGTAAGATACACGCTACCATCTACAAAATATGATATTCAAAACATCTTCAAAATAGTATAATGATCGTAAAACCTAAAGTTTTCACAGCATCTAAGAACGGGTCGTGGAATAGAGTTGATATAGTTAAATGACTCTCTCCAGACAGACACTGATGTAATTTAAGAGGTTCGTTTGAACTGGCTAAATGTATACAGCATCAAATTAACTGACCTGGATAGGCCACGTTCAGAATATCGTATTTTGTCCTTTTTCAATTTCATTAGCAACCATTAAGCAATTGTCTTCAGGTTGAGAAAGAAAATCTTTATAAATCAAATAACGACCGTCACAGATGCAGTTGGAGTGTTTTCAAGCGGCATCACTTCATTTGGATATTCTATCTCCGCCATGTGGTACATTTGCTGCTCCTCTTAACACTTTCCACGCGGCAGGCGGCTACAGACGACATTCCAAAATTTCACAAAATGTTTAAAAAATATCAAAATTATGGAATGTCATTACCATATTTGGAATCATCTTGAGAAATGCATTGGCATAAGTACAAACATACCTAGTATCGGGTCAGTAATCCTTGAGATAGACTTTGAAAATTATGAAAGGTTTCTAAAAAATCTGTTTTGTGTATGGTAAAATAAAAGCCGCGTGGAAAGTGTTAACACTGTCCACGGTGCTATTAGTTTTACCATATACAAAACAAATTTTGCTCATAAACCTTTCCCGAATTTCAAAGTCTATATCAAGGATTACAGAACTAATACTAGGCATGTTTGTAGTTATTTTAATGCATTTCTCACGGTGATTCCAAATATGGTGAGGAAACTCAACAATGTTGACATTTTTGAAACATTTGGTGAAGCGTTAATATGTTAGTTTAAAAGTTAATCAAATAAATGTCTGCCTTTATATTGAGTTGTAAGTTTGCTCAAGGTGACCATGGACGCTAAATTTAATAATGAGTGGGGTAAGTGCGTAAATGTGTGAATATTTGACGCAATTGGAAAACCATGAACTTGTTGATGTCTTCGTGGTTTTTTTTTTATTATAGATAATCGATTGGCGGGAATATTATACGCGACTGATTAGGTTTTATATAATGTTTTCATATCCAAGTTCCTAGCGCTTTTCGCGTCATGTCACATATAGGATTATTTAAGCTCAAGATTGAGATTATCACATTATACCAGGTGAGCGTAATACAATCAACACTTCTTTTGGGGAAGCTATTGACGGTTTGCACTTTAAGGAACGCAATGGACGCAAATAACCTTCGTCGAAACGTTCTCTATTGACTTGAATTATGCGCCAATCATACAAGGTTGATATCACGTAAGAAATCCAAAGGTAAACTTACCCCTAAAACAGCCATACGTACATCCATTACGCGCATTACGTATACTCGACTTCACGGCTCTGGTTGGTTGACTGAAGTTAGGCGTATTTCGAGTATTCACAGATAATTGAATATAATTATGTAACATCCAATTTTATCGGTGAAATGACTTTCATACAATGTTATTTGTTATTTTGGTGTTTTGTTTATTTATATGTTTGTATTTTATTATCGTTTGTCACGTTCCGTATGACACCCACGTAGGTTTTGAATAACGTACGATACAAAGATAAAAATGGATTCACAACATTACAAAAGGCTTTGCTAAAATCAAACGTCGGAAATGATTGTTCTTTCGTAGAAAATACATTTCATGATAATAACGCAGACATATATGTCAACAGTAATGCGCCATTTAATATTCATGTCAATGAGCTTGTGTCTGACCCAATTTTGTTCTGTTGACATTTCGCGAAGTAGAGCACATTGTGAAAGTTAAGCTTCCCTTACATCATGTACATGATGAGGTGTTCGCTCCTTCTGAAATTATAGTAAATAATAGTTAGATGTGTTTGGGGTTATGTGTCACCTAGTCTTAGGAGTTTAAAGGATTATAGTATTAAAGGTGGGTAGGTAGTGTACGTCATCATTTGAAATTTCTCCGATTGCCAGACTATTACCCAGGAAAAGTTTAATGAAACGGATCATCGGATCATCGGGTTAATGATACTTTTATGACACATTTATTTATTGTTAAAAATGAAACGTAAACTGTTCAAAACCATAAATGCATAGCCAATGGCGATGGATAATCTACAACACTTTTGTAACTTCGAAATGAGCTAGGACCTTAGACATCGTGTTTCTTCTAACTGTTTGACGAGAAAGTATAATTATAAATATTTTTGAAAACATTATTTAAATGATGAGATGGGCTGTTAATGATTTTTTTAAGGAGAATGGTTTGATGACCGATCCAACCGACGTATAACAGGTTTCTTTTCGCTGCATAATCGTTAATATTTTATCAAGACACCTGTAGATTAGTTGTGATCAAATTTTGTATTAAGCCGTAATGCTAAATGAACGTATTTTTCAATTGATTTTTTTTGAGACGTTCTCTACCATACCACTTCCATTTCGGCACAGCTTTATTCTACAAGATTAGATCATTGCCACCGCTGACATTTCCAGTGTATCTTTGCTATAAACCGGTCCCTTAATAGAAGATAACAGCGGATATACGATACTATTTCTTGATTTTGGGCAGCCGATATCATAGACGTTGATTATGTTGAAAGTGTTTAATAAATCACGAGCTAAAAATTGAATATGTTTGAAATAGGATATAGAAAAGATACTATAGACAGGTGACGTCCCATCGGGCAAAACGTGGCTAGTTGCCATTGTTCTTTGCCCGGCAGTTTGCGCACGCATCCTGTTTTGTTTAGGACCCGTGCTTTTAAAACTCGCGCCAAAGCATTATAAAGGGCAATACGGCATAGCGGACAGTGTTGTGGTCATATGGTGTTCCCTCAAGCGTGTATCGACAGTCCAGTCCCTTCGACCGTTGCGTTTGTTGATAAACATTGGATGTAAACAACGGTCACCTCATCTATAGTTCAACCAGTTACAAAGTGGCGAGCCTCTTAAAACATATAATTAATACAGATAAGCGTAACACAGGAGGCGACATTTTGCATCTTGATTTCACGCCGCTAAATAGGTTTCTTATACGTTGATATGTTAAACAGGGTTACAAAACGTCGATTTTTTTTATTTTAAAAAAGCAACTGAATTTTTAACTTAACATTTGTCTTCAAGTTCATGATATTTGTGATCAATGACGTACAACATTTGTATAGCGTAACGCTGAAAGTGCCGAGTATATAAGCCTCCGAAATTTGACACATGGTGTATCGCTCTAATTTACCATGACAAATTTGAGCAGTGTTGACAGAACATGTGCAATCAAAATCACCTAAACACCTGTAAATATGGACTGAAAGATCTCTTGTTGCACTTTGGTAATATATAGTAGTCCTAGAATATGGTGTATAGACTTTTCTGGGGACAATATTCAAGTGTTCAAAAACGTGTTTTGTTAAGAATCCTGTCTAAAAGATAAACTTGCGTTACTCTATTGAAATAAATCAGTTTTATTCAAAGTCAACATTATCTGTGAAGTGTAAAGATACATGCTACCATCTACAAAATATAATATTCAAAATACCTTTAAAATAATATAATGATCGTTAAACCAAAAGTTTTCCACAGCATCTAAGAACGGGTCGTGGAATAGAGTTTATATAGTTAAATGACCCTCTCCAGACAGACACTGATGTAATTTAAGAGGTGCGTTTGAACTGACTAAATGGTTACAGCATCAAATTTACTGACCTGGATAGGCCACGTTCAGAATATCGTATTTTTTCCTTTTTTCAATTTCATTAGCAACCATTAAGCAATTTGTCTTCAGGTTGAGAAAGAAAATCTTTATAAATCAAATAACGACCGTCACAGATGCAGTTGGAGTGTTTTCAAGCGGCATCACTTCATTGGGATATTCTATCTCCGCCATGGGGTACATTTGCTGCCCCTCCTAATATGTTAGTCTAAAAGTTAAACAATTAAATATCTGCCTTTATATTGAGTTGTACGTTTGCTCAAGGTGACCATGGGCGCTAAATTTAATAATGAGTGAGGGTAAGTGCGTAAATGTGTGACTTTTTGACGCAATTGGAAAACCAAGACCTGATTGGCATCTTCGTTATTTTTGTAAGATAATCGATTGACGGGAATATTATACGCAACTGATTAGGTTTTATATAAAGTTTTCATGGCTAAGTTCCTAGAACTTTTCGCGCCATAACACATATAGGATTATTAAAGCACAAAGTTGAGATTATCACATTATTCCAGGTGAGGGCGTAATTCAATCAACACTTCTTTTAGGGAAGCTATTAACGGTTTGCAAGGAACGCAATGAGCGCGAATAACCTTCGTGAAACGTTCTCTATTGACTTGAATAATGCGCCACTCATACGAGGTTGATATCACGTAAGAAGTACATGAGGTAAACTTACTCCTAAAACACTCAGACGTAAATCCATTACGCGCATTACGTAGACTCGACTTTACGGCTCTGGTTGGTTGACTGAAGTTGGGCGTATTTTTCGGCGTATTTCGAGTATTCACAGATAATTGAATATATTGGTAACGTCCAATATTATCGTTTATTTATGTCATAGGCGTGCGCAGGATTTTTTTACCCGGGGGGCTTAAAAATAAATTTCATTGGTTCGTACCGCTATCTGCGGTAACGAGTCTGAGGGGGATGTGCCCCCTTGGATTGGATTTTGGAATATTGGCTACACTCTTATTCTAGATTAGTCAAATTTGACACGGAAATGGTCAAATCTGACACAGAAAATGAGTCCGCGGGGAAACTACAACTTATTAGTCAAAATAACACGGACAAATGTGTCACTTTTTTGATACTGAAGTGTGTCAAATGTAACAAATATCCGGGTTGCAAGTTTCAAAAAATAAAAATCAATAGAAAAAATCTCGTTAAGCTTGAATAATAAATAATCAATGAAATTAATACGCGCGTAGCGCGCAAAAAATGTATATTTTAACAATAAAAAGGTCCAGAAAACGTTTCTGAAGCCATCTTGCTTAAATTGAATAACAAAATATTTAAAAAAAAATAGCTATTGTAAAAAGAAAGGTTAAAAAAAATGGTTATTTTTACACTGAAATGGTCCTGAAAACGTTCCTGAAGCAATCTTGTTAAGCTTGAATAATAAAACATTGAAAATAATTTGTGCAAAAACTGGTTATTTTAACACTAAAATGGTCCTGAAAAACGTTCATAAAGCCATTTTGTTTAAGCTTGAATAATAAAAAAAATGAAACCAATTGGCTCGAAACGCGCAATAAATGTCCGAGTCTAGTTTACTAACTAAAATGGTCCAGAAAACGTTCTTGAAACATGTTGCAACGTTGTTATAAAGCTGGAATAAAAATTGCAAAAAAATGCTATTTTAACACTAAAAAGCTCACGAAAAAACGTTCATGAGCGTACAAACTGTCAGTTTTTTAAACTAAAATGGCCCAAATAAACGTTCCTTAAGCCATCTTTTTATAACTTGAATAAAGAAACATTGAATCTAACTCGCGCGAAGCGCGTCAAAATTTCTAGTTTTCTAGTTTTCCTGAAGCAATCTTGTTAAGCTTGAATAATAAAACATTGAAAATAATTTGTGCAAAAACTGGTTATTTTAACACTAAAATGGTCCTGAAAAACGTTCATAAAGCCATTTTGTTTAAGCTTGAATATTAAAAAAAATGAAACCAATTGGCTCGAAACGCGCAATAAATGTCCGAGTCTAGTTTACTAACTAAAATGGTTCAGAAAACGTTCCTGAAACCATGTTGTTAAGCTTGAATAGCATTGGCGTAGGTTATTCATATTTGGGGGGGGGGGGGGGGGGCGAGAAATGAAAATGAACCGACAAGACTTTTGTGAGCCAAGAAATGCACGCATAGCGCGCGAATTTTTCGACTTTACACCTATTTTTGGCACGATCGAGGTACATTTTGCCTCTAAACAAGCTTGTAGCAAAGAATGTTGCACTTTGGGGACACATTATGCGAGCGTAGCGCGCGACAATTTTTCATCTGTGTACTTTTGACAATCATAATTCCATGAATCCTGTGGTCAAATGTGGCGCCACTGTTGAATACTTAAACATTGAAACTAATTCGCGCAAAAAAATGGTTTTTTTTTTGGGGGGGGGGGGGGGGGCATCGTCCCCACCATGACAATGATGGGGGCATCAATTGTTTTTTTTTTGGGGGGGGGGGGGCATCGTCCCCATCGTGACAATGATGGGGGGAGCACTCCCCGCTTGCACTGTCTGCTTGTTACCCTTCCTCCTTATCTTCCTTTTTATTTTTTACTCTTTTGCAAATGGGGGGGGGGGGGGGGGGGGGGGCTGTCTCCCTGGTTACGCCTGGTGATTCAGAGGGCCGAGTTGTTTGGTTTTAACTTGCCTGAATGCCCTAAAACTCTCCTTGCTATCAATATTTACTTTCGTTATAAAGCACTCACATGGTTCAGAGACGTAGAGAAACAGTGAGAGACACTAATAAAAGCTCCCGCCTCTCCTTGTCCCTCCCCTCCTCCTCCCATCCTCCTCCCATCCTCCTCCCGGGCACTCACACTTTTTGGGGGTAGGGGTGTGCCACCCAGGGTCTCAATTAGGGGGTCTACAGAACTGGACTGAGTGGATTTTGTGACCAAAAAAAAGAACGCAAAATGTTTTAAGAACTGATGCAGGCTAAAAAGGGTGGTCAAAAGAACTAGCAGCAGAGGGTGAAAAAGGGGGTCTTCAGCGCGCTACATACCTTATTATATCTATACCCTTTTCCAATGTCAGTGCCTCCCCGGCTCCTCCTCTCCCTCCCTTCCTCCTCTCCCCTCCCCTCTTCCTCCTCTCCCCTCCCCTCTTCCTCCTCTCTCCTCCTCCCCTCCCCTCCCCTCCCTTCCCCTCCCCTCCCCTCCCCTCCCTTTTCTCCCCTCTTTTCCCCTCTGGGGACCCGGGGGGCTTGAGCCCCCAAAGCCCCCCCCCCCCCTGGGCACGCGCCTGTATGTGTTTGTATTTTATTATTGTTTGTCACGTTCCGTATGACACCCACGTAGGTTTTGAATAACGTACGATACAAAGATAAAAATGGATTCGCAACATTACAAAGGGCTTTGCTAAAATCAAACGTCGGAAATGATTATTCTTTCGTAGGAAATACATTTCATGATAGTAACGCAGACATATATGTCAATAGTAATGCGCTATTTAATATGCATGTCAATGAGCTTGTGTCTGACCCAATTTTGTTCTGTTGACATTTCGCGAAGTAGAGCACATTGTTAATTTAAGCTTCCATTACATGATGAGGTGTTCGCTCCTCCTGAAATAATAGTAAATAATAGTTAGATGTGTTTAGGATCATGTGTCACATAGTGTTAGGAGTTTAAAGGATTCTAGTATTTAAGGTGGGTAGGTAGTGTACGTCACTTTTGAATTTATTCGAATGCCAGACTATTACCCAGGAAAAGTGTAATGAAACGGATCATCGGGTTAATGACAATATTAGGATATATTTTATATTGTTAGAAATGGAACGTAAAATGATCAAAACCTTCAAAAATATTCAAAGCCCATGGTGATGGACACTCGACAACACTTCTGTAACTTCAAAATGAGCTAGGACCTTAGACATCGTGTTTCTTCTAGCTGTCTGACAAGGAGATATAATTATAAAATATATATATTTTTTAAATGATGAGATGGGCTATCAATATTGTTTTTTTGAGGAGAATGTTTTGAGGACCAATCCAGCCCGAGGGCCCATTTGAACGTAAAACAGGTTTATTTTCGCTGTCTAATCATCACTATTTTAACAAGAAACCTGTAAATTAGTTGTGATCAATCAGTAAGCTATAGGCCGCAATACTAAATGTATGTATTTCTCACTTGAATTCTTTGAGACGTTCCCTACCACAACACTTCCATATCGACGGCTCAGCTTTATTCTACAAGATTAGATCATTGCCACCGCTGACATTTCCAGTTTGTATATTTTTGCTATAAACCGGTTGCGGAATAGAACCTAAAAGCGGATATATGAAAAAAATCCTGCTTGGGCGCAGCCGATTAATCATAGACGTTGATTATGTTGAAATTGTTGAATAAATCATGAGCCAAAATTCGAATGTGTTTGAAATGGGATATAGAAGAGATACTATAGTTCAACCAGTTACAGAGAGGCGAGCCTCTTAAAAGCAGCGAATGAATATATATGAGCGTATTACAAATGGGAGTGCATAATGATTGCGTTACAAAGGGGGGGGGGGGGGGGGGGGGGGGGGGTGGGGTGGGGGGGGGGCACGTTTCATCTGAATTTCACGCTGCTAAATAGGTTTCCCATACTTTTACATTTTAAAGGGGTGTTACAAAACGTCACCTTTCTGGACTTGATTGTTTAACTTTACATTTTTCTTCAAGTTCATGATATTTGTGATCAGTGACGTACAACATTTATATAGCGTAATGCTGAAAGTGCCGAGGAATAAGCCCCCCCCCTGAAATTTGACACCTGGTTTATCGCTCTCACTTATCATCACACATTTGAGCAGTGTTGACAGAACATGTACAATCAAAATCACGTAAACACCTGAAACATGGACTCAAATATCTCTTGTTGCACTTTGGTAATATAATAGTAGTCCTAAAATATGGTTTATATATTCGTCATCAAGGAATAAATTCATTTACCGATATACAATCCCATGTGCGTGTTCCAAAATCGCGCACATACGCTTTTGATTACTTTTGGGTGGCGGAGAGATAAAAATGCGTATTTCTTTGCCAAGTTTACGAACGTGAATAAACTATAGTAGCCAAGGCAAGTCAGGTCATACGAGTGGATATTCATATGAACAATATAACGTAGTCCTTTCTTCGCTGCAGTTTATAGTATGTGCCTTTAGTTATGCTTGCTTGCTAGCATTGCATTTCGGGTAGTAAATGTGTCAGATGATTGATAGTATCGACATTCCAGTGCTTTGTTCGCTAAAATCCTCCAATTTGATGTTTGCCGAATAAAAGGGTAATAAACAGACATAGCTATATATTTATTCAAACGTCCTGACAGCATAACACATATAACTAAACCACTCAGAGATAATTGCATTTCCATTACGTTTTGATAATGAATAGTTGTTTTTAACAAATCCCATTCGAATGTACCGTCAAAATATATGCAGTGTGCAGCTGCTGACAAGTACCTGCTTGCACAATGCAAATAGCAAAACATGTATCGATTTTAGAATAATATATAAACATTTGTGGAACTTGCTTTTTACTACGTTGAGAGTGCAGCCATCACACTTCACACCATGCAACTGACCGGCTGATGATGTTGGGTCACGTGATGGATGAAGGCGACGTAGAATATCCAGAAAGCTCCGGTCCCGGATATATATAGCTGAATTCGGAGTTCTCCTCTATTGTTCAAAGAAGGTCGCTTATTGTATGAAATTTCGTTATCTCATAATGAATAATCCTCACTTTATGCGCGTAGAATCACACATTCAAGTTCAAGCAATAGATACACACAATACACAAGACATAAGAATCTATTGATGATCATGGTTTCGTTTACGTTGTTGGCATTTTGTAATCGGTTGATGTTCTTTTCCAGGTAATCTGTAATTTGGTTATCAAATTTGCAGCAGCAAATTATTTCACTTCGGGATCAAAATCTTCTTTAAGTAAATTGGAAAGTATAACGCTTCCCTTATGCAAAGGTGGGTTTGCTGTTGTATTATACATTGCCAAGATTATATTGATTACCAGTACCTTTAATTGCAAGCTTACAAGGTGCATAAAGACGTAATAAGACAGGTACACTTATCAGTAACTAGCTTTATGGTAGATCAGCAGATTTAGAGGATACAGGATAACTAAAATTCACGGTGGATAGATATCTTTAAGGAGAGAACAGTTTTGAATTGTGCACCAATGAAATATATGTTATCGTACGCTCAGTATATTCTAACATCTAGTCGGGTAATTTTCTAAAGTACATATACAATCGTGGTAGAAGTTAATGAATGTATTAAGATCCGATTCTTTCAACAAACTCGACGCATGATTATGCAGCACGTATTAAACGTACATTCGTGGATTAGTAATGAAATATTATTATGTTTAAATGCCTCGCGGTTGGTACCTGTATACTTGATATTTGTTTTACAATAGCTTGTAAATGTTACCCAATGGTATTGCTAACGTACGTGTTTGTCTTTATATTACTTTGTTAGATATCATGTAAAATACAGAAAATCCTAACATGCAATCAAATTTAAAACGTGCAGACTTTCAACTTTCTTGAAAATCAAGCAAAAGAAATAGGCCAAACAGGGATTTATTCAGGATCATGGTTTCAATTAAACTGTAAGCCTTGTTTAATCAATTACTTGTTTTATTCCAGGTGATCTGTAATTTAGTTATCAAATCTGCAACAAGGTATAGATCCAGAATCTAAATTGGAAAAGATAAAGTGTCTCTCGTGTTATGCAATGAAGGATTTACTGTCGTAGTATATGCATTGTCAAGATTATATTGATTACCTTTACCTTTAATCACGAGCTTACAAGTTGCACACGGATGTAAAAAGGTGTGTACGGTATAATTATCAGTAACTACCTTTAAGCCAAACCACCAGATTAAGAGGATACCGGATAACTGAAATTCACGGTGGATGAAGATCCTCCAGGGATAGATGGGTTTGAATTATGCAATAATGCAATATACATGTACAAGTATGTTATGCTAGGCTCATCTTCAAAAATCTAGTGGAGGTAATTTGCTAACGCACAAATACCACCACTGTCGAAGTTAATAAGTGTTTTTTCTTCAAACTGAATGCGTGGTGATGCAGCACGTGGTAAATGTACTTTCGTTGATTATTAATGAATGCATCTTAAAACGTCTTTTTGACAAATGGATTATCTTTAAATGATTGACTGTGGGTTATGGGCATGTTTGACATTTTGTTCTCCAAAACTGATGTTAATTTTAGTTTTTAAGTCTTCCCATTGCAATTGTTTGGGTGCGTATTATTCTTTTTATTTTGTGTAGAATCAAGATAATCCTGACATACAGACTGAACTTTAAAACGTACAGACTTAACTTCCCTGAAAACCAAGCAAAACAGATAGAGTCACATAGACACAGAGATCTATTCCGGATCATGGTTTCAATTACGTTAGTGGTTTGCTGCATTATAACAAGCCACTACTGCTGCTCTTTTCCCCAGGTAATATGTATTTTGGTTGTCAAATCTGCGACAGGGTATAGCCCTTTGTGATCAAAATCTACTTGAAGTTATTTAGAAAAAGATACATCTCTCCCGTATTTTTCAAATCTGGATTTACTGTTGTATTACCCGTTGCCAAGATTATATTGACAACGGTTTCCCTTTAATCTCAAATGTATACAGACGTATACTTATCAATTGCTGGCAGATTGTAAGGACAATGAATAACAAATAAACATGGCTGATGGCAGTTCCCTATGGAAGAGGGGTTTCAATTATGGGCCCATGGGCTACATGTTGTGCTTATAAATGTTTAAAACAAGAATGATTTTTTTGTCTAAAATCTTGGACGAAATTTGATTCGACCATGTTTAATTAATGAGATCTTAATACGTTTCACAAATTGGATGCATTGAGATGCGGGCCATGGTAAATGTACATATTTAATAATAAATTAATCGTCAAATGCACCCTTACCAATCGGCTACCTTTAAATGATTGCCCGTGGGTGTGGGTGTTGATGGTTTTTTTTACTATAACCGATGTCGATATTTCATAATATGTTTGCCCATTGTTATTGTATAAATTGTTAGAACATGCAAACAACTTTAAAGCGGCATTGAGAGATTGCCGAGAAAAATTAAATTTTGAAAAAAGGCATCGTTTCAATCGATAAAGTACGTATGAACCCTGAAGTGTAATGATTTATGGGAACACGTTTAAATAGTGGTGCTATATTGAAATTAGGTTGAAGCAATTTTTGTGGTGAGTGATGCTGACTAAATCAATAATTTTACATGATAGACGTAAAAAACTGATTTTCAGACTAATTGAGGGCGCAATCACATCTCTTAGTGCCCCTTTGAAACGCGCAGACCTTCAAATTCCTTGAAGTTCAAGCACAATAGATAGGCAGAATAGACACAGGGATCTATTCAGGATCATGGTTTCAATCAAGTTTGTAGTTATTGCAATATGTTAATAGTCTTGTTTCTTGTAAGAGATCTGCAACAAGGTATATTATTTGGTGATCAAAATCTACTTACGTAGCTTGAAATACATATAGACAAGCATTTTTTTCTTCAAAAGTTAGGTTTTATGTTCTTAAAATCATACATCAACATTTTGTCAAGACAGTAAGGATTTTCTATGGATCTATGCACATCCAGCACATCCACAGTTATTTACATTTTAATCGAAATATAGTACTAAAATTGTTTTTTTTCTTCTTCAAAACGGTGGTAAGAAATTGTACAGGTGTTAAAACACAGGAGTAGGCACCTGACCAATGCATTATGTAGTTATTGATTTATGCAAAATGTTGAATAATAGTGACAAAAGATAGCAATACGTAGAATTATATTGACACTTTGGTGGCGAATTGGCGAAAGTGAACAGGCACAGTCACGTAGAGTGTTGTAAATGATAAACATCGATCTACAAATTCATTATACAATAAATGGTGTTACACGACAAATTGGCGAAAGTAAACACGAAGAAAGAAAAATGTGTTTTAAAGCAACAAATATCTTGCTGCGTTTAAAACTTATTTTTGCTATCGTAGATGTAATTGATTGCATAGTTTTTATAAATCAGTGCATTAAAGTGACGTATGAAAAAATACAGAACCGATAGCAACCAACATGGAGTAATATGGTTATAATGTATTCTGTTTTATAAATGAAAGCACTTTACAAATAAAAGACACTAATTGGTATATTGGATGAGAATAAAGGACAACGGTAATGAAGTAGATAGAAAGTCGTACAAGATAAATTAATATTCAGCACCTTTCTTATAATAACTAGGAAAAATGAAGTTTTGAAAGCGCTGTGATTTGCTGATGCCTTATGACAGCACTGGCAGATGAGTCAAGTCAATAAAACGTCTGAAAAGACTTCTGAATGGTGTAGTTTAAATCTCACTGGTGTCTATACATTTTTGGACAAGGGGAAACATATATTTATTTGACTATTGGAGCAATTCTATCACATGTGTCTGTATCATATTGCGGAAACTGGCATTAATATCATATGATATCAGAACATACAATTGTATACACAACTGATGTCTGAGGCCTTTAGATCTATTTTCTCTTGAGGTAGGCATATCTGATACACGTTTGATATCAATAAGCCATACAATATTTCATTTTTTGTTGTACAGCAAGTTCTCGACCCATATCCCTTTCCGTTGTACTGCCGGCATAGTCTTTCTGGGTCACATTCAATTTTATTCAATTTTATGAACATTCCTTAACGCAGTGACACATTTAATAATTCTTTGACTCAAATGTGATCATTTTTTTTATACATGTTAGAACAAGATCTATATAACAATTCATGTTTTCAGCAGGTGCCAGATCTATATAACAATTCATGTTTTCAGCAGGTGTGTGCCATCAGGTGTTTTTAAACTTTACCAATCGTAATGGCTCCGTAATTATTCGAGTTTTCTAAACAAGCAATGGTTTAAACTAATACCCCACTGGGTATTGGTCATTCGTCCCTTCTACCTCAAGTGTTGTAAATATGTTCTGGCAGGCGTTTTCCTCTTGGAACAAGTTAGGGCCTTAGTGTACATTACAATGGTTGGTTATAAATTGCGTAAGTGTCAAAACACCTACACCTGCACCTGCCAGATATATACACAATGTGACTATTGAATAATGCAAAATGTTGAGTAATTATTGGCAAACGATAAGAATACGTTTAACTTCAATTTACATTTTGGTGGCGAATTGGCGAATGCTAACACGTTCAGTCACGAAGTATGTTTAAAATAGTTCGATATCGTTTGATGAATTAACCTTATACTGTGATGTTGCGAGGGTCGACAAACAACTGAAACTATTTTGAATTGATTTATTAAAGAATTAATGGACAATATCTAGCTGTTCAAATAGAGGGTGAGATATAGCAACAGACATGGATGATAATGTATTCGCTAAAAAACGAGCTTTTTGCATATAATGGTAATTTCGGTTTAGAATCAAATATACAAGTTAAGTAAATAGAAAAGTCATACAGTGTACAATTATATGCAACGCTTTTGCTTATCAGAAACAGCAAATCATTACATGTTTGCAGCAACAAATGGCTGCTTATACAACAGTTTCCCAGACAGCCACAATTGCTTGAACTTTTTCGGCAGTGGAAACTATTTAACCATATTTTGCATGAAATAAACACATTAAACAACACTGATATTTATGCATGCTAAAAGCACCTGTAACTTTGTGAGATTTAATTGGACAATTGGCGGAATACTACAGCTGTCATATTTAGAAAATCAGCCTTTAGTGTCAGGTGAATATACAAATGTATGCATAAATCCATTGATGTATAATGGCACATATTCAATACCTTAATCCCTAATGTCTTTGAGGCGGAACTAGGTTTATCCTTGGTGTAAGAAAGTACTGAAGTATCCTGGTATAGAATCTTCTATTGACGGATTAAAGGATTATACAGCTTTATTCCGTAATGTGGAATTCACACTACTCTACTTTATGACTGTCTTACACCAAGGATACACCCGATTTTATCCATATCGTCTTCCTGGATATGAACCTTTTCGGCAATTAGATTCCCTTCGGACATCGCGCCTAACATCCTACTTTTAGAATCTGATAGTGAATCTGATAGTGAATGGTTGGTATATAAATTGTGCAATTTTTTTCACAGCTCAACATCACCAGGCTGCTTCACAGGCGACAGGTCGCAGCTACTACTGTACAGTCTTGTACAATCTGTACACCAACCACTGCCCACGGGATTTTGCAGCGTTGCTTCCGACACCATATGTTTAACGTCGTGTCACCAATTCGAGTGTATCAATGCTATTTCATGCTCTTTCACTGCCGACTGACAGAACTCGCTGCTTAGACAGAATCTTCCTTTATACAGCCGTTCCCGTTCCCTTATGGAACAGTCTTCCAGACGACGTTGTTGGCAACATCTCAGAGGCAGGAATCCAGGCATTGAAGTGCCGCGTGTACAGATACCCTTCTCTACAACTCTTTTTTCAACTACAACTTTTTCATGACACCCTTCAATCAAGTCCTTACAACACCTGGCATTTACATTAGCACGGTGGTCATGGTTCAAGAGTAGGTTATTACTTGGTTGGGGGAGATGGTGGATGCAAAGCATTTATCCATATGGGCTGGTGGAACGGCCACGTCCAGATAGGTGACGACAGACATCTCATGGTAGATATATTTCCAAAGTTTGTTGTTTAGGTTCTCTTGAAATCCATGACCAAGTATTTTATTTATATCTTGATGTTGTTCTCTATATGTTTGGGCTTATTCTTACGTCACTTTCATTGGTATTTGTAATCCTTGCCCATTTGTGTTTCTTATGCACATTTTCTGAGTTGCAGTGAACCAATTGATTGGCCTTTCAGAGCTCTTACCAGTTTGATTTCTTATCATTCAGTTCATTAAACTTGTTGATGTCTGTTGCGCTATTGTTCACATTTGCTCTTTATATACAAAAAAGTTAAAACACTTAAACCGTACGTCTGCACCTGCAGTATTATACAAAATGTAGTTATTGAATTATGTAAAATGATGACTAATTATTGGCAAACGATGAAATACCTCTAAATTGTATTGACATTTTGGTGGCGAATTGGCAACTATTAACATGCAGTATGTTTTGAGTAGTTCGATATCGTTTTATGAATCTTATATTGTGAATGGTTGAATAATTTGTAGCACTATTTTGAATTGATTTATTAAAAAACAAATGGAAAACATAGCCGTTCAAATAAAGTGCATTAACATCAAGAGTAAGCTATACAAAAGACGTTAGCAACAGACATGTTCGAATATATGATAATGTATTCGTTAAAAAAGAAAGCTTTGCATATAAGTATTCTACAGACTGTTGCAAAAATATTATACAATTTGAAAAACAAAGCTTTCCGAAGTCATATCTGTTTCGATTTTAATGATCATGCAATTGGTATTTTCTTCACTTCTAAATAAGCTTTGTTTCATAAGAATCGGTGGCCAGGAAACAACTGGCCAATTCCATGCCAAATGTGAAAAACAGCCAACATTTCAAATAGGTTTTACAAGTTTTTCTCCTCTATTGTTGGTAAGGGGTATATCTCTATTTATCAAGTCTGATATGATCTCACCTCAATTTGTTCGTTTTGGTCATTACATCATCGTTTGAAAATAGGTGCGCAAAAAGGATAATGCTTTTTTAATTTGGCTTGAAAAAAGCTAGTTAAGAAAGTGTATTATTTTTGTAATATAAAGTATTGATTTTTAAATGCTATTTGTGATTTAGTTATGCTAAATAAAGCTTCCAATGAAAGTAAAAAGCAAAAAAGTGATATCACTTGCGAAAGGCGCAATGCGAGTTATCATTTTTACGTTCATTTTTTCCATTGGATCGCGTAACGTCCGTAACATTTTTTATCTTTTTTTTCTTCTGGGAGAAAACTAATTGGCTGATTTTAATAACATCACACATTCACTGTTAGTTTGTGATGGGTTCAATCATTGAGCAAAAAAATAAATAAATCTATAATTAGAAACACCTTAACGAGCGTTACGGACATTACATAAATCGTTACGGACGTTACATAAATCGTTACGGACGTTACAGCTTTTACTCAAGGCTTTGAAGAGCTTCTAAATGACACACCTTTGTGAGCTGTAACACTGAAAATATTAATTTGTCAAAAATGTGGTCTAATTTGACAAATTAGACCACATTTCCTTCAACAATGGTTTAGACTTGTGTACTGCTACATAGTCAGTGTAGCCCAATTGAGGAAAAAGTACTGTTGACATTTGCAAAGTTGACAAGTCAGGAGTGTAACACTATGTAATTCTTTGATACTGTGTTGTCTTGCCACATATTATGCTATGAACTTGAAACTTCCAGAGTAGTTTCTGATAAGCATTGTTTAAAATATGTTAAACAGTTCTGTGACAGTTACATCTTTTGTGTATGAACACTTTTGCCCTCTAAAGTGAAGAAAAACAAGTGTTTTTCATAAGAAAAATTACATTTTTTCCATTTTCAGTGGTAGAGATATACTTGATAGTGTTAGAGTGGGTAGTGTTAATAACCTTTAATATAGATACCTAAAACACAAACAAGCTTTGTGTGAATGAAAAAAATTAGCATACTCTGTAGTAAATATGCCATATAACATAAATAGATGTTTTCAGACTACCCCTTCCATTATTTTACAACTTTAACCAACTAAAGGGACCGTTCATTATTATTATTATTATTACAAATTCGAGACTCGTATGTTAAAATTACCTAACCCCCCCCCCTACAGCTGAAACTGAAAATTACATGACCCCCCTGCTAACCAGTAGCTTTATACACAACCCCCCCCCCCCTCCCCGAAAAAAATCAACTTGTCACATATATACTTAAGGGGCTGTCTTTAACTTTGGAATTTTGTTCATGCATAACCTACGTTGTCAAATTTTGTTTGTGCCCTATCTGAACAGCCAATAATTTTATGATGCCCCTTCTTTTTATTGTGTGAAATTAGTAATGGCGAGCGTAGCGAGTTGGAATTTTTTTTCTCATATTTATACATGTTGGATGGTTTTGTGAGTCTTTATAACCCGAACAATTTAGAACATTCTGAGCAGAAACGTATAATCCAGTGAAACGTTCTACTTTTGTGAGCATTGGTGCAAAGCAGAAATGAGGTGAAAAGCATGCAACAAATCACATTTTTAAATCATGAAGGGGTCACACCCACTAAATAGAGCTCCATAGGGATATGTACAAAAACACCGATATAAAACTCTGTTTTAGACCACTAAATTACAAAATTAGACCCTATAGAGTAATTTTTTTCTTAAAGATTATCACATTTCCCCACCAAAAAGTGAAGAAAAAAAATAGGTAGGTTGACCTGCTCGATTTTCCAAAATATGCCCATGGAGTTAACTCTCTGACGAGCTTGGAAATGTCGCTGTAATCGCCAATGTTTCCAGTAAAAAGCACAAATTTGAAAGATCTCTCAACATTTACCTAGATGATATTCACAGTTTATAGTCAGGGTGCATGTACATGTAGGTGATGTCCCATTAATCACAATTAATCAAAAATCATAGGCATTTACGCAATTGTATTACTGTCAAGTCTTTTTAAATTGAGGATTTTGTGATGCATACTTTCCGATTCTAGCTTTAAACACCGTCCATAAGGGTAGGGGATACCCCATTTAGTGTAGTGCACCCTAAAATTGGATTTTGTAACAGTATACACCCTGTGGCTCTAATGTCTCGACCGTTGATGATTATATAGATGTTTTTTTCCACCATATCGTCGATTTGCTGTCCAGAAGTCGTCTGATAGTAAAGTTTTTGAAGTCGATAGGTTTTAAGAAAATATGCGCGAAGCCCCCCCCCCCTGTTCAAGAATAAAAGTTACCTAACCCCCCTTTTTATATATGAAAGTTACATGGCCCCCCCCTATAATAGTTTACCCCCTCCCCCTCCACCATAAATAATGAACGGTCCCTAACATCAAAGTAACACAAGAAAAACACATGGATTTTATGACAAATTAGGGACAAAATGTCCCATTTTGATATTATAAATCTTGTTTTATTATTGATTTTAATACCTGTAACGTCCGTAACGCTTCAAAATGTAACGTCCGTAACACTAAATCAACAGCGTTGGACGATACGGGAGTACTAATTTCAAACTTGCTTTTCATGTTAACATAGAATGGAGTCAGGGCTTGCTCAATATAGTTGACAGAAAAAAATAAAACAGGGAACTGAACAGAGATTTAAGGATATGTACCATAGTCAAAAAGGCACTTCCTTTCAAGGTAACGTCCGTAACGCTCGTTTCTAATTTTTGTTGCTAATTAACTAAGAAAGCTAAAACAAAATTGCTTCATTATATTGAACATTAGAGTGTTTACTACTAGCATACTAAGAAATAAAGCGTTATCTTATCAGCAAACAGATGTGCTATTCAATTAAAAGTTGCAAATTGCATGTATCTGTAACGTCCGTAACGGTGGAATTGGCCAACTGTCTAAAGTAGTCATGAAATCATTTTGGCCACTTTGGCTTAATCACTGTGGTCAAGATGATTTCATGACTACTTTAGACAGTTGATTCCTGGCCACCGATTTTTATGAAACAAAGCTTAGAAGAAGATTATATTATGAATGGAATCGAACCATGAACATATGAATAGAGCGCTCTTGTTAGACAATAATTAATTTCAAGTGGATCTTCTTGATGCAGACTTTCCAAGGAGACTCTAATATGCACATTGAATGATTTTAATTATTGGGTTACGAATGAAATTGCAATTGTATAATTTTGTTTTGTAACGTGGTAATTTCGGTTTAAATTAAAATGCACACGTTAAGTAAATTAAAAAGTCATACAGTATACAATCATATTCAGGACTTTTCTTAAACTTACCAGAAAAAACCGAAAATGTAACAAAAGCATAAGATAAATACAGTATAAAATGACTGCTTATAGTTTCACAGCATAAAGCCATAATTTCCTGAACTTGTTCGTCACTGGAAACTATAACCAGATTTCGAAATAAACACATTCAATAACACTGATATTTCTGCACCTGTATAAGGTTTGTGATTTTTAATTGGAGATTTTGAGCAATGCTATAGCTATCATATTTCGGAATCAGCCCTTGGTGTCAGGTAGGTGAATATACAAATGTATGCATACATGATGTGCGTCTTTGGCTCGAGTTTCTCCATGGATGCATAATGGCACATATTCAATACCTATGAGTCGTATAATATTGCATTCTCATAGTTGAGAACGTGCTCGACCTATATCCATTTCCTTATGTTCTGCTGGCATAGTCTCTGTAGATCATATTCAATCTTATTTATTTCATATTACCCTATAACTCAAGACTCCTGTACTTTCATGGTGTCCTTAGCTATGCTATACTGGTTTTATACGCGCATAGGATAAGCGTTATTGAAAAGAAGAAAAAACCATTCACCTGACATAATTAGGTGTAAGGGCATTATATATATATTTTCTTACTAACATTATTATTGACTTAAAAATAAGATGAAACACCTTTAAAACTATGATAAATTGTTTATATAAAAGGAAGATTTGTCATGTCTATGGTTTTGTTAGTTTAAGTCTCGCTGTTACCTATTTATTTTACAACAAGGTGAAATTGATATTTGTTTGACGAAAGGAGCAATGCTATTTGGTAGCAGTTTCATATTACAGAATCTGGTAAACATACAAATGTATTCACATATGATGTGTTCGCCTTTGGCTATTACTTCTTCATAGATATATAACGGCATATTAGATATAAACTTAAACGGGCATTGAGAGATCCTACAAAAAGGGAGCCCTCAAATTTTTTTGATTTTTACCATTCATACGTAATACTTACCCTATACTAGCTACCTTCTAATATCATTAAGCTTAATCCTTTAACTTTCATGAAGGTCTTAATTTTATGATTATTTGATTATGTGAAAGAAATTAACACATTTTTCAAAACACAACAAATGGCATCAACCCAATTTGTATCATGCTTAGCGTGAAAGAAATTGAACATCTGCCGTGAAGTAGGATCTAAAGTAAAATGATAAGCTTCCCGAATCAATTGAAGGCGGCTTTAATTATCACTTTCCACGCGGCAGTCCACAAATTTCACAAAATGTTTCAAAAATGTCAACATTATTGAATTTCATCATCATATTTGGAATCACCAGGGGAAATACATTAACATAAGTACAAACATGTCTAGTATTGGTTCAATAATTCGTGAGATGGACTTTGAAAGTTGGGAACCGTTTCTAAAAAAATCTGTTTGGTATAATGGTAAAACTTGGTATGGTATCCGTATGGAGAGTGTTATGTGGAAAGTATAAGGTCTCGTTCAGAAATTCTTAGGAAATGTCTTGTATTTTCATTAACTGTTATTGATGGCTTTTTATATACATATTTAAACAAGGTCAAAGTTATAGGAAGATCTTAATCTTTTAATACAAATGAAAAATTCAATTTGACATCGCAATCACATGATGTTCCCGACCTACTTTTTTCATTTTGTTTTGACGGGAAACTCTTCCTCGTCAACATTAAGTTGACATTTAAGACAATTATACAAAGATTGTATTACTTTCTTAAAGGTATTATATTTGTGTTATTATCCATTGGGTATCAATCACCTTGACAAGACAGTGGCTATTTGCCATTAATCGATTAGAGTCACCAAGCAACGCCACTTTAATTTAAATGGCAATGTAACATGACACTATTCTCGTTTAAAAACAGTTGGTAATAAATTGTGCACCTGTTAAAACATTAACGTGTGCACCTGGTGTTTGCATAATGCAGTTACTGAATTATGTAAAATATTGAGTAATAATAGATTAACAATAGCAAGATGTTAAGCTTAAATTGACACTTTGATGGCACATTGTCGAAAGGTAACAGATAAAGTGACGCATAATCGTTTAATTTGATAGATATTGGTCGACCAACTTAAGATGAGAAAAAGAACATGATACAAATATGTAAAAACACTAAGGCTCTAATTTAGATTTTGCTTTTAGGACTTGTACATGAATCAATTTGTCAGGGCAGTGGTGGTTTTTTATTGATCTATGCCCATGACACATCCATAGCAATTTACATTGAAACGGAAGATGTAACTTGTTTAAAACCTAGCGAATACAGATTACACTAATGATAATGTCAAATCACAGAAAAGACAAAAATAAAGTAGATAATAAACTCTCTCAGATAGGGTACAATCACATTTAGCGTTTTCCTTATACTGGCCTGGACAAATAAGCATTACATATATGCAATATTGAATAGCGACATATAGTTGAAACACTTACCTCTCAATATGAAGCTGTGACTACATGATATGACTCTAGGCTGCACTGCAAAACTAGTACATATGGCTCCTACGTATAAGTGAATTGTACGTTAAGACTAATGCAAGTGGCGCCAAAGTTTCTTGTACAAGTATACATTAAAATTGAAGTGAAACCAATATAAATATTCTTTATTATTATTGAAATAGTAGCATTTGTTTATTGTAGCATTGGTTATTTCACTTGCATTGTCTGCGTCTTTGCTTCAAGTTTGTCCATAGGTTTTTCATTGACCCGGTATACGTTTGTTAGAAATAAAAGATACAGTACTTATATTTCGTAACGCATGATGTTCACGACCTAAATCCATTTGTTGTTCAGCTATAGTATTTCGAGTCCATATTCAATTTTATGAGCATTACATTTGGCGGTAACACTTGCTAAACCTAAAGTTTGTCATTTTAACCTCAAATGTTATCGACAAGTTAAAATAATCCTTTAAATAATACGTGCGTATAACATGTGCACTATCGTGTGATCTCATAACGGAATAATATATCTAAACTGGTTATAAATGAAAGACAAGCGGCCCACCTGGCCTTTTTTGATAATTACATTAAATTATAACCTACCTTTTTCAAATCTGAAAAATGGAATGTACATAAGAGTATAGCAGGTGCCTGCTAATAGATTCTTTAATCTTATCACTGGTCACGTGATAAAGGATCGAAACATATATTGACGGCGTCTCCCAGACTGAACGATTGAAACACTTATAACAAAAGTACACATACAGAAGGCATAATCTTAAAGGTATATTATGTGATCTTTCAAGGGAACGCCCTCAACATCGAAAACAAAATTGAAAGTAGATATTCTTGCAGATTTACATTTCTGAGCATAAATCGTACATACATTCCAAGTTACAGGGCGATACGATTCTTAATTACTTCAAAATCATGGTTTTAGAGTGAAAATAAACTGTCGAGATAACACGACAGTTTATATTTTCACTCTAAATTCACTCTAAAATCTTGATTTTGAGGTAATTAGGAATCGTATCGCTCTGTCACTTGGAATGTATGTACGATTTATGATCAGAAATGTAAATCTGCAAGAAAATCTACTTTAAAAAAAAATCATGAATTGAGGGCGCTCTCTGGAAAAGATCACATAATATGCCTTTAATACAAGATAGGTGCCCTGCTAACAACGATACAGTGCTGGAGAGTAAGTTATATATCCATAACATTATTTTATTAATGACAGTTCTTATTCTCACGGTCGCAATGATGTCACAGAATGGAATACTGGCACCTGATTGGTCAATTACGGGCAATTACGGCTGCTCCAAGTTACTCCCTGGAGTGAAAGATTGCTTTACGGTGATGGGTGAAGTAAACAAAACCACACTTTATTGCAAACTTGCTCGTTATAAAAAGCTTCTTTGTTCAAAATATTACCAATAATAATGTTCTACAGCTGTGTCTCGAATAAAATTAAAAATATCGGGTCAAAAACAATTTATAAAAGACATATTTCCCAGCACCCCAGACACACTCCATGCTGAGTTTCACTCCAGTTATCGGGACTGTGTACGCAAAATTCAACAACCGCGACCGTGAGAATAGTTTGATTGATTGAATGCAATTACTTTGAATTCATCGTTTTGATATATTTAGCAAACATATGTATTGCAACACCCAACGTGGGTGTTATCGAGTCTTATGCGCCACAATACTATTGTCTTATTATCTCGAAATGATTTTAACTTGCAAGAATTATTTAAAACTATTGGAACAAAATACTAAATATGATCCAACGTATGTGCTATCTGAAGGACCAGCACATGGCAAGCCTACGTTATTATAATGCTCTATGACAAGTCACCTCCGAAAGACATCATAAGGGATTGCAATACCGTTCTTGCTACCCGTAAATTAAATACTAAGATAATCATATACAACTTTTAGGTAAAAAGTACACAGGTTGATGCATGACATAATGTTTCAATTTGAAATATGGGATCGTGCGATGCAGCATTTTGAGCACACGAAATCAGCTTTGAAAAGTAGAGCATTTTATGTCGTAATGTCAGCTGGGATTGGAATCGTGCGATAAGCGTTGTTATGGATGACATCATGCTTGTTATTTATATGATTAAGTGTTGAAACGGGTTCCAATGATTTGCAAATGCTATATTAAGATTAAATAGCACAGTGACTTTTCAGGATGTACGCAGATCACGTATATTTTGAGTATTATATGTTTATCGCGTTTATTATGATTTTCCTCTAAATCATATTTATTTAAAAAATGTAATTTAAGAGCAAACCAGATAATATGGAATCAAATACTAGATAAATGATAGTTAATTAATAAGAATTTTTCTTCTTAACTCCACACATTATATACATGATAGCGTTCCAGGTCCCAATTTCAAATCCCGGATGGTTAGTGACATATTTTCACTGACTATCATTTATATAATGTATGGAGTTAAGAAGAAATATTTACTCATAACAATTCCCCCTCAGGATGACTTTTCTGAGGGAATAATCACACATATTTTTGTTAAGATTCCACATAACTTCATTGTTACACGTTAATTTAATAGAATAAACAAATAAAGAAATGAACCCAGGACCGACGTTTCCTTGTCACCGCTTGAAACAAGTATTACCATACACGTAATATGGGAAACGCAACTAAACATAAAACATGAGTCACCGACCAAACTGCAGTTTTAAGAAGTTTATTACTTGTTATGAATGTACTCCATTAATCCTATAAATTTCAGTTTCGATGTGTGGAGAGCCAGCACGTGGAAAACGTACATTAAAACGTACAACAAAATGTTGAAACCCCAAGGAACCATATAACACAATAAAGTACAATGCACACATGCTGTCACATGCTGTCACATGAACTAATGCTTAAATATGAGCCAGTGGCCCTGATCCTATGTTTTATATGATATTCAGTCTCGTAATTTGGAATTAGGGTATAAGAAAACAATGTAAATATCTAGAACATATGGATATAAGATTTATCTATAGGAGCAACATAATCCCTACATCGCTAGAAATAAGGCTCCATAATGTGTCATATTTTGTATAAAGAACGTGTAAAATATGAGCCAGTAGCCATAATCCTATATTTTATTTGTTATTCAGTCTCGGAATTTGAAATTAGGGTATTAGATGTGTTGTCAAATTGCAAATTATTTGGATTGGTTTGTATCCGGGTAAACAATATAAATATTTAGAACATAATATAAAATTTAACATACAAAAAATAGATTGCTAGAATTGAAGAACTTCAGCTAAGGGATGGCATCCAGATTGGTACGGATTGCAAAGCGTAGATCGGAGAGGGTAAACGCACTGGGATAAACGGACAGTTTTGTGTAGATAAACGGAACGCTGTTAAATAATGACCAACCAATACGTGTTTAGCCATGCTTAGCAAACGCATTGAACAACTCCCGTGAACGGAAAGCCAGTGCGTTTACTCTCTCCAATCTAAGATTTTCAATCCGTACGAATCTGGATGCCATCCCTAAATGAAAACGGTTTGCTATTATTCCTCGGATATTTTATATTTTATTTTATTTCCATATTAGATAACAAAGGTGTATCTAACATCACCTCTTTTGGTTATTTTTGCAGTCAATCAGATGGTATTATACACTAGACCCACATTTAATCTAACATGGAACTCGTATTAAAAGTCATAATCTGAAGAAAAGGCAATTAAACACAATAGTTTTGATGCACACTTGTTAATTCAAATAGGATGTAATATGAAATGTGCATATTATGTACACAATTACTTTAAAACGCGGCAAAAGTACATACGTTATGTAGAATTAGTTAAGGTTGAGCGGTTAAGCAGTGCAGAAAAGTTAACCTATATATTTCCCCCAGTATATTAACCACATTTCACACGTCCTACATTCACAAGATATATTTAAACATTTGTTCATGTTACAGAATATGTGAACTGTACTTTATCGTGTTATATGATCCTCTTGGGTTTCAATATTTGAGAGAAAGAGCGGTCTTCCCTTCCCTCCAGACATTCACGTGTGTCTGTGCATATGGTATGTTTTAATGTACGTTTACCATGTGCTGACCCACCACGCATTCCGGTTTGTGGAATTTAAGGTAACAATATTAACACTGTCAAGGATTCCTGAACCATAACTAGACATGTTTGCACATGAACTTATCGCAATGTACTTCTCATGGTGATTCCAAATATGGTAATGAAATTTAATAATGTTGACACTTTTGAAACAATTTGTGACATTTTGGAATGTCGTCTGCAGACGCCTGCCGTGTGGAAAGTGTTAAAGTAAAATAATGTGCTTTCAAGTTTTGTTCACTATTTGCCAATGGTGGTCTCTACCCTGGTAAGAGAAAGCGGAAAGAGTTAAAATATAATGAGTTCACTTATTTATACTGCCTGCGTGACAAATAACACTTTTACATTTCAAACATAATGATTGATAAAGCTATATTTCTACACTAGAAATATTGTACATCCATACGCGAATCAGACACCTTCCGCACATCCTGAAATGGGTCAATGTTTTATTTAGTCGAGCAAAGTGATAACAAAAATCATTTGAACCAGTTTAAACATGTTACAATGATCTATAGCAGGTGCTGATAACATGAAGTCAAATCAATAACATCCACTTTGTCATCAATAGATAAAATGTATCTCGCGATCCAGATCCCATTAGTTTACATTACAATATACAATGCTCTACTTTCCAAGTTGATCCCAGGTGTCAAACATTTCGTATTCAACGCACAGTTTTATATTCCATTTTCGCTATAATTTACTCTCACAAATGTTCTTGTTACAACATGTGCGTGAGGTTACTTAAAGGTGTTATATGTGTACATTCATCCCGATAGCAAGAACAGTCTTGGTTATCATTCAGTCGTGCACACATAGATCTGCGAACTGTACTTTGAACAGGCATCTTTAGATTGTCTTTATTTTTGGTTCGTTTATTACCCGTTTCAGTCCTTTACCGTTCACTCTTCAAATGAAAATATGTTTAGAGAAGCGGTTTTCAAACCAATTAAATTATCAATCAAAACTCGTTGGCACGTAACTGACGTCAATTGTTCTTCTTTTATTGTTCTTGTATTCAAAAAGTTAGATGAAACTGGTTAAAGTTAATTAGACAATTTCCCAGTGATAATATACAACACGCGACAGTAACAGTGTTGCCTTGAATACTAACATTATATTGATATGTGTCAAAGTGACGCGATGAACTCCCATTATGTATATGAAGCATGTATAATTAATCTCATAAATAATATTGAAACACGTCTGCCTCTCTGAAACTTGCTCCGTGGTAGCAAGACACACTCACAAGCCTTAATACCAATATACATTCTTCTATAAACATCTTGAAAGTAAAATGTGCTAATCGTTCTGAGAGAATTCAGCATCTTTCAGATACCCAATATGATAGCGAGATCGACTGCATCACATGGGTAGCGACTACATCAAATAACTCATCACCATCTCACTTGTGAGATACATTATATGTTATATAGGTAAACTGGTAAAGAAACAATCTTCTTGCAGAGTGCTCAATGCGATGCAGAGCGAAATATAAGTTAAACCATTTGGAACGGTTGTCTGATGATCGCACAAGCGTGAAACTCTGAGTAGCAACTACCGTCCCAAATGGTTTAACCTATATAGGTATATATAATAATTACATTTATTTATCACATTGTAACCGTATTTTCAAAAAAGTGTTAACAATATAGGGTGTAGTATTATTTAGTATCGTATCACGTTAAATGAACTTGAAATTTAAAAGCGGCAGACAATTAGATGATCGATATTCATATTGATTTGGTCTTGAGGCAACAATTTCTCGACTCTGTAATATCACCTACTATACATATCACCGGAGTACTTCGGTTACCATGGTGATCAAATCATCTTCAACACCGCCGGAATATTGAGTGAGACATTGCCTCAAGGATCTGGGTAGATTCCAGTTTCAAAATGAATTCAACAATGTTGCTTTAATCCATGTTCGGATAGCGGACGAAATTGTATATAGTGTCGCTCGTTTCGAGAGATTTCGGATATGTTAGATATTTAGAGTTTTTATCTTAGATTTTAATTAATGCTTAGAGTTTTCTGGAATAAAAAGGAAAAGAAAAATATCACAAATTGAACAATTATAGGTCAATTTTTTTAATTGTCTGATGTATAGAAAGATACATAGACTAAACTTTGACATTGCAGACGCATTGCGAAGGGATAATACATGCAAAGAGATACGATATTGATATGGAAAATTAGACTCTCTAGCTTTGTTATAAATATCCTTTATATGGAAATGATAAATAGGCATCGGTATAATACGCTGACTTGATTTAATTTTAAATGAAATGGTTATGAATATCTTTTATGTGGAAATAATTAATAGGATAAACATAAACGATAACTCACAGTCGTCGTTAGAACATGCTGAATGGGTTTCATAAATTACGGGCTTCATGCGTATTTGGATTAAAATGATGCATCAAACAGACGTTATTATTTTTTATTGTATATCAGCCACAGGTTTATGTATGTAAAGCTGTGTTTCATGTGTTTTAACGCTAAGTCTTTAAAAAAACCACTTCCCAATGATATTGATGATTACCGTCATTGCTAAAGAAAACAGTTGATAATACACCGTTAAATGATAATTGTCTAGCTGGCTATTATTTATTTATTTGTCTTCAATTTCATCATAGCAGCCGCCCTTCTACACCATCACAAAATGTTATGAACCTTAAGGCAAATGTTAATTACAGTTTAACTTACTTTATCAGCATCAGCGAGAATAGTATTGTGTAAGACCGAACAATAGAGTGAATGCAATGAACTAACCGGAACAGTATAACAATAGACCGGGCTGTCATCACGGAGGTATAGGCTAGTCACGTATTCGGAATGACAATTAAATATCCCACTCGATGTGCTCTGAATGATTGTTTCTAGGAGGAACAGTTCAAATAAGAAGATAGAGAAGATAGAGAAGTAGCATTGCATACTCTCTATATCATGTTTTAGATTGAGTCGTCTAAAAGTCTGCAATAAATGTAGATACGAGTAGTTACAATTTCTATCATTAAGGCCGAGATTTCGCCAGGTCAAGATATATATTTGAATGCTTGCACACTATCAATCAGTTACCTTTATTATTGTCTGTTATATATGTTCTCTTTCATGAACGGATGTATAGGATGACTATCATGTTTGTGTGTTAAAACAAAATGTTTTATCCAAATTCACGCTTTTAGCAGGGGCATCGGCTTTTTAAACACCATGGCCCGTATTCTCGTACGTAGTTAAACAGGGTTTTAATCTAAACACGCGTCTAATTTTTACTTTAGACACACTGTTAAGCTAAACTCAATTCTCGAAAATTTGTTTATCTTAAACAGGTGTCTAACTCACTGAAAAGTGTCTGACTTTAAACATGGGTATGGGGGTTTAAGGCGTGTTTAACTAAACAAATACACGAACTGTATGTCTTGAATGATTACTCAACAGTGCCCGGTGTATGCTGCCGAGCAGATCGTGTGGTATTAAAAATACACGTGCGTTTGAGGTATTCAGTCGATGTCTATTGTAACCCAACAACAAAAATACAGTAACGCACACCCACCCTGGGACGAGATGCGCAGAGTTGATAACCGTGTTTAGTTAAACACGTTGTTTAAAAGATTAACTAGTGTTTTAGTTGGATACGAGTTAAGTTAGACACGGTGTTATGCTAAAACCATGTTCAGTACGAGAATGCGGCCCCTTATCATGCTTATGTCTAAACTGGTTTCAGAATAATTCGATCAATCTTTTAAAAGAATATATAAATGAATATCAACGTTTTTTGTATAATGCTTGCAGTTGTCAAGTTCTTAGTTTATATGTAGCAGTCATTTGGTGTGTGTGTATGTTAGGGTGTGGGGTGGTGTATGGAGTAGGGGTGTGTGACTAGGGTCGGGTGGGGAGGGGGAGGGTCGGGGTGAATTTGGAGGTAGAGATATATATGTGGAAGTGGGCGTGAGTGGGGTGTGTCGGTATTGGTCAGTGTTATTAGAACTTGTTCTTCGCAAAACGTGGCAGACCAAAACTCAGTTGGACTGACGGCATTAAAGAAGCAGCTGGTCTATCTCTTATCTCTGCAAATCGCATAACACAAAATAGAAAACGGTGGCGCTCCATCATCAATAGGGTCACAAAGAATCAGCCATGATCCATAGAACGAATACTTCTTCATAAACCTTTAATTGCACTATTGGCAGCGGTGTCAAGCCAACTGAAAAAAAAAATCAATTTAACAGACGATGGTGAAAAAATATCCTCGTCAGAGCAGCAAAATGTATACTAAATCCCTAGTCTTATAAGGGGCGGTTAAGGATTTCCTTCTATCGCCCAAATACTCTCAACAGCTACTCATCCTCGGACACGAATGCATGTGTGGTGGAATCGACTACAACAATTAGGATAAAGGATAAACTCACCCGTGTTCATTTAAAATGCTGTTGGCTAGCTTATTGCATGACATCTACTTTAGAAAATAACGTACATTGAATCCGGTAGATTGGCCAATGGGGGTCTTGGTGTTTGTTATTATAGCAAACATGATCTTATACAACCATTAATGGCATTGGACAGCGAGATTGTTATGAAACTGTGTTTTCTCCACAGTAGAGTTTCAACGTTATACACACACACAATGTAATTAATAGATCGCCTGATAAGCCTGGTTCCGTTGATGTCTCCACACAATGGCCGTGAAGTAATTGATGGAAGTATGTGGTTACCAATGTGATCAGGTGGATTCATACCGTTTTAATGCTGTTTCCTGTGGTTTTCAATATCCAATATCCTGCATTACGACAACCTGTGTAATGCATGTTATTTTGAAAATGCTACAGTATTGCAGTAGTCCCAAAGTGTGCTTAGCCAAATACAATACACATAGCGCTTGTGCGGATGCTCAAATTCAAAAGGCATGATAGCAATTATACCAAGTCCTTGAACTAAAAAAAGCTTAAGAAATATTAAGGTAGATACACTTTTGACATTTAGTTTTACTCTAGTTGGTGAGACAATTTTTCTGATATATGTTACATGCTATGATGATACATGTGAAATCCCCCATTAAAAAAATCTTCATATCTATATAATATATACCTCCCTCAAGTTGTTTTAAAAAGGTTTTAAAGGTAATCGTTGAAGTACAATGAACTGAATAACTCTGCCGGCATTAGGAATGAAAATTGTAATTTGTTTAAAGGTTAAAAACTGAAAGAAATATCGATGTCAATTTGTTTCGTTTCAATTCTTTTTTATATTTATAGTCGAATAGTTTAGTTAGTTGTAGTTTAACTTGTTGCAGACAATGATTTTGGATATATACGTCAAAAGAAGAAATCCTTAGAACAGCGTATGATAACGGGTTTAAAGAACCATATCCGAAGGTTTAAAAGTGCTTAACCTTTTTTCTAATTTAACCAAAGCCATGATTTGAAGCGACGTGGTACTCTAGAGGGATACATGATACCAACAACTACATTCTCTATGATATCTTCTCAAATAAAATGTAATTGACCAATATCGATCCTATTTGGCTTCACATAGTATAAGAACTGGGTTAAATCAGAAACTGAGAGGCCATTAACCCACAGGGCACTGGTAAATGCCTCATGCCACCCTTCCATCCAATCCATTTGAAAACATGTTCATGTAACAGCATGTGTGAAATGTACTTACGCGTGTTACATGACTCCCAGAGTTTTAGTATCTGAGGATCTGAGCGGACGAAAGTACGTGTTTGCCGACTTGATTGTTATCGTTATCGTTCCGCGTCACTGTGCCACTTAAACTAAAGTAGGTTTACCATGTGCTGGCCTTCCATGCATCCAATATTTAGAATAACCAAGATCGTCATATATAGTTTTTTATTATTATTGCGCATGGGAATAACCCTATCCATGACAAATCCAACAAAATCTAGTAGTGGTACATTGGCCGTTGGCACCCGCTGCCCTAGTCTCTCGATATCATTGCGCAATCACCAAAAATATAATAGGCCCGTATTCTCGTAATAAACACGGTCTTAGCTTAAAACCGTGTCTAACTAAACGCGTGTCTAACTTAAAGGGGCATTAAGAGATATGGTAGAGGCAGCGCCCTCAATTACAAAAATATATGATAAAAACTGGGATTTGTATATTTTTACAATTGTATTACATGTATAAACTTACACCTATAAGGATTAAGAAAAAATAAGCCCTCTTTGTACAACAAAACGTCGATTCAAAAATGCTGGTAGAGCCGCAATCAGCATTTTACATGGTTAAGGGTGGTATTCCAACACATTAAAAACATTGTTTTAATCAAGTTTTGCTGTGTTTTTTTAGTAGAAACAACAACAATGGTAATTTTTAATGTTCATGAAGTAAATTAATTAAAATTTTAAAAAAATTACATGACAGTGTGTCCCTTTAAACGCGAGTTTATCTTTAAACAATGTGTTTAACAACACACGGTTTTAAACTCCGTGAATCTCGTCCTCAGAGTTGTCGTGCGTTACTGTATACAGGTATTTATTTTTTGTTGTGGCCCTAATAAATTACAATAGATATCGACTGAATACCTCAAAAGCACTTGTATTTTTAATACAACACGATCTGAACGTCAGCTTGCAGCAGACACAGTTGAGTGATCATTTAAGGCATTCAGTTGATGATGAGCTTAGTTAAACGCGCTTTAAAGTACCCCATACCCATGGTTAAAGTTAGACACTTTTAAGTGAGTAAGACGCGTGTTTAGCTTAAAACCGTGTTTAACTACGTACGAGAATACGGGCCATAGTCTCTGAGCGCAATTGCCTTAGCGTATTCCTGGACTCCCACAACGCTTGTCCGGGTTTAAGCTCATCTTTCATTCATTATTTAGTTCATGTTTCCTCCCTGTTAGCTTCATTTCTACAAGTCACCAGTCTTGGTTTGGGATATTACAATTACCTTTACAGGTTCTCTAAAAACGATCGAGGCGCCCTAAAACAAGAAAACTTTAAACAAATTCAGAGTCCAAGAGATACCAACTCATTATCCATGCATGTCAAAAAGTGTCCCATGTGAAAAATGACTTTTTGGCCATGAAATATTAATATTGTACATAAAATAGTAACCCAGGTACCGAGCTGCGAGTGTAGCGAGATGCGACCGAAGAGAGTAGCTCTGGAGTTTCCACCACCAATGTGATTATCCCCATGGGCCCTCAAATTAACATTCCGTTTCCCCCAAAGAGGTCTGGTATTCAACAATACTAGTATATACATGTCAGTTATGGATGATGGTGACAGGCCACCAAAAGCTGAGATTGGTATGTTTTAAAATCCAGCTGTCATTTGACTGTCATATCATAATCCTTACAACAGATATTGAAGAAAAAAACCACTCCACGATTGATGCCTGAAGGTAAAATAGTCTGGCTCCTTCTAATAATTGCTTGCGTACAAACTGGTACGTAAGGACGATGCCATTTCTAGTGCCGTTCCAACACCAGAGCCGGGTCTTTGCTACCAAGGTTTAGAGGGGCAAAGTTTTTGACTATTGACACGAGACTAGTGCTAGTAAAATAGTACAAATCATCTTTAATGCATCATATTTCTATATATTTTGGAGCAGCTTTGTTATCAGATAATGAGCAAAACATTTTCATCTTTGGCCACTTTTAAATTGCAGAAAATCTATGAGTATAAAAATTCTTCACAGATTAATTGAACATTACTAATCATATTAATAGTGATAAATCTTTTGAATTTTGAGAGTTAGTTCCATTCAAAGAGAAAAATATATTTGCATATATTTTATCCATAACAAACAACAGCATATGTGAATATTAGACGTATTTTAAACAAACAATACATTGATATATCCTTTAAATCATCTTCTGAACTTATAGATTAACATTATATTTAAATGTACTGGTATGATATCAATTAATATATTCAATTCATCTTTATTATTATAGGCTCAATAATTGTATTATTAAATAATAATGTCAAATAAAATTTGACATTGTTGAATTCTGTAGTGTTTAAGGAATAAATTATCTCAGCAATAGCCGACCAGCTATCTATCACATTTCCTGTGTCTTGTCCAACTCCGTTATCTGAGAGTAATTAAGTTTGATAAGAGGGCACTCTCGATCGAACTCATTTACTCCATGAAACGGAAGTGGCGTGCTTTGGATGTTGTGTGCATCAGAGGCCGTCGTCCATGCCCGCGGTTTTGGTTCAATTTCCGTGCCCATTTATTTTCATTCGCTTGTCGGTTGTTCTGCTGAGAGGAACTATTTACTATTGGCTAATTCACGTCCAATGGTCAATTAAGATAACCATTGTGATAATGAAGTATTTTCAATGAATAATTCTCACATTATTTTTGGTATCATTTCCTTCGAAAATTGAACAGTAATTATTGGATGCATGGAAGACCAGCGCATGGTAAACCTACTTTAGTTTAAGTGCACTAAACTAACAATTAGAATATTATTAATGAAGAGAATTTAATATAATATTTTATTTTCACCAAGTGGTTTAGACAATTATCATCTTACGAGATGGGCAACACATGTGATTAATTTGAGAAATCTAGCACGTTACCGATAGGCACCATCCATTCCCGCGCAGGAAATCTATAACTGCCGACTGAACGAAGTACAATAAATCTAAGCCAGCCTTCGTAAGAAAATATAACAGTGTTGCAATGACTTTACGGTGTGTGTTTCGGGGTAATTGGTTTGTCTTGTTTCATTTTAGTAGTACAGAAACAAGATAATTACAGATTTAAATGGGGAAATAAATCATTCAATGGACTTAGGATTGTAGGACATAATGGCTCTATTTTATATGGGCTTATTTCAAAGTAACATTGCAGTTACTTCTGAGGCTATACCGTGTACTAGGTTAATACTAGTAAGTGGTGAGCCAATCAATATAAAGCTATAGTTTAATCAGTTCCAATTTGGAGGGAAATATTCCAAATCATAAAACATTTAAGTACATTTACAGCACATGTATGTACCTTCTCCAAGATGTTTAATTAGACTTTCAGTGCGGTCTAACTTTAAACCTGAAAACACTGGTGATTTTATAGTGATTAGCGGTGTGCGCAAGGCCAGCGAGCAGAGAACCGCATACCTTGCATGCAATTCAATTGATATTATGTTCATCTGCACATACTGGAGGGAGCTAACATTCTGGGGGGGGGGGTCAAGTTTGTATTTAATTTTTCCATTTTTCAATCTTTTTCCAATTTTGACCCCAATTTTTGTTCTCCAATGTTTTATTTTTCGTTTTTTTTTCAAAAACTATTGTTTTTGTTGGTTGAGTTTCCCTTAAATTACATTAAAATTACTTTCATCGGACAAAAATGGACTATTCTTGGTCCATTTTTACCTAAGATGATGGAAGAGTTTGTGATGGAAGAGTGTATTTGTTGTTAGCGAATTATTGACTATACAATGTCATCGTAAAAGTTGTTGGCAAGTCGTTACATTACGTCTTCTTAACGCTTTCCATGCGGCATTATTGAATGTCATTACCAAATTTGGAATCACCATGAGAAATGCATTGAAATAAGTACAAACATACCTAGTATTGGTTCAGTAATTCTTGAGATAGACTTTGAAAGTTGGTAAAGCTTTCTGAAAAATCTGTTTTGTATATGGTTAGGGTCATGTTTTTTATACTGGGTACAATTTGTGTTACATGTCCCTTTTTCCATAAATTAGGTTCCTTTTTCACTTAGGGTCCATATCCAAACTCTGAGTGCTTTTAAATTGTTTTTCTAGCGATTTCAAAGCGCTTTTCCAACGGTATTTCGTTCTATTGTTAAAAGCATCGGAAAAAGATCGGTGATTAACTAGAAACCTCTCTACTTATCTAGCGTTAACAATATAACTATTGTAGTACTCTTGATGGCCCAATTAGTGAAGCAGACACATGAAAGCGCGAGGAAGATTGTGTTATTAAGCTGACCAGTGTTCACCCGACCCCTGTTGTGACGTAGAGAGCGACCCATTTGCCAGATTGTACACCTATCGGGTTTCTAGTACAAGTCCCGTGGGGGCACTGACATTTGAAAAGGGTATAGTTAGGTGCCGCGCTGAAGACCCCCTTTTCACCCTCTACTGCTAGTTCTTATGACCCCCCCTTTTGAGCCTGCATCAGTTCTTAAGACCCCGTTTTCATTAAAAATTCAAAAATCGCGAAATTTTGCGTTCCAAAGCACCAATTTTGTGTTCCAAAGCCCCAATTTTTCGAAAATTTTGCGTTCTTAAACCAAAATAAATCGAAAATTGAACTATAGGCTAGTTCTCAAGACCAATTTTTTTTGGGAAAAAATCAGTTCCTATAAGACCATATTTTTCGTCATAAAATCCACTCAGTTCAGTTCTTTAGCCCCCTTTTTGAGACCCTGGGCGACCCCGACTCAAACGATATGTTTATAGCCGCCTATTCATTGCTAGGCTTATCGTAACACTTATAAAACTCGCCCATTGCTTGTGTGTTGGATTTCGATCACGACAGGAGCATGTGCAGATGCGATTTTTGTGTAAGTGGTCTGTGATTTTGTCAACATTAAATTTTTACTGTGATGTGATTTGTCGATCTACATTGAATGCAAAAAGAAACAACGCCCCCGGCTGGCCTCGAACCACCAACCTTTCGGGTAACAGCCGAACGCGCTTACCAATTGCGCCACGGAGGCGGTTACTTACTAGACTGTTTTGGTTTGTCATGTTCACCCGTACACTTCCCCGTACACTTGCAAAGGGGCGTGTACATCTCAAGTGTTTGTCCTGGACAAAAATCACATGACTCGCTTCGCTCCCAAGTCCTCGCGTGCCCGGCAAAAAGCCCATGATGCAATACTAAGTCGTAAAAGTGTGCACATAAATCGACAAAATGCTGTACAAACGAAATATAATCTAGAATTGTTTCAAAATAGTGTTATTCGTTACATTTAAATCAGAATTACTTTCTTTAACAGTAAATAATCAACTTTTGAACGAGAAACTATCTTAAAACAACAAAGATTAAGAAATATAAAGCATTTTAAACATCCAATTTAGAGAAGAGTGGTATGTTGAACCATATTACTTTTGTTTGTTATTGCGTTCACATAGCGCATAGTTGGCTCAGCGGTAGAGCATTGGACTAGTAAACCGGAGGTCGTGGGTTCGACTCCTATCACGTCTTGAAATTTTATTTTAATCGTTTATATACATTTTGTATTAGTTTTCGATATTGTTTATCATTCGTATAATTATTCATTTTTGTTCAATTATAGTTTATTTTGGAATGTGGAATTATTTGCGATTTCATTTTAATTTTCCACTGACTGTTTAGTGTGCGAGGCATCATGAAATGTGAATGAACCGCGGTATACCACCGAACTGTCCTATTCCTATGCAACATGCCAATACAATAGAAACTCTTTGTGTGTTATTATCGATTGAGCTAAACTTGTAAAGTAAATGCCAGCCGTTATGTAATACAAATCAATGTGCCTGTATTATTATTATTGAAATAATGTTTCGGTGGTGTAGGAAATAGGTCAATCGATTCAAGGACATGAGCCGACTGGCTTCTTATTTACATAACAATTGGCCTTTGCAGATCATGTTCATAGACTAGCTAGGGGCCATTCAATGTAGGCCTAGGAGTAGTAAACACAATTATATTTACAGAACATTCTTTATCGCAGTGAAAATTGCAAAAGAAAAAAAGTATCATTCACCATTCAATAAATATAGCGAACGATAAGCAATCCTGTCAATTTATAAAAACAAACAGTGTAATAACAAAACAGAAAAGAAAACCATCCCCATCCGCAGGATTCGAACCACTGACCTCATGATTGTGAAGCCGGCGCTTTGACGTTTGAGCTAATGAAGGCTATACATAAACGTTTTGAAGAAAAACATTACATAGGGTTCAAAATACAAATATCTCTTAAATAGGAGGCTAAAATCGAAAGGACAAAAGTCGGAAACAATATCCTCTCTAAACTAATGACTTGGATTATATATTGTATAATACATAGGTATTATATTGTAGGCCTATAATACTTCCAAACACGATGGTCAATATATTACGCCCCCTCCGTCATCACCCATCCATTGTACAAATATGTTACGTGACCTATCGCCAAAATGTTTTCAGCATTGATTTCAATGGAATGAAGGGGAAAATGGGCTACTTTCACAATATCTTGGCAATACTGCGCCAAACAATAGATGAATAGAGTGATGGAGCGGTAGCTTAATTCATATTTCTAGACGACCAGATACATTGATCGGCGGTGAACGTAAACATTTTATGATCGGATTTAAAAAGCTTATAAATAGTATTTCTTAAAGAATATAACACAACCTTCCTCGCGCTTTGATGTGTCTGCTTCACTAATTGAGTCATCCAGAGTACTACAATAGTTCTATTGTTAACGCCAGATAAGTAGAGAGGTTTCTAGTTAATCACCGATCTTTTTCCGATGCTTTTAACAATAGAACGAAATACCGTTGGAAAAGCGCTTTGAAATCGCTAGAAAAAACAATTTAAAAGCACTCAGAGTTTGGATATGGACCCTTAATGCATTATATCTGAAAAAGTTTACATTTTAAGTTGGTAAAAGTATACAGATTCTGAAAGCATATACTGTAACGGATGCAAATAGCATACAATCAAGTTGATTATACAGGGTGGCCCGAAATTGTACAGGGTGTAACAAGCAAAATGTTCTAAAAAAGAAGGGTTTCAATAATTACTTCCACTATGTATATGAAGTGATGAGAGAAAAGTTCAGTACAGATTTAAAGTAGTTTAATAAAATACCCATCCAGACATATGCAAATAATTTAAACATATAGGGTGTTTAAAACATTAATTTAGGTATACGTGATTATCCATAAATCATTAAATTGAATGAATTTAAATTTGCATCTGAAACATGATTTTACATTCCAATTTGAAGTGGCAAATGCTTAAAGTGGTATGATATTCAAATAATGTTCAATAAAAAGGGGCCCTTTAACTACAGGGTGACTCAAATTTTCCCAATGGCACATGTTAAGTGGCATACAATTAACTGCGTTCATCCTTCTTGCACCTTCATGATGTGCAAAGCACATTCAAATGAACAAATTAGGTTAGTTTCCATAATGTTTGAACCCAGTATTCAAATTTCAAGAGTCTGATTTAAGATTGAATTATAAAATGTTATCGTTTTAAGTTGTATTCAACATATAGGGTGATCCAATGTTGATTGGCGAACTAATCAAGCAGCTTATGCTGGTCATCTTATACTAGGTCAGGTCAGTTGCATTCCTAAGAATTTAATAATTCTCCTGAGTTTACAAGCTTGATGAAAACCAGCAGTTTTTTACTTATTTGGTAACACAGTTAAAAACAAGTAATAACACCACACAAACACATTTAACAAAATGTGCTAATTAACATCCAGACAATACAGAATACATGAGGTTAATTACATATCTTCTTTTAATTTTTAATTAAATAGTTAAATTTATTTATTCAAAAGGGTACCTCAACCTTTCTATACTTTTAAAATGGACAGTTTGGTGCAGGCAAATGTTTGCATACATTCGCAAACGGCGACCAACTTACGTTTCTTAACAATTTTTTGAGCTTCTTAATGCTAATTAATGATTCCTTAATTAACTAATTAATGATTCCTTAATTAACTAATTATATTTTTAATTCAAATATGCTTCAATAATGTTATGTTTTCAATATAGAATTGTACCAAGAGTGAAAACAGTGCATTTTATGTTTGCCCAATGTATATTGCACCATACTTGTTCAACTATGCACTCCTCCTCCTCCACATACTCCTCCTCCACATACTCTTCCACCCCTGACTAATTAGGTTTAACGAACTATTGTAATTAACAGAACCATGGTAGTTTATATTTTTCTTTTTAAAATAAAGGCCAAATACTTTCTCATCAAAATAAGACCAAATTTGAGTATGTGTGATAAAGAATAGCCAAAATATATGCATGCAAAGTAATAATATGTAGTGCAAATGTAACAGATCCACCTTTTTTGGGTACCCAGTATAAAAAACATGACCTTAAACTAATAGCCATGTGGAAGTGTTAACGCTTTCCACGCGGCAGGCGGCTGCAGACGACATTCCAAAATTTCACAAAATGTTTCAAAAATTTCAAAATTATTGAATTCTATTACTATATTTGGAATCACCATGAGAAATGCATTGAAATAAGTACAAACATGCCTAGTGTTTGGTCAGTAATCTTTGAGATAGACTTTGAAAATTATGAAAGGTTTCTCAAAAATCTGTTTTGTGTATGGTAAAAATAATAGCCGCGTGGAAAGCGTTAAGTAATTACTATTTATAACATATACACTTCGAAATACTTTAACTACAACACACACACCTACATCATAGCTTTTGAATTCCACGATATTTCAAATTGCTATTTGGTAATTTTAAAATAATACAAATTATTATCATATAAATATACTTTTTATTATGGTTCAGAAACTGCAAGTCACATTATGACTTTTATGACATCGCACAAGTGTTGGATATGTTTGAGCACGATAATGGAACACCTACATGTATGTGAATAAAGTCGGATCCTACTAATGGACTCTTTAATCCAGTCACCACTTATGTGATGGAGTAGATTCCTATATAATATCATTTTCAAGAAGTAAGCCCTCTATCATGCTGTGTAACAGGGAGAAAAGTTTGCAAAAGTTCCCAACCATTCTCTCACTAAGAAAAAGTAAAACACACAATTTTATTATAGATGTGCAGTATACTGTAAATAAAGAAAGGATATGACAAAATGAGATAACACCAGAATAAGAGGGCATCTTGTCAATTGATTCAGTGTTGGTCAGAGAATGCATATCTATAATTAGCTGGGACAATTATGTAATGAATTGGTGTTAGTAAATCAGTTTGGTAAATTGAGCACGCGAACGGACTCTTTTACAAATAGGAATTGCATTACCACGTGTTACAGGGTACCGTAGGAATTTTGACTGATTCCTTGAATGTATTTCAGTTTTCTGGGAAGAATAGTGAAAGTTATCAGCACAACAAATGAGACATACTTTTATGAAAGCAATTGTGAGGGGCTTTTACTCCAAAAGAGTATCTCAAATGAATAAATGGAATAAATGTGTTGTCACAATTAGTGTGTTGCTCTTGTTCGAACGTTGGTGAATTTTAAATGTAAAGGGGCACTGAGATGAGAGATGGGGGGGGGGGGGGGAGGGTTAGATTACGGATTGAAGCTATCGCAGTATCCCGTTTCCTTTTCCCCCTGCCATTTTAATGGGCGATCAAAAAAGCTTTTAATATAGAACGTGTTAAATACAATACTCGCATTGTCGGCTAATGTTACGCATGGTGATTGATGGGCTGAACAAGAAACCTATGTAATGGTCTATATTATATTACTTATCACCAGAACATAGACGGAAACAGGATCGATCATTGATCAATCACAGGATCAAAAACGCGTATAGGATTTTAAGATGGCGTACATGTAGGTGAAGCTTGAAACAGATCTAGGATAATTCAAGAGATTGTAGGATGGCTAAGACGTGGTAAACGTACATTATATGTACGCAACACTTAGTCACGTGTGAAAGATTGATGAGACGGAAAGAACGTTCTTGTAGTCGGAATGTTAATACCCTCGGGAATATTGTGACATCTCTAAGTACAGCACACGCATGCTGTTACATTAAATGTGTCAGAATATATGTGCGGTGAATACGGAATATTTCACATACTGGATCAGCTTTTAAAAGTGGAGCATTTATGCTGTCAACTGGGATGCGGAACGAGAGTAATATTATATAACAGAAAAAATAGTTTCAACAGGATACGATTTCAAGTTTTTACGTTGTCATTTAATTCACCAGCATGCTTTTGCCCGGTGGCATATATGATTCTAGAGAAATTCTGAAGTTGTAAGGCTAGTTCCCTCAGTTTATATTCCCTGTAAAGTTTCCCTCTTCTCATGACTTTATAGATGCGGGTGTGTCCCGTTTTGTACATTTTGTCTTTAAGAAAGAGTAACGGATTGAATCCCACTGTGATGTCATACTTAAGTATTTTGGAGAGTCTTGTTTAACCCTAATAGATGGATGGCGCTATATTCATTATTTGATGTTTATGCAGGTGGATTATTGCTTTTTATAACGATTTTGGGGTTTCTTGAGGGGTTGATGGGTGGTGGATTGAATGCACTGCATTACCATAATATCATTTTAGTTTTTTTGGTTATTTTCAAATAAATCAAACATTCAAATCAAAGCTTGAACATAATCTTCATGAATAAACTGTAAATAGCCAAAATGATGGTTGGGTGGGGGGGGGGGGGGGGGGGGGGGGGGGGGTGATTACGGATTGAAGCTATCGAAATACCCGTTTCGTTTCCCCCCGCAAAGTCCTCCTCGATTCCTTAATAGCAAAAGTGAGATATCTGTATTTATTTATTTATTTATTTATTTAATTTCATGGTGACAGGCCTACAATATCGTTTCCCCCAAAATTTAAATGGATTCGAAATCCTTATCACTATAGCCTTATTTCTACAAGACATGAGTTTCTTTGAATTACTATAGGAACCTATACTTTAAGCTTGTAATCGGTTACCTACAATTTTCAATTAAATATGAAAGCCTGTTACTTGGAATTTGATAATCTTGCCTGAAGCTATAAGAGAGACAAACATATAAACGCTTTAATTTGCGTACTGTGATTGGCTAGTGATTTAGTGGAGGGTTTCTCAGCGACAAGACAATTTAACTTGTGCGGAACCATATTACCACTTGAAAGCAGCGTTTAACTTATTTATGACACCTCTCATGGCAATCGATTGTTGTGATTTCTCCAAAGACTTAATACTTATTCTGTGACTACAAGTACAACTCCAGCTAGATCAATAGATAAACACACGCTACCGAGACAATGTCTTCCAACTTGCTAGTTTTGATTACTCACTTTTGTCAATGCTTCGACGAATGTTATTGCTTCTAACGGTAACATTCCAGCGTATTCGTTTTGTAATGCCGTTAATTAATTGTTGCACGAAACGCATTTTGCGTGAACCAATAATTTTTAATGAAACATTCGATCATAACGAACGCTGTGATAAAAAAGGAAACACAACCGATAGGTAGTTCGATATCTTCACAGACGATTAATTACCAAAAATTGAGGTCGTGTATCTCTTATTCATTAAAGTCAGCTGTAGAACGTGCCCCGTTTCAATTGAGGGCGCTCTATTATTTTAGTGACGCACTGCCGTAATTTTTTTACACGGCGATTCATCAAGTGACGGAAGCCCGTCGCTCGTCGGAATACGAACATAAATCACTTTTCGATAGAGGGCGGGCTTGGGAACGGGACTGCGTTTCCAAGGGATCGGCCTCACATCACAGTAATTTTTAAATTCCGATTTTGCCGATTTTAAACAACGAAATAACTCTCTTATCACAGAGATAACCGTTACAAAGGCATCACGTCTGAATACTATTGTGCTTATATTTAATGTAGAAATGATCACACTTACCCTAAATATTCTATCCAATGGTATAATCTCGTCTAGAAAATGGTGGTCTCATCGCAGCAAATCGATCAAAAAAGATATAATTTTAGCTTGTGTCGTGTCATGTTGGGGGTCAAAGGTTAAATTAAATCATCGAACTGGATGCCGCAAGAAGTTCTGGTACCTTATGCTGCCCTCAACTCGAAGTATAGTTACTTTTTAAGTAGATAATTTGGGGTAAAAGGCGAATCAATCATTGCGCAAATTGACTGTTGTGCGTTACCCTGGTTACGCACACCCGTCGTTTTAGAGCGACCTTAATTGAAACGGGACCCCGGTCTACAGCTGACTGGTTATACTCATAAAATAATATAAAGTAAATTAAACGAGGTTGTTGATTATAATATAGTCATGTTCACTCAAATGAAATTGCACCTTTATTAAAATTTCTAGTCCAACTGTTACGTTTGAACTCGTGGTCCACTTTAATAGATTACTTGACCTGGTATTGTGCGTCTCTTGTGAGTCGATCTTTTTGTAAGAAGGAGTGCTTTCCGACAAGTCTGGATTCGTGTTTGCATGTCTTTATTTATTGACAAAATACCGGATGTTGATTCTATAAGCTTGCTTACTATGTGATGCATTGTATTCTCTATTTTATGTATTCTTTTCTTTTGTATATAAAGAGTAAATGTGAACAATTTCCCAACTGACATTAACAAGGTTAATAGAATGAGTAATTAGAAATCAAACTGGTAACTCTCTACAAAGAGCTCTCAAAAGCCACTTGATTGGTTCACTGCAACTCAGGAAATATGCACAATACAAGAAACACAAACGGACAGGGGTTACAAATGCAAATGAAAGTGACATAAGAATAAGATAAAAGCCCAAACATAGAGAACAATATCAAATACAAATAAAGGAAAAAATAATATCTGGAGGTCATGGACATCAGAGAACCTACACAACAAACGTGGGAACTAAATCTACCAGGAGCTGCCTGTCGCCACCTATTGGGGCGTGGCCGTATCCCCAAATCAGCTGATTACACGATTTACAGGACCAGCACCCATCCCCAGCCAAGCATTAGCATACACTTAAAACCACCATGTTGTTGTTTTTAACAATAAAACAAAGAAAAATATGAACTTTCGAGGAAGTGGCAACATGATTGTAATATCCCCCGCAATGGAAAAGTCCACGTGATTGTGACAATTAGATTGAAGCTGTTTGACTGCTGCGAATGATACATATGTGTGGTGGCATGGGAAAACCCTTCACATGGTCATTTTCTAGCAACTTGGCTTTTTCCTTTGGCAGAGAGCTTCATACTCTACTGAGTATAGGACTGTTTACACTTTTCAGAAATTTCATCTAGAACTACATTTATAGTATTTTAAAGTCGGCAAGTTTAAACGCAACACTAAAAATTGAAACTGACAATTCAAAGGTGTACACAAAATCTTTTGAATGCTCTAATGATAATAAAACTACATTGTTATATCACACAGAATAGCTTGTCATATGAAGTTCTTCAATTTCTAAATCTTTACAATGCATTGTCGGAATTCACAATAATTCACAAGTGGTTACCATGGTAACAATGTCATTTTACGTAAACATAGCATTGTTAACATAAAATTTGATGAACAAGGTTCAGAAAAGTACTAAAATAAACATAACATCTAGAATGTTGCATAAAAAACTCCTGAAGACTAAAGTTCAAGGTATAATCTCTATCTTGGGACCAAAGTTGGAAAATTGACTTGGAACTCATTTGTTAGGAATATTTTGGTATGACCCAGATATCTCAATATTAACACTATCGACTTCCGACGGGTTTTCCCATACCACCACACATATACCGATTGAAACTTGATTACTAATATATTGAAAGTCTAATGCAACTGCTACGTTTAAACTCGTGGCACACATCAATATCATTACTTGACCTGTTGGGTGTGTCTCTTGGGTGTCGGTCGTTTTGGACGAAGGAGTGTTTTCTGACGAGTTTTGGTTTGTGATGGCCTATTTATATATAATAAAACCCATGAGGCTTATTTACCGTGTGACGCATTGTATATACTAAAATGCGCTGTTAATCAGTTTAAGCATGGCAAACCATGGACAATCTTATAGAAATATCTCAGAAGAAAGACGGTTAAAAACTGGAGGCTACTTTTTTAAAATTAGTTGTGTAGAAGGTGTAAATTAAATTAGAGCTACGAGCAAATCATATTCGGTTTATGCTTCTCACTGTATATTTCAACCCCTCAAAAAACCCAAACAAAAAACAAAAAACAAATTAGAATCAGAGAAACTCAAGTTTATTTGTTGATAGAGTGATATATGTACCATAAACACAAATACAACGTTGTTTGTAATACCAGGTAAGAAATCATAACATTTCTTTTACGTTTCAACATTGTAAAACAAAAGTTCGGCTCGGCCACCCTCATTTGTTATTTATCTATTATAAATACAGTAACAATACTGATTTTTTTTTTAGCGCTTTGCCCGCATATATTTGACTTAACATAATGCAATTTTGTGTGCGCTTTTTTTTCTACGTTTCACCATTTTAAAACAAAGGTTTTGCTCGGCCACAATCATTTTCTCTAATAGTTAGTATCACATGGACCAGATAGGTATGACGCGGCATGCCATCTTATACTGGCATCACCTCGTTGCTAGATACTTTGCAAAATGACGTGTTCTTGAAAATCAATTTGGTTTCTATTTATTCTGAGAGAAAAAATACTCAGACACTGTGCATAGCTGGGGAACTTTGACAAATCTTCCCGATATCGAGCACGATTTAGTACTGATTTCATTGGAATTTGCTCCATTATATAAGTGGTGACTAGATTAAGGAGTCCATTAGCAGGACCCGACCTAATACATATTATAGGGGTTCCATTATAGAGCACTTGAAATTCATGGATGTAACTCACAAGTTAAAAAACATTTTTGTGTGTGTGGTACATGTAGTAAAGTAGGTACACCCACCCCTACATGGCATTTTCTTGAATCAGTAGTGTGTTCTTGCGGATATGCGGATATAATATACTAATTGTTGTTAAAACCCCGATTTTGACAGATTGCTCAGAACTATTATAACATTAGGATAATGTTACGTTTCGAATCTGATGTTTTTAGCGTAACTGATTCGCTATCACAGATCTAAAATACTGTTTACATACAGTGCAATCACAGCGAATTTTTAGTTTAGATTAGATTGTTACATCCTTTTAATATCAATCCTAGACATATCACCTATTAAAGGCATATTATGTGATCTTTTCCTGAGAGCGCCCTCAATTCATGATTTCTTTTAGAAAGTAGATTTTCTTGCAGATTTACATTTCTGATCATAAATCGTACATACATTCCAAGTTAAGGCGCTGTCACACCATAGCGTATGGCCTGAACGTGGCCTAAACGTATGCCGACGTATTCAAAAAATAGCTCGAAAATTGTCAGAGTCCGAGAACGTCCAAGAACGTCCAACTTCCCAACGAATTGCGTCAACATCGGTGATGGAATGGACGTATCCATAGCGTATTAAACGCATACATAGCGTATGACTAACGTATTGATAGCGTATCACTAACTTATAACAAACTTATGACAGCGTATCACAGCGTATGCGATCGGCGAGCGTATGACCAACGTATTCGTAGCGTATGTCTGCCGTGCTCGACGTATCCTCAGCGTATCCTCGGCGTACAACGAACACGTGACTTATGCCGTTGCAGAAATTGAGTTTCGTACACGGCGGGACAAGTGTTGCCAGTTCAAGTAAACGCAGCCTAGATGATAACTATTAAAATATCTAGAAGGGTAAATCTATATGTCCAACCTAAAACTCAAGACGATTAACGTACCTCTAACGTATGTCAGCGTATGTCTAACGTATGTCAGCGTTTGTAAACGTATGTCTAACGTACCACGAACCTATCGGGAACTTATGCAGAACGTAAGTTAAGCACACGTTGAGTACGTCGAGAAATTTTGAACATGCTCAATAATTTTTCGCGGGCTCGACGTGTTCCAAATTTTCACAACGTATCACAGCGTGCTCTTAACGTATACGACGTATCCCAAACTTACCTCTAACTTGTATCAGCGTACACCAACGTACGCCAACGTATTTTTCGATATTTCGCATACGTTGTTATACGTTCAGGCGATACGCCATGGTGTGACAGGGCTACCGTACAGCTAGCGCGCATTCAGCGTTTTGGGAACTTATGGAGGGTTTGAGTATATAAATGGGTCCCTTGAGTATCTCATCCTCACTTCATGGTCTGTCGTGCTGAACACATATCAACCCATCATCATATGCTACGAATACGCTACGCTACGTTAAGTATACGTTAAGCATACGTTAGTCATACGCTCGCATACGCTGTGATAAGCTGTCATAAGTATGTTATAAGTTATGAATACGTTAGTCATACGCTATGTATACGTTCAATACGCTATGGATACGCTATGGATACGTGACAGGGCCTTACACGATCGCCCGGCATAAGGTGAATACGTAGTAATACGTCGAAACTCGTTGGAAATACGTCAGGCATACGTTAGACATACGGCACATATATACGTTATCAACTCGTTATCACTACGTTGGCTGTACGTTTCCCCCAGCCTACGTTCATTAACATATACCAACTTACGAGTAACGTACGAGTAACGTACCACTAACGAATGTCAGCGTATGTCAACGTATATTTAACGTACCACAAACTTACCGGGAACTTATGCAGAACGTATTTAGCACACGTTGAGTACGTCGAGAAATTTTGAGCATGCTCAATATTTTTTCGTGGTCCAAATTGTCACAGCGTATCACAGCGTGCTCTTAACGTAAACGACGTATCCCCAACGTACCCCTAACTTATATCAGCGTACATCAACGTACACCAACGTATTTTTCGATATTTTGCATACGTTGGCATACGTTGAGGCGATACGTAATGGTGTGACAGGGCCTTTACAGAGCGATACGATTCCTAATTACCTCAAAATCATGGTTTTAGAGCGAATTTAGAGTGAAAATATAAACTGTCGGTGTTATCCGACAGTTTATTATTCTCTAAAACCATGATTTTGAAGTAATTAAGAATCGTATCGCCCTGTAACTTGGAATGTATGTACGATTTATGATCAGAAATGTAAATCTGCAAGAAAATCTTCTTTCAATTCTTTTTTCGATGTTGAGGGCGTTCCCTGGAAAGATCACATAATATACCTTTAAAGCGTCTCACGTCTATCAAATGATTCATATTCCCCTTTCAATCTGTTATTGTATAGTTCCTATACACTTAAATGGCACATGGGAAGCGAACAGCCCTGAAGGACACGCCGTACTGTACAATCAATGTAACACCGTTACATCTACTCAAGTTGGCTAGCTTAGATTTGTCGCATTCGGCACTTACAGATTTCCTGCATGGGGGATACGTAATGTTAAAGCTAACACATTTATAAATGTTCCATACAAAATGTTAACATTTATTTGTACACACGAACATTACAAATATTTCGGACACTTGATCTTCTAATAAAATTCGTGGCTATATAATGAAAGATGAAAAAACCCTCTTCAAAACTTCTGAGGTCCGTTTTTAGGTTTTGTTTTATCCTTGTTAATATGTTACTGTTTCTGACCAATAAAATAATTGAATTGCAAACACGTATAACTAGCCTAATTTCTTTTTGAAACGATAAGATTGTAATTACGATGGGAGCATATATGTAAGTTTTTAATCTTTTTTGCAATGTTAAATTAAAGTTGTTACTCGAATGGGAAAATAGTGCCTTTGGCTGTAGGTGGTGTGGAAGGAAAATTAACATTTGGTTTACGTACTCTATTTAGCTAGTAAGATATCGGTATGTTCAACAGCGACATGATAATTTACCTTGTGCAGAACCTTGTAAACACTCCAAAGCAGCGTTTAAGCTATTTAAACCTTTTCCTTGCGGCAATACAAAGCAGATTTTTCAGAAACCTTTCCCAACTTTCAAAGTTTATTTCAAGAATTACTGAACTAATTAATACTAGGCATGTTTATACTTATGTTAATATTTTTGTGACATTTTAAAACTGTCGTAGACGCCTGCCGTGTGGAAAGTTTTAAGGGGGTCTACTCGTTATTATGTCGGGTTATTATTCCGAAGGGTCGTTATTACGAAATAACTGTAAGGGTCATTATTCCGAAGCGTCGTTATTCCGAAAATGCAATATTGTGTGGTAAGGGTTAGGGTTCATGACTCGGAATATATATAAGGACCAATACACTTATTTTGGAATAACGACCTTCGGAATAGTATCTGAGCATTTTAAGACACCTGTCATGCAATTGTTCTAGTATATCTTAACACTTTCCACGCGGCTATTAGTTTTACCATATTCAGATTTTTCAGAAACCTTTCCAAACTTTCAAAGCCTATCTCAAGAATTACTGAACCAATACTAGTTTGTACTTATTTCAATGCACTTCTCATGGTGATTCCAAAAATAGTAAGGACATTCAATAATGATGACATTTTGAAACATATTTTGACATTTTGAAATGTCGTCTGCAGCCGCCTGCCGCATGGGAAGTGTTTTAAGACACTCTTTGAATTTATACTGACAACAATACTGAAAGAATAAACGCATGACGCATATTTCGCTTAATATTTCAGTTTGCTCAATGCTTTACCGATTATTATTTTTTTCTAACGGTAAAACTCCACCATGTTATTTTGGTTATACCGTGACTTTTTCTTGATTTGCATGTTTAATGAACAAAGAACCATTGAACAAGAACCTTAACTTGAACTTGCTATTATAATGTTGTGAAAACAATACGATAGTTGAGTTTAGCGGAAGCTTCCGGGGAATACAACTGGGACGTATACTATTGCTCTTAAAATTGATCACACGGAAGTAGGCCCAGTAAAACTTTAAAAGATAACATTAACAATTTACTTAGTTACACCTTTTAATTTCGGTAATGGTGCGTAATATAAACATTCAGCCGCTGAATTACCTCCATTAGTTTCACGTTAATGGGCATGATTATCTCGGTTTGGAAAGTAAAATCAGTTTCGCTCTGGTTACATGCATGGATATTATCAACATTAATATTTTTGAAAGAAAAAACTCTCTTAAACGGGGTTGTTATAAATGGATGATACAAATAAGAACTGGTGCTAGTGGCCTGAAGTTCTAGTTTAACTGATGGGGCTTTCATTAATAATAGATTAAATATCAAGAACAGTATACGGCACAGTCTAGTATGATTACTTGACCAGTTAGAACGTGGCTCTTGTGTGTCTATGTCCTTCCCCGAAGGAGTGATTTTCTTTCTTTTTTAGTACGTCCTTTATTTATAGCACAATACGTGACGCAGTGTATTGACGAGCATGCGTGATTGATGATGACGTGTAGCATGGCAAAATACTTCTGCAAAAAGAGCTTACCATGGTTGAATTTTCTCAGTCACGGAGTCTTTAGGTTTATATCTTACTAGATGATAAAGTTACCATTCACATGCGTAACAATCAAACGATAATGTATTGATGGGAGAACGTCAGGAATAAACATTGTAAGTCAGTAGAAAGTCTGTAAATAATGTTGTTTGGCCGATTATTACTTTAGAGTCAATGTTAAGGTAAGGGTGATCATAAAACGACAGGAACGTGTTTAATCTGCCATTTTCGACTGATACTTAGAAATGGGATCATATTCATTATTTAAAATGAGCTTTGGTTCCTAAATTACAAACGGGTACTGTTTAACGAAATAAATGTCTGCAATAGCGCTCGAATATACATTGTGTAAATCAAGGTTATTTTGATCCCAACGAAATCGAAATACATACAAATAATACTGAGAAAATCACTGATATTTTATTCAAAGTATACATCTAACGCAATATCCAAATCCTTAGAATTATAATTCTTATAGCAAAACATTTTCGCTGTCTCACTAGTCTTTTGCCGTGTACATGGTGTATGGTTTAGTGTACGTTTTCCATATCTTGGTCCTCCAGACATCCCTAATTCGATTGGGTTTCTTAACACTCTCCACGCGGCAGGCGTCTGCATTCCAACATTTCACAAAATGTTTAAAATATAGAATTTCATTACCATACTTGGAATCACCATTATTATAAATGCATTAGAAATAAGTAAAAACTGAATTGATTGAATAATCCTTGATATAGAGTTTGAAAGTTGGGAAAGGTGTCTGAAAATATATGTTTTGTATATGCTAAAACTAAAAGCGCGTGAAAAAGGTTAACATCTTTATTCCTGGTTCTAACCAACACAGAAAAAGACACAATGACAGAGAAATGCCATCGATCCAATTAAACATCTTTATTTTCGGCAGTAGCATAACAACACTTGCTAATCAAGAAGAACTATTGAAAGCTAAAACGATCATAGCTATAAGTATAATAAATTCCCTGTGACAATTACACCGGGATCTCATAATGTAATATATATGAAATCAGCCTGAGATGTATATGGAACCTATCACCATGTGAGATATTATAGCACAATTTACCTGTAATAATAAACTAGGGATCTCTCACTGTGACATTTGAATATACCCTGAGATGTATCTGCAACCTAGCACGGATTGCGATATTCAGCAAAAGTACCTGAAAACCGACCCAAAAAACCGTGCTATACAGGCAAACTTACCTTACAGGCTGGATTGGTCGGTCGGTTGGGCTTTCTTCCGTTTCAAAATGAACGCAATGAACGCAAAAAATCAAACAAAATCTTTAAAAAACTTAATGTGACATGCCAAAACAACTATTTGGGTCGGTTTCTTCTTCTCTGATTTCTAAAAAAAACTAGGTCGGTCAGGCCCGTAGAATAGAGGTTCTTTTATTTTGTCGACTAATGATACACCAGCAACCTCTAAGTGTCACAAGCAATGCATGAAAATAATACAGCCTGAGATTTATATGCAATTTAATATCGTTTTTGATAAACACCGGAAATTATGTTGATGATGTCACCGGTACTTGATTGAATATCTTGGTATTAAGGTGCATGACATTATCAAGCTCTGTAACCTTTGTACTATTAATGTGATGTGTAAAAAAGTATACAATTTTCGAAAGGAAATGAGTCCATTTTTGGTATATATTTTCACTAAAAATGCAGATTTTTAAAATGTTGACTAACAAATCACATTTTTTGGCTCAAAATTGGTTTCAAACGTAGCAAAATCAGTTTTGGCTCAAAAAAAGTTGAAATTGTTCTAAAATCATCTAAAGAGACTTCTCGATTGCTTTTTTTAGTGTTTACATAAACATGTTTTGTTTTCTACCCTTGTGAAAAATACCAACTCTTCGTTTGCGTACTCTGCTGAGCTGGTAGTATATCAGTAGGCTTCACAGCGATATGTCGGGTAACTTATGCAGGACCTTATTAACACTTCAAATCAGAGTTTAAGATATATAAAGACACCTGCCATGCAATTGTTGTGATTTCTCCATTACGGTTCGATTGCTTGTCTACTACAACCACAGATACTGCCTGGAATCCGTGGTAATATATCTCGACTTTCTTTGGCCGATTTATTTGATTTATTGCACCACGCCTGTGTATTTCCTAGCGCGGCTACTAGGAATGGCTAGCAAAGCACTGCTCAAGGCCCTGCCGCGCCAGGGTTGATATCCTTGTTTGACCCATGGCAGGAAGGACTTGGTACTAGCATGGTACTAGTGGGGACTGTAATTATTACAGTTTTTGGTGATTGTCTTGTGTAATTGTTCATAAATGAGTAAGCTTCATATTGTTTGCTGGTCGAACGAGTGAAATTCATTGGATACTAACGAAATTAGCTAAAAGTATTCTGACAGAAAATGTTCAAAGTATACTCTTTCACACATCTTATAGTTAGATTCAATTATATTGGATAATTTTCTGGGTGGAACTAGAATCCCAAAGTCTTACTTTTGAAAGTTGTTGTGTTTAGAAATTCACACTTTAACTTCAATTTGTCATAGAAGTTAGTGCTATTTCAGATTTGGTAAAATCAAAGTTCAAAATTCGAAAAACCACACAATATATTATCCCTGGATCAGATTTTAGTTTAAGACTAGCCCAAATGTGGCTGAAAGCACAGATGCTTCGTGCTGAAAGTCACCCCGTGTACCAAGTCATATGGCGAGATTGTAGACACAGTTGTAGACTGCCTTGGCCAAGGTCTCCATCCTCAGCATGCGGTGTTGGATTGAACAATTCTTGGGTGGAACTTAGAGCCCAACACGCAACTTTTCAAAGTTGTTGACATTTATTGTGTTAAGAAATTCAATGTTTGAACTTCAATTTGTTTAAAAACTAGTGCGATTTTGTCAAATATAAAGTTCAAATTTCAAGAGAAATTACGATATATAGCAGATTCTAGTTTAAAATGTAGCCCAATGGGCTAAAGATCGACATATAGGCCAATAAGGCACATCGCTGGGTCGTCTAGACTGTTGGTCCAGGGGGTTCACATACTTGCAAATACTAACGTGATGAGAAGTTCGACCTGCCAGCCCTCCTGTCAGTGATATCTCAACATTGAGCTCAAACTATACAGGCCTCTGGAACATAATGCTAAAGACACTGGTTCGCTTGTGTATAATCACACTGTATCACTAAAACATGAGCCCAAGCATTTACAGTTAAGATGATTTAACAATGGAACCGTACTATACTCTGTGACGTGTCAGTTTAAGTTGGGAGATGAAGATGATATCAGGGCGTAATCTACCAACAGGGGCAGCACTTTCTACGCCACAACCGACATTCTGAATTACTGTCAACAATAGTGGATAAATAAACACACGATGCTAAGGCAATGTCTTCTACGCTTGTTTCTCATATATCACTTTGCTGAATGCTTACAGAACATTGTTATTTCTAGTGGTGATACTCTACCATGTTGTTTTGGTAATGCCGTTATCATTTTTGTTATGATATGCATTTCACATGAACCACGCACCTTCTAATGAAACATTCGATCATAAAATTGTGGCACGAATACAGTGGTTGAGATGAAAGCTAATTAAGAAAACCCCCGAAATACTCGAAGTTTAGCTTATAAATTTTATCACAGCAGATTAATTACCTAAAAGGAGATGCGACATCTTTACTTATACTGTTTGAAAAATGTACCTTTTTCATTAACAATTTACTTACTTACTGCTACAATATATATTGCAATGCCTCTTTCAACATCGGAAATGGTGCGTATAACACTAACCTGATTACAGTGTTAGCCTGAGGAGCAATAACACATTCTCCAATATTAATATTCAACGCGATCTGTTCAAACAGTTTCATGTAAGTGAAAATCACTAGCGGTACGAAAGTAAAGTCGGTTCTGCTCTAGTTTATGTGAGGATACTATCAAATTTTACAATTATGAAATACAAGGGGAACTCTCTTAAACAGTGCTGTTAATGTTATATCTAACTCGATAGATAGTGTACGTATACCTTTTAAGGGTATATGTACACCATGACTTGGACTTGTAAAATAAACCATTTCAAATGATAATTAAATTCAAATTTTGATGAATATTGTCAATTGCTAGTTGTCATTCACATGTGGCAAGTCACCGTCTATGATTTAGTGTTCGTTTTCCATGTCTTAGTTCTCCGGGCATCTCATAGTCTTTTGAATTATCTAAGTCTTATTTTCTCGTTTAGCATATACAATCATCCACTGCTTGAATCAGTTAATGTCCTAATAATCTGCCATGTATAAGATTGATTTAAGAGCATTGTTTTTCAGGTCATAAGTCGCCGTAAGTATTAGATGAAAATATATTTCTTGTATCAAATACGTTATATTTAAAAGTAGATCAATTGTGCGTATAAAGGCGATAAACGTTGTGACTAATTTGTCATTCAGATAACTACAATATTACCCCCACTTTTACAGATTTTTTTCTTCTTCAACGTGGAAAATTGACCAAAATATCCCCCCGGGATTTGAGCCAAGGACCTCCAGCTCCAGCAGCTTGCGATTCCCCACTACACCACGGGTGTTAAGGCTACTTGGCGCAGTATAATGCGCCAACTATATGGGATGGGTCAATTTTTTCATCGAAATACTTCCACGCCGGGTGGTACCAACTTGCGCAGTCGTGGTATTTTGTGGTATATGGTAGGGTTATGGTTAAGTGAATTAAAATACGCTCAAGTTAATTAGACGTCTGGATTAATAATTCGCTAAACTGTTAACTCTCTTTGCAGTGAAAAGTAGTCCCCGGCTTACATAACATGACATACCACGGTCTTTATAATATTGATCTAGGGCATGATATCACCTTAGTATAGCTTAGTATAGAAAGTCAATGACATGGAATAAAATAAAGGGTTTGTTGGCCCATACGCGAACGACCCATAACATCTTAACAATTTTCTTATGGCGTAAATATATGTACTAAATGATATTTTTATCTTTTATTGCCAAATAAATAAACCACACTGTCCTAGACCCACAAAACCTCCCTTGTAAACACCAATGAGATGTTAATCAATATCGTATCACAATCTAGAGAAAAAAGGACATTTCAGACCATCCAGCATGGTCTGAGGGTTTGAACTACGGGCTGCAAGCCTGTCACCTTAAGTTAAACACATGCAAACACATTTTTTGTGCTTTCAATGAAATTTAAAACTGTTCAATTTTATTTGCAGGGTGCAATTAAAACATACGTATAAGAACATTAAAAAACACCAAACCAATTGTATAGTCTTTCCTTCTGTAAAACGGTCTATGCAACAACTAAACCCGAATGATCGACCTTCTTTTTTCCTTGTTTAGGCAATCAAACCTTTCTTAGGCCCTAATTGGAAATTAGCACAAAACTACCTTATATAAAATAGTGCCTTCAAGTTCCAAGAGTCCCACGTCCATTTAAATCTATAATTATCTTGTTCCCATACACTTAATGGCACATGGGAAACGAATTGACCTTAAAGACACAACGTAAATCAGTGTAAAACCGTTACTTACGTAAGCTGGTGGAATTTAATTGCCCTCCATTAAGTCAGCACTTATATCCTGTGTAGGAGTTCTTTATAATAAGAAGATTAAGATTGAAGATATTACGCACAATCAATTTTGGAATGAAATTGGTGGCATTTAATGTTAGATGACAAAGTCCTTTGAAGTTTCCGAATTCCCTTTTGGTTTGGTGTTGTCCTTGTCTTTTCGCGAAGCCTTATTTGTTGACATAGCGAATTCATCATATTATTTACCCCAAATATGGTTACCCTATATATTACTTTTTCTTTACTTGTCATCGGGAAGTAATGACTATCCTCTTTTGAATATATCATTTTTAATAAATGGGGAAGAATTATGTTTTGCTGTTGTTTTGATCATTGTCTGGCATTTTGAGACTATATTCCTGACCAATAAGAAAGTTAATTTCAACGTTAACTGGATTATCAATCCGTATCATTAGGCTAATTTGAAGCTATAAGATTTCAATTACGGTAAGTCTATGTGAGCTTGTAATATATTACTTGCATTGTTCAATAAAGGTTGTCAGCCTGTTCATTGGAAAGGGAAAATAATGCCTTTGGCTACTCTTGAGAAAATAATACAAATTCTTCGTTAAGCTGGTCCGTATCACTAGCGGTACGCTTCACAGCGATATGTCAGTTAACTTGTGCAGAGCGTTATTAACACTTCAAAGCAGCGTTTAAGCTATTTTAAGACACCTGTCATGCAATTGTTGTGATTTCTCTAAAGACACTCTCTGAATTACTGACAGTGGATAAATAAACACATGATGCTAAGGCCTTGTCTCCCATGCTTGTTTGGTGTATATCACTTTGCTGAATGTTTTACAGAACATTGTTATTTCTAGTGGTGATACTCTACCATGTGGTTTTGATAATGTTGTTATTTTGTCATGATATGGATTTCACATAAACCATGCACGTTTTAAAGCAACATGTGATCATAATTATTGTGAAACGAATACAATCGCTGAGATGAAAGCTACCTGAGAACACAACCGACACAATAATATACTCGTAAATTTGTAATTTGATTGACAGAATTAAATACCCGCGATATCTTTATTGACATTTTTACAAAATGAGACTCTTAATAAAAAATGCACTTAGTTACTGCTACAATATATATACAGTATATATATATGCGATGCCTCTTTCATCATCATAAATGTGCGTATAGCACTAACTTGATTATAGTTCTAGCCTAAGGAGCAATATTAAACATATACTCTAATATTAATATTCAACGCGATGTACTAAAGCAGTTTCATGACGATCTCTGTTACAAAAGTAAAACTCATTTCTGCTCCGGTTACACGTATGCATATCAATTATTACAATTACAATTTTCCCGAGGAGAACCCTCATAAACGGGGTAGTTATAAATAGATTTTACCAGAGTCATATAAGAACTGGCGTTAGAAGATTTAGTTTGATGGCGTCTTTATTAATAATAGATTAAATGCCCCGTACAGCTGTTACATCTGAACTCATGGCACACTTCGTTATGGTTACTTGACCTGGTATTGTGTGTCTCTCGGGTGTCGATGTTTTTGAAAGAAGTAGTGCTTTCCGACAATTATGTGTTTGTATACATTTATTTATAGCAAATACAGGATATTTATTCTACAAGTTTTGCTTACCATGTGACGTAGTGTACGTATACAATACAATACTTTATTGATGGAGTGTAGCATTGGAACATAGATTTGCTTAAGAGCAATCGTAATTATTCTGTAACCAACGTAACATTGATACCGCTATGACTATTTTCACTGTAATGCATAATAATGTTACGATGTTAAAATCGCCTTTATGCACCTGATTTTAAGGTCTTCCCACAATGCATTGCACGAACGCCAGCCAACTAAAGCTTTTTTCACACGATGCATTTGTCGAGCTCTGAAGTTTTTGATACAAAAAAAGAAACACTGATAACTAATTCATTCATTGATGTAAACTAGAACATAAGAGCTCCAACAATGAACGCGATATGAAGCCATGATTGTGTGCATATGTCTATGGGAACAGAGACAAATTGGAGACTAGGATTAGGACATTTTGCAAAAACGCAATGCATTGTGGTGGTGTCTTTTAAATCTTCTTTGGGTTTCTCCAGATATTTCTTCAGATATCTAGAATTTTCTGTTTCATCACACATTTTATAAGATAAACTATGTTTTGTTTTGATTTCACAGGACTACTCCATGACGATATTCTTCCGTGAATACTGGAATGACCGCAGATTAGCCTTCGACGGAGAAACCTACGAGACATTTGCAGGCAATGATATGAGTACCATCTGGATTCCCGATATCTTCTTTCTGTATGAGAAGAATGCTAAACATCACGACGTGACGGTAACCAACCGAATGTTGAAGGTTTATCCCGATGGTGGTATATGGATGAGTACAAGGTACGTGAAGTATCCATATAGAAGGTGCTATTTCTTTTAAGCAAATATCAGGCTATAATAATTATCCATCCTACAGGCGCTATTGCTATTATTATTATTATTATTATAACGCTGCCCTTAGGAAATCGTCACAATCATTTCGCTTCACCTGTGTGGCTGCTGGCCAGGCGCACAGTCATATCAGCACTTAGATGGCAATACCACCCTTTTTGACAGCTACTCCATCTCGCTTGTATCAAAATGTAATAATAAAAAGATAAAGAACGTGTCGTTAACCTCAAATATACACTGAACATGCATTAATTTATGAGATAATGCGTTGAATTTTGTTAAACGACGCAGGGCTGAATTGGAAAAAAGGTGAAACGCTCAAGAGCGTAGCAATCTTGTAATCCATACAACTTTGATACTATTGATAAAAGGAGACCGAAAGTCATGTGGGTATAAGACTACGCTATGTCAAAGAAAATGAACATATCTTGAAGGCCACACTATCATCTACACTAGTACAAGTAGTATTGATTTGAGGTTTGGCAGGATTACGGGGCTTACGCGAATAATTGGGTGACAAATGTACACGTCATCATCTCATTTTTAAACAAGGTGCAATATATGGTTGTGGTAGATGAAGATCAGATTATGGTAGTCCATTGGTAGATCAAAATTATCTGAATATTTTTAAGTACCAGTGATTACAATTGCTGATAAAAGAAAGCACCACGTCTTATAGTATAACACCACGCTACACTGAAAACAATAATGAACTTGGGATTCACCCGAGATCCATTGGCTCTCCCATTCGCACCTAAAATGTCTTTATTAATAATAAAAGGTGCTAAGGTGGAAAACAAAAAGTTATAGCTGTCCAATTGTACCACCGGGCTAGTTCATCATATATAAAAAAGACACCACGTATTGTAAAAATTATACCAGTAATGGTGAGAATAGTAAGAAGCTCTTAAACGTCACATTAACACGGTCTATTTGTGAGTATGCCGGACACATCAAGCATTTTATCATTGGTCCACTGGTAAACCAAAACAATCTGTATGGCTAGACATCGATGTAATACGATAGTTTGTGTTGGAAATATTTACTAGATTGCTTATTATTAACCGCGTTACATAGTATTGCGTATTTTTTTAAATTCAAAATGTTGGTGATTTCAAATTCTTGATACATCACCTTGGATACAAAGGAACAATCAGTGAATGCGTTGTCAAGCATAGGTGTTTTTGTAGAGGTAACATACAAATAATGAGCCCAAGAACGCTTATTTTTTAATTTTTCGCGATCACGTAGTTGAACAGGAAAGTATCATCACAATCGCTGAAGCATTTGAAGGGTAAACATACAGCTCAGCAGATGTATCTTACAAATGTTCACTTGTAAATGGAAAGTAGAAGCAATATGCTCTATTTCTGTGCAAAATTGATTAAACATCATGTCACGCTAGAGCGGAACTACTTAGTGAGAACAGGACGTACAAGTACTTATACTATCCCCAATTGTGCAGAAGAAGAGCTAAATTGACCTACTGCTTCATGCAAACATCTTAGCTGTATTCAGGAAATGAGCTGGTCAATATTATGAAAGATCCCGTTTGCGGCCGGCTGCACAAAACACGGTCAAATTAGACAGCCCGGTAAGGTGAGAGGAAAACAGCAGACGAAGTAACAAAATTAAAGGCACACTGCCAATCAGAATGCTTAAGACAGTGATAAGCAATGAGCACCTTTTTGCCATGCGCATAACACCATCTTCTTCGAGAATAGCGCAGTGATTTAACTATTATTTCAGGTAATTATTGAGTATTGTTGGTTAAAGGTCACCATTTTTTTTTGATTTGCTCATACCTTGCCAGGTTGAAGTACTTTAATAGCATCGTAGAATATCAAGAACAGTTTGTTAATCTTGTACTCGTTGCAATGACAACAGCACATTTGAGATTTTGGCATTCTAGGGTACTTTTCAGGAAAAAAATACCGTAAATTTATCGCATACTCGCTATCTTATCGCAGCAATATACAAGAATTAACAGATACTTAGAGTCTTAGAGTGATTTATACCGGGAAAGGTGCATTTATGTATCTATGAATGCCATTGCTATTAGTCAAATTGCTTATGATTTTAATATCCACGTAATTATATTTAGCTTTCTTAGGAATTTTGTATCTTAAAAAGCGGACGTTTCTGACCGAATTGATGGGACTCTTTTGTAATCACGGTTGATTCCAAGTTTGACCAAAATTACCTCCTTTTGAAACTCATAAAATCATTGACCGTCATCGAACATGTAGACACAAAGCCCAATCTAAAGGATATTCAGTTAATTTGAATGGTATTAGGGAACAGTTCTCCTTGAGCGATTTATATCATAATTTCTTAATTTAAGCGACAGTTGAGTTTTATCAAATGAATTATGCTCAAAGTGAAACAAATAGGTTTTCACCGATTTTCAATAATGCCATGCCATATCGGGACGGACAAAGATATTTTGATGAAAATAATGTGATGCATTGCCTAGTTTGTTTGAAAAGCGCCCATGTAAATTACATTAGGGGTAGATGTTTGTTGTCTTATTGTACATACAAAGTTACAAAAGAAAACAGATCCCCTTGACGATCATGACGATAGAAGTCGTATAATCATTTAATTTAGGAGTATATATACATACGCGACAATGATGAACGTTACGACACTTGATTTCATGGATTAAGGCAAGCAAGACTCTGAGATGTTATGTCTAGTGATACCAATATCGCTCTCATCACCCGTGAAGCTTCGAAAAAGAGAAATATGATATCGGTTTCATAAAAACACATCTCTAACGTAAATATCGTAGCGAATGTAATCTATCAGTTGATAAAACCTCAACAAATATATCTATATTAGTTTGTAACTACCCAACAAATTGAACTTCGACCATTAAAAGAAGACTTTAGATACAACAGTGTTACCAAGGATAAAGTAATTTTCGGATAAATGCCACTATCTTGGCACACATAAAACAACTCACGTCCCTCTTTGACACGTGTTCTACTCCATTATAAATATATTAACTAGTTTGAATTTTCCCCGAAATCAGCCATCACGTTTCGATCTTTGATTAAACAAATTTGTTTTATGTGTGGTGCCTTTTAACCACTTTAAAAGTGGTCTCAAACCGTCAATCGGAGTTGAATGCAAATCAGTCTTAAAAAACCTTCACGTTTTGCTTCCTTGTAAACAGGAAGCAAACAGTATTTTCGAATATTTTGCATATTTTAAGTCAGTGGTGCAGCCGATCGTACGTTTGACTTCTACGATGCTCTCGCGAAAGTAAAAGCACTCATTAAAATTGAGCTAAACCAATGGATATTTATGTAGAAACAATATGTGCATAAGTCTGAGTTTAATTTTTAAAGTTACCTTTACCAGTCAGGGCAAATGTCCAAATCTGGCAATCTGTAATATGTTTCCGAATCTGGAAACATATTGCCAAATCAGGCCAAATTGCTCTTTTTGCACTTGGTTATTTTTGTCGATTGAAAAAACTTCTTTTGCATGTTCAGTTAAGCGGTTACTTAATTTAATCAAGTCAATATCATAACCATTTATAAAGCATGAATTGCAAAATTTGTGGTATTTATTTTTGCGACTTTTAGCCTGTAATATGTTCGCGAAATTAAATAGATCGCAAAATTAAGTAGTTTTTTGCCTCTGGAGTCTTCATTTTAAGTTGGGGAATCACGGTTTTTGATGAATCATGCTCAGAAAATAATTGTCTAAGTTCTGACCAAGGCTCATAAATTTTGACTGTGAGGTTTGATATGTTTTAAAGCAAAATGCTTAATTAATTAATTAAGGGACTAATCAATTATCTTATTGGTCAAAAATGGTCTTAAGATATTTAATTTTGATATTTATTTATAAAACATTGATGTATAAGTCATGTTCGAATAAAAAATAATACAAACAAATATTGAAAGTCAAATTATTTGGCAATTAACCGAGTAAGTAGAAAAAAAGTTCCCCATTATATAGCAGACATTAAACTTTGAAGATATTGCAACTCAAACTCACAATTTTAAGGATGACCTTTTATGTAAAATAGAAAACATCAAGTTGAAAATCGGGCCAGCAATTGGAACATCTACCTTTAAGATCCTTTTTAAGATTCTTTTAAGAAATTGTACCATCCAATCTAGCGACTATACGCAGATTGTATGCGGCATGTCTCTTGAGTTTCGAAGTTACACTATAGTGAATTGTAACGCATCAGTTGATCTGAATATGAATGAAGATAGACTGATTCAATATCCTGAAATTCTCTTCCGACTATAAGTAAAAGCGATACAATCAATGCTTTCGAAACCGTAGTACATTTCTAGAGTATAATGAGGTGTTTTTTATATCTCTTTAAAATCCTTGGAAATTGAACGCGTTATCTTATTTATTCACGTGACTTGTATTACTATGTTAAAGCATGTTTTCCTAACGAAAACGTGGAATTAATTTTGATTGTAGACATTTCTGTTGCCACAAAACAATGTGATCCATTGCCTAGTTTGTTTAAACAGTGCCCGTGTAGGCCTACATTAGGGATAGATGTATGTTGTCTTATTGTAAATCCTATAGTCTTAAAGTTTCGAGAGCCTTTGGCACCTGAGTGTTACAAAGAAAACAGATCCCCTTGACCGCTGTAGAAAGGATCTACTCAAACGGTTAACCTCATCCGTCGATATTCAACGCCGCCCCTGGCCTGTGAAATGTATGGAACGTGACGTTGTCTATTCATTCACTTAAATCTGCTAACGTGGAGTCAATCACACACTAAACGTGCTATTTTTGGCAAATATTTGCGGAAAACAAACGTGGAATTCATTTTGATTTTCGAAAGGACGGGCACTAATTATTTATAAAACGCCTGTGTCGACTGTCAGAAGAAGAGTTGTACTATCTTGTACGATAACAAAAACATAATCAGCTTAACTGTTTTCTCATCACAAATTCTGATGTAAATGATTTTGAGTAAATATCATACGTATAGGTGACTTCTACGTAAGACTTCTACAATAGTTGGATTTTGTTTACACAGAAATATTTTCAATATTAGTTGTTTTAGTCTACACAAGGGGTTCACGTGACCTTTACTTAGTATTTGAAACACACGATTGTACCTCTTTTACTTATCGAGATTATGTCTGCATGGTTTCAGCATATTGAATAAGTCTACATTCACACATAATACTGCCTCCCACGACGAAGGGAATATTGACCTTAAAGTAATAGGTTTTTTATAACCTATTTTAAATGATTCAATTCATTGTTTTTTAACATATGAAAGGGTGTTTGACGGTTCAACATATAAGTCTACTATCCAATACGAAATAAGCATAAATGAATCACAATACCTTAAAAAACACCACCGCATTGGTCATCACATGCAGTCACTACCTCGATTTGTGGAGGTTTCCTTATCTTTTCCGTTTACAATCTATATTTTTAAAGAAGCTTACTTTCTCTCCACGTTATGATGGTATTACTGGCTAAAATATTTTAGGCAGGAAGAAATTGTGATTTCTAGTATTTTAATGCAAGGTCATCTAACAATACGCATGAGACATGTAATCCGTAAGCCTGGATTTGATTAATATGTTTATTCCACCAAAAATGGTGGTCTGTAATAGGCCTAATATATGCCCTTAAAATGTAAAATTGCTTAAAGCTCCCATCACAATCGAACTTAACAATCATAAATTTAAATATAAAGTGTTTTTCGGTTTAACCATATTTGACACACATTTCAAACTAGATAATGACTCCCATAGTCTCAGAGCATCAGTCCTTTCTAAAATCAATATGAATACCACGTTTTTAATACGAAAACATGAATTAATAAACAACACATTACGTTCAACCCCTATCCTGAATGTCAAAGTCAGGTCTTAAAGGGAGTGTTACACACATAACTCTGTATCGGAAATTGCTTCAGGGCATCAGTCCCTTTACTAAAATGAAAACGAGTACCACGTTCCAACATGAAAACATTCGGTGATCGACATATAGTAATACATGTCGACTTGATGAATAAACAACACGTTCTTTCACAGACAGGTTCAAGGGAAGTTACGACACTCCTTTTTGTGTGTGAAATATTTTGGAAAAAAATGATTTTGTTGAAAACTTTTGAAATGAAAATATTTAGATTTTGTGTTAATTCTGTTTGTTGTTTTAAATTTAGAAAAATTAAAAAAAATCACAAACATTTTCATGAGATTAAAAAACACAATAACAATAACCGACAAGCCCTACCTGAGAGGTCCGTTTACCAGTAGAACAGGTTTTTTGTTTGTTTTTAGCGCCTTATGCTTAACACTAACCACGCGGCAGGCGTCTGCAGACGACATTCAAAAAGTTCACAAAATGTTTCAAATTTGTCAAAATTATTGAATTTAATTAGATATTTGGAATCACCATGAGAAATGCATTAAGGGGAGTGTGGAGTCTCAGGTACAGCCTCCGTATAACTGTCGTAACTTCTTCATTAATCATTTAATTTATATAAAAGTATACATTTTCTTGAAGGAAAGGGTTCAATGAATCCAACCATGAACATGAAATTAACCATTTTGGAAAAAATTATAGAAAATATGTTTGTTGACCCATTTTAGGTTCATGCAAGATAACTCAAAATATATTTGGTAACATTTTGTCATACTAGCAAATGACCTCTGGCCCAAAACAATCCCGGACTAGAGCTAACTCGACCTAAGACCAACTCGACAAGAATTACCCACCAAATTGGTCCAACCAACTCGACGGAACACGAAGAGAACCCGGGTTGATATTAGACGTTTTGTTACTTGTGTTTCTACCCACGCAAATGAAGATTCATAATATGAAGCAGTGTGATCGTTATTTTGTCCGCATAGTGGTAGAGTCTGGTCAGTCATGAATTGTCAATTTGGCAAACTTCAAGCATGAATCAAGGATAATGCTTACGGTGCAGATGGTGTACGTAGTTAATTTTGTGAGTTTTCCGTTTCAAGATTATTTTCACCTGTCGCGGAATCTCAACACTTGATTGCATACCACGATCAGTGAATTCTGGCGCCATGGACTGCTCCCAAATTCTTATTTTGTCTATACTTGGGTCTGAATATTTGACTAAAACTGCAGTATAAAGAATCAGTAATTTCTAATTAATGGCAGAAGTAAATCAGAAAGCTAACCATACAACTAAATTGATATCGATCTGTATTTCGCTTCACGAGAACGATATATCGTGAGTCGTATATAAACATTTAATTTAGGAGTATACATATACATACGCGACAATGATTAACGTTAATACGACACTTGATTTCCTGGATTAAAGGGACATTAAGTGGTGTTGAAAATTTTAAATGTTTAAAAATTTACTTCAGAATTCAAGATGAGCATTAAAAATTGCCATTATTGTTGTTTCTACTAACAAAAACACAGCAAAACTAGATTAAAACAATATCATCGCTATTGATTGAAAAACGCCCTCTATGCAAATATGGTTCGCGTTATGTATCACGCGTACTGCAGGGGGATACTGTCGGACGTAAAATGCTCGTCGCGGTTGTACGAGCATTTTTGAATCGACGTTTTCTTGTACAAAGAGAACTGATTTTTCTTAATCCTTATAGGTGTAAGTTCATACATGTAATACAATTATAAAAATATACTAATCTCAGTTTTAACATAATTAAGGGTGCAGCCTCCAACACATCTCTTAGTGCCACTTTAAGGCAAGACCCTAATATGTTATGTCCACTGATACCAAGATCGCTCTTCATTACCCTTGAAGCTTCGAAAAAGAGAAACGTGATATCGGTTTCATAAAAAACACATCTCCAACGTAAATATCGTAGCGAGTATAATCTATCAGTTGATAATACCTCAACAATATATCTATTAGTTTGTAACACCCCAACAAATTTCGACCATTAAAAAAAGACTTTAAATACAACAGTGTTACCAGGATAGAGTATTTTTTGGGATAAATGCCACTATTTTGGCACACATAAAACAGCTCAAGTATCTCTTTGACACGTTTCCTACTCCATTTTAAATATAACAACTATTTTGAATTTCCCCACAATTAGCTATCATGTTTCGATCTTTGATTAAACAAATAAGTTTTATGTGTGGTGCCTTTTAACCACTTTTAAAAGTGGTCTCAAACCGTCAATCGGAGTTGAATGCAAAGTCAGTCTTAACCCCCTGGGGTCTACCTGTCAATCTTACAGTGGTTCTGATTGGTTTATTACAAGATGTACTCATATGAATAGCCAATTCAAATGCAGCTTGTATAATGTTTCACTCCCATCTTCATCAGGGATACAATTATTCTAACAATGTCTCTCATTGGTGCAATAAATGATGTATCCATCTTTTTAACCAATCGGCCGGTAGTTCTCAGGAGGTTAAAAAACCTCCACGTTTTGCTTCTTTGTAAACCGGAAGCAGGCAGTATATCTTCGAATAGTTTGCATATTTTAAGTCAGCGGTGCAGCCGATGCATGTGTGCTCGTTAGTGTAACTTAGTTATGTTATTTCACAACAGCTGGTTATCAACGCAATCAGCCTGATGTGGTGTGGATAATGTGTACTCTCAGGCAAGCAGAACTTTAATTGAAAAGACGCGTTTATTTCCCGCCAACAATCCATCGTGGCTTGAAACTTGCTAAGGTGAAAATATTAACGGTGGGGATGTTGTACAACGTACTTTTAGGTTTTCGCACAAGCCCGATACATAAGAGTGTCTTTGACTTCGAGAGATTCAGGGCATCGAGAGATTCAAGAGATTCGCCCCATAAATAAAATTTAATATCCTTACCTTGTTTAGTTAGAACCAAAACCCTAACCCTAACCCTAACCCTAACCCTAAATCTAACCCTATAACCCTAACCCTAACCCTAACCCTAACCCTAACCCTAACCCTAACCCTAACCCTAACCCTAACCCTATCAAACTATCAGTGTAAAAATAGAAATAAAATACATTTTCTCAGCGTTTCTGAAGGACTTTTAATGCTTTTCACTTTTTTTGTATATTGAATAAAGATCACCACCAATTTATTCATGGAGGCCATTACTTTGTTTCAGATACCAAGTCACAGGTGTTCCCGAGGTTATTCATGGTAAAAACGAAATAAATTTTGGTAAAAGCCATATGTTGCTATTTAGATACATTTCGATAATTTTGATGTGATTATCGAAATTCATCATCATCATCATCATCATCCTTCGGCTGCAGAGCAGGCGACCACAAGTTTCTTCCATGCACGACGGTCTTGAGCAAGAGTGACAATCTGTCGATCTTCAATCATGCCTTCTTTGTCTCCTAGTAAAGCGTTGTATATATGTCAGATATGTTGTGCAAGGACGACCAGGTCTCCTTCGGCCATGTGTTGGTGCATAGGTGGCATACTTTTTAGCTGGCTCTTCATCAGGGAGACGGAGTATATGGCCAAGGAATCTCAGCTGGCGGCGCTTTACACGGTGGATAAGAGGCTCTGTCTTGGTCATGTCATAAATTGTGGTGTTAGGGACATGATCCATGCGCTTGATGTTTAGCATTATCCTGTAGCAAGAGGTAGCAAAGGCATTTATTTTGCATTCCATATCTTGGGATATCACCCAGGATTCACATCGAAATCGAAATTAAAGAACTAAAACTTTACATGAAATATTGCAAATTAAGCTCTATGATTTCAGCTGGTAGTAAGTAAACGTGCAAGCATTACGTATACGTGAAAAACTCAACTTCTGAAACAACTTGAGGGCGCCCTCCTGGAGTATCTCTCATATCAGTGTCCCTTTAAAGTTCAAGTTCACCAAAATTCGAGCAATGGCAACAAACTAATCGTAAAAATGACTCAAACTAAATCAGGTTCGTAACGAATATCCGAATCGTTAGCATTCGCGACGTTTTTGATATGATTCACGTCTCAGCGATCCAGACACCAGCTGTGGGTGATTTATTAATCTTTCTTCACTGCATGATTAACGCCTTTAATCTAATACTTAGGGTTGAATTAGAGAATAAGATATAGTTTACCCTTGGTTTTTAACCGAGTCATTTAACCGAGAATACACTATAATTGTACCAGACAAAATGGAAAGTCGTGTATGGCCGCCTGCGGCGACCATACCCGACTCCAACTATGGCACAGCCTACACATTATAAGACCATAGCAAAACAGCTACGAACTAATGTATATTTTATTCTCATTCTTCTTTAGTGTATTGGTTATTTTTTATCTTTTATCATAAAATAACGCATTTTGTTAGATTTATTTTAATCAAACAACAACAAATTCCCCCATTTAGAAAATCGGCGAATCCAGCGAGCTGTTTACCAACTTCCTGCTTCGAATTAATCGCGTTCGCGCCCACCCCACGTTACGTTATACGCACAACGCATACACCGGCAATTTGTGTAGGGCACGCTTACGCGATAACCATACGTACTGAAGGTATTATTATTCTAATGAAAAGCCCCGCCCCAAACTATAGTATTACAGGCTGTAACAAAAAAAGTTATACAGTTTTGAAAAAAATATTAAAAATATCTCCCGTAGAACTTCTGTTTCGAGTTTTAATGGCCTGCAAGGGGAATTTTCTTGGCTTTCGAATAAGCTTTGTTTCATGACGATCGATGGTCGGTAAGCAGAGATATGATCAATTGTCTAAAGTAGTCATGAAATCACCTGGGCCACTTTGGTTTAATCAATGCTAAAATCACTGGGATGAATATGAATGGGATCGAACCAGGAACAATAGCAGTAGAGCGCTCTTGTTAGACAACAATCGTTCGTTTCAAGTGGTTAAAAGTGTTACAAAGAAGGTTAGGTCTTTACAAATATAATTTATTTATTTTATGAATTTATTTATTCAAATGAAATAAAACTATTTGATTTTTTTTTTATATTGTTCTCTCTAATGTTCCTTGCATGATACCCTAACCATTTAATTTATACAAGCAAGATTGTATGATATTATTGTGAAAGTGGCCCAACCCGATTTCTAGACGACTTAGTAGATTGGTCATAACTTTTAAACGCAAGTAGTTAAAAAGACCAAATAAAATGATTCTGGTAGCCAAAACAGGACTTTTTGACACAGAGTGTAAGAGATTTTGACATTGCATGATTTTAACATTGAATTAAAAATAAAATTGCGATTGTATAACTTTTTTTTGTTACAGTCTGTATACCATTGTCTCATCCTACATAGTGCGTATCGGCTGAAAATTAATCAAATTACCAGTTGACATCCCAAACCACACCTACTATATAAGAATAATCAACAAAGTCACAAACTTAGCAGGGAAATATATCTCTGGAAGAGGCTATGTCTGTTACAACAACTCCACCATACCTTAAGTACTAGGGCGTAGTCATTGGTCGGGGGTTGGATTAAAATAAAAATTACAACATTACAAGAAACAGTGGTTTTAATACAAATTCCTTACGGCTGTCTTTCTGAATGGATAATAAAATGATAATGTATAAAGATAAGATATAATTTGAGCACTTTTTACACCATTCTTTGATATCCCGAGACTTTCCGAGATATTCATCTACTGGCCCAAACCAGGGACCGTAAGCGTATCATTGGGACTCACGCAGCACGGCGTATTACTTGCACTTAGCACATCTCTTGTTGACATAAGATGCAGTTTTAGGTACCTTATCGTCAAATTTCTACTGCGTCTTCCTCTCACAACCCCATCAAACTACTTTAGCAATGCACCTACCAACAAATGTATCCCTATGTAGCTCACCGAGTCATACCACTCTTTATCCTTGGTTCTTACCGGAGTCATTTCATACAGGGTTTTAGTATACACTATTGTACTAGACAAAATGGAACGTCTTAGAAGCACCTTGAAGGTTTGAGCTCTTAATACCTTCCCCGTAGTGGCAAACTTGCGGTACGTGTCATCTCTAAGTATATAGTTCACCTAGTCATACCACTCTTTACCCTTGGTGTTTACCCGAGTCATATCATACAGGGTTTTAAGATTAGAAGCACCTTTACTTTCTTACTTACTTTCTTACAGTAGCAAACTTGCGTTACGTGTCAAAGAAATGTCTTACACTGTCAAGCCGCAAAGTATATAGTCATCAACAAATTGATGCTCTCAACGTCTGCAGGTAGCTGTAACCTACTTAAGCACGACTTCGGCTGTTCGGCATTCGATCACATTAATGATTATCCTTTGACAGTCAGTTCTCCCGAGATCAGTGAATTGGCACGAATGAACTGAAACCTTTACCAATTGAAAAAAGGGCAATTGTGTAGCCATTTGCTTTATCCGAACACGGCTGGCAAAGGCGCTCTTTCATAGAGGATATTAAACTTCTTGACTGTCAATACTGTCACGGTGACCACACCTCGTATGAATAGCAACAAAACATCTCCCTGACAAGTGAGTGACTATGAACTTCTTCCTTCAATCGTTTTATAATCTGACTAATGTGTTGACCTATATCTAGCCTTTGTTTTGTAAATAACCATTTCTAAAACATAATAAGTGACCAAACTTGTTGTTGTTGACAAAAAACACGTTACTATTAAACTAGATTATCGTTTCTTCTATAGTCATATTACGCAGAATATTCTGATAAACTATAGTGCATGGGGTTATTTTTGCGGCTGGATAGCTCATCTCCCCTTCTAATTGTGTCAGCAGAGGACGATATTGATGTTTTTACCAAAAACATCGCAAATCCTGTGATTAACGTATGACCACTAAATAACATCGATTGGTTAATATTTCTATTAAAACTAACCTTCGAAACGTACAAAATCTAGGACACTTTATTAAGGGGTTTTCGAACACATATTCTTGAATAATTATTATTAGGTATTTTCAACGGTGCTGACCATGAATCTAAAAACAAAACAAAATGTGGTCACGGATTTAGTTCTATTTCTCATCAAGAAATTGCTACATGATTTTATGGAAAATGAGGAAAAATTTGACTTTAACTGAAGATTCCAGAAAAACTGCCCCAACCAATTTTCAGTTTTTTAATATGTGCAATAATGAGATTAAAAAATAGGGTCACCGACTTTTTTTGTCTGATATTTGTCTTTAAATGAGAAAATTACTGCAAATATAAGTATGCCGTTCAGCGCGTTCATGACTGCTTGATGATATCTGGAAAATTGTTTCGCGATAAACATTTGGAAAGAGGGGAAACCCGTTAGCATGCTCATGAAGTTCAGACCAGTAATGTGATGTACCGCACTTCCGGCAAACTTGAGTAGGATTATGTTGGCCTAAGCCTAAGCTAGAAAGAATGATGAAAAAGTTGGAAATATTATTACCGTTTTGGTGTCGAACCTGTGTTCGGCTTTGCCCCCTCTGATAAGTGACCTCAGATACGCCACTGAGTGTCATACTTTCTATATACAAATCTGCTTCATATTGGACATCAATTCCTGTCATGTCCTGTTCCCTCCTCACGCCCCCGCTCCCGCCCCGCTCCCGCCCACTCACGATTTCCCTCCACCCAAATCAAAAAATGTTATAATCACGCCAAGCTGTCTGCAAGGAATAGGCCCCTATAGGCCTATTTCTATGATTTTGTTTTTAGATAATAATATGTGCGTTCGTTCATTTTTATATGGTTCTTGTTTGGTAGACCCATTGTTATTAGTGCTGTTGTTTTATTTAGGTTAGTTTATTTACTTGTTTATTTGTTTGCCTGTTTTGGTTTTTCGTTTGATTATTCGTTTTTTATTTGTTCTGATGAGTTTTGTTACGACCAATGTTTTATTTCTAGCGTGAAACTTAAGGTCACACACCGGGTTGTGGGAGTACTTAATTAACTCCTTAAGTCTCTAGGATGAATTGATAGCCTATTAACTCATAATTAATGGTCATACAATAAGACGGTTAACACACACAGGTCATTACATGAGAAGGCCAGGCACAGTGATAATCCTACATTTTGTATATATAATAGTTCATTCACTGAGAATCTCACTATATCCATAGATCCTGCTATATCTCACAATTATGATGTCGTGCTTTTGCAAATGGAGTTTCAGTAAGAAAATAATCTTATAAATAGGGTTTCATTCAGTGTTAAGCTATTAAATTAAGGGATAATTGAGTAATAACATGTTCAAGCATAGTGGTAGTTTTTGACCACATTTGCAAAGGGCAAGAAGCCAACGGATTACATAATCCAAGACTATTCGTGTTCCTTGAATGACCCGTAGTCGGGGTTCAATATTGACCCGGCTGGTGTTGATATGGCAGCAGGGCAGCGCTTATATTTGGGAGACTCCGAATATGGCCCGCTGATATAAATCGACCATTTATTTTGGTCTTGCCGCGCACGAATGATTTACGCATTTTAAATGCTTGCGTTGTTGAAATATTAAACGCAACAGCTCGACTCAAAAGTACGCTCTTGAACATGTGCATACAGTGGAAAGCGCTACCATTTTCAAGTTGGTGTAAACCAGGTGAAAACGGCTTGCGCGTAGGGGAGATCGAGATGTGTTCGCCCCACTTTCATTTGAAAAGGGTCTAGAGACGCCAATTTTAAAGTTTGAATGGACCTATAGATATCATGTGAAAGATTGATATATTGGCTACATACGACCATGATCTCAGTACTCTAGACCTTACTGTAAATCTAGGCAAGAGTAAATGATAAAGACAAGTGTCTCAAAAGGGCGAACTTGCCCGACGCCGAAAATTGGATATGCTAGTAGTACATACCCTTTGATCCCTGAATTTATTTTTGGGGTCGGCACCCCCACTCTGAGTTTATTTGGTGAATAAAGGATTTGTTACCCCGGGTTTTACACCCTCTGATTCACCTTGGATTCACCGTCTGCAATCATGACATACTGCCCTCTATCATCGTAATAACACCATTCGTAATAAAACATCATTTTTATCCGATCTTTATTCTTTTTTTATCGCCAAATTGGCTATTCATAACCGTAATACAATGCATGCCTGTATACCTGAGAAACATCTGCGCAAGCATATTCATCCCAAATCGTTATATTTTTGACAGTTTTCTTTAGCCAAATGACATCAAAACACAACGTAGATCTGGCGAAATAAGGTATTTCACATCGGGTAAACATCACATGACCACTCAAAGTCATATGATCAATGTGTCACCTGTTCTAAGGCCGCAGTAGCGGCCTTTCGGGTTATAGCGTTTTCTCCGTGCGGAAGCCAAAGCGTCCTTTCGGGTTCAATGGGTTTTAAACTAATTTGTCAGTGTTATTGCGCTTTATTCTGTTGAGGGCGCTATAGCGGAATAAGATAATCTAGAGTGTGATTGATTAGGATAATCATCTGAAGTTTGATCTATCCTTCAATTTACCTCCCCGACCTCCAACCATTTAAGTGTTTTGACATAAACTTAGATAGGCACGTTCCAATACAAAAAAGAACATACGAACATGAATTTGCAATACAGATAAGAACGTAGATTTGCAATGCAGATATACGATAGCTCGAAAATGCATTAATGCATTAGGCCTATGCACTTAGAAACCATGTTGTTTTTAAACCTGAGATTAATTTTTTGAATATTGAAAATCCTTGATATTTCCGTCTGAATCAAGTCTGTATGCAACTGTTAAGAATAACATTTTTCTAGGCTTAGTTAATATCGCGTAATATATTGAGTGCTTTTGACGGCTCAATCCGAGGCAAATATTATTTTAGTCGGTTTTATAACACACTTTTTCCAGTACGCTTTACTAGGCATCATAAAGTGATTTATTGCATATGACTAAATCCAAAGTAAAAAGCTCACGGGGAATTTATAGCGGGTACGAAATATTGCATTCCGTTATGATATTATATTATACATATACTTAATTTCGACATGCAATTTATAACCAAGAATGTCCATATTTCGTTTGCTCGAGTTATCTGGGCTAAGGCGGCTAAGAAACCGCTACGCGAGCCTGACAGACTCAGAATGTGAGAACCTGAAACCCATAAGTCTAGGAATCATATAAGAACATTTGATAACATTATTGAATAACTTGCTTAAGGCGATCATCTCGCATTCTAAAATGGCGGTCCAATCAAAACCAATTATACCAATATCTCGGTCATAGAAGAAGCTTAAAACTTTGGTGGTTATACCCATGTTTTTATCTAAGGGTAGAACAGCAATAGTATCATTGATGTTACTCAATATGGGCTTGCATGCACCATATGCAACAGGTAACCTACATTTTAGTTGATACTCCTACCTGTACGGAAATTCTTTCCTTAATGTAATATTAACTTAAAACATGGATTGAATTACAATATTCCATGATAACGGAGATATCGACTGCCTTAAGCTCACCCGGGCGTGGTTTTGGGAATTAAATCAAATCTGAGGTGAAAATTGGTCTCCGCATGCGTCGGGGATCGAACCCGCCAAGTGCGTGCAAATATGATGATCTACCGACTGAGCTAATACGGGTCAGGTTAAAAAAGGGTTTTTTACAACGCGAGGCGGAGCATGGTACGAGATTGACCGGGTGTTCGCGCGGTACAAGATTGTAGCACCGTCGGGTTTTGTAGTGCATTAGGAACATTAAGTTTACAGAACATGGCAAAATGTGCTAGATGTATTGCGTTTTGAGAAGAAGAAAAAAAATATTTTGAAAACTATAAACACTGTGTAAGGCAATGGGAAATTTCCATTTCAATGCATTTTTTAACATGTAGTGTGCTCAAATTTGCTTTATTTAGTAAATGGTGTGCACCGGGCACCGCATATGTCATTCAATACGCGTTTAATATAATATAATTGGACTTATTTTATCAAATTGGAGAGACCCTTTTAAGGTTCCTGAAATATATATTTCCATTAAGAAACGATGTAATTTATGTCAGTATTTAGGTGCGGCGAAGCACACTATCTTGCCAATAATCCGTATTAATTTTGAAAACGTCAAACCGTTTTCTTCGGTCATTCGCCTTTACTTGATTTACTATTTTTTTAAAAAGTGGCATTAAACAACTTCTTCGCTTTGTCTTATATATTTTTGCCTTTGAAAACTTTCCATCCCATTTTCGCATAGCCCTGTAGGCTATATCTTATTCAACAGGTTATGTATATTTGTTTAAGTTTACGTTGAAGCAATTTAGAAATACTATCTGAATATATATACATTACGTGCCTCCATAGAAATATTGTTAGATACAAAACACCCATTGGCTACAAAATATGGGGTGAAAACGGATTCCATGTAAGACATAACAAGCGTGCAATATCGAGTTTGGCAGTATAGGATTACTTCATTTCGTTAAAGTGCTGTGCCTTCCTATTGTCGACACGTTTTAAACTTTTTAAAAGTAACCCGATGCCAAATTCAGTATATATTTAAGTGCATTTCCTACCAGCATTTCCTGGTATCATGTAGTCGGGGGGCTGTTATTAACTTTGGAAGTAGATCTAAAGTATGTCAGTACGTGTACTTTTTTAACTTAATCATTCATTTAACAGTGCTCTACTTTATAACCATTTTCCTATCGGATGTTAACTATTTAAACTCCCCTGTGTATATGCAATGTGCACAGATCGGTGAAAAACTACAATTACCATTGTCATTTTTTGTAAAATGGAATGCGCACATATCCAGGTCAATATGAACAAGCTAAGATCGTGATAAATATCTATGCATTCAGATATTATTTTACCTCTCCTATCCCCTCAACCCATTCAGTTAATGGCATTAATTGTAGAAAGCCTGGATTTGAATTTTAATATGTGCAGCATGCTGAGAGGTTCTAACCTTCCACCCTAAAAAGAAAATTACAGCTCCTTAAACGTAGACATATGCGGGGTAGAATGGCTCATAACTGAGTAATACATGTACGTGTCTTTCGATGGATACATACATGTATTGAATTACATACACTCAAATTGAGGTAAAATATCGACAGCCAATTAACGACCATTAAGATCCAACATTTCATTTCGAGTTCAGATAAATGTCTTCATCAGGTAAATCCATGAAATGCGACGACTACTCTGTGCACTACGAAAAGGGTGCGTAAAAATACGTTGTTAAAAGTACTTTTAATCATCCGTTGGTTGATGTGTTGATTACAATTCATTCAATATATGGTTAACTCTCATGAAAACAGTGCAAAATGAACTTTTTGATGTCTTTGGTCCATTTCTGTGTTATGCAATGTTTTCTTGCTTGAAAAACTTCTTTTCTAGATAGATATTGATGTTTTCTACTTGGATCTATATACTTTGATATACTTCTGAACGTGTTTTCACTCAAAAAAATGCCCTCATATACCCCAAATTAGCGAAATTTCCATGTCCGCAGCATAAATGTATATTTTGCCTTTATTAATTACAATACAAATAGGGCACCATTTTCTACAAGATATGTCATAATTTGTAGGGAACATATAGCGATATTCCATGGATAGAAAAAAATGCACATCTTTTACGATGTTTACCTGTTTCAGTTTCATATATGTTGTCCGAGATGTTGATGTTTATTACGTTACCTGCGACATATTGAGGATCAACATTGTTCAAAATTAACATTTAAACATTTAAATGTACATATTCTGAATCTAAAAGAACATGGGTGTTGGAAAATAATATTATCAAAAATCTATAGCAGCATGTCTGACCTTGAGAAGAAATCAAAATGCTGCAAAGCATGCGACCTTGTTAAGGATGTTTATTACGTTGTTGAGATTTCTCCCGAACTATGTATCAAAACACACTTTTTGGTTAAAAACCAATTTGATACATATACATAGACTATGTTGGTTACTTGGAACACTCGCTAGCTCTTTCCAGATCGTCTACATGGTACTTTGAGTACGAAAAACGTTTACTACGTTATCGTTTATTACGTTGTCGAATAAATCGACAGAGAGACAGCTGCTCTCTACGACTGTATTAAACAAAGATACGTGGCAGGCCCTTTTCGCAGGCATGCATGGGGGATACTCGATGAAAGTACAATGCAAAAAAACCACGACGAATGGTAAGAATTCCTCATTTTTTCTTGTAAGTAATATGAACATTAAGCTGAATGACAGTTGAAGTCATTATAGATCTCTTAAGCACATTGAAAATGGACCTATGATATCAGAATGGGGTTAATAATGTGAAGAAATGCAGTAGGTATCGTTGACATCTTCATTGATTGCTTTGTATATACGTTATAAGCCAGCATTAGGCACTGTTGCAGTTGCCAATAACGTAATAAACGGGATAACGTAACCAACCTCATTGTCTAGTCTCATGTCAATGTTGGCGTCAATTCAGTAACTTTCATGATTGATGTACTTGAGTATCATACATTGTATCCAATGTTATAATTGTAATATGTGGACTATTCTATGTGAGGACTGAAACCACCTTATAATGGACAACGTAATAAACTTTCCATCATTTGATAAATATAATTGCACCCTGTTCATAGTGATTCAACATTTATTATGTGGTTATGAATGTTAACTTAGTGTACATACATATTGTCTCACATACTGACACAATCTCATTTGTTTGCATGCTTCAATGATGCATAGTTCTATGGCTATTGGATAACGTAATAAACCAATTCGTATAATTGTGTGAATAAATACGGTATACCTAGCTGAAACAGCTGCAATATATGTCATTAACTTTGTTTTGTTTTTGTTATCTTTATTATACAGAAATATATGCCACACAGTGCAAAAAACCAATGGCGATACCGGCAGAACCAAATGCAACAGTGGAGACAAAAAGGTCATCAGAGTACAATCTTATTAACAATTCTACTACCATCATTTTAAATAAAACAAATCAATATCTTACTAATTTTAAGAGATAAAAGGCTATTCAATATTTAGTGCTATTAAAATTTACATAAAGGTAATAATGTCATGGTCTAACAACATATCTGCAAAGTGCCATGTTACATCTGTCGATTTAGTGACCATGTTTATTACGTTATTCACCATATTTACCCTACATCAAAAGAGCAAGTCGACAATATATATAACTGTCTTTTAGTGGACTTTAGGCAACCTAACTTTTACTAAAATACCATTTACAAGATATGTCTGTGTACAAAATAAACTGACTTGGTCGATGTTGAATATATTTGTTTACATGTGTTTGTATATGTTTATTACGTTACCCACCCCATAAAGTCCGAATACCAATGCCAGAGTTTTTGGTAAAGCATAATATTTATTGTTTCTGAGCTAACTTTTAAAAACACATTATAACGCTTGGAAAAAGATACGATTAAAGATATATTTTATACTTTGCACAAAGATATTCATTTTGGAAAACCGTGCATTTTTTTAGTTTTAAAACTGAGGTTCAAACAGTGATGTGAAGACCAAAAACAATTCATAATACTTGCAATTTACAAAATTACATTGCATTTTGTTCGCTGTAATTGGTAGAAGTATGCTTTCGTAACTATAATTTTGTGTTTTTGGCATCACAGTTTGTAAACTCGTTCTGATTTAGAGCTGATAGGAAGTATATAACGTAATAAACATGGAGCAAAAGCTGCAAACAAGTGATATTATAATATAAATTCAACGTTATATTGTACAAAAATGCAATGAGTGTTGTTCACAAAATTTTAAATCTAGTATCCAGTACATGTCTACTATTAAAAAATAGTGTAATAAATAAAATTGGAGACAATTTTTTTCTTCAACTTCTGAAATCTCATTTGCACTATTTTCATGAGAGTTGACCATATGTAGAAAGTTAGGCGTTGTATAAAAGCTGATAGGTAAGGTTATTGTACTCGGTGAGTGGGGCGAGAAAGCTTGAACCAGTGGCGTAGCCAGAGCTAGGGACAATATTTTGAGTCTGTCGGTTGAGATTAGCATTCTCGGTGTACTTGACATCGTGTTAGGGTTAGGATGATCTGTATTTGGATAAAAAAGCCTTTGTTTTTGACTATTTATTAGAATTGCTGGCCAGTGGCCATCAGAAGGATAGCTTTGATGGGAGAGCATTCGGAATGTAATAAGCCAACCGACGTAGCTATTTCAAGCTGCTTCAACAACTAATTCTTTGCTCACATTACTATTCAGTTGCTGGATTTTTGTTTTGTTTCCAAAGAACATCTTGATGCTACCCTTGAAACACAGCCTAATAGGCAGACCCTCAAAGTAATGAAGCTTTGACATCTCCTGAGACATCTGGACCCCACAAAGTGAAGTGCAACAGAAAATGGCAGATACTCAGAAAAACCTATTTGCAAATGCCCAACGCCTAATAAAACCTCATGAATTAAACAACAAAGAGGTATTAAAATATTCAACAAATTACTAAACCAACAAATTACTAAACAAGAGCCCAACAAACAATAAACAATAAAACACTCATCAACAAATGGTTAAAAAATGCTTAACAGTTGAGCTGCTGCATTCTTGAACAACTGTTGAGTGAATATAAATGTCCAACTTTTGAGTAACTAGAATTAATCAACTGTTCGCGAAAACATGTTATCTAACGATGTTGGGCATTGTGTAAAATGTTGAGTAAACATTTAAACAACCTTTTTGCAGCGTAAAAATGTTACGAATGCCGGCTCTTCTCTCTTTCAGATGATCGATAATACATGTTCATCTTTTTTTATTCAGCAATCACACAAGAATATACAAACAAAAGGAAATATGAAACGATTAGAAAATCATTTCTTCAATGAGAAAGAGGTATAATGTTTGCCGAAGAAGCCAGACAGAAAATAACTTATCAAAATACCTTATGTATAATTAAATAAATCAGCTGCATATTTACTCGCGGGAAACATGAGTTATTGATTAAAATAATAGTTACGTTGCCCTGAACTCTTCCTACAATATAATGTCACTTTATGAGATATTTCCAGGAATATTTTAAAAACATCTGACTTAAATTTGAAAAAACAAGGTATTTACAAAAAACTGGTCAACGTCCTAAAATGAAATTAACAGACGACAAAGGAAATATGAAAAAGAAGATTTAGACAGTGTATGATGTATTTTAACAAAAAACTCTTTGTTTTAATGCTGGGCCCACTTTTCTCTCTTTGGAAAATTTATATAGCAGCTTCCAAGAAATATCCAACCATCCCATACACACTAAAAAATCTTAAAAATACGGGGTCAAAATTCAACCACAAAAGGGTCATTTTTAACCCCGCTTACTGAGTCAACTATGCACCGACTAAAAAAGGGTCAAATTTGACCCTGGTGATCTAGTGAAAAATTTCACCCAAATTGTGGTTAAAAATGACTATCCTTGGGGTCAAATGACTATATTTCTCTTTTTCTCTCTGACTATATTAGGGTAAAAAAATGACCATATTCAGGGGTCATTTTGATAACGGTATATCCCGATTAGAAAATGACCCCGGAACGTGGTTGAAAATGACTATATTTAGGGTCATATATTTAGGGTCATATATTTAGGGTCATTCATGACTAGGGTCATTCATGACTAGGGTCATTCATGACTAGGGTCATTCATGACTAGGGTCATTCATGACTAGGGTCATTCATGACTAGGGTCATTCATGACTAGGGTCATTCATGACTAGGGTCATTCATGACTAGGGTCATTCATGACTAGGGTCATTCATGACTAGGGTCATTCATGACTAGGGTCATTCATGACTAGGGTCATTCATGACTAGGGTCATTCATGACTAGGGTCATTCATGACTAGGGTCATTCATGACTAGGGTCATTCATGACTAGGGTCATTCATGACTAGGGTCATTCATGACTAGGGTCATTCATGACTAGGGTCATTCATGACTAGGGTCATTCATGACTAGGGTCATTCATGACTAGGGTCATTCATGACTAGGGTCATTCATGACTAGGGTCATTCATGACTAGGGTCATTCATGACTAGGGTCATTCATGACTAGGGTCATTCATGACTAGGGTCATTCATGACTAGGGTCATTCATGACTAGGGTCATTCATGACTAGGGTCATTCATGACTAGGGTCATTCATGACTAGGGTCATTCATGACTAGGGTCATTCATGACTAGGGTCATTCATGACTAGGGTCATTCATGACTAGGGTCATTCATGACTAGGGTCATTCATGACTATATTTAGGGTCATTCATGACTATATTTAGGGTCATTTAAATATGACCCTTTTAGGGGTCATTTTAATATGATGCCAAATGACCCCGACAGTGGTTGATTTAACCACGAATAGGGTTAAATAAAACTGACCCCGTAAACGGGTTAATATTTTGACCCCGTCGTTTTTAGTGTGTAGTAATCGCGACTTTTCACCACGTTGTTATCCCATAATAATCGCAGACGTGCTAAGCATGCGCATTATAACATGTTTTGATGTTGATTAATTGAGAAGTCCAGGGTTTTATTTTAATTATAAATTAATTAATTTGCATGATTTGTACACTTTAACCGCCATTAATGTGAAACTAAATTAATAATATAATTGATGACAAATTTTATAGAAAAACAAGAAAAGTACACGCTCCAGACCGGGCTTGAACTCCCGTAAATGTTTTCAAAAAGAACATGAGTCCAGCGCCTTAACCACTCGGCCACCACTACATACAGACATTGAGAGTGGAAAATTATTTATATACCAAACAGAATATAGTAAATACGACGAATTTCGCAGATTTTGCAAAACTCTATCATTTGTTTTATATTATTTAAACCAATTGTAACAACATATGTGTTCATATTTTCATATCCAGATAATAATATACATTTTAAAGACATCTGGGTACAAATACTGATTCAAGATACATGAAAGCAATTCATAGACTCTACCACAAGGCTTGAATCTGGGACGTTGACAAAAATAGCCCGGAAAGATAAGACCAGAAATAAACCACAATAATTTGACGTTGCAGAACAACATATTCAATCTGGCATGTTTCCTATTTCCTTACAAATATCACTATATATATGTACCAACGATAATGAAAAGGTTAATTCAATTGTAGTATGAAACAAATACTAATTATGTGATAATATTGGTGCTGCCGTCTTATATACAGAATATCACGAAAAAGACCTTTGGAAATATATGGCAAAAAACAACCAATGGTAATCAGGTATTGAACAAATACACCTCTAAATCAGTCATTTTATTAAGAAGATCACTACATTATCGGTTCCAAGGGTATCGTCGGCTGCTAAAATAAATTACTTTAAACTAATTATGACACAAATTTGATAGTAATTATTCCGTCGTCAAAAACAAAGGGAGTAGAAACATGAGAACGACGCCACTAATTATGATTTAATCATAACGTACTTAACCATCTACACCCTCAACTTTGCTTACGGCCAAACATAAATCGATATTTCTCAGACATTGCCTCAGTATAGCTGGATCCCGATTCCTGTCTGTGTCAAACCTTAGACTACATATGATGCCTACGGGATAATCAATTCTATAATGTGTTGCTTTTTACTGCCTAGTAGTAGTCGCTAACAGTTAATGTTTGTTGGTCACACCAAAAGTGTGTCATGTATTTGTATGTATTTGCTTCGTCTGTAAGATGTATTAGTATGACTTATAGCACGAGTGCTAAAAGGAATTAATAGTACTCATCAACAGTACAATTAGTGATGAGGTCCTTAGTGCGTACGCAATGCCCTGCAAACGATAGACGCCTCTTTCTCAAAGTAACTGACAGAGGAGGGATATGTCACCATACACCACTCTGTTTGTTTGGGGGTCTCGCCAGCAGATGTTAAGTACTCTTCGAAGTAGCTGTGTGCAGCATCCATCAATTCTATCCTCAAACCTTTGAGTTACTTTCCAGGTTTCTGAGCCATATAGTAGGATACTTATACATATGCCCTGAAAACTTGATTTTGATGTTTCTTTTAGGTATTGACTTCCAGATTTTGTCATGTTTGTTGTATGCAACCCATGCCTGAGCTTTCCGGCACTTGAATTCATGAAATGAATCTGGTAGTCACGATCCAAGAGACTCTAAATCCTTAATGTTATCAAGTTCACAGCCATTCAGAGTTTCGACATGTAGTAGGTGTATTCACAAGGAGGGCCTTGGCTTATCCGACATTAAGATGGAGCCCCCAACACATCTAGAGGCATCCTCCCACAATCTGCAAAAGTTCTTCAGATGCCAGAAGTGCTATATAATCAGCAAAATCCAGGTCATGTAGGCGCCCTTGGCGCAACTTTAAGTAGTACATATATAATACATATACATACACACATACATCATACATACGAGTACATACCGTAGGAACTAATATTTACATTGAGCTTAAATACGATTAAATAGATTCCCAAAAAAGGAGGTTGTATGCATGGTAATTTAGCAATGAAATAAACTTCAGCATGCTAGAAGGTAGGAATGTGTAAATATCTGAAGGGAATCTGTTTGAAGCATTCTCGAATCATGAGGGAGTAGAAACAGAAAAACCCCCGTAAATATGACATTACGTATGCTATAGACGCTTTCAACTTTGCTTACGGCTATCATGAATCGACATTTCTCAAGCATTGCCCAAATAGCTGTATGCAAATCCTTGTCTGTATCAAACCTTAGACTAGACATAGTGCCTACGGTATAACCAATCATACGATTTGTTGGTCCCCTTAAGTAGTCGCAGACATTTATTGTTTGTGAGCCACAGCCAAAATGTGTCAATTCGTAAGCCCAGATTGCTGCGTGCTTTGAAAACGATGTTATCGTTACCTGTTTAAAGCTAACATTTCCTAAAAGTAATATCCAAGGGAACTTATAAAATGTATATATATATATATATCCATTTTCAAATGTAAACATATCCTTTTACATCTAGATTCACATTAGCTACGTCAGACATTGGGCATGTTTATTTACCAAAGTGATACAACATGATCTCGATTTGCTGTTAGCGTGGTGCCGCTTATACTATACATTTGACATTATTTACAGACACAATTTCCTCATGACATAAGGGTAAGGGGCCATATCCAAACTCTCAAGTGATTTTATAGCGTTTTTATACCGATTTTACCCCGGTATTAAAACGGTATTTTTTTCTATTGTTAAAAGCATCGGAAAAAGATCGGTGATTAACTAGAGCCTCTCTACATATCTGGCGTTAACAATAGAACTATTGTAGTACTCTCGATGGCTCAATTAGTGAAGCAGACAGATGAAAGCGCGAGGAAGGTTGTGTTATTAAGCTGACCAGTGTTCACCCGACCACCGTTAGTCACCGATCTTTTTCCGATGCTTTTAACAATAGAAAAAAATACCGTTTTAATACCGGGGTAAAATCGGTATAAAAATGCTATAAAATCACCTGAGGGTTTGGATATGGCCCCTAATAAATCTGTGTTATGCGAGATAGCAGGTGGAACCTGTTTGGAAAAGAATGCCACTTTTCAAGAAAACAATTATGAATTATTCACGAAAAACTCGTTCACTAATTTATATGCATTTTAACTTATTTTACATGACAGAATTGTACAGCACTTATTTGCTCAAACCAGGTTGAAGCACCGGAAAAAGTAGATTTTAGGTCCCAGATTCTGGACTGTACTACAGTGCAACTTAACATAGACGCCTTTTATTCAATTTGTTGTCCATCAAATATGACAATTGAACCAATTCAGTATTTTCGCCAAATACTTTTCAATAGCTCAAGTTCAAATCATTTACTCTCTTTGTATGAGTTTTATTGTTGTCATAAACTTATATTTAACCTCTTTCGTGATTGGCCTTTGCTTCAGTACACATCATTTACACCTGTGTAGCACCCATCCAACTACTCAGCTAGCTTTTAAGAGGGCTGTGCACCTTCAGGTATTGCCTCCGTAAACTGCCGTAACTTCTTCATTATTCATTTATTCTATGTAAAAGTATGCATTTTTTTGCAGAAAAGGGTTCAATGAATTCAACCATGATCATGAAATTGACCATTTTGGAAAAAATTATAAAAAAACACGTTTTTTGACCCATTTTAGGTTCTGCAAAGATAACTCAAAATATATTTTGTCACATTTTGTCATACTAGTTTTATTATATTCCTAATACTTTTTTTTTAATGAAAATCTTTATTATTTTTAGAATTATCGACCAAAAATTGATTTTTTTCTTTTTAACCTCCAAAATCATGAAAATCACATTTTCGGCACTTTTTGAGAGCAGAAAGGACCAATTGGGGGGTCTCTCTGGGTGTGTGTATAGCCAGGATTGACGGGGCTATCGATTGCACAGTGCAAATGCGTTGGGTCGTACCACATTGTGTGTGTTAACAATTGGTCTTTTTTTCTCGTGCTGTGTATTGGAAATGAGACCTTTGAAAATAGGAAATCTTTCTTTAAATGGTGCTAATCATGGTTTATCTTTGTTGGTATCAAATTATGCCTAAAAGATTCATCTAAATGCCTATCTAGCCTGTTTGGTCAAAATAAATTGAATGTTACTCAATGACATAAACAAAGTGGTATACTTTTTTTTGTTTTTGAACACGTTAGTTTTCATGTTTTATTTACATTGGAAACTGTGTAATAAGCTCGCTGATTCCTTGTTAACCAGCACCATGTCTTCAATCAAGTTTAACATTTAACAGGACGATGAAATGACAAAATGAACAGGACTTTCAGGGTTTTAAATTAAATTTCCTTTCATTTGATACCAAACACGACATAACTTTGAACAAATTTTGGGTCAATGACCCCGAGTTTCAATGACCCCCCTGAACAAACTTTTTACTTTTTGTTGGTGAATAATGACACCATACTTACCGGTATCAGTTTAAATTGGCTTCTTTCTAAATTTCAAGTGGGTCCCGGTCCAGACGGAACGCAACTTTCAAGTGGGTCCCGGTCCGGACTAGTCCGGACCGGGACAACTTCTACTTATGTGGGAACACGGCCTGAGAATAAGTCAACAAATATTTGTATTTATAACAATTCACATATGATTTAACCATAACGTGTTATTTTTTAAACTTCGCTTACGGCCAAACATGAATCGACATTTCTCAGACATTGCTTAAGTAGCTGTATTCAGATACCCGTCTTTGTCAAACCTTATATTACACATGTGTTCCTGCGGGATAATCAATCAAACAATTTGTTGCTCTTTTCCCACCAGGTAGTCGAAGACAGTAATTGTTTATGGGCCAACCCATAAACGTGTCAATTCGTTAGCCTAGATTGCTGCGTGTGAAGCGATGTTATCATTCCATTTTAAAGCTTGGACCACAAACTGATATCAAAAACAATTACATTTGACAAAGACAAATGTAAATCGATCCATTTACAAAATGTAAACAAAGCCTTACATCTAGAATCATAAATGACATAAGACATTGTGAATGTTTATTGACCCAAAACTGATGTAACATAATCTGGTTTTAAAATATAGGTTCTTCCTTCAAAACAAAACGAGAATTCGGAAACAAAGGAACCACACAAATATGATGTTACCATCAACATATCGAGGGCTCAAAACACAAGGCCTTATCTTCATTTTGACCATTTAGAGAAAAGACTTTTGAAGATTTTCAAACACATTGGGGAGATGGAGATGAGGCCCTGTGATACTGGCTATAACTTTGAAAGGGGTTGTGTTATGGAGATAAGGTTGGGTACCTGGAGAGAGAATTTCTTTTTGAACATTTTGATACCATAATCTCATTTTTAAAAAAAAAATGGAGATGAGGCCTTGGGGTTCCGAGCCCTCGATATAATGTTATTCACACTCTTAAGGCTAATCATGAATCGATATTCCACGGATATTGAATACGTATCTGTATCCAGATTCAAGTCTTTTGGTAACAGTAGACAACAAACACAGTGCCTACGGGATAACCAATCATACAATATGTTGCTCCCCCTGTCAAGTAGTCGCAAAACAAGGTTTTAGTTTATGGGTCATATGAAAATGTGCCTATTCATTAGCCTAGATTACTTTCATAATTTAATAAATAAGCAACCTCGTGAAGGAGAAAAATAAAGGCATTGATTAAAACAAGCTGCTTTCAACGTCCTGCAGTCTTTCCATAAGATGTAATTCGATTAGTTACAATAAAAAGCATCACATTTCAAGTGAAAAATACTATGGATAGATACGACACCACTAAAGCAAACTGTAGGAGTGTCAAATTTTGAAGACAATATTTACCACCTGTATTAACATCATCGGTTAAAAATAAGCATCACGCTACAAGGCCCGCTTAGCAGCGCTATAAATTGTTGCCCTAAAAACCGGCAACAAATTTAAATATTCGCCTTCCATCAAAGCTGGTTGCTATAAATGACATAATTCTCGTGTGCAACCAACCGGTTGTATTGCAATGCCCATTGAGTAGTTTAAACGCTTGAGCATGGATGTAATTTGCAACATAATGGAAACTCACCCATGCAGTTAGCAAAAAGTACTGCTCGAATTTAAATATACAACCAGGTAATCCTCTCTTAGTAATTGATAACAATAGGTTTACTAGACCGAATTAATAGCGCTCCTAAGCGGGCAATTTATGTCAAGGTATCATCGAATTTGGAATAATTCATTCATCCATTCATCGAATGAATGTGGAATAATTTACCTTTAAGTAATTATGAAACAATGATGAAATAAGAACAGCGCCAGTATGTTTCGAACCATAACGTATGCTATCCAGTCTCCACACTCTCACCTTTTTTTGTTTACGGGCAAGATGAATAGATACTTCTCAAGCATTGCCCCAAGTATTTTTATCCGTGTCTAGGTTGCAAACCTTGGACTTCCCATATTGTCTACAGGATAATAACTATACAAATAGTTCGATTTTTTTTCCCGCCAAGCATTTGAAAAACAGTATAAATTGTGGGCAACATAAAAATATTTGTTAGCCTAGATTATTTCCATAATTAAATAAATAGGTAACCTCGTTGCGAGGAAAAATGTTATTGATTAAAACAAATTTGTGTTGCCCCGAAATCTGTCTATACATAATTTCATTGGATCTTGTAAAAGGCATCCGATTTTAAATGAAAAACGCCATGGCTAGAATGTAACCCTTACAATTTGTGGTAATATAGAAATACACCACTAAATTAAACTTGTGAGTGTCAAATTGAATTAAGAGAATTCCTAGCACCTATGATAAGGTTTATCGCGAATCGAAAAAAAGCCATTGATTATCCTTTTCTGTTGCATTGTGGGATCGCAAAAGTGCAAAATCTGCCCTATTCTGGATCCCACAATGCATCAGAAATGGATAATCAATGGTTTTTTTCCGATTAGCGATAAGGCTTATTACGAGCATGCTGAAATAAATTATCTTATAGGTATTATGAAACAAAAAAACGATGTCGTCATATCAACCGATGTGAGAGAGACAGAAGTACAACGTTAATATGATTTAATTATCACGTCTGCTATCCACATTATTAACTTTGCATACGGGCAGCATGAATCGGTATTTTTCAGATTTCTTTCTTAAGAAGCTGTATCCAGACGCCTAACTGTTGCAAATCTTGCTCTACATAATGTATACTGTATGATAAACAATAACAATGTGTTGGTGGTTTGTGGGTCACATGAAAATGTGTCAATCCGTTAGCCTAGATTGCTGCGTGCTTTGCAAGCGATGTTCTATCGTTAAATGTTTAACACTTTGAAAGTGTAAAAGGGGTTCATATAGCTTTAATAGTAATGTGATGTAACGCAAAATTGTTTTGACAAGATGTACTAGGGCGCGTAACCATATCCGTATTGAAAGTTTACTACGATATCATCATATAATTTAATTTTTAGAGTTATTATATTTGTTCAACATGCTTTCTATGCCCGACGAACATTACGTACAGGGCAATAAAGTATCATAGTCTAAGTTTGGCATAACATACTGTATTACCTTAACAAATATATGTGTTGTCATAACCCTAACCCCGGTTTAGGGTTTGTAACCGGCATCACAATTTTGGAAGAGAAAACACCAACTAAATCGTCGGGGACCGGCCGGGAATCGATCCGGGGACCCTCCGGACATCGGCCAGTCGTCCCACCCACTAAGCCACGACCCTCAGCTACTCGTTCGCGCAGTAGGCTTATACCGCGCTCACTATAAAGGCTCGGTCTATTACGTTATCGAAAAGCGTAGTATTTTGTAGTACTCAAGGGAGGTAGGGTTAAGATGGCACATTTTGATACATAAAATGTTTTATTTCACTGAAATAACAACAAAATCGTTTCTTTTTGTTTTTACAGGATCACATTATTATTGGCATGCAACATGAATCTAGTGAAGTTTCCAATGGATCACCAAACGTGCACAGTTGAAATGATGAGTTGTAAGTTCAGACATTTGTGTGTTGTGTTTCCTAGTCTGCTAAGAACCATAATATTTCTAGTCCACCTGGCAGTATCCGTGCTTACATTTTTACTTAACATCCTTACACTGTTAAATCCGTGTAGCTTAACAATTGCATTACATGTCTACAAAATACAGAAACTACAAAGCTTCTATGTTATGATTGAAATATGAGTCCATTTGGCTTTGTTTTTCCTCAATTGTTCCAAAGTTGCTATATTTTGTTCAGTTTCGCTACGAAATTCAATTATATTTCGGGATTTCATTAAAGTACACTCGGAGTGCCTAATTATGAACTTAAAGTGACGTCTTGATACACTGCGAGCCATAACTTAAATTCATTAGATTCTCATGCAGGAGTCAATGGGGATTTTGAACCAACCTTCTTCAGGGAGTTTAAACTTGATTCACTCCTTCAGAAATTCAAATAAATTCGCTTTGTGTACAGAAAATTAAGATTTTTGTGTTTTTTTAGGGTTTTTTAAACACTAAGCGGAATGTTTAGTAGGTGAAGATTTTCCATAGTTACTTTCGGGTTTTTCTTTTACAAATTCATAAAAATCAATGGTTACAGCAAAATTAAGCTACTTTCAACCACGTAAAGAGGAAGGATGACTCATCGTTCTTTAACCCTTTGAACCCGATAGGTCGAAAATCGACCTCGGAGAACGTCGTATAACCCGATAGGTTGAAAAATTGACCTGAGCGAACAGGTGACACATTGATCATATGACTGAGTGGTCATGTGACTTGAAAGTCATATGATGTTCACCCGATGTGAAATACATTGTTTCGCAAGGTTTTCTTTGTGTTTTGATGTAATTTAGCTGAAGAAAACAGTCAAAAATAGCGCGAAATTGGATGAATATGCAACCCAATATGGCGCAGATGATTCTCAGGTAGACAGGGATGCATTGTTTTACGGTTATGATTGGCAATTTTGGCGATAAAAACGGACGTTTTTATGTTATAAATAGGTTACGTTATACGTGTAGTACAATGGCATACTGCCCTCTATCATCGGTAACATATATTAGGGATGATATAGGTGTACTATATTTAGCATTTTACCCCCGGAGAAGTCAGCGTGGACGCGTGGGTGTACCGAACCCGTATAATAACTCCGGGTTCAAAGGGTTAACAAACTTTATTATGATAAGATTTTCAAAACTTTTTGGTTACCCATTGACGCCTGTATTAAATTATTAAGGGCACTTTCATAAAACAAAATTTGTTATAACACTGTGTGTCATGCGGATGTTAGATTAATAATTCATCAAATGATAGGATTAGGCTTGTAATTGCCAAAATTGCGTGACGGGTCCATAAATATTTAACGTCTCCTTAATATACACTACATTATATACCTCTATCAATAATACATCACAATTGAATTTTAACTTCAACACTAAGTCAAAAGTTTGTCGCAACGCTTTGAAATATCAACTTTTAAATTATTTAAAATACTCCTGTTGTATAACAGTATTATGTAAGATCACGAATTATTCATAACTCGCCGTATGAAAAAATCTTGTTTTGCCAGACACCTTTTTTTCTTTTCCAAATGCTGCTATGAATATACTGGGTGACACTTTTGTCATAACTAAATGTCATAACTAAATGTGTGAAAACGCGACAGGCTACGTCAAAAACTATGAATTGTATTTGCATGTTTTAAAATATTTACGGATGTCGGCTGACTTTTTCCCCTGAAGTATATAGCCTATCTTACTTAAAGACGGTTGTGAGTGTATGATATATGCAACAGTTATCTGTTCCAAAAGTTACTACCGTAGAACATGCAAACAGTTGCCAAATTGCTTTATTATATCATGCCGTGGAATATTGAATTGACAAAATTTGCTCCAAGTTTATCCAAATATTTGAAGTGAAATATTTATGACATCTGTATTAGTAAATGATTACGAATGAGTGTTAATTGGGTGACCGTTTGTGAGTGGTGGTAGTGTACACCTAGCACAAAAAAGTCCCTGACCAGGTGATTTGATGTTGGCCAATTCAAAATATATAATCGGTACCCATAATCTGAGATATACATTAACTAGGTATAGGAAATCATTGATTTAGGTGTGATTACTGTCATAGCTATACCAATTTATTTATTTTAACCAAAATGATGTCTTTTAATCAATCAGTAAATGAGTCAAAATATAAGATAAACTGTTTAGTCATAATTAATAGATATTATTGTAGTGATTTTCCTAATTTATTGTAATTAAGAAATTGACAGAAATTGGCATAATTGTATGATCTTCCATATTACCAAGTTTGAGCATGTCGCAAATCGCAAAAAAACGAATCGATATCCATTTTAGCTTGTAGTCAACTTCATAGACCCTCAAATCAAAATAACAAGATTAAAATGAGCCACTGAACGCTGAGAACGACAATAAAAGCTATCATTATATTATACAATATGTTTCACCCATATTGAAATAGGTCTATGTTTAATTTTTATGCTAAAGTTCTCTTAGCCTCATGAAAAGCGGGTTCCTGTAGAGACTACCCAAAATTATCGCATTGCATTATGGGTAATACTTCCAGTTCAGGAATGCTTCCTGAATGGGAAATCGGCCCGGACTGATCTATAGGTATCTGGATAAATGGGTCTGGAGTGATAATCGCAATTTGCGGGATAAAGGGTGTAACTTGCTGTGAAGAATAAAAGTCTTTGCTGATTAGCTGTGAGTATTTACACACACATTTTCAGTGCATAATCACACACAAATAAATGATTTCCTATACCTAGTGCAACTTTGCTGTTGTTATGCACGGTCATTGAAATCGCCGTAACTTAAAAAAGTATCCATTCGATTTTTGGTACCGATTATATATTTTGAAATAGCCAAGATCAAAGCACCTGGTTAGGGAGTTTTTGTGCTAGGTGTATATCTAACATTGTACGGAATACCAGGACAATCCATTTCTGGGCGGATGTCAGTGGCGAAAAATGTTGTTTCCGGTTGTAAGTAGGATTGTTAGATATCTGTTGAAAAATGTTGTTTCCGGTTGTAAGTAGGATTGTTAGATATCTGTTGACGTGGCCCTTATAACATTGTATGTGTGCATAATTCTAAATCAATTTAGCTTCATTGGTGGCAAATACATACACCTAACACAAAAGTCCCTGACGGGGTGCTTTGATGTTGGCTAATCCAAAATCAATAATCGGTACGAACAATCTGAGATATACATTTCATGAGGAAATTTCTTTTCCGTAGTTTGATACCTCATTAATAAAAATCAAGTGGATATTGTTGATGTTATAATTGTTTAATCGACCACAACTACCAACACAATTCTTGCACTAAAATTGGGTTTAATGGGATATCCTTGCTGAGTGTGTGATTACGCATTGAAAAATGTGTGTGTACCAACTCCCTGTCGATGGCTGTTACCAATTCATCCCTATACCTGACTGGATTAGATAGCACGCAAAGGATAATACAAATCAATGATATCCAAACCAATTCTAGTGCAACTTTGTTGTCGTTACTTGTGGTTATTGAAATCATCATAATTATTGATATTTTGAATATTTCTATATTGTTATGGACATTATATAGGCAATTATATAACGCATGAAAATATTCTAGTCATCTGATTGGTGGATACTACATCAGATAACACAAAATAGTTTGGTCCATTTCATGCTTGACGTCACTTCCCGGTCATTTTTTGTCTTTCAAAAAGTACTATTGACCGGGCGGTCAACAATTTTTTTCTTCATGCCTTATATAAAACAAATATGGACTGCTCTATATTCGTAAAATGGAGTGAACTATTGTCCCTCGGTGATCTGGAAACCTAAGCCTACTATTTTCCCTCAGCCTTCGGCTTTGGGAAAATAGAAGGCTGCAATAGTTCACCCAATTTCCTTCATGAACAGTCCATATTTGTATACTATCGCATAAAGGTGCGCTCACACTCCTGACGTTGCGCATCGACTGACGTCGATGGATAAAAGTTGACATTGCTTCAACTCGCGCGCCGATGTCCATCGACGTCGGCCGATGCGCAACGACGGGAGTATGAACGCACCTTTTAAGTCTTACGTACAAGTCACTTGTACGTATGAGCTATACGTACTGGTTTTGCAGTGTACCCTTTTAAGCACCCTAATCTCCATAGCTCATTTAACTTTTGATATTCTTAATATTTTCTTTACGCTGTAGATGCCTACACAACTCGAGACATCATTTTGAATGTAAAAGAAACCGACATGGAAGTAGAGCCGACACTAGAAATTCCCAGATTTCGTTTAACAAGATACTACACAACAAACAAAAATGTAGTTTACTCCACTGGTAAGTAAATTGCTGTTAAGTTTAGAAGATAGCTTTTTAGAAATTTGAATATAAAATGAATTTAGAAATTTGAATATAAAATGAATTAAATGAGTTGTACAATACATCAAAATTTCCCGATTTGAAAACCATGACTTAATATTGATTCACTCAAGATTTAAAAAAAACCCTTTAAAATCAACTTGAATTTGATTAATTTGTATAATAAAATCTCTAATAAATTATTTATTTTGCTTTTCAAAAGCTTTTATTTCATACAACAACGGTAAGATAACAACCCGTTGGCTCTGCAGAACAGAATTCCTATTCACTCTCAAGTCTCAATCTCAAGACAAAAATGCGTAATCCATTATCGACCTCCTTTTATGACTTCTGTTACGGATAATTGATCAGCATATTATCGAGCATTGACATCTTAAACTCTATAGGTTGAGCACCTACCATGAATAATCGTTAAATGTAATGTCTAAAGGTGTCGAATACCCGTTTTCCCCATTAGTCAATGAAAAGAAAACCTTGTTCTACGGGTTGGCGTAAGTGTCCGGGTGTAATTATTCTGGACACTTTGGGGTTTTTTTCTTCAAAATTTAAGAAATAATCATTTTTTTTTAACAATAAGTACATTTCGAAGAAAATAATTGTTATGGTTTCAAACATATAATATGTTCTTCATTTTGTTGTTAAAATATCAACAAAATTACAAAACTTATCCTTAAACAAGATTCGGGTTGGCCCATAGAACAAAGTTTCTTTTCATTGGCCTTAGGTTTTCAACTTACATACATATATCATCCGCGACATCACTTCGTGCCAAGTGTACATGAAACGTGATCTGTCTTTTACTCGTTAATAGAAACCGAAAAATAAAATAAAATCAAGAACAAATTCTACATGCAATGCCCTAATTTACAAATGTGAATTAAATGTAAGACGTATAGGAAGGTGTTGGTTTTTATTTAAACCTCTGCAGGATTCCGTGTGGCAACCAAAATTCATACTCAACGTTGAGAACCTGTTTGTCAAAAGGTTACGAATTTTCGGAATTGCTAAAATTTATAATAAAGGATCGCGAGATATGTAATGGGTATCAGTTACATGACATTTTAAATCCCAATGATCGATCATTTTTAATAAACTTACTATAACTTCCAGCATGGTAAAAGATATCTATAATTAAAACAAAAAGGTAATATATGTTTGTTTAAACAAACTTCACCGATATCATCTACGATTCTATGGACTAGTTCATACCGAGTTAGATAGTAACCAAGAGGAATGGAGACAAGGTTTGGTTCAACGACAAATGGCGTAGGGCGTTTAGGAAGAAGCGTCGTCTCCAAAGTTCGCTGATGCAAGACACTTCTACAACCAAACTAAGAAGCAAGAGGAGCTTTCGACAAAGTATGGCACAACGGACTCTGCTCAAAACTGATGGCAAAAGGTGTTATCCGAGAAAGCTTTTATGGATACTTAGCCGATAGATCAATCAATGTCGTCATGTCATGTCAGGCACTCAACTCTGCTCCTGCTTCTATCCTTAGCCCACAACTATTTTCTCTCTTCATTGATGACCTTGTAGATGTTTGTGATAATGAGCTCTATCTATCGCTGACGACTCAACACTCTTCGCAACTAATCACAACGCAGTACATGGTGAGTCAAAAAGAAATTGTACGAGAATGAATATTTGCTTAAAAATATACCAAACAAATTTGACAAACCTATGAGGCACGTTTCCAAAGAGCAACTTATTCCGCTTATATGACAAAAAGAATCATTGAAATCGATCAATTATATCAGGAGCTATGCCTGTTTTAATAAAAGAGACCCTTTTTTATCTGTCCACAGAACGCTTAATCTTCTTGAAATCTATCCACTCTAAGTGGGCAGCAAAATGTACACACGGGCATTCATATTCAAATGAGATTAAAGCCCGGGAGTTTCAAACACAGATGGGAATGGTGTTCATGAAATAAAAAATCAGTGACAACAATAAGAAAATGATTAAACATTGAAGGCCCACTTCAACCAATTAAGACACCTTAGAGGACAAACATCAGCAATCATTTTGCTGCCCACTTAGAGTGGAAAGATTTCAAAATAATTAAGCGTTCCGTGGACAGCTAACAAAAGTGGTTCTTTTATTAAAACAGGCATAGCTCCTGATATAATTGATCGATTTCAGTGATTTCTTTTGTCATATGAGCGGAATAAGTAGCTATTTGAATACGTGCCTCATTGGTTTGCCAAATTTGTTTGGTCTATTTTTAATCAAATATTCATTCCCATACAACTTATTTTTGACTCACCCTGTATAGCTGCTAACCTCAACAGAGATATTAGCAATATGAAATGCATGGGCTGACAAATGGAAAGTGACCTTCGAGCCTCCTATCAAATGCGAGACTATTATAATCTCCAGAAAGAGAACCCCGTCCGAACTTGAAAACTACTTTGGTGACTGCAAACTACCATCTGCAGAAGAACTAGAGATCCTGGGTTTTACCATTGACAGCAAGCTGTCTTGGTCAAAACACATCGACGGGGATGTTCCTGTAAAGGATGTAGCCAGCTTGACTGGTGATACGGCCATACCCGACGATACCCAGCTCCTGGAACAATTAGTTACCGAGTTAGTTGTTTAGGTTCTTTTAATTTTCATGACCTCCCGATCTTGATTTTTTCTTTTATTCATATTTTGATGTTGTTCTATATAATATGTCACTCTCATTAGCATGTTTACCCCTGTCTATTTGTTTTTCTTGTATAATTGTATTATGCATGTTTTCTGAGTTGCAGTGAATTGATTGACCCATCAGAGCTCTTTGTAGAGAGAGAGTTACCAGTTTGAATTCTAACCACGCAATTTATTAACCTTGTTAATGTCTGTGGGGCTATTGTTCACATTTGTTCTTTTTATAAAAAAAACCACCATCTTTATTTTAAATAGCAGACCGTTGGAATATATCAGCCTTCTTTTTGCTTGGAAAATAATTATATAACACGACTACCATTATTATGCAATTTTGATTAAGCACTTTTAATGCCTCCGATATTGAGGCACAATAATAAGAGCCGTGTCTCTGAATGGCAAAACTGAAATATGCCCATGACGTCTTGTTAAAAACGTCACTTCCGATGATATTATTTAGCCATATACTACACAAATGTTTATGTATTCATAAAAACTGACAAGCACCATATTAAATAAATGTAGACCAATGTTAATTATATATAATGTCTTTGAAATTTGCTTTAAATGGGTTGCTGCTGAAACACGAAACCTCTATGATTTACAAGCGCCTGACGTACATGTAATACGATATCGTACATTGATACGTTTAATTTCATTCTGCCATATAAGGACACAATTTCTACTAATTAGGAACAATTTTCTATAAGTGAGGATTAATTTGATACGAAATCATAAATCAAAATCCCTACATACTCTTTATGCAACTCGTCAAAGACAAACACCGGAAGGCCTTTTTACAACGACGTGCATTATGTTACGACATCATTCGCCACAAGGGGAATATACTGGAAAAACTGTAAATATCAGTGCAGCAGTCAGTGAATTGCCCCGGGTAACATATTGTACAATTATCCGGAAATGCACGCCAAAGATTAACGCAAGGAATATATATATGATGGATTTGAATGATCTCAAAACGGAAAAGTGCAATAATGTGTTCATTTATCTAGACATAGATGATGGATTTCCTTCTTCTAAGCTGCAGGAAATGTAGCAATTTCCAAACAGAGAAGAAAGAGTTCAGCTAAATGTATCTAGAAAATTGTTCTGCAGAGTCTTTAGAATTTCTTAACGCTTTCCATGCGGCAGGCGGCTGCAGACGACATACCAAATTGACACAAAATGTTTCAAAAAATATCAACATTATTGAATTTCATTATCATATTTGGAGTCACCATGAGAAATGCATTGAAATAAGTACAAACATGACTGGTATTGGTTCATTAATCCTTGAGATAGACCTTGAAAATTTGGAAATGTTTTTGAAAAATCTGTCTTGCATAGTGGTAAAAGTGTTAAGATAACAGTAGTCGAGAAAATATAGCACTCGGATATTGACTGCCTATAATGTTGATAGCAAAACCGTATTCCTCCGAGGTGATCTTTGAGATTATAAATGTAATATAGTGTATATTTTGTATTTGTGTTTGTGCTCTGGGAATAATGTCACTTACTATCTGCAACACTGAATAACCAAAAAAAATACCCGTCAATATTATACGTTTGGGTGCACTGCATAATTATAAACATGTACTAAACGCGGTTTTAGCCTCGACACCCACTATCGTTCAATACTTTTACAAAGTCATTGTTCAATATCGGATGATACTGGCACATATAAAATACAGGTGTCTCAATAAAAACCGTGCACGTGTTTACCAAACTTATTGATCAATAACTTCTAGAATTTGGTGTAACAAATGTATACATATTGATAGACTAAACGCTTAGCTTTCATATGCCTTTAAAATTTCATCTGATTTGGTTTTGTCAATCTTGAGATATGACCAATTAACTAAAGCTACGTTGTGCCACACAGTTATGTATCAGTATCGGTCAATACTGGGACAAATCACTACCGGTACATGTGTACCAGTATCGCCCGATAATGGAACATAAACACGTTCTAGTAACGCTCGATACTGTAACACAATTTGGTGTATACTGGTATACCAGTATATGGGATGTAAAGAACACTTTTCCCCGCGTGTTTAACTTAAAACCGCGTTTAAAATACGTACGAGAACACGGCCCTTGGTGTTTGGCACCCCCAAGCTCGGCATCAGAGTCTTTTTCATCTCGTTCAATCATAAATTAGCTTCACATAGTTGTATATAATAACACAGTTATATACAGGGTGAATCAAAAAGAATTGTGCACGATTTGAAACGGCCATTTGACCTTGATGCGTGCATTGAACCATATAATTATTGTTGTCTGTATAAAGCGTTGCTAATTTAGTTTATCCTCCCTAAAAATGAAAGTAATCGACTAAAATGAGCAAACTGTGACACGTTTGGTAAATTCCAATGGGATTTACACAGTTAAGACATGAATATTACTGCAGCATGATGTATGGAGTTAGAGTCTACAAGCAAGGTATTGTTGTGCCTGTAATTTATTACAGGTTCCTGGTATATTAAATGAGCCAAAGGTGGTAAAATAAATAATACTTCACAAACTAAAAATATTGCGCAAAAAAAATGTTCTGAAGACCCTTTGTTTCTTGATAATTGCACTGAAAAGTCATTCACATTTGCCTTTAGGTTCACAACTAATACGGTAGGAGTTATACGGTCTTCTGCTAAAAGTGGTTATTTTAAGACATAAAATTAAATGTAAGCTTCCTTGCAATCTAAAGCAGAAATAATTTAGTTGTTTGCTGATATTAAGGTTTTTTTAATGAAGCTTTCCTTCGATATGGCCATTATTTTGCCGAAGACATGTGTGTGCCCTGGCCAACATGTTGCGAACAGCTCGTCTAACCATTCCCCTGTTGCGGTTTAGCCTGTCACTTCGGCTCTGACACATGCCTCCACTTCTTGAATACTTCTTGCCTTCTTGGTCTGTAACAGGTGATGCTTGTATTCAGATTTGCCTTTTCATTTGATAACTCGGTATCAGACTATTAATTACTTATCCCAGTGTGAAATAATGATTATTCAGGAACATTTTGACAATTAATGTGATGATAATGACCATTTTAGCAAAACCAAATTAACTGTGTGTAAATCCCATTGGAATGGCGAAAAACTCGGTCAGTTTACAAAACTTGCCACAGTTTGCTTATTTTTCAGTCGATTACTTTCATTTTTTGGGAGGATAAACTAGATTAACAACGCTTTATACAAACAACAATTTTTGATTCACCCTGTATACCACCGCGTGTCTTTGTCACACCATTTGCCATAAAGGGATCGGTAATAGTATAAGAGAAGAAACCAATTAGGTTTCGGCAATTAGGACCCATGATTAAGCAGCTAATGGCCAATACAATCAAGTTGAAAACTAAAAATAGGACATTTTCGACGTCAGACTCATTTTGATTGATCGAATCACAAATGGTATTACCTATTTTACTCATTATATTAATGTATCCTAATATATGGATTGTCTTACCGGAGTCAACTAAGTTATCAGCTATGTTATGGTTATATGCACTTTGACTATATACCGGGTGGTTCAAAAAAAAGTTTACCCAAGTTCAAAGTAATTTTTCAACCACATTTAAAGTTTCAGATCATTTCTGTTTGCTTAGTCTTAATCAGCAGTAAGTTTTGAAATTATCCTGAAAAGATGGCACGTTTAGCTTGTTTGGTTCTTCAGATATGGTTCATTACAGAAAACATATACAAACTGACTTGTCCACGGGAGCGTTATTTAGTTTTTGTCTTAAACAAAACAGCATGCTCTAGTTTCAGAATTGAAAAGCCCGCCCTGGCAAAGTATCCCAATCTCTATGCTTATGTGCCATTCACATTCAACAAAGAAACGTAGATACGTATAGGTAGGTAATGTCAAGCACCAGACTGATGTCTCAGATGTCTCCTTGTTTCTTTTTCTCCTATTTTTACAATTTTTGACCAATCGTGTGTAAGTCCACTTTGTGCATTCCATCTCAACTAAAGGACGCTCCCGTGGCCAAGGCAGCTTTGTGCATGATTTCTGTAATGAACCATATCTGAAGAACCAACCAAGATAAATGTACCATCTTATCAGGATAATTTCAAAACTTACTGCGGATTAAGACTATGCAAACAGAAAATATCTGAAACTTTAAATGTGGTTGAAAAATTACTTTGAACTTGGGTCAACTTTTTTTTGAACCACCCGGTACATGTTGGTTATACTTGCGAATGGATAGAGTGTTATTTGACAGACAATATTGCATTAATATTGCATTACCAAATTACCAATTATGATATTGAAGAGTGAACTTCGCCAATTATGATTGAACTCGTATCGTACCATGCATATATATTTGTACAATTAAATACACAATGTGGTTCGTAATGTTGGCTATCAATACGATCATGTTTGGATGGAAAGCAACCGTGTAGTTTTAATACCATTGGAGGTATAAAGAAACCAAAGTCTTGTGTTTTCTGTATACATCCTTTAAAAGGATATCTTACAGATCAGTACCGTAACATTAGAATAACTAGATATCATTGTCATGTACTATGTTGAGTTATACATGTCTCGATGATCGAAAGATCATCTAATGTCACTTCATGATGGCGTAAGTAAAGATAAACTATCGTACAAGTAGAATGAATAATATCAACGTTTTATTATTAAATTCCTTTTCTGAAACATGCGCTAACTACATGTGATGATATACACCATTAACAATACGATAGGTCGCACAGATGCCAAGTGCCGACTTATTTAAAAAAATTATAACAATTAGGCTGAAGAGCCAGGACAAACCCAATAGTGACTTAAGCACTAACTTAAAGGGATGCCCGATGTTTGTGTACAGAATACAGACCCGGGATGATCCCCTACTCTTTACGAAGGAGTCTGACCTTTTAACGTGCTCGGGGATAGCTCTTCCGATACACGGGACCACCATTTCTATGTGACAAGGCAATTGAGACTAAGTACCTTGCCCAGGGATACAAACATGTTGGCGGTAGCGGGGCTAGAACTCACAACCTTTGTATTGTGAAACCTGCGTGCTATCCACTAGACCAGTGCCGACTTGCTGAAGTTAGTCGCACACATACGCATATAATCGATTGCTTCACTTAATTGTTAGTATGAGTGATTTCCGAGGTATGGCACACTCTGTTAACTTCTATTTCATCACTTCTTGGTGCATAAGTTCTTAAAACTTGAGTATTCACTCATTGTTATGTATTAATTTGTAGCAAAGAAACTTTTTGGTGAGGTGCTGAATGTCATATTGATGTATGCCTTCCTATTGTCTGTATTTCCTATTGTATAAGAGATCAGACTGGTCATGAAAATGGATGTTCTGCCAAGTAACAGATCATGTCAATTATCAGCTTCAGCTATACACGAGTAATTTAATCCTTTTTGTTCATGAGTGCAACAAAATTTGAATAAAAACGCCATCTCTGTTGAAATGCAACATGTTCAAATTAGTAAAGATTAATACAGAAAACGTTTAAAGAGTACTAGCTGAATTAAAGTTAGACATGAAGAGTGTCTCATGTAAAACGATATTGAAAGCGATGCATTTTGAGCATTATGGAATATTTTTACACGTTAAGGACAGTTACTTGCATTCATGTTCTTGTCAATTATAACAAATACACCAGCATCGTGTAAGGCAATGCTAGATGAATCTCACGAAAGCATCATGTTATTTTCAAGTATTTCAAGTGGGCATCTTCATAGTCTTGTTCTAAACATTATGTCATGTTTTAGTCAACTACGAGCGTAGTTTAAATGAATATCATCACTATTATCTTTCCCATTTTTGAATGGAATCCTTGACATGCTACCCATATCTGAAGTCAATACATTAATGTGCCACCAAGTAGACATCCTTGTAATATCCAAGACTGAAGGTTAATGTAAAACCACTGAGAATATCAGTAACACGCGTATACGCGCAGATACAAACTAAAATGTCCCAACTTTGTTTTCGCTTTTGTCCTAACTAATGACGCATGCGTATGAGTGACTTGTACGTAAGATAGGCGACAGATAGACGATAGTCGCCAAAGTAATACTGTTTATAACAAGAGAATTGTCAACAAGTTTACAACACTGATATGCCATGCGCCTTTTTTATGAGTACTCACATGTTCATCTCATAGTAAGAGGTATTTAAAAAATAAAATACTCTTTTACTCTCTTTTTTCACTCCAATGGAGTGATCACTGTAGGCACTCTTCGAAGAGTGACAATTCACTCGGAGTGAACAAAATTCACTATTTTTTGGAGTGAAAATGGTTCCACTCTTTTAAGGAGTGACTTTCACTCTATTAGAGTGATCACTGTAGGCAATCCTTTGAAGAGTGAATATTAGAGTAGAATTTTACTCTTTTACATTTAGAGAGTAGAATACCAAATGTTGTAGTACGAACTTTATCTTCTATAATCCTCGGGTCTACGATGGGGGTAAATCCAAGAGGGAAATGGCAAACAAGGCTGATAAATCGCTGAAGCATCGCCAATGCAACGCATGGGTCCCCAAGGTAGGAATTTGAGCTGTGAATTATCACACTCTAAATTAAAAGTAAGATTTACGAGCGTATTCGTTTTTATTCAAAGCATTTTGTCATGATAAATTTATTTGATAAAATCTTTAACCTTACGATCGAACATTTATGACGAAGCACTTATGTGTGTGTAGTAATATGTTGATTATGATCTACGATTCTCCTTCAAAAGCTAAATGCATTTCCCAAGTGTACCCTCTGAAATCACTTTAGAACACTTGTTTAAAATAGGGAATATGTAAATGATGGGACCTTGAGTGTGGCAGCGGTGGAACTAGAAACAAGCCTGAGGCGCTGCAGTCTTGCCACATGACTTTCCACACATGGTGACTTTCCGCCAGATTTGGGCTAGTTTTAAAACTAAAATCTGCTCTTTGGATAATATAATGTGATTTTTTTGTTCGAAATTTGAACTTTTGCTTTTATAAAATAATGATATAGCACTAGTGTGTATGACAAATTGAAATTAAAAGATGAATTTCACAACACAAGAACATTTTCAAAAGTAGTATATAATAGGGCTTCTAGTTACACCCAGACTAAAGAGCCTTGAGCTATGCTTAGGAAAGCGGTGGAAATGGTAGCATGCACGCTGGCAAGACACAGTTGGTGTAAAATAAATCAGATAAATGGTGCAGGAGGGGATGATTTATTACCCTGGATATGTCATCAAAGACGTGGTCAAGAAAGTTGGATTTTATACAGGGAACGGAACCGTAATGAGGTATCTGTAACGGGGTCTGTAACAACAGCAGTCAGTGCAACAGTCAAAGCGTGTTCCCCCATGAATGGAATGGAACCGGACACTTAACATTGTTGATCAACAAGAGGTGACATTATGGTCTATACTAGACTGAGCAAAAAAACCCTGCATGAGCTTTATACTGGACGCGTCAGTAGTTTGTTATCTTTGTTTATAATGTCATATTATGGCGGCCGTTGCGGTCAAATGGAGTGAAATGATAAACAGTGTGTTAACATTGAAAAGGATGCATAAAATCAAAAAGGATGTAGCCTATATACATGTAAAACACAAACGGCCGAGTGCACCAATGGCGGGTAACTTAATAGGGAGGTAATCTACCTCCCTAGTAGTAATGCTCTAACTGTAGCATAACTTACTAACGATGTAATTCTTAGAGCATAACTGGCGAATAACACCAGAATAGCAACTAGCGAGGTAAATATCCATATTAATCAGCATCGTCCCCTTACAAAATTAATTGGCGCATATGTCAAGTGTTAACCTATAGTTTAATGTAAAATTCTGACGTGATTAGTCCTCCGTAATATTAAAGCGTGTCGTCACTCGCTAGGTCATAGGTGAGTGTAAATCAAGAATCACGTGGAGTCGGCCTGCGATCCGGAAAAAAAATGATGCCATTTTATGGCCAAAAATTTCGAAGTTTGTTTACCGCTTTTACAAAAATAAGGACTATCATGACATTACAAACATATTCTGGGCGAGGGGCACATACAAACATTGCACCAAAAAGCACAATTTTAATGACAAACACAAGCACCCGATGGAAACAATTATATACCATTATAACACATCTCTTAACACAAATACTTCCGTGGTGTGGATACCTTGTCCTTCGCTTGTTAACCGCAGAACCCCGGTTCGATCCCCAGAACACGCACGGCACGATATGCTTTTCTTTCTTCTTCCACTCAAAATAATGTTGAAACTTGGCTTTATCAGTTTTTAATTAATAAAAACAATAATTTTTTATTTTATTTAGTCATTATTTAAGATCCTTGGACAATTAGTACATTTTGGTTAAAATATGACCCAAAGTCGGTGCGATTAGTGTGTGAATGGGCAAAAGGAGTTGTGATCTAAATTTTGACTTAAAAAATCACCAAATTGCATGAATGGATTTTTAAAAATACAAAATCTTTCAGCTTATGAGGGTCACATTCCACTTCAAATAGACACCACCTGGGCATGCAAGCGCAATTGGTCCTTCAGCATCAGCGAATCATCCCCTCCAATGTTCACAACAAATTTACGCTACTGTTAGAATCGACTGACTTGTGGCATAAAACGTTATGCCCCAACTTACTCTTGGGTCCGGTCAGGTATAACATTTAGCGTAAATTACCCGCCAGTTACTAGCCCAGTAGCTTACCCCGCATTGGCGCTCTCAAAATGTTGGGTTACGCCTCAGTTACTAGCGAGGTAGCGCTATTCCTCAGCTACCCGTCATTGGTGCACTCGGCCGAATGGGTCGTATTCTCGTACTAACACGGTTTTAGCTTAAAACCGTGTTTAACATAAACGTGAGTTTATCCTTTAAACGACGTGTTTAACAAAACTCGATTTTAAACTTGTTCCAGAAACAGGATATTTTTTCGAAATGGACTTTAAAAATGTCCATTTTCCAGCCAGCCAGCCAGTCAGTCAGCTCTAATCATCTGCTCAGTCATTTTAATAGAATGATAATCAATTTAAGTGGTTAAAAGTCGCCCAATAAGAGGATTGCCTTGGTATATTATAAGCCCAATTTATAAAAAAAACACCACCATACACAGCAATGCAATGCACACACCATCTTTTCAAAGTAAGCACAAAGCATGCAACATGGGTCCGCATAGTTTCCCAGTCCAGACACGGATTTGTGGTCCAAGTGCATCTTTTCCCCTAAAATATGGCACAACCTATTTTTAAGTATTCGTGATTAATCAATCATATCGTTAGATTGGGAAGAGCAATTCCAATCATACTAACAGCATTCGAAAGCTAACTAAATTATCTTTAACACTATATCAATTTGACAGCAATATACTGAGTAATCAATGAGGGCAATGACATGAAATGGCAATGACACGTGCACCCTTTTTAGGGTCACGTAGCTAGGTTATTCATATTGGAGGGGGGGGGGGGGCAAAAATGAAAATGAACCGACAAGATATTTTTTAGTCTAGAAATCCGCGCGTAGCGTGCGAATACTTTCGACTTTACACCTAAGTTTTGCACAATTGAGCTACATTTTGGTTCTTAACAAGCTTGTACCAACGAATATTGCATTTTGGGAAGTAGTGCGCGAAATTTTTTCATTTCTGTACTTTTGACCATCATAATTCCATGATTCCTTTGGTCAAATGAACCGACAGTGCCAATCTCAACCGACACGACGTCAATATTGGGGGGGGGGGGGGGGGGGGGGCGATCGCCCACTCGCCTCCTCTGGCTACGCCACTGAGTCACCCTGTATAAAAACCATGAAGGGAAACCTCGTAACGGACCCTAAACACGTAAAGGACTGAAATAATTGAACAAAGAAACTTTGTTTGGACTTTTACGCTTGTATTATTGATTGCTCGGTTGCTACAAACCGTCACTGTTTTGAACGAGAGTTTTAGTTGTTATTTGACAAACTCAACATTGGCGCTGGCACTGTACCACTGTACCAAAATACCTATATAATTTATGTGGAATATATGTATATATGTCTTTTAAGCTTGAAGAGAATCGAAAGAATGCGTTGAAAAGAACAAAGAAGACTTAATCATGTTGCTTCTTGCTTCGTGCAATTTAAAAGCTTTACTTTCATACTGAGAGGATTGGACCAAGCTGATTTTGCTTCCTCATGTTTGCTGAAGCATATCTCCCGTTCTAAATAACCAATTAGAACGCAATAAAATGCAAATGAAAGCTTATTTACTCAGCTTTCATAATACATCAAGATTAGACCCGTGTTTTCCTGTCCTTTTAAGATATCTTATGTGCCCGGAGTGTTAACATTGTTTTGGGTCACCCAGTAGTAGATGCATCTTTTGAATAAAGTCCTGGTAATGGAATTGCCAAAGAGTTTTAAACACTAATATGTCAAGCACCTGTTTCAATACCTGCATGTATATGTAAATCTTATGGTTGTATTGAATAAACACTCTTTTGTGGAAGAATCTTTAGTAAGTGCCTTTTCTTCTACAATCTTCGGGTCTACGATGGAGTAAATCCATGAGGGAAATAGTAATCTACAGGCGCAATTCACTAAAGCATCGCCAATGCATCGCACTTAACGATAAATACGGTCCCCAAGGTAGGCATCTGAGGTGTGAAATATCACACTTTGGTTTAAAAGTAAGATTTACGCGCGCATCGCTTTTATTTAAAGCATTTTTTCATGACACATTTATCTGATAAAAGGTCGTTTACCTCACGATCGAACATCTATGACGAAGCACTTATGTGTGTAGTTATATGTTGATTATGATCTAAGAGTCTCCTTCAAAAGCTAAATGCATTTCCCAAGTGTACCCTTTGAAATCACTTTAGAACACTCTTTTAACATAGGGAACATTGTATTTTAAAATAGATGTGTGCGGTGATTCGTTCGCAGTTCGTAGCATCAGTATTCGCCAGCATCTAGTGAGTCCTATAATAGAGACTCCTAGGCTTTACTCAGGAAGGGGAGGAGTGGGGGGCGGGGGGGGGGGGGGGGGGGGGGGGGGGGGGGGTGGGGGGAGAGGGCAGTCAACGTCGTTTAAAAGATAATCTCGTGTTTAATTAGACATGAGTTTAGTTAGACGGCCCTAGGTATTTAATTTTTAACACTTATTGTGTCATTTAGTTCTATTCAATTCGTAGTGGTATTATATGTGTGATACCAAAATATTTCAACGAGCGTTTTCATGTGGTCCCGGCATTTGACGTTTTTAATTTTTTAATGGGTAAAGTATTTTTGAGATTCCGTCTTTCTTTTTCTTTGATTGAATGATCCTAAAACTGGTTTAAACACCTACTACCACTGCAAAAAGGTTGCTTAAAATACGTTGCTAAAAGTACTTTTATCATCCGTTGGTTGACGTGTTGTCATTTGTTATTTTTAATTTTTTTTAGTAAACAATATAAAATCACCATTATTGCGTGGTATTGCATGATTGGTTGCGTAACTTGAAGAGCACTAGGCCTTTGTAAAATCTTTTTATTTCATGGTTCTGGATTCTTTGGTTTATACAAAATTGCTTTAAAATGCTCATTGGACTAAAGTAAATCTATTACCAAGATGACATAATGTGCAGAATAATAGGTTTTTACAAATGCATTGAAAGAATAGGACGGAAGATTCTCAATGTCTGACCGTGGCCAGGTGCATAATGTCTAACATCCATCTCAGCGCTGAGACCCCCGATCAGTGGAAGCTCGATGACTGCTTTATAATTAATTAATTGGCTCTTGGATCATTGCATTCAGTCCTGGTGGTACAAATATGTAATTGACCGAGCCTCATAGCTATAATTATATAGTACTTAAAAGTATAGTATGCGATCTTTTCCATGGGACGACCTCTATCATTGATGTTTTTTTGAAAGCAGATTTTATTGCAGATTAACATTTTTGATCATAAATCATAAATATATTCTGAGTAACAGAGCGATACGATTTCAAATTATTTCTAAATCATGATTTAAAGAGGTTGAAATAGATTGTCCTGCTCAGGACAGTTTATTTTCATTCTAAATTCATTCTAAAACTATCATTTTAAAGTATTTAGGAATCGTATCACCCTGTAACTTGGAATGCATATGTAATTTATGATCAGAAATGTAAATCTGCAAGAAAATCTGCTTTCAAAAAACAAAAAATCTAGAGGGCGTCCCATGGAAAAGATCGCATAAATATGCCTTTAAGTGGTCCACTCATCATTTTTACTGTTGCAAACATATTTATAACATATCCAATGTTTAGCAACAATAGTACAATGGTATTTAGATTACGGAAATTCACTCTCATTACCTTATTAAAAGTTTCTTGGCCTTCATATTCCAAATATCGACTAACATATCGACTAACATATCTAGAATGCAGAATATCAATTTGCTCACTAATCCATCTGTTGAATACAAAGTTACAATCCTAACGCTTTACACATTTTTGGAACTAATCCTTCTATCTTCCTTTCCTTTCATACCGCATTTTACGCTTATATTAGTATCATAACATCCTAGTACTCGAATTAGATTATAATCCATGAAATGCATTAATTTGTGATCTTCCATCTACAATGTCTATGGGCAGCTTACATTTCACGAGTAACTTAGCTTGTTCGATTTCCATAGCGTGTAACCTAAGCCTTAAATTGTCCGTGTTGTAATCCAACAAAAATAAGATAGTAATTCCAAGTCGGAATTGTATATGAAGAGAAAATTCAACAATATACGATAGAGTATACTCTTATGATCGACTGTTTCATGATTGTAATATTATACTATACGCAAACAAATGATTCTTGATATCACACCATGGTGGCAAAATTTGAGGCCACATTTGCACTTTACAACAAGCGGTGCTTTACTTTTTTCCAGGTGTATATATCAATGATAACCGGTCAAAGATAATCTGTGAAAAGCTAAATAAGAAAAAAAATAAAAAATAAATACAAACCTTCATACTGGCTGAATCTTAAGTGGAAAGAGTAACAAATCATTACAGTTACATCTTATATTACTGCGCTTTAGCCATCAATCTGTTTACGACATGAAATGCAAACAAAACTAGGTTAAAATCTAAACGAAATCTGTGTTAAGTTGACGAATGATTGACCACAGACTGCAAAAATAAGATAAAACAGGATCGGTAACCTAGTATTAACATGATTGAAGCGCACGCTTGTTTAGGTTTGTAAAGGGGATATAACAAACGAATTTGGCAAGGCATTTATGTACACGTGCCCATCCAGGTGCAAGTAAAATAATAGTGTAAAACCTGAATAAATACTCTGTCTGAATATCAAAATACGGATAAAAAGTTCACGAGTGCTTTGTTATCAGCCAATTCTTGTCTGGATTCTATCAAGGGACAATAGGTACGAGAGGTAGCACAGCGCTATCTTTAGGCTTAAACATATCCATAAGCGTGGTAAGCGTCTACTATGATCTTATCTAACTATACGACAATTCCCAGTTGTCAGTCCTCAAAGTCGATCTGTAAAACGGGCGAAAAATAGAATTGCCTTGTACAAAACCTTTCAATGCAGAGCTGGGATTCCTTAAAGCACTTTAAGAACAAATCCTGAAAAGACTTCTTACTGTCTCAACTAGAATATGTAAGCATTCAGTATATCATATACCGTATATGATATAGACATCGATCTAATAAATCATATGACCTTCAACTGTAAACCAAATACCAGGTCTGGACGATTGAAAAAGATCATGAGCTATGAAACAAAGCCTCCTCCTGAACGATAAAAGAGTTCCAGACTAAGCATCAAGCTTTTGTTTGAGCATGAAATTCAGACGGTTACGTACATGCATATCATACAGACTTAATTACGCTTGAAGAAGAATATTGCAGGTGTTTTTGAGAGAAGTTAAAGGTGATGTTGCTTTTGGCAGTATTTCAGTTTTAAAGATATTTGTATCCGACCTAGCGTTACAATAAGACAAACCAAATGTCTCCGTTACACGAGTAAGGTCTAGCCATGATATATCCATGTAATGGAGCTAATACGTTGGCCGATAAGCGGTGTCTGACCTTCACGCCTTTAAGAAATAACGGGAAAAGTATACTTTATGTCCCAGATACTAGTATGCCAGTATTGTTCAATAGTGGAACATAGATGGTGCCAGTATCGCTTTACAGTATACTGGTGCTATCTATTGTTCCAGTTTCTAGCGATGCTGGAACGTTTTTATGTTCCATGTATCGGGCGATACTGGTACACATTTGTCACAATAATGTATCAGTATCATTACAATTATGTATCAGTATCAGTATCGCCCGATACTGGAACACCCAGTATCATCCGATAACAGAACACTGACGTTGCACCAGTATTGAACAATACCGGGTGTTCCAGTCTCGGACGATACGAATACAGTCCTGAATCTTGGACCTAAAGTACACTTTTCCCAATATAAAGATAAAAATACAAAAAACTTTATTGGTTTATCAAGTTTTGAGTGAATTGCGTCAACTAGCAATTCAAATTTTCCGGAGGCATAGTGCTACCGCAAACAGACCCGTCAAAATAAATCTATATTACGTAGAATCAGTGTATGTAGAATTAACCCAGCTTAATTGTATCTGGTAACCGGAATGTATACATAAGTGAAATCTTTTTTTTTAATGTGTAGGTAGACAATCTACCAGAAATATATGTATGTCGTGTACATATTTGATACATACCGGAAAAAAATATTTTAAATAAGCTATCTAGTCTCCATAACATTCCATGTGTCCGGACGCACAGCTAGACGATCGAGGTATATCATTCTAAATCAGTAGTTCAAATGGTCATTAAATATCCATTTTCTTATGTAATGAACACCGACAAAAATGCCCGTCTAATGTGATTTTATATACAAAGAAAAATCGGTCAAATGATAGCGATATGACGCTAATACTTTAGATAAGACATAAAATAATACTATACTAGTATTCGATGGCGAGTATTTCCAAGTTATGCTAACACAAATGGGCTTTTACAGCAAACATGGGTACTGGCATTGTTACGTGAATCATCACTGGAAAGAGGAGCAAACCTCCTAATTATCTTGAATCACTGTACACTGAAGCTACCCACGTTACCTGGTTATGTTACCAAAAATCATTCATGTAGATGTATTAACTATATAGCATAAAAACAGGGATACTATTAATTTTGGGATAGGAAAGTCCTATACTAACGTACGTAGCGAAAACGGTCCCTTTGGCATATTACATAAATTATGGTAATCATCGGAATGTGTCGGTGACCGGCGTTATAACGCGTTTAACAATGTTTAACCAGGTTTAACGTAATATTTGGTCGGCATAGGTTTGAGGGCGCTGTGGATTTACACAGACGACGGTGGCCACGCGAAACCTAAATGTTGAATACGTAATGAATAACACGTAATCGCGAATGTTAATCTTATCATTTTGACAAATTCTTCATAATTAGAAGAGTTGTCATCATTAACCGGGCGATGACTGTTAAAAATAATTCAAAATAGTGCACTCTCGTTGACATATTGGGTCGTCTGAGAGACGCGTGGCCAGCGTCGTGTCGTCTGCTACAATCACACCTGATCGGTATAGCGCCACCAGTTCTATGCCGACCAAATTTTAATTTAAAAGTGGCCTCCGATCGGCAAGCTCAGTGACACACCCCTGATAAAAACCTTAATTAATACCCTCTTGAAATTCAAAATACGTTATCAGCCTATATTATATCTTGTCTGACTGAACTGAACACAACGCAACATTTTACCATAACATTCTTGATAATCGTGATAAGCGTTTATTAGATATTCTTATCTAACTTATCCGACACTTCATGAGGTCGGTCCCACGAATCAGTCTGTACTGTGCGAAACTTTGACTCCTCAAGGATCTATGTTTTGACGAACACTTGCTGTTGCAAAAGGCTTGTCAAGTCGATGTTGCTATTCTTTAAACGCATATATTTCAATTGTTATTCTAAATTTCCCAACTAGAAAATGAGAACTCTTAGTATTAGATACACTACTATAACCATTAAATATATACCAAATAACCTGGACGATTGAAAACGACCATGAACTTTGAAACAAAGCCTTCTGAATTATTACACACAGGCGTAATAACATACTACTTTTGAGCTTGAAATGTATAACATCTACGTACATGTATACCTCGTATCAGACTTAATTAAGCTTGAAGAAGAATATTGCAGGTGTTTTTGAGAGGACTTAAAGGTTATGTAGCGTTTGGAAGTATTTTAGTTCGATATTTCTATACGCCCTAGCGTTACAATAAGACGAACCAAAATGTCTCTATTGCACGAGGACGCTCTAGCCATAGTATATCCATGTAATAGAGCTAATGTACGTTGGCCGAAAAACGGTGTCTGACCTTCACACCTTTGAGATACAACTGTTGCTCGATAGCCTCAATCCTCACTCTCAGACATTTAACACCATTTTCAGGTGTAACACATTTAAAATAAATATGAAGACATTTGATAACAGAAAATAAAATGATTTGGTTAATCAAATTTTGTATAGTATTGCTATAGGAAACATTTTGGCGACATACCGCTACCCAACATTAAACTTACTCTAACTCAGGCTTTCTCAACTAGATTTACCGATGCGCCACATTTTAGTAACCAACTTGATGAAGCTCCACTTGGTCATATTTTTTAGAATTTACAATTGCAAAATTCCCGTCACAAAATAGTTTAACATAATTATGTAGGCAACATAATAACTAATATTACTCTTTTGAGGGCACATGCTCGCATAGCGCGCGAAAAATTGCTGTATTTATACAACTGACCGTCATAGGCCTATGCAATCTGGCCATATCATGATATGATATATTTTTAAAACAAATTTTAACCACTCTCGCGCCACTTAGGATGCCTTGATGCGCCACAAGTGGCGCGCGCGCCACCATTTGAGAATGCCTGCTCTAACTAAACATACCCAGGGTTACGTTGAATACATACATGGTGCAAATCTTTCTGGATCGTTACGCTTAATCAATCAGGATGTATCAATATCGAAATATCAGATAATATTTCACTTACCAAAATAAGGGCTTCTTTTTTTTATCCTGTTTCTTATGATTGCAATTAAATTCTACACCTGAAAGCATACTATCACGAACATTATCACGACAATTTTAAGAACCAATGATAACAATTTAGATCACATGGTGTTCTTAAATGTGTAAATGATACGAACGATGTACAATGAAAAAGCTAAATTGGTAAGAAAATGATTTCCCGGGAGATTGTAGACTGTGATTCATGTGAAAATGTGGTAATGTAATACAAATATGGCTTGGTGGTTTGCGTAGAATATTATGGCAAAATAATCCCTCGCCTAATAAGGGGTGGTGGTGGGGATGGGATGGGTCGGGGTAAGGCGGGGGGAGGGGGGGGGGGGGGGGGGGGGTCATTAGCCCCTATATTGCGTATCAATTATCACAACTTTATTTCATGATTTGTAGATGTGCTTTATATGTATAGGCCTACCGAATGTTTTTCAAATCCGACATTTTGTTTTTGGGTTATGGTTGCAACCGTATCGTAAGTTTGCAATTTTGTAGGTTTGATATATCGGCCTTTATAAAATCACATAACTTAAAGGGCGCTCTACATTTTTAAATAAAGGTTCACATCTTTTTTGTTTACATTTAACGTTTAATATAGCCAGATATGAAAACAACCAAAATCATAAGAAATACACCGAAATGTACAAAATATGAGTATATTTTAATTATCAATATAGATTCAATATTTTTCGAGTACAGATGTTAAATATCACTGTTTGAAAGATTTTACGTGTATAACTATTAGTAAATCGCAATTTTAACACAAGTTCGCCTCACCGAAGAAAAAGCATTTTCAATGAAGTTAAAGGGACATTAAGAGATGTGGTGGAGGCAGCGCTCTCAATTACAAAAATATATGATAAAAACTGGGATTTGTATATTTTTACAATTGTATTACATATGTATGAACTTACACCTATAAGGATTAAGAAAAATTAGCCCTCTTTGTACCATGAAACGTCGATTCAAAAATGCTGGTAGAGCCGCAACCAGCATTTTACATGGTTAAGGGTGGTATTCCAACATATTCAAAGCATTGTTTTAATCAAGTTTCGCTGGGTGTTTTTTTTAGTAGAAACAACAATAATGGCAATTTGTAATGTTCATCTTGAATTCTGAAGTAAATTAATTAAAATTAAAAAAATTAAACATGACATTGTGTCCCTTTAACATTTACTTCATATGATGATCCAGATTCGTACGGATCGACAACCGTAGATCGGAGAGAGTAAACGCACTGGGAAAAACGGACAGTTTTGTGTAGATAAACGGAACGCGGTTAAATAATGACCAACCAATACATCTTTAGCCATGCTTAGCGAACGCATTGAACAACTCCCGTGAACGGACAGCTAGTGCGTTTACCTTCTCCGATCTACGGTTTTCAATCCGTACGAATCTGGATGCCATCACTTACCGAGCCAAAAACACATAATATTATCTCTCCCCAGACCCCCACCATTAGAAAGTTCTGCATAGACTATGCTTAATGTCGTTTTATTGTGTTCAAAAAGCGTTCTTGTCTGTATCTTCACAATTGAATTCTCTATCGCGAGGTTTTGGCCAATCGTCAATGACGTCCCTTTCTGATATACAATGTACAGTATTGTATATTTGCAGCGTCGGTGCACATGTAACCCGCTGTTTGCAATCCATTGCAAAATATAGAACTTGAAAAGGCTGTCGTGAAGACTAGTGATTTATTTGGAACAGCCTTTATCTACAGTTTTACATTTGAATTGGATTGAACGGTTTTTTCCCTGAAGTAAAAATATGAGCTAAAACTTGTCGACAATGATGTAGACGATTAATCAGAAACGGGTACCTGATAAGAGACCTGAAACTTTTATCTTGATGAAATCATCTAAAGCATTCATGTTCCACGCGGATATTATAGTTTTACGATGTACACAACAGATTTTCAGAAACTTTACTCAACTACTAAAGTCTATTCCAGAAATCACTGAACCAATACTAGGCATGTTTGTACTTATTTTAATGCATTTCTCATAGTGATTACAAATATTGTAATGAAATTAAATAATTATGACATTTTTGGAAAAAAATGTGTGACATTTTGCGCGTGGAAGGGGTTAACCACCGACGTATTATATCTCCGTGTACATTACACTGTGTCTGGATGCACAGCTGGACAAGGCATATCATTCCAAATCCGTACTTAAAAATGGTCTCGGATTAAAGATAGTGAAGCGATGCTCATACCTTTCAATTTTAATTAGACCTCATGTGCTTCTCATATCACTACTAGCCTACATACAAAAAGGTGTTTATGAAAGCGTCAAAAACCTCCTTATGTTCCCATCCCTTAACACTTTTGGACCTGTGATTTTGACATTTCGCTGGTAATAAATCATCTAAGATGTTGTCAACCGCTGACTATGTGGTCCATTGTCAGGGTAATGAAGGTTGTCCTTTGCAGTCTTTTAATTGGACCACATAGTGGGAAATAGACACATCCTTAGATGATTTATTACCGGCGAAATGTCAAATCACCGGTCCAAAAGTGTTAAGGGACTGAGAATATAACACTTGCATTTTCCAGATTTCTGACCTCTTTGATTTGAACGAATTTAATGTTTCAGACACATTTTACCTCGGTTTGGCAGGATTGAATGGTACTCAAAGCCTAAGGTATTAGACATATGAGCTGAATTGTGTTTAAATGTCTGGGAATTATACCGATGATTAAGCAGAAATAAGTTTGTATCACGTTTAAGTCTAAAACAAAAGCCCGATATTGATGAAACTAAAGCACCCACCCCAACCACCGATGTATACGTTACATTGATTGTGTCTGGACGCACAGCTAAACAAGGCATATCGTTTCCTAATTCGTAGTTCAAATTGTCACGGAGCATTAAGTTTTTCTGTAATGGATACAATCAAAAATGTTCGTCTAATGTTATTTCACTTACCATGAGAGACTATCAAAGGATGGTGAAATGATGCCTATACTCTTTGGGTCGTATTCTCGTATTAAACACGGTTTTAGCTTAAAACAGTGTTTAATTAAACTCGTGTCTAAATTAAACGCGAGTTTATCTTTTGAGCGACGTGTTTAACAAAACGCCATTTTAGACTCCGCAGATCTCGTCCCAAGAGTGATCGTTGGTTAACTGTATACAGGTAATCAATTTATTGTGGCCCAAATGGGTTACAATTATAAATAGATATCGACCGAATTCCTCAAATGCACGAGGATTTTCGAGAGTACACGATCTGCACGTCAGCTGGCACCAGGCACGGTTGAGTAATCATTCAAGGCGTACGATTGGTGCACGATTAAGTTAAACGCTCGTTAAACTACCTTCAAACCCATGTTATAAAGTTCCACACTTTACAGTGAGTTAGACGTGTGTTTAAGTTAAACACATTTTCGAGAATTGCGTATAGATAAACGATGTGTTTAAAGTCAAACGTAAGCGCGTATTTAGCTTAAAACTGCGTTTGAATACGTACATGTACGAGAATACTCCCATGTACTTCTTGTCACAGCTTTGTCAAACAAACTTTTTATAAAGTCCCCAGCTTTATGCAATCTCTTACCGTTACAGTGTACAGATTCTGTAAGCCATGTAGACCTATTGGAAAAGTGTACTTTAGGTCCCCAGTATCGTTCAATACTGGAACATAAAAGTTTCCAGTACCACTCGATACTGGCACGGTTTTATGTTCCAGTATCGGGCGATACTGGTACACGTTCTACCTGTGTAATTTGTCCTAGTAGTGAACGATAATAAATTTGGTTCCAATATCGCCCGATATTCGTACATTTTATATGTCTCAGTATCGTCCGATACTGGAACACTGACTTTGTAGCATTATCGAACGATACTGGGTGTACCAGTATCGAACGATGCTAATACAGTCTCGGATCCGGGACCTTTCAGACCTATTATTCAAATTCAGTATTGCGTCTCTTCTTTTTTATTCGATATAATAACTGATCCTGTATGTTAAAATGTGTAGAAATTAGGTAACGATAACGATAAACCCAAACCACGTTCCTCATACAAATCTAAAACTTTCATTCTAATGAAATTAAAGCACCCAAGTTTAACCTCCACCGTATAAGATACATTGTGTCAGGACGCACAGTTCGACAAGCTATATCATTCCATATCAGTACTTCAAAAATGGTCACGGAATATATCAAGTTGTTTTTCTGTTATAAATACCGACACAAATACCAGTCGATCGATCAAAAAATAGTGAAGCGACGGTTATTGCTTTCAAATTTAATACCACTGTATGTGCTTCTGATATCATTACTAGCCTACATCAAGCTTTTCATAAAAACGCCAAAGACCTGGCATTCAGAATATAATTCGCTTCAAAATTGTTATGTATGTTTATAAGTGTATCAATAATGTCGCACCATCGTATTTGAGAGATTTCGTTTCGCTACAGAGTGACAGGTACACATCTGAATGCAGGCGAGGTCTCAGATCTGCCTCGGATTCTACCTGGATCTATGTTCCACGCTGTAAGAAAAGAGATGGTGATTCCTACTTCCTGGTTGCTGCTTCCAAATTCTGGAATGAGCTCCCAGTACATCTGACATGTGTCTAAGGGAATCTGTTTCCTTGCCTGCCTTCAGACCTTTCTGTTTCCAACATCAGTTACCCTGTTTTCCTTGTTTTTATGTTCTACATGTAGCGCTGAGTTCTTGATAGAGCGCCTAATAAATGCATTGTATTATTATCATTATTATTATTATTATTATTGTTATTATTATGTAGTTTAAACACCTTTTGCTTGTAGACGTGATTTAAAGTATGTGAAAACTTGTGGAAAGTATTAAATTGTAAACGATGGACTAGAAACAGGTGTGTGCCTCACGATCCTCATAGAAATATAACACTTTTATTTTGATGGAATTAAAGCATTCAAGTGAACCACCACCGTATATGTTACATTGTGTCTGGACGCACAGATGGACAAAGCAAATGGAACCCAAAGCCATAAGTAATAAGACACGAGCTGAAATGACATGTTAATATGCGTAGAAATTAAGCAGACGATCAACCAGAACAAGTTAGCGTCACTTTCGTCATAAACTCATAAGTTTAAATATAAATACAATATTGATGAAACTAAAATCTATACAACATTGATGAAACTAAAGCACTCAAGTTAACCACCGACGTATACGTTACATTGTGTCTGGACGCACATGTGGACATGGCATATCATTTCAAACCCGCAGTTCAATTATGGTCATGCAATATCACCTTCTTCCGCATTGAAAAAAAGAAATGCTCGTCTAATGTGATTACAATCAAATGGAAAAATCGATCAAAGGATAGCGATACGAAGCTCTTAGTTTTCAAATTCAATAAAACTTGCATGCGCTTCTAATATCACAGCGTATTTTAAGCTTTTCATGAAAACGTCAAAGACCTTACACACTACCCGGATTTGTGAGCACTTAGTGTACAGACACGGTAATTCGTGTATTATTTAAATACATTTATTTTGTGTCTGTTATTGTTATTTGATATACTAACTACATCTATAAAATACAGGATTATTAATATTGTATGAAGTGCAATGATAAGAATTTCGGTATACAGTCATCAAAAAAAGTAACTATACAGGTAATAAATGGACGTCTAACTCTAAAAATATATTTCCTACCTAAAAATATCAATCATAAAGTTGTTGAAAAATTTATCTTCTTTAATATGAGATATTGCACGCTAGGATCGGTTGAATATTAAAGAAGTGACAATCCAAACTGTAAGGTAAAGTCACAATATAATTTTCACATTTTACATTTCAACACGGGGGAGAGTATGACAGGTAGGGGTGTGTGGCGCATTGATCCATCGGAACAATACGTCCGACTGTCCAACCTGCGCATGCATCCCCCAATTGCACTACCGGTAATCGATAAGGTACCCGTAGATGGGTCCGCGTGTAGAAAATAAAAATGTGAAAATAAGGACTTCACCTTTACATTTAGGAGTGTCATTTCCTCAATAATCACCTGATCCTAGCGTGCAATATCTCATATTGAAGAAGATGAATTTATCAACAACTTTATAGTTTAACATTTCTAGGTAGGATATATATTTGTAGAGTTAGAAGCCCATTTATTACCTGTATAGTTATTTTTTTTGATGACTGTACATAATAGAGAGATAAAGTCAGAAAACACAGTAACATTTGTGTGATATTGAGATAATTTATTCAGGATGTCTACATATATTTTCATTGAATCTATTGGCCAATATCACTCCACTATTCGGGTCAACGATATTGTGGGTGGGGGGGGGGGGGGGAGATTTGTGATCAGATTTAGAGAATAAAATATAGTTCTTAGCTATTTTGCTAAGACGATGGTCTTATAATGTATAGGCTGTACTATATTTGGAGTCGTGCGGCGTCCATACACGAGGACACAAATATGGTACAGCCTATACATTATAAGACCATCGTCTATAGCAAAACAGCTAAGAACTAACTTTTATTCTCATTCTTATTTAGTTTATTGGTTATTTTGATCTTTAATCATAAAATTACGCAGTTTGTTAGATTTATTTTAATCAAACAACAACAAATTTCCCCCTTTATAAAATCGGCGAATCCAGCGAGCTGTTGACCAACTTCCTGCTTCGAATTAATCGCGTTCGTTAGCACACAAGCACCTGTCATCGCTGAGTTATACGCACAACGCATACACCGGCGACTTTGTGTAAGGCACGCTAACGCGATGACGCGCTGATCATACGCGCTGAAGGTATTATTTTTCGAATGAATTAAACCCCGCCCTAAACTATACACCATTGTCTCATAATGAATCAGCTAAAAACCAATCAAATTGCCTGCTGACATCCAAAACCACACCCTCTATATAAGAATAATGTTCATGTCACAGGCCGATCACTAAGGGTCCATATCCAAACTCTCAGTGCTTTTAAAGCATTTTTCTAGCGATTTAAAAGCGCTTTTCCAACGGTATTTCGTTCTATTGTTAAAAGCATCGGAAAAAGATCGGTGATTAACTAGAAACCTCTCTACTTATCTGGCGTTAACAATATAACTATTGTAGTACTCTCGATGGCTGCATTAGTGAAGCAGACAGATCAAAGGCGCAAGGAAGGTTGTGTTATATTCTTTAAGAAATACTATATTATCTATCTATCTATCTAGCCTATTTCACTCCACTGCAGAAGGAAGGCCTCTTCATCAATTTTCCATTTCACTCTGTCCTGAGCTGTCCTCTTCCAAGTAACGTTGCCATACTCTATGATGTCGTCTATCCACCGTCTGTTTGGCCTGCCTCTTCCTCTGGTGAATGCTCTAGGGATCCAGTCTGTTAATTTATGAGTCCATCTGTTGTCTTTCCTCCTGGCTAGATGGCCAGCCCATCTCCATTTTTTTGATTTTATTTCCAGTATGATGTCCCTCACTTTTGTTTTCTTCCTTAAATCTGTGTTGGTCACCCTGTCCCTTCTTGTAACGCCAATCAATATCCTTTCCATTGCCCTCTCAGTGACTTTTAGCTTCTTCCCCAATCTCTTAGTTGTTGTCCATGTTTCTGAGCCATACGATAGCACTGGGATGATACACTGGTTGAAAATTGGTCGCTTTAGTGACAAAGGTAGCTCTTCATCACGAAAGATAAAGCTGAGCTTACCAAACTTCACCCATGCTAGCTGTATCCTTCTGTTCACTTCCCCTGCTGTTTCATTTTCCAGAGAAATCTTCTTGCCCAGGTATATATAACTGTCCACTCTTTCTATGGTTTTTCCTTGAACTGTTATAGCATAATCTTTCAGCTTGTTGCACATCATCACTTTTGTCTTCTTGATGTTCATGTTAAGTCCAGCCTTGTTGCTCTCTTCACTCAGTTCTCGGATCATCTTCTGCAATTTCTGGGGCTCATGGCTGAGAAGTAGGATGTCATCTGCAAATCTGAGATGGGTAAGGTGTTCACCATCGACTATAACTCCCATACCTTGCCAATCCAGGTTTCTGAAAACATCCTCCATGGCTGCAGTGAATAGCTTTGGGGAGATTGGATCACCTTGTCTCACACCTTTCAGAATCTTGAAGGCTTCGGTTGTGGTGCTCTCCAGGTGGATTCTAGCACTTGGATCCTTATAGATTGCCTTGATTAGGCGGATGTACTTTTCATCACTGACCTGCTTTTCCAGCGCATTTAATAGAGACTGGTAGTATTATAGTATTTCTTAAAGAATATAACACAACCTTCCTTGCGCCTTTGATCTGTCTGCTTCACTAATGCAGCCATCGAGAGTACTACAATAGTTCTATTGTTAACGCCAGATAAGTAGAGAGGTTTCTAGTTAATCACCGATCTTTTTCCGATGCTTTTAACAATAGAACGAAATACCGTTGGAAAAGCGCTTTTAAATCGCTAGAAAAATGCTTTAAAAGCACTGAGAGTTTGGATATGGACCCTAACGGACTTTGACCGTTGTCACCGTGTTATGGGTAGTCTGGCGGCGCACGGCATCTCATTTTAACATTTTCACGTCACGTTAAAACATGCGGGCGCCCGATGCGTCTATTTATGATGGCGCGCAATCTGTTTCGTTGCTGAATATTTGCAATCCGGCGCAGCCCCACCCAACCGCACAACGAATGGCTTAACGCAACGCAGTTTCATGCGCAAGTGCTTGCGTTGCATTTTTAATTAGTGTGTGGAATGTTACACAACAAATCCCGTCGCTTTTTTGGATTTGAGGCCAGCGCAACTTTTAGAGTTTAGTATTCTTTGGGTTATGCAGAAAGAGGTAATCAAATGCATATTATCGATTATTGATTACAGGACATTTAACAAATTAACAATAATCCAACAGTCATTAACACAGTTAATGAACTGCGTGTTTATAAATCAAATTGGTCACTCTACAAAGAGCTCTGATAGGACAATCAAATTAGTTAGCTGCTACTGAGAGCTTACATACAACAACAAATGCACTAAATGGGCAGAGGTTAAAGAGTTAGTATTACTCGATGTATTTGATGATGTCACCAGGTGTTTTTTTACAGAAAGTTTAAATCAAAATGATATGATTGGCGATGTACTGTGTTGCATTCCTCCTGATTGCGCAATCATGTATCAAAGTAATAAGATTCTAAAAGTCCAACATCCTGCATTCCAGAAAGTTTCGAATTGAGTTAGACCTACCACTAAAATAAAATAGAGAATATGTATTCCTTCATCATGTTCAAGCTCTACATCTGCACGTAGGTACAATGAAACCGTTTCACTTCCCGAGGAAAACATAACGCCCTGCATTTCCTATAATAAACTTAAACCTGTAATTAAACAGCCCCTTAAAGTCCTCCAGCTCTCTCATATCATCACCGCCTTATCACCTTGTACCATGTTCACTGGGACTACGGGGATGTTTTAATGTGTCGATATTATGAATAATAATTCCTAAGATTGAACTAAACAATATAAAGAGAAATACTCTTTGGGAGATTACCCATAAATATAATAACTATGTCGATATGTCACCGTAATGTACCATATATGCGTGTGCCTACTTGATTAAGAGTCCTGTTTAACGATATTACACTACCAAACACCCGTAATGGCCTTAAGACAATCACTTTCATCTTATTAGTTTTTTATTCGTTATCGTTGGTATAATTTCCCATCAAAACCATACAAACTTTCGTACAGGTGCGTTCCAGTTCTCTGGGGAGTTTCAGTCTTAGAGGTAATGATAAATCGACGCTGAAACGCGATTATTATACGTTCTGGTTTTCGAAAACTTTAAACTGAAAGTTTCAGAAAACATTTTCATTCATTTGTCATTTTATGGTAACTGGTGAATTCAATATGCATCCAGGCAAGTACACTATAGAATGTAAACGAGTACTAATTAAAGCGTAACCATCTCACGGTGACAACGCTATATTTGCACCACATTTTGTATCTATAGTGTAGAACATTATGAGCGCCTTTAGAAAGATTCGCCCACCCGTTCTAACATCCCATAATTTTAACTTAAATCAACACTCATATAACAGCGAGGTTCAAGGTTAAACTCATTTAGTCCTAAAAGATAAGACTCGACAGTTCTGAAGACCAGGCCTCAAATGTCCATTCTTCAAAACCAATAAATGATTTGACACCAAATAACTTTTAAGACTAAGAACTTCGGGAAATTCTGCAGCATGTTAGATAAAATACTGGAGCCGACTTGATACTAACACGGGTAGTCAAAGGATGTGTTGAAGTTGCTAGCCCGCTCAACAGGATTTCCGATCGCTGTTCTGTTATGCATGGTATGTTTCACTACATTTAGACTAAAGTTGTGATCACTCTAATTCGAATGAGAGCCTCCAAGAAGTGTAGTACCTCTTCTATGCTTAGCTAAATTCAGTAGACAAAATCACATTAACAACTTATATTAACCGCCAGCGAACAATCTGGCTTCATATCAAAGCAACTCTTTTCAACAATTAAGGTTTTTTAATTTTTTGTTTTTGCATGGGTTATTGTTGAATATGTTGCCACTCTTGTTATAATAACCCAGTAGTCTTTAATCACTTATTTATGCCTGCTTAGGTTTTGAATTATGCATGTTTGATGCGAGCCCTGAGGCTTTTCTCACAATTTCACGGAGATCAACCAATATTTTAACTCAAATGTCTATAAAACACCCCAAGTGACATCTTAGTTATAGTAACCAGCAAACAGTACGCCCAGCATTATTGAATCATAGAAAATCATTCAGTATCGTATATTTCGCTAAATCTGAAGAACTGCAAGCCTAAAATTTCAAGGGATATCATGATTGTGTGTTTATTAGGCAAAATGTGTGTTAGAAGGTACAGGTGGTAGTTAACGCAAATATGGATGTGTTATCGTTAAAGCCTATAAGTACATGAATTGCATTTGTAATTCGACTCATTAGTAACATACTTGTTACTTGTAACAAACGCTAGCTATCTATATTAAACACAGGACCATAAAGCGACTAGTAGGATGAGAGCCCTAGGAAATGGAAAACAAAAATAAAATATTTATATTCTCGTGCCCTAACTCTACTTCCTACCCCAACACCAATAATGTAACTGTTTCCGTAATGATATCGTATTCCAATTGCATTGTGTTTAGTCACGTTCGTTGATAGATAAACCCTAAAGCTTAACAGTTTCTACGCGACAGGCGTCTGCAGACGACATTTCAAAATTTCACAAAATGTTCCAAAAATGTCAAAAATGTTGAATTTCATTGCCATAGTTGTAATCACCATGAAAATGCATTTAAAAAAATACAAACATGCCTAGTATTGGAACGGTAATTCTTGAGATAGACTTTGAAAGTTGGGAAAGGTTTCTGAAAAATCTGTGTTGTATAATTATGGTAAAACTGATAGAAACCGCATAGAAAGTGTTAAGATACCTTCTCCTTTCCAGGAATATCAATCAGCATATTTAATTTTTAATTTCTGTAAAACACCTCCAGTGATAGCATAATATATTTGTACACTTTCACGGGTAAATACTGCCCTCATCGTTATTTTATATTATGAAAGATTTACTGGTATTATATCATTTTGTCTAAATCTAATATAAACGATACTGTAAACTTTTCGGGGACTTTCACAGCCCTTTTATGGCAAAAGAATGTATCTTATATGTAGTTTTCTAACAGTATACTTCCTTTTAACATGATCAAAGTTAGCTTTTTTCTCCATATTCATGTAGTGGTAAAAGGCAGTATATTACTTTTATTGTCTTTACAAGTTGCAACCTTTTCCAAAGTGAGGATTATTGAACCAAGTTAACACCATCCATGTTAAAAGAAAGTATATCATTAGGAAAGTACATATAAGATACATCCTTTTGCCATAAAAGGGATGTTCAGCCATAAGGGGAATGATACATGCTGACTCTGGATTCGTTGAGAAAATTTGTTTTCAAAAGTGTCTACAATTTAATGTAACATTGTTCGAGATTTTTTTGATCCTACAGTTGGCATTTAAATATAATTATTAACTGCGTACGTCTGCGAGGTGTGTCAAGATAAGTTTTGACTTTGATACTGAAGAAGAAAAAAATACACGAACAAATCTCTGTATTATTATTTGGAAAATATTGTTTGTTCGAATCATCAATGACGATCGATTTAGCTCTAATCGCAGGTGAAAGTTGTTCAATGTTAAGGCAGGTACACGTAATAGAAACATTGAAGATAAGTGTTGTTAAACAATTTCCATGCGGCAGGCGGCTGCAGACGACATTCCAAAATTTCACAAAATGTTTGAAAAATGTCAAAATTATTGAAATTCATTACCATATTTGGAACCACCATGAGAAATGCATTGACATAAGTACAAACATGCCTATTATTGGTTCAGTAATACTTCTGATAGACCTTGCCATTTAGGAAAGTTTTCTGAAAAATCTGTTTTGTATATGGTAAAACTAATAGCCGCGTGGAAAGTGTTAAGCTCACAATGATGACACATTGTACTGCCGTAATATTATCGGTTATAGGGGTAAAAAGATGAATGACATGAAATACAATTAAATATATTTTTATTGGGCTTCGATAACACTTGTCATCAATAGCTCAAATAAAATAAAACTGAAACGTATTCACCGAGGGAGTAATCGATCAATCTATGATATCAATTTTATTTGATTCTTCGTAAATATTCATACAGAAATGAGAAATTCCCATATTCGAATAATTCAAACAATCTAAAGCATACATGCCATGATCTCGAACGAATACAAAGTGAGCCCTTCGTTGGCTAGGTAACTCGACCATGATAATTTTAAACCACCCGAGGATACAACTATGAATTAACGATATAACTCTTTTATCATATTTCTTAAGGTTCGTCGGTCGAAAACGATGGTAAATTATTAACGTCGCATTCATCAAATCCTGCCTGGAATAAATGCGATGTTAATAATATAATATACGGTACACTCAGTGGCGTAGCCAGGTTTTTCTCAGTGGGGGGGCAAAGGGGGGGCCGGGAGTTTTGGTGGGGGGGCAACAACCAAATTGAGGATTGAATTTCCTTGTGTTGTGAATAGGTTAGTCCCAAATTATTTCAACTGACATTTCCCACAGGGGGGGCAACAGGGGGGGCAGAGAACCCCACAGGGGGGGCAGCTGCCCCCCCTTGCCCCCCCTTGGCTACGCCACTGGGTACACTCATTCAATTCTAATTGCATTTTCTATTTCCATGAAATCTTTTTTATTCTGATTATGCAGGAAATTTCAGTTGTGCCATCATCGTCTTTGAGTTCAGCCGACAACTTCAATCCTACGTACTCACTGTGTACGTCCCAAGTATTCTTCTAGTCATCATAGCGTGGTTATCATTTTGGATAGACGCTGAAGCAGCGCCCGCTAGAGTTTCCGTCGGTGTCACGACGGTGTTAACCATCACCACAATGACATCCGGGATACAGGAAACATTACCTATAGTAACATATGCAAAGGTGAGTGTGAATCTGAAGTATATAACGCACCCGCATGGAGATAAACCATTTCGTGTGCTAGAGTTTTATGATACTTTATTAGAGGGATAAGTAGATATGTTCGGAGAAAAACAATCATCTTCATAATGAAAGCAAAACACACAACAAAACCGTTCAATACAAATTATGACAGGTGGGTCGTCGACTGCATCTTACCATTAACTTTTCGATGGGCTTACCTTAAGGTTTGTCCCACACGAATTTCATATTTAAATCAATAATGAATAATAGGATACATTTGAAACATACTTTTCCACTAGTTTTGATATAATTGAACGCCTATTTGAATAGAATTTATTGGATTTGTCAAATTCGCTTAGAAAATGGAAATTACATAATATTTAAATCCATAGCCGCGACATTGGTTATGCTATCTAAAGCACGTTGTTTATTTCTCGACCGTTATCCAATCGCAGATGTATAATATCTTGTTTATTGGTTTTTAAAATGTACAGCGCTTTGAGGCCTCTGCTATTAGGCGCTCTATAAATCTCACTTATTATTATTATTATTAAATGAATTACACCTAGTAAGTTGGCCATTGCTAATCCAATCTTGCCGGCGGTAAATCGGTTAATCGGTTCTCAACATTATGCTCTCAGTTGAGTTGACAAAACAATATATTTTGAATGAGATAGAATTGTAGCTTTCATTTATATGTTTAGACACGATTTCAAATCGTTCCATTGTTCTGTATTTGTGATTGGAATCTTCTGGCGTATTTTTGAATTAGCTAGTAAATCGTTAACTTTTTAACTTCGAAATAAAACAAATGGAATATTGGAATCTCTTTTTGGGTTTCGTTATACATCATGCGAAACTTGTATATTGCATAACATGCAAGTATGATGATAACATTGGCTATATCAAATGCAGAGTTATCTATTTTCCAGCCACGAATTACGTAAAGAAACATATTTAAGGGGTACTGAAACATGTTGTTAGCTGTTTCCAAAAGAAATTTGTCTTGATACATGAGACACAAAAAAATGTGTATAATCATCAAGTTCATTACAGAAAATACATTTATCCGATTCAATAAATTTCCATCTATATAGATTTGTTTGCATGGAACTAGATTATAAATCAGGTTAAACTGAAAGTTACCAATCTTGTTTAGAGTTCTATTCTTAATTTTAAACAAAAACAAGTTATTTATTGGTTTCAACTTTAGTGGAAATAGATAGTTTATACGTTCAAGTTTATTTCACGAATGTAATAAGGTCAAGTATTGAACAGCTCAGAAATATGAAGAATTTTTATGATTAGTGCAAAGTTCACTCTATTGAAAAACTACAGCAATCTCGTCTCGGCTAAATCATTAGCCTCGTTTTCGGAGCACTAATTGCTCTGAGAATGCTCAGTTGGATAGCACGGCCCTCATTTGACGTAAATGTGCCAATTAAGAATAACGTCTATATACCTCTTAATGATAATGCATGCAAGATAAGAGAATTAACACTGAGAAAGGTCAATCATGACCATAAATCCGCAAAATTGGTCAAATTTTTTGAACTTACTCTTTCATTGAAATCGAATGAAATATTTACGTTTATTTAAATTCGGGACGGCTTATGGACGCTGCCATTCTTACATTTCATAATGTGCTAGTTCTGGGATGCGCCAAACTTTAAAAAAGAAATCATATACGGCTTGCATTTTGCACCCAGGTAAAATACACGAAGGATAAAAGAACTAGTTTAATCTTTGTTATTCTAAAAATACACTATCGTAACATAGATATGTCAGATATTTGAGATCTATTCGACAATATGAAATATATTAGTTTACAATAATTTGATTCACAATAATTCATAATTTACATATATAGCTTAGTATATCCTACAGGGAAATTTGACTTTGACATTAATGTTTGATGGCGCGAGGGCAAGAATATATAGAAACAATTGTGATAAAGCTCCATTTAGAGCAATCTAAGATTACCATTCAGATGGCTTGCAGGATGTTACCTATACATTTTGATTCTTGTCATTGCATTGTGTATTATTACATCCATGAATGGGTATAAAGCAACAAGACCTTGCTCAATATTGCTCAAACTCATCCTCAATTACAAAACCCCTATAGAATCCAGTGTGATTTGATTGATAAGCTCTTTTCTTCCTTTCGCCTAGACAATCCTCAGTGAAGCGCAGCTTGAATTATATCGTAACCCGGCGAGCACAAGCAAATCTGATGACTTATAATGCGGTTATACTCTTTAAAAGGGCTCACATTTCTATTTATCTTGAAATCTGGGAGCACATGTAATTAATCACAGATGGTGAATGAATACAGAAAGATGAAAAGATTCAAATACCGTACGGAATACATGAATGAATTTTATGAGGTCGTATTACGTTTAGGTGCGTACATTACACACAGAAAGGGAATGGCTGAACTTAACATTCCAAACTACACAACAAAAGGGCGTAAAGCCAATAATTTTGATCTCGAGTCTCAATTTTGTTTCTATTGTGGGATTGGTTGTGAGGTAATGGCATAGAATGCTGTATCATATACCCTCTGGATATAATGCAATAACGAAAACAGGCGTTACCATTGAAAATATATGCTCAAAATGTGATCCTAGCAGGCCCGTTGCCAAGGGGCAATTACACGATTAGCTATGAGTCCCAGCGAATCGTTTATGACATCTTTAGTGCTAAATTAGAATTTACATTCTTCTTTAATGGCATAAGAAACAAGAGATCGCAAAGGAAACAAGAAACCATTCATATGCAGAGCTATATTCAGCAATGTTTTACTCACACACACCAACACACACGTATTTGACTCTATAGATTATCTCAAATTAAAGAAGAAATCTGCGTCACAAGGAATTTACCAGAAATACCAATCAAAATACAAAACCAAAATACCAACAATCATGTAATGATATTTTGTCAGGAGCACTATGCAAACATTAATGCTTCTTTAAACACGCTTGATATTTTAACTGTGTCGAATGGATAAGAATTTTAGAAATTGAATCTTCTGTGTTCATCGAGTTCTATAGTTTTGTGCTAGGAAATGGAAATGATTGGATTAGAATCACGTTTTCACGCAATCTATGCAGCCACATATCATTAACATTGTCTCATCAACCAAGAACATCATGAATAGAAGTACCTTACGAATTTGCATTGTGAATTGGTATCATGTATAACATGTGATAGGTGCAATGAAACTTGAGAATTGGAACACATTGTAGATTCAAACAAAAGAATATAACAAAACGACCTTTCCAAATTAGGAGTTATGTTTTGTGTGATTACCGCCAGAAACCTGACAAAGTTTAAAAAAAAAAAAAATTGCAAATGCGATGTTTAGCTATTGGTTGTTACCTTATACAATGTATTGAAGCATACGAGGGCGCAGAAATACAAGGACGTTCCGCCGACCGTTTAAAATGGCTCTATTTGAGCCAATCGAAAATTACCAGTCAGCGCGCAAATAGGGTGTCATTTTAAAATTCGAAAACTTGTCGTACCAATTTGTGGGCCTATTCCAAGCGGTATTGTTATGAATGGGTATAAAGAGAGCATGTGTGATCTAGTGGATAGCATGCAGGTCTCACAATACAAAGTTTGTGAGTTCTAGCCCCGCTACAGCCAACATGTTTGTATCCGTGGGCAAGGTACTTAGTCTCAATTGCCTCGTGGTTCGGAAGTCACGTAGAAATGGTGGTTCCGTGCATCGGAAGAACTATCACCGAGCACGTTAAAAAGGTCAGACTCCTTCGTAAAGAGTAGGGGATCATCCCGGGTCTGTATCTGTACACACACACGTAATAATGTAATCCTATACATACCTCCATGCACTAGGCGTGGCGCACCAATGGAGTAAACAAATAACCAAAGAAAGAATGATTAACTAAGTTGCTTCCATTGTTTCGTCCAAGGACGACCGATGATGATGGATGATGATAAAGTAATATAAATAAAAATGGAATATAATGACTCTAATGGCTGCATTGGTTAGCAGTTTTTATTTCTCGGACACTGTATATTTTATATTCTGTTTCATAATAATGTTTGCTTGTAGTCTCTACCACTTTTATGAACCTGTCATTGTATTCTCTACAGCATTTTAACCACATCTCCAAGCTACCTCCCACTTTATAGTAATATAGCCACTCTCAATATCCTTCAAATTCGTTACCCTTCTCGAAATGCGTACAGATTGCGGCACTTGGAGATTATTAGTTTTTTTTAAATTTCCCTATAGAAGTGATAAGCAAATCCTCACTGAAGCGCTACGTGAATTCCATCTTAACACTTTCCACGCGGCTATTAATTCTACCATACACAAAACAGATTTTTCAGAAACCTTTCACAATTTTCAAAGTCTATCTCAATGATTAATGAACCAATACTAGGCATGTTTGTACTTTTTTCAATGCATTTCTCATGGTGATTCCAAATATTGTGATGAAATTCAATAATTATGACATTTTTGAATCATTTTGTGAAATTTTGGAATGTCGTCTGCAGCTGCCTGCCGCGTGGAAAGTGCTAACACCGAGCAGTGACAAACCTGATGCGCAAAATACTCCCTAAAATGGCTCACATTTCTATTTATCTTGACATCTAGGATCACATGTATGTAATCACGTATGGTGAATGAATACAAAAGCTTAAAAGATTCAAATAACACACGGCATATCTGTATGTGACTTGTGTAAGGTCGTATTACGTAACATTATCAAAGATTGAAATACGCTTAGGTTCACACATTACAACGAGGAATTGTATTCCACATGAACTTAACATTCTCTATTATAGAGCATAGGACGTTAAGCCACCAGAGAGATCGCTTTATCTCGAGTGTCTGTCTTGGATTATATTGTGAAATTTGTTGTGAGGTACTGGCATAAAACGCTCTCCCTGGAGGTATAACACCATTACACACACAAAATAGGCATTTTCGTTGACGACAAATGCTCGAAATTTGATCGAGCAGGTCTTTAACTCTCACCAAATTTAAAAGATGGTGATGTCACTGTTCACCGTTGCACCAATATTTCACATTTTATATAAGCGCTCAACTAAATTTCCGTTCTCTTTTGCGGATGCTGAAGTAACAAGAAACCATTCCTTTCCCGAAAGATGCAGCAATGTTTATATAACAGGCACAAGCTTGAGTCATTGTTCACGTTTCCGAATTGGACTGCACATAGCATGTACACCCATTCAGATCATAATGACTTGTAACTACAATTTGACCTTTTATCCGTAACATCGTTTGTGAGATGTGCGCGTGAGTTTCCAGTTGCAAAGCCTTTTATGATTATCCCGTAGTGGACGCTGATTCTAACATGATAAGTCGGTCATGCTTCATCGACTGTCTTATGATAGACACCTGCTTAACAATAACGGGAAACCGAAACTTCTCAGAAAGCAATTAAATACTTAAAAATAAAAAACTTGAAAACCAAAATATAAGCGAACGCATTTCACTTAAGACAAATTTTTGTCGCACGAACTGAACCAGATATACAGTCCTGTGATGTGATGAGATTGCTGCAGGAGTCTTAGGCAAATATTATTTGGGACAATTTGAGGTTTATGAAATACTCCTTAACATGGTAGAATGTAGACCTTATTAATATGCCTTTTCTAATATACTAGTAGTTTTATTGTACCTTGTTATATTTATATGATGTTACAGCGTGCTTAGCCCTTGTCTATACCCAGGTTATATTTAATAATACAACTTACCAAGGAGGGGTGTTGCCCTATAGTGTTTATCATTAAGTGCCAACTTTAATAATGCTTGGTACCACTGTATAGCTATGATAAATCACCTCTTTCCATTGACACCATACAAAGCACCAACGTCATAAATTCGCAGCACCCAAACAGCGCCCCCATTTGACCAAAATGTGGTGTTTTTGTACTAAAAAAACCAGCCTAACACCCGATGTCTACCATTGGTTTGCTAAGTATTAATTAAAACATTACGATTTATAAAAGTAATGAGGTTGAAATCGATAATAAAAACATAAAAATGTTGAAACCAACTATAACCTAACTTTATGGGGGTTATATAATAATGTTGACTAACATGACTAAAAACACCCGAAATCGTCGGTAGAACGATGCCTCAGTCATTTGACAATTATTTGAGCGTTTTAGAGCGACATAATTAAACGTCTTAGGGTGGTTGCAACAACTTCTCGGGTAGATAGATGAGTACATGTACGCATCATTGAGGCAATTCTGAAAGCTGTCATCATGACATAGTTGTTAAGTGGAATGAGAACGCTAGTTATGTGTAGCTTTACATCAACACTAAACAACGTACGATGGCATTTCTGGCTCATTAATGTTGCCAACTTTAGCTGCGAGGAAACGGAATCATTACAACAATTGATGAGAAAGTAATGCATAATGGGAATAATCCATCGCTTGTCAAATTTTAAAATTGTATGTTAAATTCATGTCTCATAGAAATGCTGTGTAACATAGTTTAATAGATCGATCAACGAGATTGCACAGTATTGATCTTCTCAGTTATGTGCCATCTATTCTTGCAAGACGGTGCCAATTTCCTTTTTTGAAAATAGAAACATGATATGCGCCTGTGACGGATGTACATTTCAGAAATGTATGTGTGTTCTCTGTGTTAACCAAATTAAGCGCAAAGAAAGGATGAAATGATTCGATTAGATTGCATGCACGCTTTCACGCAATAAATGCAGCCACGTGTCACTTATGTTGTCTCTTCAATTAAGAACATCATGAGTTGAAGTACCTTGCGAATGTTCAATGGTTATTGCTGACATGTCTAACATGTGACAGGTGCAAAGAGACCTGGGAATTAGAACATGTTGATATTGAAACAAAAGAATGTAATAGAGCCCTCAACGATCATTTTAGATTTTTAGAAGTTATGTAACGCTAGATTTTCTTTAGGTATCTGGCAGTTTTTTAGGGGGAAATCTGTAATGGTGATATACATGTATGTAGAGAAAATCCAGCATCGCTTATGTTTATTTTACACACAAGGAAAAAAATGTAATCATAAAGAATTTATGTTGTAGTTTCATACTTTTTCCTTGGTATCTTGGAAAATGTATATATATTTTCTGGCTTTAAGCCCTCACTATTTAACGTTACAGTTGTTATTTTTTGGTTAATTTCATAGTTTTGATGCATTTAAGGGACTAGAGATCTTGAATTGAGGTCAATTTCAAGTTGAAGCTGTTAATATCACTTTCAAAGAGCACCAGTTGTTCTGTTGTTGAGCACCAGTAGTTATTATATGCGTATTGGCGGAAAAGGTAACTCGCGTTCTTACTACGTGGAAATAAAAAACAGAATATCCAGAGGCAATAACATTTTTATACCAGTTTGAATATACCGATAAGGTCCCCAGCATCTCTAGGTCACAATAAAAGACTTCATCTACCGGATTAAAAAGACGGCTATTGAAACCCATCGGGTATACCGATATCGGACCTTCTGTAAAGCGATGACAAATAGGAAGGAAGAAGCTATTAACAATATTGTGATGTCAGCATTACATAATTGATAAATTTTGTGGCGCGCTACGATGTCTCAAGGTCTAGCTTCGTATATCAAGAGGCACCACTCACAAAGGTTTGAGACTGAGCTGTTCAATGTCAGATGTCTGTGTCATAGACTTGATAATGAGTACATATATCGTACTCTTCATGGCGCCTTAAGTTATTTTACTATGTGACTTAAAGAGGAGAATGTCTATACCGATTGGCGCGTCGAAACTGCTGTCTTAATAATTTGTGCTCCAATCTAAGTGATGAATGATATTGCTAAGGTTTAAAAATATTTTGGACTGTTTCCGAAGGTACATGTGCCCCGCCAAAATATAACGCAAGTGTATCTCACTGCGACGTAGTACGCCTTGAAGATTATTCGTGCGCTATGTTCATAACATATTGGTCCAAAAAGGATTCTGAAATTCTAAATCTGACTGTAGCACAATCGCTAAGGCCAATAAGTACTTCGTAAGGGATTTCACACATACCTCATACCATTCAGGAAATATTGGTTTTACGTGATGCAAACAGTTGTCCAAGTTGGCAACATTATACGCAGATTATCATATTCTGTAACTGTTTGCCCATAACTTACCGTTATCGGTGATTTGAATCAGTTCACGGGTACAAATTGCCGAATTTTCTTTAGGTAGAGTACACGTTATTATAAACTGCTCAAAAATAAGTTCGGAAACATGTTTTCAATAGCCAATCTTTCAAATATTTCGTGATACATTCATTTTGTGTTTCAAATCAATAAAAAGCTGAAGTGTTTCTCATTCCAGCGATACCTCATTTATAGCATTCACTTGTATCGGTACTTAGCCACCTGCTTGTGAATGTGGGAGGGTCTCATTCAAAATGTGCCATTCAGTACGTGGGGGGGGGGGGGGGGGGGGGGGTGGGGGGGGGGGTGCTCTGGGACATGTTCATATTGTGTTGCATACCAATTGAAAGCTGATGTGTTCATCCTTTCGGTAATACGCGTACCCCCTTTAGAGCAATTACTTGTTTCAGAGCTCAGCAACGTGCTTGGGAATATGGAGAGATCTCAATCTAAATGCCAAAAAACTATTTTGTCCTCGAAAGTCAATAGAGCATTTCCCTATACAACATAGCAAAACAGTGGTTCTCCAAATACCCTGTTTAAACTATTTTTGCGTATTTAAACATTCGTTTAAGTAGGGTAGCTGAACAACTGGCGTTGTCTAAAGTTTTAAACTGTGTTTTTACAGTGTAGCTGTCAATGTAACACTTCATCAAAGAATTGTTCTTTTGAGCACGACATAGTGGTGAGTTTGGGACATTTTGGGATTTTGAGATGAGACCTCGCTTATTTACAAGCAGATGGTTAAACACTGAAACAAACAATTGCCAAGATTGAAGTGTCGTTGGAAAGAAAAACACATCATTGTTTTATTGATATAAAACACAATATCAATATATTACGATATCACGACATTTTGGAAAATTTGACGATTGAAATCAAATTTCAAACTTTTTTAGGCAGTTTACATATGGATATATGATACACATGTATACGTCGTATGTAAGAGTGCTGACTTAGAGGTACGCACCAAACCATGGATGACATCCATCTGAGTCACGGTAACACGATTTCCTTATTAACCCTATTCTGCCTATCATAAAATGAAACAGGTGTTTCATGTATTTGATTGGCAATGACCGACTTGTTGTTATCTGAAGAGCTGTTGCCTTTCAGAAGCGTGAATCTAATGAACACCTTCTATGGCATACTCGTCAGCTTTAAAGCATTCACTCTTTTTCTAATGGCGTTAGGAGGGTGGCATAGATAAACTACTTCCGTATTTATAATATTAATAGTGGCCTCGCACCGCCTTTGGCACTGCATCGTTTTGTTTGTTACACTATTGAGGACTCGGAAGTGACAAGGAGTCTGATAAATGTTGTGTAAGTTGTCATCTTGAGGCCACTACACAGTGCATTCACTCAACTTACTTTAGATGTCACAACAGCATACAGATGGTGAGAACTTATGTCCTTCATACGAGGGTCGGTCAATAAGTATTGAAAGTGATCATGTTATGGGATGCATGAGTGATTCTATTGAAAGATAGTGTGATCAATACAAAGTATGAACTGTTGTCTTTCAAAGAATACACTTTTGGTTTTAGCAGTGTCCAAAGTGTACTTTAGGCTAATGCTATGACGTCATAGTTCATACTTAAACATCCAACAGTGTATTGTTTGAAAGACAAAGGCTCATACTTTGTATTGATCACACTATCTCTCAATAAAATCACTCATGCATTCCATATCATGATCACTTTCATTACTTATTGACCGACCCTCGTATGACCTTTTAAAGGGGGAAATTTGGTTTTTATCTTTCAGGTTTTATTTTAATATCAAAACAAGAACATTGCCGATTGATTTTATCTGTACAGTTTATACATTTTTCGGTTGCTATATGCGCCTCACATGAGAGGTTATGTTCATATTAATTGAACAAAGAAAGAACAAGTGAGCTTCATATAGAAGGCATATATCTTTGTCAAAGTGTAGATTCGCCAAGCAAAATCCGTCTTCTCTTTTCTTATTTGAGAATCCGCAATAGGGATGGTTTTAGCATGCTTTTTATGCGGATTTCTTAAACTAAAGATCCTGTCTCTACAAATGAGCCAATAAAAGACTCCATTGGTCTGATATGACTTAAATGGGTACAAAACTGCGATTGCAAGAAATTACAAACAGAATGCAATATATTTACAGTGGATGTACAGCAAATTGTTGCTTTCCCATGAATGCATAGATGACAGGTCCACGTTATCAGCCCAACCTGACCTACTTGAATGTGATACTGTGTTTGGTATCCAGGCCATAATTAATATTTTACAAACGTTTCCGAGCAAAATGTCAATGGGTTTATGACCAGCACTGACCGACCAACATACAGGCAGGGAAAGACAGGACAAACAATACAAACGTCAAAATTATAAATAATTTAAGATTTGAATCAGGTATGGCGGAAAACCGAAGCCATTGCGCACTGCTGCGTAAACGTCCTTGGGTCATACTTTTAGACATGGAAAAATTGCAAGACAAGTGACAAATAGTCTTAATGTTTATATAACAAGGCCCTGTCATAATGTTAAGAATGGCGATGCATTATATAATAGTTAATGGATCTAGCTTTAATATCAAGTTTGCATTTAGTATGTGTCAAACTGCCAAACACTCACGAGAGGCGTTAAGGCAGTTTCCAGGGATTAAATAATGATTATCCGCCTCTTCTCCCTGTGTAACCGGAGCCATTAGGATTGTAGATACAATCGCAATTATTCACGAAGTAAACCGAAACCATAAGAAAACCTTGCCAGATGCTGCTTCATAAAATGTTAAGGTTATATAAATGTGTCCCCTCAGGTAAAAGCGTAACACTTGCGGAGACCAGCAGGCATAAGCGTAAGACATGCATGCGTCAACCCTTACACCTACGGAGTAAAACTCTTATCAACATGTTATAACAATGAGTAATTTACAACATCGGTTTTACTTTGAATTATCATTGTTTCTTTTGAATACACCTAGTGGCACATTGCCCTAAAGACATGCTTATACACTACCTCTAGAGTGTTAAAACTGATCCATCAGTACACCTTATGATGAACGCGATAATGTAAATTGATACACTTTCGACGCCAAAGAGGGTATCTTGAGCCGTCAAGAATGCATTACATTAATTTGCCCAGAAATGTATACTACAATTTATAATTCGTATTTTGTTCTACGTAAATTAATTTCAAATAACCAATTCCGAATGTTTCGTGTTATATAATAACTAAATTCTGCCATCATCAAAGCAAATCAGTTCTTCTCTAAATCACAATCAGCTTTTTTTTTACCATTGATGTTCTATTTCTGTGCCACAAGTCATGTTTGAGCCATAAAAAAATCACCATGTCTCATATTGTCTGGTTTGCTACGACCATGATAGTGCGCCCCCTATAAAACCTTCACCTGTGAATTTGGTTTAGTAGGCGAAATTTTGTCTGAGGAGTGACCTTTCCCATAATTATATAATCCCTGGCATATCTCAAGGATTACTGAACGAATAGTAGGCATGTTTATACTTATTTTAAAGCATTTATCATGGTGATTCCAAAAATGGTAATGACATTCAATAATGTTTACATTTTTGAAACATTTTGGGACATTTTGGAATGTTGTCTGCAGACGCCTGCCGCATGGAAAGTGTTTTAACACTTTCCATGCGGCAGGCGTCTGCAGACGACATTCCAAAATGTAACATCGGCATACGTTCAAGTAAACATAAAGATTGAACTGAGTCCAATCCAAGTATTCCTTTATTATGGAAATATTAGCATTGGCTTAGATCAATTGCAATTGGTGCTTGAACGTTTGATGGCCGGCCCAAAGTACTACTTTGGCGACTGTCGTATAAGTTGTGAGATAGGCTTATACGACGGGTATTCATAATATAAGAGTTTAACGGGTTCGCTGTTGGACAAGTTTAAAACTATCGTATAAGTATTACAGTTTTGCAGTGTGGCCTTGCTAATCTGATATTCATTTTCGAATCTGCCACTAGGTTCAAGAGATTTACCTTTTGAAATGTCAAGAAATCCAAGATTTGATATCCTTTTTTAACGTGTTGGTAATTATTTTAAAGAAATAAGAATTACCGCCGAACGTTTGCAGCAAAACAGTTGTAAGATTTATTATCGCGAACAAAATCATTATTCAGCCACAGTTAAAAAAGATATTTTAGCAAAAATGCTGTCAAGCGTATTACCTTTTACGATTCGAATTGGACTATCGGCATGCTATCATATGTTAAATCAAGACGAGATAAGAAAAACGAAATTAACTAACTAACAAGTCACTGACCTACTACTTGCAGCTATGTTGGCAATACATCACACACAGACTCTTCCTAATTGACATCTATCCCATGACTTAACATTTCTTTTAACACTCTGCGAGACAGAAATCAATTACTACTGTCATAATGTGTCTATGTTGAGAGATGTCATGTTGTAACATAATGTTACAACATGCCATCTCTCTAGTGACTAGACGTAATCAACGGTTATTACACGCTGCTCGTTATCGTGATGTTGTAATAGGGACAACCGGGAATACTCACAATGTAATTGTATTGTTGCGATGTTATTACGGCTGGCCATCTATTAAGTAATGATCTAGAGGCTAATGCCCGGAGAAATATGTTCACATTTTACCCTAGATATTTGACGACCACATTGCGGATCAGCATGGAGTGGGTCACCTTTGATGGATCGTCATGATTGGAACAACATTTATCACGTTCTGGAGGTCTGGGAAAAGATGTTACCCGACTTTAGCTTAAAAGCATCTCCGAATTAGGGAGCGTCTTAGTAAATTAAATAAGAAGAGCGTAAGCGCAAATAAACGTGATAGGAGCATGGGGATGCGTTTGCAATTCGCGCGTACATTTAAATTACGTTAATTTGTTGCCAATAGATCTTTTTGAATCGAAGTTTTTCGAAAGCGTCTTTGATGACTGTCGGATTTAATGACCGTTGTACGTGGTAGTGCAATGGGAATCGAACTATCGTCGGTGGCAGTTTGTTGATTTCTAATTTTCTGAATAATCGACCTCGATAAGAAATGACCTATTAGGAACTGATTAAACTTCACTGGATGTTCAATGTTAGCTGGAATGGTTCCTTCTGAAGGTATTCCAATAAACTGCGCATGCCAATTATTAATTATCAAGTTAAATAACCTTACGCGTTCTTAGTTTGAATCGAAAAGAAATAGCAAATTTGGGTGGTTACCATATCTAGATTTACTTATACAGAGTTAAGCAAATGCACCCACATAGTTGATGAGATTGTTGTCAGAATTATTGAAGTTTTGTACCCCCAAAATTGCACTATCAACAATGACTGTCTTATCAAACTCGTTGGTTACAAACGGTTTGTTGTACGTGGTAGTGCAATGGGAATCGAATTACCGTCGGTGGCAGTTTGTTGACTTCCAATTTTCTGAATGTTCGATCTCGATAGGAAATGACCTATTCGAAAATGATTAAACTTCACTGGATGTTTAACTAATATAACCTGCTAACATAGCAGCTATCAGCGTATTTGCTAGGTGTTCAATAACACACCAAGGTCTGCAAACTATAAACTCTTCGCGATTCATGTCTCCTGATATTTAGTCCTTAAATACACGAGCCCCGCTGGCGAGAAATTTGGCAATGTCGGTGTATAATATTGGACTCCCGCCTAATGTGTGTCTATGTTCACAATGAAGAACTTTGTACAATTTAATTTATTTTTAAATTGAAACTATAAATCAACTATGATGTCAGTGTCATGCAGATACATTTGATATAGACTACCTCTTCTCTATTCCTATTCAGGCAATGGACGTTTGGCTAGCTACGTGTCTGCTATTTGTCTTTTTTTGCCTTCTCGAATATGCCTTTGCTAACTACCTACTCATTTTAGAGGTAAGATAACAGTATGATCGCTAGCTATTTTTTTACTTATTTTTCTCCCTCTATATACACAGGCTATGGACGTGTGGCTGGTGGCTTGTCAGTTAATGGTGTTCCTTTGTCTCCTTGAATATGCCTTTGCCAATTACCTTCTTCTTTTAGAGGTATGCGTATGTATTGGAAAACTAACCACGTCATTGTCACCATTATTATAAACCGTGAAAACACAGAACCCGTGAAAATGATAAGGCGTTTATGTCTAATAATGCACTAGCTTAAACTGTTTCTCCATTGTAATTTTACAAGTTTTTTTTGGAATAATTCGGTTCTAAATCTAAAATTCAGAGAAAACAGACGTTTCATTTACGTGTTGCGAGCTTGGTCCCATCGATTAAGGGATTTCAAATTCCTGATGTGTTCCCCACAAATGCCTTTCTATAAGGCGACAAAAACAACAACCATGTTGTACCAGCCCGACTGACCAATTTTTATTTTTTATTGTTTTAGACATTTTGCTCTTTTTAAATACTTTGCTTTATTGAAACATTTTTAAGTTGTTTTAAATTGTTTAATTTCTTTTTGGATTATTAATTTATTTTTTTAAATTTTGCTAAAATGTTTTGAAAAAGTTTAAAAATGTAGAAAATTGACCAACAATTACCGACATTATTTACAACAGGGTTGTTTTTTTGTCGCCATATATTTGGCGTCGGTCAATAGTTATTTGAAAGCTCCTTCATACGCAAAACATTGCATTAATATTCATCATGAATACGAATTGCTATATGAACGAATAAACTTAAACTACTGTAATCGTTTTGATACGAGCAGAAGAGTCAATGAGCCGTGATTTTGTTCAATAATCATGATATTGGATGACAAAATCCTGGGCGAGTGTTCTTTGAACATCAAACGTGTTAGACTAAAATCATGGGTAAAATTATGTTTTAAGGCGCACGCACATTTTTCACAAGACATATGAAATAAGAATAACTTCACGGTTTCTGAGCCTTGTCTGTTACTAAATGTGGTTATCATCTTCATACAGGGTGACCCAATAAAAAGTTTACCCAAAATGAGAGTGATATTTTTCCACTTCTTGTTATTTGATATCTGTGTTTTTTAATGTTATTATAAAGATTGGGTAATGGAGCATCTGCCCTGAAAAAATTATTTATTTTGGTTGTGTTGTTTTCAAGATATGGTCCATTGAACATTACTTCAGGTAAACAGACTTGTCCACGGAGCTTCACAAAACAGGTTTGGAACCAGCAATAATCAAGTTTTGATGTCTCACTTGTGTTCAATCATGCCTTTGCTCCGTGCACAAGTCTGTTTTGTTAAAGCAATGTTCAATAGACCATATCTTGAAAACCACTCATCCAAAAAACAAAAAAAATCAGGGTAGATGCTCCATTCCCCATTCTTTATAATAAAATAAAAAACACAGATAAATTACAGGAAGTGGAAACATATCACTTTCATTTTGGGTAAACTTTTTATTGGGTCACCCTGTATAGTATTAGTTTCCCATGAGCACGTTTATTTGCTGTAGCTATGTTCTAAACCCCTCATATAAAATTCGGAATTGGTTTAAATCGCCTATCTTTCGCATATTTTGTCATGTGTTCGTCAATGGAAAGCTGATGTGATCAGATCTTTGCAATGATACCTTATGTGTCACTTACTTGTGAATATGTATTAGAGGTCTAACTCTGAATGTGCTCAATCAACACTTTTTTCTTAACCCCCTGAGAACTACCGGCCGATTGGTCAGAAAGATAGATACATCATTTATTGCGCCAATCAGAGACAGTGTTAGAATAATTGTATCCCTGGTAAAGATTGGAGTCAAATATTTTACAAGCTGCATTTTAATTGGCTATTCAAATGAGTATATCTTGCAATACACCAATCAGAACCACTGTAACCTCGCCCACATTCGCAAGTAGGTGGCTAAGCACTAAAATCAGGGATTGACACGAGCGAGGCATCGTTGGAAAGACAAACACATCAGCTGTTTATTGATATGAAACACAATATGAAAATATCACGAAATATCAAAAAACTTGGCGATGAAAACGATTTCCTAGCTTTAAGAGTTTTTCAGTACCATGAGTCCCTTCATACCATTAATATTCTAACTTCATGTATTCACTGTATTAAGTGTAATTTCCCACTGTTTTGTTGTACCTATTCTATAATAATTACTAGGCCTATCTATCAAATCGATGTCAACGGTACTGTAGCAACCTAAAATCGATCATCGTCTGTTTGTTGGGTGATTGGATAGTATACAAATACTTCATGGTTAAAGGGAAGATATGGCATACTTTTACTGGTACTGGCTTCAGACCTATCCCTCCCGAACCTTAAGAGTTAGGGGTGATAGGCACTTCATTAGTACCGAGGGAAAATAGAGTGCCCTGTTTCCTCCGATATAAACCATGTAGTATTTGTTTTGTTACGCCTCACCGTGATTCTGGGATAAAGTAGTAACGAAATAAGTCATGCTGCAGTACTTTCGGTTGTAATAGGCCAACAAAAATGTGCATGTCTAGTGCATGAATATTAATGCGGTGTGATAAATATTTAGATGGTTGTATTATGTCATGAACCGTAAGTAGTCTCTAAAATTAATCAATTATCAGTTGATGTATGTTGTATACCAAATTGAAACCCATGATACCTATATAATTACGAAAGACACAAGAACAAACCTAACTTTATTTTATAACCGAGAGCCATCATACATGGGTGTAAGGTACACGGGTACAATATGGTACAATATGTTCCAGTATCGGTCGATATTGGAACATCGAGCAATACTGGAACGTTTTTTTATGTTCCAGTATCGGACGATACTTGCACACATGCTCCAAGTAGTGATTTGTCCCAGTATTGAACGATACTGGTACATAAATGGGAAAAGGTGTACTTTAGGTCCCTGATTCTGGACTGTACTAGTATTGTCCGATACCGGAACACCCAATATCTTTCGATACTAGTACGAAGTCAGTGTGTTCCAGTATCGGCCGATAATCTGGGACCTAAAGTAGACCTTTTCTTAAATTTGTAATTTGCCATTTGTCTCCAAAACTCCGATATATAACTTATTCTATCTCCCCATACATTGACAGCTCAATATCTTCGGTTGTTATGCTAACGTTTATGAATGCACGGTGAATTACTTAGGTCGCACTTCAAAACCAGTACGTATGGCTCTTACTTTTACGTTACTTGTATGTAAGACTTATACGATAGGCACCGAGGTAATATTTTGGCATCACCACACGTACAAGCACACATATAATTGAACTGAAACCAATGCAAATATTTCTATATTATTATGGACATCATATTTGCATTGGTATCAGTTCAATTATTATTTGGTGACTATCGTATAAGTCTTACGTACAAGTCACTTATACTAGTTTTGCAGTGCTACCTTAAGTGTCGGATATTGTTAAACAGACATTCACTTTGTGTTCATTTTAAAGGTACAAATACGCTCACAATTTGTGCTTTTAAAAGAATTACCTCAAATCGTACACCACATACTTTTTGTGAAGCTCTCCTTTAATCTCTTAACTGTATAACGTTATCCACTAATACCTTTGCCCACATAATCTCGTTACAGAGAAGGAGGTTTTATAAGCGCACACGGAAGAAGCAGTCGGATACGTCCTTGAGAGGGAATGGTTCTTCGTCGTCTGGTGCGGCATTCTTTGCGTTTAATTATGAATGCAGCTTTCTTGATATATCACGCGGAGCCGGACAATCAAGACTGTGGACAGCACGGTACCTGGACAAAGTGTCCAGGTGGGTCTTTCCAATCGTATTTCTTGGGTTTAACTTTTTTTACTGGCCGTTTTATTTGCTAACGGAGTAAACTTTTGATGATAACAATATCGTCACATAAAGGACCCACTGATTTTAAACGCATTGAAAGTGATATATGTATAGCATATGCTTTATTTTTCTACTTTATATGGTGTTGTGTGCATACTGTACAAAGCTGCATATGTAGTGTCTCATATCGTCCACATCTTTTTAATATCTGCATCAAAGGGGGAAAGGCGTGTAAAATCTGTCGTCTGACGATTATCATAAAAGGGCTGAATTATAACAGTGTTTGATTTATCTGTGCCATTCACGATTGGTTGTATACTATAAGTTTTCTCGCCTGCGCCCTCATTTCGACCTATGTTTTTATTGTATTGGATCATTTCCCGCGGATAAGTGTCGGCTGGATATGTCACAATTTCATTTGATTGCTACATCTAATCTTCAATGCTGACCTTTCATTGTCATCAAATATTAACGTGATTAAAGGGAAATTTACAAAGTGGATCACGCTGCTTCCGGTCACGTGAAGGGTGATGCTTTCACACTGCTACATTGAAGATTATGGGAAGTAGACGATTGCGATATATATAACTTATTTTATTTGACCAATTTGAAATGTTGAAATTTGCAACGTGGATCACGCCGCTTCTGGTCATGTGATGGGTGAATCTTCCACGCCGCTACATTTACATTACATGAAGCAGAAGGTTGCGATGTAACCTTTTAATTGATCAATTAACAATTTCGAAATGTGGAATGTGGATCACGGTGCTTGCGGTCACATGAGTGCTGCTTCAACGCGAATACATTACAATTACGGAGCAAGCGATTTCGATTATACGTGTTTTTTTGACGCAGTACTGAAAGATTGCATGGCGTACAAAATTACATATAGACTTCATTGTTCAATTTTATAACATTACACAAAGGGATATCTGGGAAGTCCCATAAAATCTGCAAGACAGTATTGCATCATTTGCTCTGTAAATTTATGTTGTACTCCAAGAAACATATATCTCCACAAAACGTTGCTATTTGTTTTCAAGTATTGTCAACACAGTTTTGGATGTTATTGTGAATGTAAATTCATCTATTGAATGCAGTGGTCCCATGAGCGTGTGCGGAGATATATAATGTGTTTAATGTTGTTTTAACCGATGGTGATTACATGTTTGAGAGGTTATTTTGACATATCGTTACTGTACATAGAAAATGTATTTAAAAAACACCCTCGTTCCTGCTTCATAACATTTTGATATCGAGGGATTAGTACCAAAAGGCCTGTCTACAATGGCTGCCATGTGTAATGTTGCATTTTCACCGTAGCACAAGAAGTGTATAACACGTGGCAGCTATTACAGATAGTGCCTTTTTCACATAACGAAAAGTCCATATATATAGCTGCTCTGAGTTATATTTAGTATATATTAAATGCTGGGCTTAACAACTAGCAGCTATTATATATAGAGAATTGTGGCACTAAACCCTCGATTTGTTGTCTTTAAATATAATACCTCTGCTGTGTTGTAGCAACTGATGGCGCTTTGTATGATGCATTCTGCATCACAGTATTCTCATCTCCTCTCATTTTCAAAAGTAGCTCTTCAGAATCAGATGCAGTCAGTGTTCATCATATTAAGTAAATACTTCATGGTAGTTTACATAAAAATATCCATTAGGCGCAAAAACCCTGTTCTACGGGGAAAACTGTTCTCTTCGGTTGGACAGGATTGTTTTTCTTTCTTGTTTCCCCTCAATAAGAATCTATACATTTTGTGCCGTTTTTTACAAGGCAAAATTGTATTGGGGTGTCGGTATTCATGTGCACGTGAGAACAGTGTTTTGGGAAAAGTCACAGATATTGGCATACCAGTATCGCACCATACTGGAACATGAAATTTGCCAGTATCCCTCGATTCGGGTAAAATTGTTTGGTTCCAGTATCGTCCGATACTGGAACACCAGATTGTGTTCCAGTATCGAGCGATTCTGGTATACATGCTATCAGTAGTGATTTGTCCCAGTATTGAACGATACTGGTACATAACTGTGTTCCAGTATCGCCCGATACTGGAACATTTGATATGTTCTAGTATCGTCCGACACTTGAAAACTAACTTTGTACCACTATCGAACGATACAAGGTGTTCCAATATCGGTGGATACATACAGTCCAGGGACCTAAATTTCACTTTTTCCATTGTTTTTACCAATTTCTATAAAAACTACATTCTGAATAACGAACTACAGCAATTTAAAAAAAAAAGTGCCAACGCCTTCTAGAAGTTATGAAGGAGCAAGTGGTCAGGAAGAGGTTGGTGAAAGTAAAACGTGATTAATAATGAGTAAACATTTTCACTTCTATTGGATTCGTACAATTATCAATTTTATGTCTTTTAACATCAATATAAACCCATTTAAAGATCAGCTTCATATATGTTGACATCCAATACATATGTATGTACTCAGTACACCCTGTGTGCATAAGATACCTATGTACATAGAGCATACTGAGCGTAGTAATGTATTTTAGCACAGATTAGCTTTATTCCGTATTGCGCCCTCAACGGAATAAAGCGCAATAAGACTGACACACAGAATATAGGCTATCAAATATTTAGCGTTTAAGCTAGTTGCTATCCTTAGTTCTTTTATCTACCCGACCACCAACCCTATGAGTGTTTTGACATAAACGTAGTCATGAATATAATATCAGAGGTGTCAAAATTGTGTGCACACGGTCTTGTGCCATAGAAAATACATTGCTATACTCGGTATGCTTTGTGTACTTACATACATGTACCATATGCAGTTTATGCACACATCGTGAACTGAGTACATGTGAATTGTGTGTATTTTGAACTATACAATTCAGTCCAATTATCACATTGTTGGTTACTCGTAAATTAACCGACTTAGGCATTCGCATGATCTTAAAGTCAACTTGCATAGAATTCCTAGACCGTGAAAAATATTTTTGAAGCAATCCTCCACAATTTTAAAAGCATATTAGAGACTAGGGCATACGAATTTCTCGATTTTGATTCCGGCAATATACGGTTTAAGTATTATTACAGGTGGCATATTCATTGAAAATATTTTTAAATGATTTACGCTCGTAATAAAATCTTATCAAGAATCTTGTTTCCTGTCGTCGGAAATCTTTAACGTCACTTATTACTCAAAATGGGGTAAGGGTATGGTGTATAAGTCCCAAGTATGCAAATGAGGATAATGAGGTTTATTCCGTTGTTGAGTACTGAGTAGATGTGTGGTAGAGCATGACATTGTATTCAGTGAGCTCATTTGCATACTTGGGACTTCTACACCATACCGCTACCAACTTGGGTTAAAGATGAAGATACTTCGTATGCTTCCAGTATTTATGTGCATCCCAATCAATTACTTGTATTGTTTTTGTATATTTTATTCTCTTTGAGTCGCTCGGTTTTCAGAGCACAATACCCCATCCCACATGAAGTGCCAGTGTTACGTCAGCGCGTATGTTAGTGTTCGACGCATTATTTACCCGCTAATCCCCGTACAGGATTCGGTTCTAATAGCGTATGAACGTACACCAGTGCATTGAAATTACGCGTTCAATAATAGAAAAGCTACGCTCATCAGATATTGAATCCTTTCCGTGTTAGCCATATTAAAGAGACACGGGGACCCAATCTTTCAGCGACACAGATTATCATTATTGCCAGAGGGAGTAAATGACCCAGATGTGTCAATGAGTTGACTAAACTAATCTAAGATCTAAGAAGCTGATCCTCGTCGCCTAAGGCAATTAGGCATTTGTCTGTTGCCAATCTCACTAAATGTGGTATGCCACATGCATTGTTGAAATTGGTCATACATTACACATTGTTTAAATGCTGTTGGAGATATATGATAATGGTCTTACAACCACATATTTTACTTCATTCTGAATTCCAATGCATAACGAGGGTATTTCTATTCCCGTATAACAGCACTTTCAGCTGTATTCATTGAAAAATGGCATGTATTTAGGTGCCTTGTCGTACATTCCGTGCTATTCATAAGCTAATAATCGCTTTGTACCATAAATTTGCAAACATATCATGAAGTGTTATAATGTATAATAGACTGATATATACTAGAGGTGAAACTTTGTATGTTTATTCAAAGTTTCTGTTGGATTATTTTACAAGTGTTTGGATTTCGTTATGGTTTGTATTGAATATACCATTAGATCACAGACCGGAACAGTGAATGGAATTTTATAACCATTACAAATTACTGAGGGCCCAGAGAAAAAGTGATTTTAATATAGACCTGTACGATGACACCATCAAATTTGCATATCGATTATACAATTACCATATTACACCATAGTGCAATTTGCATATCAATTATACAATTACCGTATGACAATTTTTGGACGTCGCAACAAGTTAATTGTCTCCTTCGTCACATTTAGTTTTCAGGAGTATTTATACAATAATTGATGACAAACGTGGATGCTATTGCATCATAAAAGTCGAGTATAGAATTACTTTCACTTTGGACTGTAGTTAAGCGTACATATTTCGCTGCTTCGCTTGAAGCTGTTCATGTTATAAGGAGCTCTCAGCGAAAGGTTACAACCAAATAATCGTTCGAACAATTACTTGTGGATTTGTTTCAAGGAGTGAACATTCTATATTCTAAGAATATTATCATAATTGCAAGAATTCTTACAAACACGTTTTCTAAATGCACAACAAAGCAAAGGATGTGCATGTACAAATAACCGCTGCACTACAATAACAAATATGTGGCAATGAGATCAAGTGGCCATTGTTAATTAGTTTGGTTTGATTTTTAACGTTTTTGTGTATTAATAAAACGGTTTCATGGTATTTCGTGTATGCCCTTTATAATTCATCACCGACAGAATAACACAAGGCCTCAATAACGAGTTCGGCTCAGACACATTCGTTATTAACGATTGAATACCCCAAGTGCATTTACAGACATTATTTGTAATTTCATCCTTCAAACCGGGTTAGGGATCCATAGAAATATTGACAGTTCTCTACCGTAATCGTAAAGGTATTTTCTGTTTGCATCGTTTTTGTTCCGATATTCTGTTTTTGTTCCGAAGGTATTCAATGTTTACCCTCCTCGTGCGGCAGGAGGGGTCCAATTTCGAATAACGTGTATTGCAGCATAGATCGTACACGATTCGATTGCAAATATAGCACGCTAAATATGGCTGAACTGATTTCAGAATTAAGATATGATTGCATTGAAGTCACTTCAATTATAGTCCTTGCAGTAGGCCTTTTCAAACACGACAAATTAATTGCAATTAAATTCTCTTGATGAATTTAACTTCCCTGGATTACGGAACATTCCCCTGCTTTACGGAACATTCCAAATCTCTGCAATAGTAAAATGGGTACTCTCATGCTATATATAATGATTGAGAACATGGATATGAGATTCTGAGATTGTAAGGGTCAGTAGGTATTGTAGATTTATATAATTATATGTGTACATGTATATCGGATGATTTATTGTAGTAGACGTTTGTATTGCAAACTTTGAATGAAGTATTTTCAATAAGTTTTCTATAGGTTGACTGGTGTAGTGTTTTCAGGTCAATTTGTATGAAAACAATAGCATTGTATCTACATCTCAAAATGACCATCAATTGAGTGCAGACATTCTGATATTTTCCATAACATAAAGTTATGAGTGGTGAGGGCGCTGTAGCATCTTACGGAATACTTACAGGACTGGTGGTGTTGGTTATAAAGTACTTATGTATGTAGAAAAATCATTATTTGACCAAATATCTGTAACGCTGATGTATGTCTCATGTCATTGTAATTGTATTGCTCGATCAAAATCTATGTTCAAATAATGCTAATAATAGCATAACCAAAACGGAATGCAAATGATTCGCAGTTGAACAGAGTTGGTGATTTTGGTTTCAAGCATGCCCAAAACTATATATTTCTACATTTAGTACGACGTCAATATTCACCAATAACCTTTCAAGCGCAGAATATATCTGTAATAGTAGTATATCTTATTTTCATGAGCTATCTATGATAGTCTAATTGGGTAGTTTACAATTGTATAATTGAAATAAAAACTTATTTATTCAAGTTTTCGTAACTGAGGCGTATCATATAGGATCATCACAACAAGTATATATATCATTATAAGATTATGTTTATAACTGGCTCAACAAAGAACAGTCTCTAACGATCAAGGACTAAAAGGGATGTAACTTTTTTTAGAAAGTTCTTAATTTTTTAATAAAAACACCAAATTCGAAAATGGAAATATCTGTATTAAACAAGAGAATCACTTCACCAATGCATCACCTTTGTTCTAACTTTCGGCTTTGACATGTTGTTGTTGTTGTTGTTGTTACTAAGTTTGCGCGCGATACACTTTGCTAAACACATGGTTGGTGAACTCGGGATGCACTCGCCGGGCCATGGAAAACCACCTTTTACGTTTATTTACATTATAAAAAGGATGTCACTAGTAAGGAAATGGCATCCACACACCCCACAATGTACATTTTTTATATTCAAGCGCTCTCTGTAAATAATACCAAATGTAAGTTTCCTTATTCCGGTAAATATTATTTAACAACGTAAAGATCACTCCGTAATGTGCGTTTCCCTGTTCCTGCACTTCCTTGGAAGATATCCAATAACGTGCGTTTTGCTGTTCTAACGTTCTTACCAAAAGTCACTCAATAATGTGCGCTTCTCTGTTCTTACGCTCACAGTAAAGAGCAATCCGTAACGTACGTTTCGCTGTTCTAACGCTCTCAGTAAAGATCCCTCAATAATGTGCGTGTCCCTGTTCCTGTACTTCCTTGAAAGATATCCAACAACGTTCGTTTCCCTGTTCTAACGCTCTCAGTAAAGATCACTCAATAATGTACGTTTCCCTGTTCCTGGACTTCCTTGAAAGATATCCAATAACGTACGTTTCCCTGTTCTAACATTGTCACTAAAGATCACTCAATAATGTGCGTGTCCCTGTTCCTGTACTTCCTTGAAAGATATCCAATAACGTGCGTTTTGCTGTTCTAACGCTCTCAGTAAAGACCACTCAATAACGTGCGTTTCCTTGTTCCTGCACTTCCATGAAAGATATCCAATAACGTACGTTTCGCAGTTCTAACGCTCTCAGTAAAGATCATTCAATAACGTGCGTTTCCCTTTTCCTGCACTTCCTTGAAAGATATCCAATAACGTGCGTTTTGCTGTTCTAACGCTCTCAGTAAATATCACTCAATAATGTGCGTTACTCTGTTCCTGGACTTCCTTGAAAGATATCCAATAACGTATGTTTCGCAGTTCTAACGCTCTCAGTCAAGGATCACTGAATAATGTGCGTGTCCCTGTTCCTGACTTCCTTGAAAGATATCCAATAACGTACGTTTCTCTGTTCTAACCCTCTCAGTAAAGATCACTTAATAATGTGCGTTTCCCTGTTCCTGGACTTCCATGAAAGATATCCAATAACGTACGTTTCCCTGTTTTAACGCTCTCACCAAAGATCACTCAATAATGTGCGCTTCTCTGTTCTTAACGTATGCTTCCCTGTTCTAACGCTCTCAGTAAAGATCACTCAATAATGTAAGTTTCCCTGTTCTCTCCCATACCTTAAGTACAGTAGCAAAGCGTTGTCGATTTGAGTTCAACAACACTGCTATGGGCAACCATCGCGGCGATCGATCCGCACTAAGCGGATACTATATTCATGCGATACACTATCGCAGTCGCATTGTGTGTTGTTTTTGGAATGACCATGCCAACTGCTTTCATCGAGTTTTGAAATAGGTTAGTTAGGTCATTTCAGTTTATTGATAATTGAATGAAATTGTTAATAATGAAGTAGGCCTGAATTAAAATAATGTTCTTATTTGCATTGTCTATTTATGAAATGGCGTTCACATCCCTAGTCGTTGTTAAACGGGATTAAATCATGTTTCAGCGTATGTGCATCACCAATCGACAACTCGCGTTCTGCGTGTTTATTTCACTCGGGCGTTGCCCTCGTGAAATAAACCACGCAGACGCGCGAATACCGTTGTCGATTGGTGATGCACAACGCTGAAACATGATGTAATCCCTTATTAATGTGCGTTTCCCTGTTCCTGGACTTCCTTGAAAGATATCCAATAACGTACGTTTCCCTGTTCTAACATTGTCACTAAAGATCACTCAATAATGTGCGTTTTCCTGTTCCTGGACTTCCTTGAAAGATATCCAATAACGTGCGTTTTGCTGTTCTAACACTCTCAGTTAAGATCACTCAATAATGTGCGTGTCCCTGTTCCTGCACTTTCTTGAAAGAGACCCTCTCTGCACACAGCCATGATAGAAGACATGCACAGTTGCTATGTAAACTCAAAACAAAAGATGGCGCTATTTTACTCTGTTAAACATTCTACACTGTTTTACTCTCTAAACCATTACTCTGTTTAGGTTTAGATGTACCTCTTGGCTAGTACAATAAAATCAGTTAATAAAGCTTAACCTCCCCATAACGTACGTTTCCCTTTTTTAACGCTCTCAGTAAAGATCACTCAATAATGTGCGTTTCCCTGTTCCTGCACTTCCTTTCAAGATATCCAATAACGTACGTTTCCCTGTTCTAACATTGTCACTAAAGATCACTCAATAATGTGCGTTTCCCTGTTCCTGGACTTCTTTGAAAGATATATAATAGCGTACGTTTCGCTGTTCTAACGCTCTCATTAAAGATCACTCAATAATGTGCGTTTCCCTGTTTCTGTATATCCGTGAACTATATCCAATAACGTATTTGTCCTTGTTTCAGAATTATATTTGAAGAATAATAAAGGTTTCCCTGTTCTAGCGCTCTATTCTAAGATCACTCAAACTCAAAGAAGTGCACTTTCCTGTTTCAGCGCTCCCATTTAAACTTACAACGTACATTTATTTTACCAGCGTTGTGTGTGAAAATAACTTAATAGGAAATATTTTCTGGTTCCAGCCAGCGCCCCTTGTAATTTTCACGCGTTTTATACCCATAGAATAAAATAGTTTGCGTTATAGGCGGTGGAACATCCAACCGTAGAATATTTTTTCTCCCAAGATTGGTGATTTTGGAATGAGAATTTTTGTTGTTGGGGGGGGGGGGGGGGGGGGGGGGGCTACCAACCTACTTTACAGTTCAAGTCATACCGGCAAAAAACCCACCCCAGTCGCCTTCTGAAACATCTTCATATTCTAAATGTTTATGTATGTGTTGTCGATCGATAGGTTAGTAGTATGAATAGCCACGTTTCGTTGTGTGAGGTTGTATGTATGGTGTGAGGTATAGTATGTTTGTAAAGGTAGTAGCGGTAGATGTGTAGTTGTTGTGATGCGATTAGAGTGTACGTATCGAATGCGTCTCATCTGGATGTGAGCCAATCAAAAGAGGTTGACCAGTTGGCGGATATTTCAAGATGTTGATATAAACCTAAGCTTGTTTGAAAATCTCTCTCCTACACGCCTCATTTTTGAGGCATTTAGATTTTGTTTGAGAATTTCTTTCATACATGTATTTAACTATTCATTATTAAGTTGATGCCCTGTTCGCTATTGAAAGACTGGGGTTGTATTTGTCGAGATAGGTGTATGTGTGTAATATGTGAATTATTGTATGGCCGTTTGGGAGTGTAATTCTATATAATGAAGTATCAACTTTTAAGGAAAATATTTATTCCAAAAAAAACCCAAATCATTTCACACACGTTATATCCCCTTCACTTAGTGAAGTAGAACCATACCCACTTATCAGTTTTTACACGGTTTATATGTTATGAATGTTAGACGGTACATACTCAAATAATTTCGCAATCCATGCGAATTTCGCTAAATAGTACCAACTAAAGTGATACTGTATTGTGAGTTTCACGAATTTTGCTTTCAAAAGCGACAAGTGTTCAGTTTGAATGTACGTTTCTGTGAGTATGCGAGTAAAAGAATAATAAGTGTGAGTTGTCAACATAATTGTGTATCTGAGTGCGAAAATGATGGAAAAGGAAAGCAGCATATTTTTCTGTCCGGTTATATGTATTAGATCGTCGGTGGTATTACAAAGAGACGTATGTACGGTGGTATTGCATAGTGACGTGTGGGAAACTGTGGTCGCTTCTTGTGATGTATAGCCTATTGTTTAGAAAAATCGTTTTCTTAATATGTTTATATAAAGTTCGAAAGCCAAAATTGTATTAATTAATTGGTAATCAAAAAATTAGATGTACACAAAGCTAATACAAATATTGTTTTAACATAATAACGTGCACACTATATGTGATGTGACCGTTGTTGAGTAGTGCTTACACATTGATTAGCGCCTGGTCTGAAGACATGCTAGAGGTACTAGTCCATGTACTACTGCATATGTACTATTCAAAAGCAAAAATAAATACTCATCACAGAGCGCCAATTTCAAAAACACCTGCCATTATGGTGCGTACGCATACTGCCGGGCAACCAGATTTAGTACCTTGTCTTTCATTGTGCTAGGGACTACTGCACTATTCTACAGCGTACGTAATGATTAATCAAGGAGGAATTTATTTTTTACAAAGCACAATTCCTGTAGGTGCGCACGCATACCGCCGGGCATTACGTCACATGTTACATCATCTATACGTAACTATGTAATAGCACCGACGAAAGAAGTATTTAATTTGATTGTGCAACAACTTATTAGAAATCTTTACAAACAAATGTGGTAAAATATTGATACTTGTGAATTGTTTACGTTCAAATAATCGTCATTGTCAGATATACCATTTATAGCGATAGGACGATACGTACGTCGGGATTAGTCTGTCGGGCCTTATGTACACCGAGCCAAAAAAGAAACTTATAAAAAAAAAGAAACTTAATTTTTAACAGATCACCAAATAAAATTCTGTGCATGAAAATGTACCAAATTTGGATACAATATTACTGCAATGTATTGCCTCAAATTGCAGTCAATAACCAATTGTTTGCTTCAATGACACAAGAGAAATGCGCACTGACCCTATGGTGATCTGTTAAAATTTTATAAGTTTCTTTTTTGGCTCAGTGTATATAACATAAGGTCTGTTCTCGTATTATGACTTGAAATCTTGGAAGACATTTATTACATAATTTGGATGTATTTATATATATGTTAATGTAGAGAATGTCGTTACTGTATTTACGTTTTGAATGGTGAATGCGATGGTAAAGTATGTTTCAATCATACTGCCATATCTGTGTCATGTGACAGGAGCGGTGCATTCAAATTCCTCTTCAATATAGGCCTATGTTGTATTTCCCTGTATAACTGTTAGGAAAATTATGAAATATCATTATATAATGTGGCCTTATAATGATCTGTGATTTTAATCACTAATTTTTTACATCGTAAAAGGTAACCTATTATAATTAATATCAGTATTTTATTACTAGCTTAAGAATAATTATATCTATTAGAATCGTGGGCCGTCGTAGTTCCATATGTGGGTGATTGCAAGCGTGAAGTTGTCTTTGGCTAAACAAAACCATTTCGTTTTTAATCATCTATATTTCGTGTATTTCGTGATGTTAATATCGTGTTGCATATCAATGAAAAGCTTGTATGCTCATCTTTCAAATAATATATATCATTTATTGCTATTACTTATAGCTCTGGACCATAGGGAATCACTGTATACTTGTAGTTGTTCATGTCATGCTTCATTGAACAGGCAGCGGAGTGGTTCGTTTGTGCACAACATAGTATACAAATATATACTGCCATGAGAGACTCTGGTTAAAACTATGGGCCCGAGGTGACTGCAGTAGTGCTATTTTGCTGAGTGGCACAGCCCCGAAGCAAAATAGCACTATTGCAGTCACCGAGAGCCCATAGATTTAATCCAGAGACTCGAATAAAGCAGTATATATTTGTTTTATATACGTCATTCATATATTTCTAGTTCCATAAAGTTAAAATTCAAAAATCATCCCGGTAAGTTCTAATCTTCATCAGTTAAAAAGTGTTTAAAGTTCAATTCAAAGGCAGTGCATCAAACGAACGATCGTCACGCTGCGCCCGGGGATGCAAATCGTGCGCCCTCTCGCGTCACGCGGAGTACAACGCCGCGTGAAACTACCAGCGCACGTGCGCCGTAAATAGTCTTCTTGGGAGCCGTAAAAAGTACTTTTTGGAGCCGTAAATAATACTTTTGGCAAAGTACTGTGTTTATTTTTGATCATGTAAACCACTTTTAACCAATCAATGAACAAGAATATATGAACGACGTATATTGATGACTTAAGCCCATTGAGACCGCGCTACATTATGAAGCAGTGGCTGACCATTGAAACAAGTAATGGAAATGTGAACACATCAGTTTTCCATTGATGTCACTACATATATAGATCATAACCGATTGGAAAATGAAATCTGGGTTTTTAGGAGTGTACAAACAATGTAATCATTGCATTCTATATAGCTGTGAGGTTTATCCAAGATTTTATAGGACTTTATAATTGGATTCATTTTGTATTTCGTCCTTGAATACCTTTACTCAAATTCCAAACATAGTATAACATTAAAATGAAATCCGTTGCTTTTTGGTGACCTTTTATTGTAAATGATTTAAAAGAATACCCTGTCGCACAAAAAAAACCACGAGCCTTTGTATTTGGTACATAACAATGACTGGACACTCGGTTAAGAGAATTTGACAACGAAACGTAAATATCACGGATATTCATACCAAAACCGAAAGGTGTGTATATAGGCTCCAAAAAGTTATAGTGGGAGTGCGATCACCTTACCGCACTATCGCCCGGTTTGGCCCATATTTTTCTCTGTTTAATGTCAATTGCTACACCCCACCCTGTTGGGTTATAGTTCATACAGTTTACAACATCAAGCGAAAACATTGCTCTAGGGTGTAACGTATACAGCAATCGCAATAGCGCAATTATAATAGGACAAACAGTTAACTCTACTGCAATAACTAATTGCTGAAATTGGAAATCCGTGATTAGAATTATGAATTTAAAGGGCCGATATTGGGAAAAACTGTCAGAGATAACAACCCTTAATGAATCAGTCTGTGATTTATCCGCATCATATGTGCTTTTTCTTCGAAATGTTATATCTGCACTGTAAATTCAACATCAATCAGTTTATACTGCATCTATGTTCCTAATTCCGTTATTTTTCTTTCTTCCGTTTTAATTTGTGTTAGTGTGATTTTGTATGTAATATTTGATTTGGTAATGTAAAGTAAAATGTATTTAAAAAGACAGTTAGCTGTGGAAGAAGTGTGCACAGAGAACCAGTGACTTTTTAATAAAGCTCAGAAAGTTGAATTGAAAAAGAGAATTGTTATTGTTTTGATACATTATTATAGTCAATTGCTCCGATTCAGAATGCGATACACCGCCAACGGTTGCTATTGCCAGTTCCTATAGTGTCGACCCCGGTGTCGACATCACCATTCTAGCCACCATTGTATCGTTATGCAAATGTGATAATAATAATGTTCTGAACACAGCTCGATGGAAGGATTCGTATGATCAATAGAAAGAAAATGAATATCTACCTTTGTAAATTGTTTTAGTGTGTATTCGCGAGTACAACTAATATGTTGACATGACACGTGTTCATATGTCTTTTGTATTATGTGAGCTTTTGATGTCGGCTTTTCACCCAATATGAAGTGCATAATTTGACCTCTCCTAAACCAACCGCTGGCGGCGCCACGTATTGTAAACCGGGAGAATTGTTGGACGTTTTGCGAAAGTTTATTATTATAGATGGGCATCTGAAGAGTTAAGGGGGGACTCAAGGATGTTTTTGATTTAATTTTTTTGAATTTTGTGAGAGCTATGATTATTGAACTATTAATCAAATGCATATACAAGTATACATTTTTGGAAAGGAAATGGATCAGAGAATCCATATTTGGCGTCAATTTTGACCAAAATTAACAAAGAAAATTAAAATTGTTGGTCTAAATTGATGCCATCCATTTCCTTTCCAAAAATGTATACTTTTATACGATTTGAGTCATAGTTCAATAATTACAGCACTCACAAAATTCAAAAAGAAACTTCCTTGAGTCCCCCTTAAGCTTGACACACACAGTCTTTAAAAAGTGAGTTCGACTTCCAGATTCTATCAGTATTTTTAGTAACATCAAATCGGCATAAAATGTGTATTCTCTATGGTACTGCAAGACGATAAACTTGCAGCACTGGGAAATTATTTTGTTCATGAAAATGGACATCCAGCCGTTTAAGTTGAAACCCTTTTCACTGAAATTAGAATCTTTTTATTTTATGTCAAAGTACAGATATTTTAACAAAGCATTTGACCTTTGACCTAGGTTGTCTTGTAATTTTGAAGTATCAACAACTCCATGAAAGATCTACCAAAGAACTTTTAAAAAGACAAATAACACTGATATGAGGTTGATTAAAGGCTAATTTATAATTAATATATAAATTCAAATAATGACAGCTTCCCTGCATTAGAATAAATTAACAAGGTGGTTTATTCGTCAACGTTCGAGGATTAATATAAGTTTTTAGTGGGTATGCTGAACGGCCAGAGACAAAGCGGGTGTAAATATGAGGCCCAATTAAAGCATTGTCAAACTTCAAAAAAGAGACGCCATAAGACTCATCCGTAAGAACCCTGATATCAAACTATATTTAGCTAAAAACAGTAGATATCACTTACTTTTTTCACTGTTAAAAGGCAAATAGGAAAAGGTATACTTACTCTCTAAATGTAAAACGAGTGGAAAGAGTGGAAATTCATTCGAAAAAGAGGGAAGGGAGTGAAACGCAGGACAACCCGTTTTAGAGTGGAAAAAGTCCACTCTTAAATTAGTGTGAAAGTTAATTTTTCACTCTCACTAGAGTGGAACATTGTCATATAAAATCCCCTTTCACTCATTTTAGAGTGTTTTTCTACTCAAAAACGTGTTGTCCTGCGTTTAACTCCTTCAAAGAGTGGAAAGCCACTCTTTTACATTTAGAGAGCTCCCATATACTGGTACACCAGTATCGTTCAGCACTGGAACATAACATTTGCCAGTATCGCTCGTTACTGGAACACAAAACTGTGTTCCAGTATCGAGCGAGATTGGAATGTTTTATATCTGGTACACCTGCCAAGCAGTAGTAAATTGTCCCAGAATTGAAAGATACTGGTACATAATACTCGTGTTCCATTATCGCCCGATATTGGTACATTTTATATTTGCCAGTATCGTCCGATACTGGAACACTGACTTTGTACCAGTATCGAACGATTCTGGGTGTTTCAGTAACGGACCATACCATTTCAGTCCATAATTTGGAGCCGTAAGTACACTTTTCCGGCAAATCAAATCATACCTAAGCAATTCCTCTAATGACTTTATACTCAGAATTGACCTCTGAATATTTTGGTTCAGCAGTGTGATATGATAAAGAAAAAACGCAACATTGATATAGAAGACATCATTGCGAACAATTATTAGTGTATTTGTGTGCGATTTTATTGGTCGATGTCTTCAGCGCAAAAAACCCACTAACTCTATAAAAAGAACAAGATATATTTTAGAACATCATGGGGCATGAAGTCCACATAATTATAATGCACTATCAATGTAATTAATATAGGCCTACATATATTAAATTTTCAATATTAAATTAGCACATATATCTAAAGAAACAAATAATGGTATACATGTAGACGTTAATCGATTTCAGGCTAAAGAGGGAGACATACTCGATGTAACGTCACTGATCATAACGAAAGCGAGGCCAATCGTGGTAAATCACGTCACTTGTGACGTAATTTGACTTAATTTACCACGATTGGCCTCGCTTTCGTTATGATTAGTGACATCACATCGAGTATGTCTCCCTCTTTAGCCTGAAATCGCCAATTACGAATAACGTCTATTGGGCCTCGTCATTATTTCTTCGTTAAAATACTGTCACCCACATTGTATGACACGACGAATACACGACAGGGGCTTAAAATAGTATCTTTATTTGCTAATTTGTATGCAGTGGGAGTGAATTGATATGTAAATCAACAAAAGGTGGCTATCGATAGCACGCTGTGAATGTTTTTGCTGCCGATTACCAATGGATAGCAAGTACATCATCACGCATGATCGCTTTATTTTGCGTTCTGCATTCAATTCAAATATCCGTGAATGCGTGTTTGACAGGGACCAATACATAAACGCTAACCAAAGTGGCGTATCGCGCTGAAAAAAAGAAAGAAATAAACAACTTGCTGGATTTGTTTATTTCACAAATGGGTGAATTGTGTTGTGTTCGTGTTGTATAGCTAGTGAAAGAAATACATTAATTTTACATTACAAATTAACTTGATACGTTTTTTAATTGGCAATCAGTGTAGTAAGTCTAACAGAGGAGAAGAGAAATAACGACGTGGAACCTAGAATACGTTGATGCATTCAATTACATGACGTAAATATTAGTTGAACAATCAGTTATAGTTATAGCTAATACCGTTGACTGAATTCGAGAGTGTCGTAAGTGACATTTTTGGGATATTGAGGTCCTGATCGATTATCAAAATATAGGCTCATACATACATTTTACACTATTTCCAAAATATTAACAACAACGGGTGTAAAAAGATGCGCAAATGACAGTACTTGCGTAAAGTAAAAATCAATTTTGTGAACCCTCTTGCATTAATCAATTAACGCGCTTTATTTTATGTTATCAATATATATTTGTATATAAATGTATTGTATTCCCTATGTACACATCATAATAATCTTCTACTTAAAACAGCCACATTGCACTTACGACCCTCTTGTACTCAGGCGACGATACATAAAGCGTGTGTTACAAAGGGGTAAAACAAACACGCTAATAATAATACATACTCAAACATGTGTTATAAAATGTTTGAGGTACAAATGTAAGTTAATTTGATCGTAATTTAATATTGTTTGCATATAGTGAACAAATGTGCAAAGTGTACATGATGAAGTGTACCATACACGAATAAGCATATCATTTAATTATATTACAAAACGCATACGTTTTTTAACCCTCGGACTAATATAAGGAGGGTCCATGTTTAGTGACGTCATGCGTGGGATGTTTGTACTTGATTTTGTATGTATGGAAAGAGGAGACCTCTAGGTATACCACGGTATCAAAATAAACATACTTTGCATATCTGTGTTTTAGGGGACCCCTAGTATAAAGAGTGTTACAAAACCGTCTCAGCAGGACGATGGTTAATCTTACAATGGCTATAACATGTAAAATATATGTTAATATATATCACGATCCATGCACGCTCTCGCAGGTTTTCTCCGGGTTCTCCGGTTTCCTCCTGCTTTCAAAATCGGTGATCAGTTGTTTCGGTTATCAAAAACTTCTCCTTGACCCAATGGCATTTGGGGAGCTGCATTGAAAAATGGTGGATGTTACAATCTAAGTGCGGATAGGTTTGCGCTAGAAATTGGCAGCACCCTAGTTGATGCGACCTGATTCTGATGATTCACCAGCAGCGAAAGTACAGCGCTTTGAGCCATTTGGAAAAGGCGCTATATAAATACTGATTATTATTATATTATTATTAATATCCGTGTATATTTTCATTTAGTGCACCTATGAACTTTACTGCCCAACCAAGACAAAAACGAACCAACTGACATTTTCGTTAAATTATTATTATTATTATTATTATTAATCTGTACTTATATGGCGCTCTACAAAGAACACAGCGCCTTACAACAGGCAAAAATGATGCAAACACACAAACACAAACACCTAACATTTATACAAATGGGTTTTCAACAAACGTTTGAAAACAGGCACAGACACCGCCTCCCTCAACTGAATTGGCAACTCATTCCAGAGCCGTGGAGCGGCAACAACAAACGAATGATCACCAGCTCTTTTTCTTGAGCGCGGAACCAAGATCCTTGTGGTATCAGACGAGGAGCGAAGTCTGGGCCTATTCTCAACCATTAATGTGTCGCTAAACAAGGTAATAAGATCACACAGATAAGGTGGAGCGACATTCATCATACATTTGTACACATACAACATTATTTTGAAACATATACGGTCCTTGATTTGGAGCCAATGTAAGGAATGCAATAGATCAGCAGAGCACGTGTCCCGTCCACATGCAAAAACCAGCCGGACTGCCTTATTCTGGAGACGTTGCAGCCGTTTGAGGTCAGCTTCGCGAGCGCCAAACAAAAGCGAATTGGCATAGTCTAAGCGGGACAGGACAAGTGCTCTAACGGCATGATGACAAGCTTCTTGGGTGATGAAACGGCGTATCCGCCACAAATTACGAATTTGGAAATTAACAGTTTTACACAAATTACTAATGTGGATGGACATATTCATTGAACCATCAAATATAACACCAAGGTTTTTTACAGAGATGGAAGGCTTGATTGATGTACCGTCAAGCTTCAGTTGGATATGAGACACTGAACTCAAAACTCTAGGGCTAGCAACAACAAAAAACTCAGTTTTATCTTGATTCAATTGCAGTTTGTTTTGCAACATCCACACCTTTATATCAGAAATGCACCTGGTAATACTCTCCACAGCCCGCTCACAATCACCGGGTATCTTATGATCGAAGGCAGCATATAATTGGATATCATCCGCGTAACGATGGTAACAGATATTATGGCGGCGGATGATATCGCCTACCGGAGATGTATACAAGATAAAACCTTGGGGACCGATGATCGAACCTTGAGGCAGAGAATAAGTGAGGACGTGTTCATCAGACAAAGCATTCTTAATGGACACTCTGATGGTACGGTTTTCAAAGTAGGATCGGAACCAGGAGACAACTGAGTCACACAATCCAAACCGATCTCTAAGCCTCTGAAGGAGAATGGGATGATCGACCGTATCGAAAGCCGCCGACATGTCAAGCAACACCAATAGAACAGTCTTGTTGTTGTCAACGTACTGGAGAAAGTCGCTCTTCACCTTGAGAAGAGCGGTTTCCGTGCTATGGAACCTTTTGTACGAGGACTGGTATTTTCCGCCCAGGTCGTTAATACTGTCTACATGGCTAGTTACTTGACATGAGGCGGCCTTCTCAATGACCTTTGACATGAACTTGATATTGGCCACAGGCCTGTAGTGCTTCAGAACGTTATGATCAAGGCTTGATTTCTTGAGAACAGGTGTAATTATTGCATGTTTGAGAGTGTCCGGGAATGTTCCAGATGACAGAGAACTATTAACTACCTTGGTTATTATGGGTAGTAAAGTATGCAAATTGTCTTTTACAAGCCAGGTGGGTATTGTGTCCATAGAACAGGTCTTACTGGGAAAGTTCATGATAATCTTTTCAACATCGCTTGTTGTTAGGGGATCAAAGTCATGCATACAAATAACTTGATTTGGATCAGATATGTTTCTTTGGTCAACAGTTTCAGTAACGCTAGAGTCAACATTTGCTCTGATTTTATCAACCTTAGCTATAAAGAAGGAAAGAAAGTCATCAGCTAGTTCTTTTTCAGATTTTGATTCCAGAACAGGGAGAGCTTTTGTTGATTTGTTCAGAAGACCATTGATTGTAGCATACATATCCTTAGCGCTAGCATTAGAAAATCTATCAGAAAAATACTCAATTTTGGAAGTGACGATTAAGTTAGTAACAAGTTGTTTCTGGGCCTGGAAAGCTTCATGATCTTCTTCCTTCCGGCTCTTCCGCCACCTGCGTTCAAGTTTTCTACGGATGCGTCTCTGGATATGAACACTCTCATTGTACCATGGTAAACGTGGCCTAATAGTGCGCTCCTTGGTAATGACTGGACACACTTCATCAAGGACAGATGATGTTACAGACTCATATGCCTCTGTCAGGACATTGGGGTCTTCAGAGTTATAAGGGAAATCAACCAGGCGCTCAATAAGAAATTTATTGAACAAAACAGGATCCAGTTTACCAACTTCGGCTAGCCAAGTCTCGGTAATGAACATAATGTCGACGTCGTATTCAATAACATGGTCAACCAACGTAACTGTTTTATTGCGTATTCGGTTAGCATTCCAGCAATGGACGGTGAGATTTGAGTATGGTTTGGTACGTGCTATTGAGCGAAGATTAGATGTATTTCTATACCAGGGTTGTTCTTTTCTATTTTTACGTGTGCGTACATTTTCTCCGGCAGAAGGTGCTCTTATTTTCTTAATCATGTGAGTTCCAGCCCTTCGTCCCCTGGGACGCCGAGAAATTCCCATATCCTTGGTGACATTATAGGTGATATCAGAAATAGGCACAACATTATTACGTAACGCCAAGAGCTCAGAACGGGTATAGGAAAGTACACTACCGTTATCACTACGTGCTGTATCACTGGTCAAGAAGCGATCGATATTCTCATTGTTGATTTTATGCAATGGTGGTATAGCGTTATAGTCTACAGTATTGAGTGTAGTACCACTATACGTACTCACGTTCACAGGTTCTTGTTCAAAAATCCCGCTCGGAAAGCATTCACGCTGAGAATCGTTCCCTTCAACGGCTTCATTATGAAGGAGAACATGTTCCAAAAGACGTTGGAACAAGAAGACAGACAATATAAGACATATTCCGGTCAAAAACCGGACATACAACGGGAGCAACATTTTTGCGTGGCTGCAGCTATATCAGCGCCATGCATAAATTGAGTTACTACCACAGGATGAAGAGGTCAGTAACAATGATGACTAGGATATAAAATGAGACTCGATATCAAATTTTATAAATTGAGAAATAGAAGTACAGAGAGTAGCATACTATACTTCCTGAAGGTAACAAGGCGCAATTCGTTAGAGACCGTACGTCACGAGATTACGATATCATCTCAGGCTAATTTCTATATTTTTTTATTTTGACTTTAATCTTTATGTAAGATAATTATTCGTAAATTACTAGAAAGGTTAAGGGGGTATGTAATTTAGAGTCAAAATTGTGATTGTTGAATTTCAGAACTTTTCCGAACATAAGTCAAGACATGTTATATATCAAAGTGTAGGGTATGACCCATAGGTTTAAAAACGTGTATTGTTTTGTTATGGCTGCCATGGTAACCATTTAGCGCCTCTGATTGGCCGATCAGCAGAACGACCATAACTCAAAAACTGAATGTCCCATTATAAACTCCTGGGTATTGTTACATATGGACAATACGCACAAAACCCTGAAGTCGGATTTTTTCGAGGTTGCCATGGTAACCGAAAAGCGTCCAATCACGGTTATTCCCGTGTCGCAAGTTTTATAATAGTTATAGAGATATAGAGCGAAACGTATTCAAAATATTATAATTAGTAAACAAATAATAAATTCATTTGAGATGAAAATAGTAATTTAACTATTGAAGAGCCTGAATTTAAACACATTTTGTGTCCGCTTTGGTCAAAATAGCATAAATATTTCGGGGTTTATGGATTTTTAAACATACATGGCTTATATATTTAACCGGAAAAATAAAGAAATTCTTAAGAAATGTAAAGAAATTAACAATTTGATGAATAATGATGCGCCATCCGATACTCATTGAGGCACGCGTGCCTCAGTTTAGTTCGGCACATTGTGTAAACTGAGTTCAGATAATCATTATAATCAATCACACTCTAGATTAGCTTTATTCCGTTATAGCGCCCTTAACGGAATAAAGGGCCATAATACTGACAAAATAGTTTAAGAATGTAGGATATCCAATATTTATTGTTTACGTTTAGTTTGGCACACTGTGTAAACTGAGTTCAGATAATCATTCTAATCAATCACACTCTAGATTAGCTTTATTCCGTTATAGCGCCATCAACGGAATAAAAGGCAATAACACTGACAAAATAATTTAGGAATGGAGGATATCCAATATTTAATGTTTGCGTTTGAGCCATCCTTAGTTTTACCTGAACGACCACCAACCCCCTGAGAGTTTTGACATAGACTTATTCATGAATATCGTTTCAGAGGTGTTTTTATTTCAGTTATCCGAATGATTATCTGTTTACACTGTGTGCCGAACTAACTGAGGCTTAGAGTCGTGTTTCTGCTGGGGAAGAAACCGCTAATAAACGCTAAGTTTGCCCAGTAGAAACAGGCAGAACCCGGCAATAATCGGTATTTTTGGTAATCCCAAAAAACCTTCACAAATCAGGTTTGGAACCGGCAATAATCGCCAATAATCGCCAATAATTTTTGGGCATATCGCCAATAACCCAATACCGATTATAGCCGCGGTACTTCGCGTACTGGTTTACTACCATGGAAACTTAGCGTTCATTAGCGGTTTCTTCCCCAGCAGAAACACGCTCATACAGTGTTACACCTGTGCCTATGTGTGTATCGGGTGCATGCGCAATTAATTCTTTGATATTATGATATAAAATTATCAAAAGTTAACATTGTTTAATTTTAAAATAATTTTAAGTGAATATGCTAAAAACGCAGGGTGAGTCAAAAAACTGCAATAGTGGAAAGAAGTCATCTTGTTTTAAAAACTAAGTTGAAGTTTGAATCTATTTAAACGTTATTTTAAACGTTACCTTATTTGTTACTAAACTTGTGTGAAAAAAATAAAGTCAATATCATTTTCCGTTTGCCTTTGGTGAACCTTTTTACCCGTGAACCCAGTCAAACGTTTGTCAACGAGATACCCAAAATATGCATCAGATCGCAAAATGTGTCTCTCATTCAAATTTGGAAACTTGAGTACATTTGTGATATTATTTGAATTTGATGCGTTCTTTCTTGTTTACATGTGAGTTAACATAATCAATTTACCCTACCCATGCTATGAAATGCTTATAATGTTCTAATTTTAAATAAATAACTGACATGTTCCAATTTTTTGTTGGCGGGATATCCAAATATGAAAATGCAATGTGTGCCATTTCAATTGAAAATCACTGTGCTCGTGGTAGACATGTACATTTGGTTGTGCAGCAAAGAGGATCACCAAAGACAAACGAAAAATGCGATCGACATTTTTTCACACAAAGTTAGGATTAAATGTGTCATTCTTGCAATGTTTAAAAATATTTTAAATTTATATTGGTTTTGAAAACAAAATGGCTTCTTTCCATTATTGCATTTTGTTTACTCACCCTATATATACACAATTTCTCCAATTTGTGAGACTCTCTAAGTTTAATTGCCCATAAAATTAGAACCGAAAGTCCAATTTGACTCAAACAAAAAGTATTTTAAAGCAGACAATTGTGCTATTATCTCTTTTTGGCAAATTAACCACATTAACAAAACAATAAAATGGACATTACTTCGTTGTGGATGTTACCCTGTTGTGATATGTTCCTTCAAAACAAGAATTAATCAAATGCATATTCATCATTATTCAAGATGATTTTTTTATTTTTTTAACTTAAATTCGTCTCGCATGGTCTGATGTCGTTGTTTTAGTTGTCGCTGCTTTCTTTTCATGTCACGGCTTTCAGAAATAGCTAAAACAATCGTGTAAAGGAAAGGGTTAATCGCCGAGTTTATTGGTAATATGAAAGCCACTGTCCAAGCATAAATCACAGGATCTACGGTTACGAGTTTACATTGTACTAGAATGCATACAATCACCAGTGGGACCCAAGTAAAAAAGTCGGTAAAAATGATGACGGCCATTTTTGAAGCCATGCGTATTTCTTCACGTTGGCTACGATTACGCCCTGCTTGATATGCTGATCTTTTGACAGAGACAAATATACTGATGTACAAACCAACTACCAGTACAAAGCAAATCAGATTGATTCCAATGAAGACAATAATCGAAAAATACGTCGCAAGTTTGTAACCGGTGATTGTCGAAGTCACGTAAGAGATATCCGTAAATTCACTATCAGCAACACGTATGTCCACTGAGTTCTCACTAAACAACTGAAAATAACCTCCGTAGTACTCCTTAATGAAATCGGCCAATGACCCAAATCCATACGAATGATATTCGATTTTGAAATTAACCGTTTCGATCGAAAGTAAAGACTTCTTTAAGCTGCCTATAAGTCTTCTTACCATAGGTATACCGACACAAACTTCAGAAACTTCTAGCACATTTGGAAACGATCTAGATAGTGCGATTGGCATAACACTAAGAAAAATCCTGAATCATTCTTTTGCATGTGAGATAGACAGGCCGAGGATTTGTAGATATACAATCTATGTTACCGGGAACAAAACAACACGTTGCACTTTCATCCACCAATAACGTTGTGTTTTCTTTGTCTAGTCTATCAAAAGAGTCGTATCTTACACGAAGTAGGGGGTTCGATCGTAAGTCTAGTGCACTGATGCAAACGTTATAGAACACGTCTTTTTCAATTCTTAATATATGGTTGTTGCGTAGATCAAGCTCCACCAGTTGTGTTATTCCTTGAAATACATATGGTGTAAGCCTGGTGAATTGATTGTTTGATAATCTAAGGCTCAATAATTTGGCAAGGGGTTTGTTGATATTATCCACAATTTCATACTCAATACTAGTTAACTTATTATTTGTAACGCTAATGATGCACAAATTCCTTGAATCGTGGAAAATTGTGAGGTTCAACTTTGCTATATTGTTATTATCTAAATAAAGCATCACTAGTGATGGGAGATATTGAAATGTGCTCTTCTCCAAAGTTAACAGGCTGTTATTGCTTAAATCAATTAATTGCACAATTAATCTGTTTGAACCTGATTCAAATGATGGCAGGGTTGAAAGGATGTTATTGGAAATATTTAGATATAACAAACTTACTAACGATCGAAAAGCATACGTATCGATTTCATTCAAGCTATTACGACTTAAATCTAGGATCATTAAAGACGTTAATTTCTCAAATACGCCAGCACATATCCGATGCAAGTGATTGTTTTGTAAATACAATTTTGAGACTGAATCTTGCGATTTAAATATGATATCGGGTAATGAAAGTAAAACATTGTTATACAGAGTCAACAGTTTCAAACGTGTGACTGTTATAAACATATCGTCCGTGAAATTATTTATCATGTTATTGTGCAAGTGCAGTTTCTTCAAGAAATCTAACCCCCTAAATATTCCTGCTGGTAGTGACCTTAACCGATTGCAACTTAGGTCTAAGAATTCCAAAGAACGTAAACTAGTAAATACATCTTCTGGTAGTGACAATATTAGGTTGTTACTTAAATTGAGTTTTTGAAGTTCATCCATGTTATTAAAAACATTACTCGGCACCGATGTTAAGTTGTTATTGTCTAGTGACAGATATTCTAAAACATCTAATCCAAAGAATACCGTTGGAGCTAGGTACAGGAGCTTATTTTGTCCAAGTTGTAATTTATGTAGTCTACTCAATCCACCAAGTATGCTAAGAGGCAGGGAGGTAATAGTATTGTTATCGATGTACAGTGAGTACAATCTCGTCAATCCATTAAATAAATTTGGTGCTAAAGAGGTTAGGTTGTTGGATGTAAGATTCAGCAACTGTAAGTTGTTTAATCCGGCAAATACAAGTTCTGGTAATGATAACAACTGGTTATTGTTAATATACAGATATTTCAACCCGGTTGAATTCGCAAAGGTGTCATTTGGTAATGTGTGCAGATAGTTATAGTCCATAGTAAGACGCCATAATCTACTTAAGTCGGCAAAACTTCTTGCGGTTAAGAAATTGAGATTGTTGAGGGCAATATTGAGCTTCTCTATGTTAACCAATCCTTGGAACAGATTCGCTGGAAACGATTTGAACATATTACCATAAAGAGTAAGGATTTTTAACTTGATCAATCCGACAAAGCAATCTGCCGGTAGGAAGGTAAGCTTGTTTCCCCACAGGCTAACCCACCATAAATCATCTAACCCTTGAAATAAATTGACTGGAAACACCGCTAGCTTGTTATTATACATTTTCAATTCCACTAAATTAACCAATGTGACAAAAACAACATTCGGTACAGAGGTAAACAGGTTAAGTGCTAAATTTAGTTTCGTTAAGCTTACCAGTTCTGAAAAGACATCGATTGAAGCATAGGATAGCATATTACCGGCTAGGTTCAAATCGTCCAAGGCGGTCAAACCAGCAAAATAACCTGTCTGCAAGGCGGTTAGCCTGTTGTTAGCTATATCCAGTGAACATAAACTATTCAGGTTTTTAAATAAGTTTACTGGTAACAACGATAACAGGTTGTCCTGCAGTACAAGATCTGTCGCCATAACTAAATCGTCAAAAACTCCTGTCATTAAAAAGGTCACCTTGTTGCTTTCTATGTCGAAATAGCGCAACGAAAGTAACATGTCAAGAATGCCAGTAGGTAAGGCCTTTAGCTTGTTAGGACATAACTTAAGACTTCTTAAACTATCAAGTCCTTTGAATGCATCTTTTGATAGTGATGTTAATTCATTTCTTTCCAAATTAAGGTCGATCAAATTCACTAGATCAATGAATAAGCCTCCTTCGATATGTTTCAGTTTATTTTTTTTCAATTTCAATTTTAAGAGCTCTAAAAATCCGGAGAATGCACCTGACTTAATATCATTCAACCCATCCTGAAAGCTGAGAATACCATTCGACTGAAGCAAGCGATACACAATTAGGGTCTTGAGTGTATAACCACGACACACAGCTGTCCATTGCCGGTAACCAAGAGTACATGTGCAGCCATCACCACAATTCACTTCGACAAAGCCATCAACATCTTGCCTTTGTACTCTATCATATCCAGCAGAATGACAACTAGGGGGGCAATGGTCAGAGGTCATTTCATTAAGTATTACGTCGGGGCAATTTTCAAAGGGGGCATTGGTCTTGTTATACACTATAAAAGCCCCCTGAACATTTACAACATGTAGTTTAAAAGCCCTCGTTATGACAAAGTCTAAAACGCAAGAGGCCGATGTAAAAGACATCGAGACATATTTCTTAGAACACTGTAACCCCAAATCATCTTTCTGCTCAAAGTACACGTAAGAATTGACATCAATATGACTCGTTATTGAAAACTCAATGTCGACTGTGCTAGTTTCTGCAGGAGACACATCTATAGAAGTGTTAGAAGCGATTGAGTCTATGCTGCCGTTTAACAACATTCTATCTCCTCCGGTAGTAGAATTGCAGGGAATCGTTTCCAGCTCGGTTTCAAGCGTCCTAACGTCATCTAATAGAATAATTACCAGGATAATAGAAAACAAGTGTAACCTCTCACACCAACTATTAAAACTACGAGACATGATGGATGACTACTGTTTGAGAGCAGTTGTCAACACACTATTTTATAATAAAGAACTAAATACATACGATGACAAGTCTATTGCATGATTCATACCGGGGATTCATAGCGATACAATATGTTCACAGTTTTTATTTTTCTGGATGCCAAACTCGTTTTGCTTTTCGTAATAACAGTCAATGTCTTCTTTCTGGAATCTGGAACGATATGCGGTAAGGTTACTGCATGGACACTATTGATGTGTACTTCAATGGTGGTTGCTTCAAAGACCGAACTGTTGAAGGAAAAATAGATATGCAATTAATAATTGAATGGCTTATTTATCACTGACAATTTTTTTGTTTTGTTTTTAATTCATTTGTTATCATCGCCCACATCCACATCTCCACACATAAGAGTAACAGTGAGTACGAAAGTGAATCGAGTTCCAAAAGCTTTAATTTACTGATACATCAAATCGGTGATACCGACCTGATTTTCAGATAATATAATAAATAGTTGGGATCATAAGATTGCAAAATATCATAAATCAAATCACTAGCACAGTTGAAACAGAGCGGCTTCTTAGCGAAACGACCAGCAGACGACGCCATTTTAAAAACAGATTTCAGCTCAGTCCTTCTCCTCCCCAGAATGTCAATGTCCATATAGTTTGTAGGCGTATATATTTCTGTTACATTCGTAGATATAAGCGGAGCTCGTAAGCTGTACAGTAGGATTTATATATGTGGTTAAATTGTTACGTTCAGGGGTTGAGAAAAAGGTGCAATATCAAGGTGCGATAGTCCCATACTGTTTTCCCCGCGTCTGCGTCGTTTTCGTACGTGAAGAATAGGCTAAATACAAGCTATTCGCGCGCTGACGCAATTGACCAATACAATTCACTAGTAATTAGCTAACAAATTATGTATAGTAAATCAAAATCAGAACATTTGTAATTGTTATTTATTTATGTTGTTTCCCCGAAATTAACTAAGCTTTATGTGCCGTCATTCTTGTAAATAACATGTATTTTTAGTTTGGTCCAAAATGGTGTTGATAATGTTTGTAATGAAAATATGAAATTTGACTGTTTCCGGTGAATTTGCTACAAAAGTTGACTACTGAGACCATAAGCAAGGCTTTTCAAATGTGTCTTTAGTTTCGGATTCAGCACATATTTTGTATCAAAAAGAGTTAGGGTTTGAGGGAAAGTAGTGCGAACTACCGCGGTTCAGCGGTGTTGGATGACTGGTGACGCGGAGCGGAGGGAGGTAGTCACCAGCCGACCAACACAAAGCAAAGGGACCAGTAGTTTGCACTACTTTCCTGATCTAAACTAAATTAAAATTCGACAAAAAGCTTACGTGGCTCCGGGGGGGGGGGGGGGGGGGGGGGGGGGCGGGGCAATAAGTAGGGGGGCAATAAGGTTTCGGAGTTGTTTATCTTGAATCGACAACGGTAAGACGGGTTTATTTTGCGAGGGCAGCTAGCTGCCGGAGCAAAATAAACCCGTCTTACCGTTGTCGATTCAACATAAACAACGACGAAGACCTTGTTGAACCCCCGTTCAACAACGACCAAACATATTGACATCATTCATATGTGAATAGCGTTTTGGACAATTGATGATTTAAAAAAAAAAGAACGTGTTTTAATAGGCTTAATTTGACATACAAAATAGCTGCTCTTTAAAATACGGGAAAAAAATGTGTAAGTATTATTATAATTAGGACCTTATTTGGACATCGTCCGTTCCCTTGTAAATGGGCGAGGGAACTTCTGAATGGGCTGGGTTACAAAAGGTAAACATTAGAGAAGACAAATTATTTCGCAAGTAATTGTGAAATTTAAAATATTTTGTAAATAGCATTTTATTCACACACTACCTTTAACATTCAGAGAAAAATTAAATCAAGAATGCGTTTAATTTACATAACACATTTTGATACATGTTTATAGAATATTTGTATCAAATCAAAACACACCCCTCCATTTCAATAGTGGTACGGTCCATTGGATGGAAGGAATGTCATTTCACCTTGCGATGATGCAAAATGGCGATTGTGCTGGGCAGCGATCGTTCGGTCTAAAATTGTGGCTTTAGGAGTGAACCGTGAAATATGGCCCTCGCCAAAAATATTTTTTTCAGGGATAAAGCTACATTTTGGTATATAAAGCTGTTTGCTAACTTTAAGGATTGCATGGCGAAATGCATTTATACGCCGAAAAAAACGGGCGAAAAAATGAACACATTTTGCGAACATTTTTTGTTTGTTTACAATTTTGCATCGATGCATAATGCATTATGGTTTCCAAATAAGGTTCGCCATCCTAGTAATTTGCATATCAGTGGGTTTATTTCAAATCGACAACGCTTTGTTACTGTACTTAAGGTATGGGGGAGTTGTTGAATGCTAAATCAACATCCGATCGGTATACCAAACTTGGTGAAATATCTAACGATCAATATACCCCTTGTTAAACATGTATTTACAATAAACAGAAGGTATAGGAGAAATTATCAAAAGTGTATTTGAACAAAAATCGGGTTCTCAAAAGTGTATTTAAACATTTGAATTTCGGATATTGGAAATCCAGCGGTTATTGAATATGTCAGGCCTTGTTTAAGGGGGATCAATAAACATATCTGACAAAGTACACCCTTCCATATACCATCAAATAATTAAGGGGCATTAATATACCAAAAACCTTTCTGATTACCACCCATTGATATACCAAATTTCCCGAAAAGGCACCCCAAAAGGCAGACACTTACGCATATCAATATATAGTGAGTACCCCCGGGCGTATATAATTATCAACATCATACTTGGCGTCACCGTTTAATAGTTCAACAAAAATAAGTTCCCCTTTAGATTATGCCTGATATTTTTAAAATGAGTTACTCCATCAAAACGATTTTATTGGCACACATAGAGCGTGTTTCTGCTGGGGAAGAAACCGCTAATAAACGCTAAGTTTGCCCAGCAAAAACAGGCAAAACCCGGCAATAATAGGCAATAATCGGCAATAATCTTTTTGCAGTGCCCCAGCACTAGAAACACGCTCATGAGCGTGTTTCTGCTGGGGAAGAAACCGCTAATAAACGCTAAGTTTACCAAGCAGAAACAGGCAGAACCCGGCAATAATCGGCAATAATCTGTTTGCAGTGTCCCAGCAGAAACACGCTCTGAGCGTGTTTCTGCTGGGGCACTGCAAAAAGTAAACGCTAATGTTTCTGCTGGGACACTGCAAAAAGATTATTGCCGATTATTGCCTGTTTCTGCTGGGCAAACTTAGCGTTTATTACTATTAGCGGTTTCTTCACCAGCAGAAACACGCTCATAGTTTCAATCGGTCAGTTTTTAATCCCTGTTTCTACTCGCGAAAAGTTACCGCTAAGTTTTCACACTTGACCTTTGTAAAACCAAACAATGCCACCGCACCTGAAAAAGATTGCTTCACAATAATGTGTATAACCCAGCGTGACACGGTTCATGGCGCAAACCGCTAAGAATCGCCTTTTTGTTTCTATTGGGTTTATTGCCGATTATTGCCGGTTCCAAACCTGGTTTGTGAAGGTTTTTGGGATTACCAAAAATACCGATTATTGCCGGGTTTCTACTGGGCAAACTTAGCGTTTAATAACGGTTTTTTCCCTCAGCAGAAACACGCTCTATGAGCGTGTTTCTGCTGGGAAAGAAACCGCTAATAAACGCTTAGTTTGCCCAGTAGAAACAGGCAGAACCCGGCAATAATCGGTATTTTTGGTAATCCCACCAAAAAGCGCCAAAATGTGATTTGTGAAAATCACATTTTAATGAAATGTGGGCGTTGATGGGATAAGATTATCGGGACAACCTGTATAACTCGCAATGCAATCGAATTTAATGATTTCAATCAGATGATGGCGGACACGAACGGCCGTAAATTTTGAATTCCCATAAAATTCATCACACGTTGGCACATTTTTTAAATTTAATTAATCCCATTCACTTGATCATGTAACCTCGTACGCATAATTTAACTTTGAATATTCGAAAACACGCCCGTGTCCGGCATACGCGTATGATTTCAATCTTTGCAATGATCATGAGTCCTACTGGGTGTGGGTTTCAATTCAACCAAGTGACAATGATACAATTGAATTTGGGAAGGAAACAAAACCACTCACCAGATTTTTCATAAGAAGTCGTGTCTAAGCTCTCTACATGATAAACGAAATCATGCGTCTCCTCCTGTCCATGTCTAAACAATCTCCAAATCCGAGACGAAAAAGGTGTAACAATTCTGATATTGTTGATGAGAGGAGAAGTATGTATTGTACATAACCTGCAATGCAACTGTGTGATTGTTTGCAGCCTACGCAGCAATAATATTGGGCATTGGGTCTGGGCGTTAGCTGTTACGCATGCGTATATGCAATGATATTGGGCATTGGGTCTGGGCGTTAGCGGTTACGCATGCGTATCCATGCAATAATATTGGGCATTGGGTCTGGGCGTCTGGGCGTTTAGCTGTTACGCATACGTATATGCAATACTTAAAGGGGCATTGGGAGATCCTAGGGATTTCTCAAAACAATGAAATATAATTACCTTGTTTAGATATATGATGTAGAAACCCTCTTATGTAATGATTTCTTCAAAAACTAATAGTAAAGATGAAAGACGTTTTCTCAGCAATTCTAACATGTTTCCTTTTTGGTATCTGGATTAAGGAGCGATTTGTTTCACTATTTTTTATTTTTTCATTTATTTCTAATTTTGGTCTCATTAAAGGAATACCGCGTTCTATTCATAAAACCATACATTATATGGTAGGAAAATAATTATCTAATGTGTATTGACCATTTTTATTGAACACAGAACTATAATGTTCAAGTAAACAAATTTAAACTGCACATCCCCAACCAGTAATTATTTGAAATTCGCGTTGGGATTTTCGTGACGATGACATCATAATATGGTGATGTCATCGTCACTAAAAACCGCCTCATCAGCAACAGGTCGCTGGACGGTATCACGCAGGAGTTCAATGCATAAATCAATAATATCAATACATGAAACAGAGATGCGGACATCTCGTAACTGTTTAGTCATTCATAGCTTTGATCAATATGGCGATACGTCCATACATGCTGATAGTCTCAGCATACATGTGACTGTTTTTCTTTCTAAAGCCGATTTCGGCTTTACGCGGTACTTTTGAAATTATGGCCCCAGGGTATGTCATAAAAAAGTAAGTATACAGGTAATAAAAGGACTTTTAACTCTAAAATAAATATATCCTACCTAAAAATATTAAATCAAAGTAAAGTTGTTGAGAAATTAATCTTCTTTAATATGAGATATTGCACGCTAGGATCGGTTGAATATTGAAGAAGTGACAATTCAGAATGTAAGGTAAAGTCACAATTTCATTTTCACATTTTACATTTCAACACGGGAGAGAGTATGACATGGTAGCGTGTGTGTGGCGTATTGATCCATCGGAACAATACGGCCTACTGTCCAACCTGCGCATGCATCCCCCAATTGCACTACCGGTAATCGATAAGGTACCCGTAGATGGGTCCGCGTGTAGAAAATAGAAATGTGAAAATGAAAATCGGACTTCACCTTACATTTGG